>CAWUFW010009290.1:0-600000 GCA_963921515.1 Calotriton arnoldi
AGTTACGTAATACAGGGACCAGAGCAACTCGGAGGATGACTCCCTTGTGGAGGCGGGTGTCAGCAGCCACCACACCCCAGCTAGTGTTGCTGTCCCCGCCACCACCAGCACCACCACCGCCCTCCCATCGGCTCCCATTCCCCAGGTCCGTGGAGGCTCCCATGTCCGGGAGCGTGTCTCCTTTGGGCCAGGCACCGCACCCCCTGCCCCTGTGTCCCCTGCTGCCCTGAGTGAGGAGTCTGTGTACCTCCTTCGCCAGCTCCATGTAGGGCAGACAGCCATGCTGAGTGTCCTCCATGCGCACACCGCGCTGTTGACTCAGCTGGTGTCGTTCATGGAGGGCATCTCATCGGGCATGTCTGACCTACAGAGGGGCAATAGGTCCATGGACTCCTCCCTGACGGCAGCAGTGTCCCTCCTCAAACGGTCCCTCACCCCTCCTGCCTCTGCTCCATCCACACTCCCCAGCACCTTACCCATCCCAGGCACACACACACTGGCACAGGCACACACCAGCACACAAACATCCAGCACACTGACACACACGCCAATGACAAAACGCACACGCACGCACATTCAGGGGACTGAAGCCAGACTCACAGGGGATGGGGCCCTGGAACACACACACGCATCCACATGCACTGCGCAGTCCTCAGTTCCCTCTCCTCCAAAGCACCCTCCCTTGCCTCACCTGCAACCCCAAAGTCACAGCAGCTCTTCCTCTGTGACCTCGGCCTCTTCCCCACCGATGAAGCTGCTCCAGCATCCCGGGGGAAGAGGAAGCCCACCCACACGGAGCAGAGTGCCCCTCGCCCCCGGACACCCTCCCCCAGGCGCAGACGGACTGAGGCCCCCACCCGCAAGTCCCCCGGAGTGCTAAGAGCAAGACCCCGCCACCGCCCTGCAGCTCAGGCACAAGGTCTCCGTCCTCCATCCCTCAGGCCCCCACTGCACAGGTGCCCCCACCACACCCTGCCCCAGGTTCCCCCACCCACAGATATACCATCCCCAAGATGCTCCGGCCTTCTCCCCCTGCCACTTGCTCTCCCAGCACCACACCCCCGCTGCGCTTGTCTGTGCCACTGATGTGGTGAGGGTGTCCTCCCCCTCTGTCCAACCCACCTTGCCTGTTCCCCATTCTCCTCCCCTGGAGGTAGGCACTGCAGTGGAGTCCACTACCGCCCTGTCTGACTTGGGCACTGCAGTGGCGGACCTGTCCACCCCATCTGCAGGGTCCACTGCAGTTGTGCCGGCACCCACGACATCTGTGTCATGCCCCCAGTTGTGCCGGCACACACCATGTCAGACACCTCCACTGCAGTTGTCAGTGGCTCTCCAGCACCCACCACCCCTTCCCTGACTCCCCCTGGTGAGCCCTGATCCTGTCCCTGCGGTGCCTGGCCTGCCCCCGGTTGCCCCTCCTAGTGGATTGTCCCTGGTATTGTGCAGGCATGCGTAGGGTGACATCTGCCAGTGTCACCCTGTTTGAACTTTGACAATGGACTGGCCATTGGCCTTTGCTCTAATTTCTTCTGGACGTCGTTATCAGACAACACATATGCTGAATAAAGCAACTTTCTTTTCTCTAGTGCTCATGCTTCAGATGTACATGTTGTTGGTGCAGCTAACCATGCCCTTGCTGCAGTGATGGTGATATCTGGTCTCATGATTATGAAGTGTTACTGTGCAGGAACCCATGTGGTCCAGGGGAATGTGTCCTATCATGTGGTGTATCCATGTCATCAATAGCAGCATCTGAGGGTGTCATGTGTTCAGTATTTGGCAATGGGTTTCCTACTTACATTGGCAATTTAATATCTGTGGCTTCCACCCCTGCACATCTGTTGTGCCTGCCATCGTTGCATTTGTCTACTTCCCTGACCGTGTTGCCATCTCCAGTGGACATGCAGGTTTGGGCATCAATGGGGAGGGACTCATTCGTGTAGTCAGTGCAACATTGCTATACAAGTGTGTTGGATCTGTGCTGATGATTCCGTTGGCACATCCATGACCAGGCTGATGTGATGGGAGCCCTCATTTGGTGCTAATTGTTGATTGTGTGACCAAGTGCTCAGCTGACATGATGGGGCCCTACTGAGGCAACATATGGCACAGCTTTCCTCACACAGGAGTGGAGTCCCCTCATGGCAGTGTGTACACGTGTGACATTGCCTGCGCCCAAGGTGTGTGTTGTATGTGCATGTCTGTGTGTTCACTTTCATTCATCTGCGCATGCTGTGATCCCTAGTGTTGTACCTGTTTGTGATGCTTGCTGACTTGAGCTATGTTCCCCCAAAGTCTTCTCCCTGTGTTCTCTGTGATGTGGGTGCATGGCACATTACTGGTCATCAGGGTGTCACCCATAGGTGTGTTTGCTGTCAGGGCAGAGTTTGTGTGCTGACGCAGATGGGTCACAGTCAGGTTTCCCTTTGGCACTTGTTGTTTGCCCCTGTCATGTGATTTCCAGTTTGTGTTATCTTTCAGTGATTGTGACACGTTGTGTGTGTGACTGCTGGCACTCCTTAGGGTCCGGGCTGCAATGTTGGTTGTTGTCTATGTGTGTTCTTTGTGGGTGACCTTGGCTTCTTCATTGGTGTGTGACTGTGGCTGGGATCCCATTGGTCGGTGTGGTATTGCCGTCATGTCCATGTACAGCGTAGTGTGCAGTGTGTCAGACATTCAGGAGTCTTGTTGAGTGTCCATGTGTGATGTGTTTCTACACCTTGGTTCCCACCCACCACCCTGGAATAGTCATGGGTGCATGTGCAATGTCACCAGTGCATGTGTACTTCACTGCTGCACATTGTTGGTGGTCGAGGGTGTGGTCTTGAGTGTGTGCAGATGAGAGTTGTTGCCCGGCTAGTCCCCTGCCTCCATGTTGGCCTTGGCTTACTGGCCATGCTGATTGATTTGTGCTTGTGTAGGTGTGATGGTAGTTAGTTGCTCAGGACACCTGACTGTGGTTCACAGTGTGAACGACATTTAGCTTTGTCATCACAGTGGTATTTTTATTCAGCCCAGGGTCACCACATTGTGGGGGCCCTGGGGGTGGTGCTGTGGTGTGTCTGTGACTTGCTGTGTCAGTTGTTGTTCCTACGTGCCTGTGTGACATGTGTGTTTTGTGCTCCCTCTCACCTGTCAATGCCTGCTTGCCCACATAGGGGATTTGGATCCATGAGTTACCTTAGTGTGGCAGTGTATGCACATCTGTATGATTGGTATTCAGCTCTCCTCATGTGTTGTGTTGTTGCCTGGGGACACTGGCACCCCCACCCCTCACCTGCTGTGTATGATGACAGTGTTGGTCTGCCTGTTTGTGTTTGTGCATCTGCACCACTGCATTGGCATATCTTGGGTGTGCCATTGGCTGTATGTTGTTTGGTGTGTTTCCCCTGCTGTCCCTGGGACTCCTAGGTCATCGGTCAGCACAGTGATCATGGTTTGTGTGTCCCATTGCTGCCATGGTATGGTATCTGTTCACCTCACATCTGCTGTCTCCACAGGGTATCTGCATTTGTGTGCCCATTGGTGCAAATATGTGGTTCTGCATTCTGATGGTCACTTCTGTCATTGTGTCATTGATGACTGTTGACGGTCTCAGCCCCCATGGGTGTTGTTTGTCTGCACATGGCCAAAGGAATGTTTCATTTGCACTGCAGTATTTGGCTCCCCAATTTATGTTGCAATGGGACACATACACTACTTTGCCACAGATGATTTTTGGTTCTGTGACCAGGAATGATCCATGCAGTTTGGCAGTTGCAGCTCTTTCTTTGTCAACAATTACCTTTTGGTCACTGTGATGATGAGGGTGTAGACCCCATTGCCACAATGGTCAAAATGTGCTTCAGCTATGGACCCCACACTTACCTTTTGGTCACTGTGATGATGGGGGTTTAGACCCCATTGCCACAATGGTCAAAATGTGCTTCAGCTATGGACCCCACACTTGCCTTTTGGTCACTGTGATGATGGGGGTTTAGACCCCATTGCCACAATGGTCAAAATGTGCTTCAGCTATGGACCCCACACTTGCCTTTTGGTCACTGTGATGATGGGGTTTAGGCCCCATTGCCACAATGGTCATGGGCTGCTTGCATTGTGGGTGCCACACACATATATGTGTGGCACATGTGCTAGGGGGTCACATTGTATGTTCAAAGTCATGTTCGGTGTTGTAGGCATTTGACACAGCCTGCTCACACGCTTGTCATGGTGGTGGGGGGATGTCTTAATCTTGCATTCCCTAGGTTGTGGAGTGCTTGTTGTGTCATGCATTGTCCATCCTATGAGTGGGGGTGGTAGTAGTGGTAGGCATCCAGCCCCCTGGCTAAGGGTGGTAGTAGTGGTAGGCTTCCTGCCCCCTGGCTAAGGGTGGTAGTAGTGGTGGGCATCCTGCCCCCTGGGTGAGGGTGGTAGTAGTGGTAGGCATCCTGCCCCCTGGCTAAGGGTGGTAGTAGTGGTAGGCATCCAGCCCCCTGGCTAAGGGTGGTAGTAGTGGTGGGCATCCTGCCCCCTGGGTGAGGGTGGTAGTAGTGGTGGGCATCCTGCCCCCTGGCTAAGGGTGGTAGTAGTGGTGGGCATCCTGCCCCCTGGGTGAGGGTGGTAGTAGTGGTAGGCATCCTGCCCCCCTGGGTGAGGGTGGTAGTAGTGGTGGGCATCCTGCCCCCTGGCTAAGGGTGGTAGTAGTGGTGGGCATCCTGCCCCCTGGGTGAGGGTGGTAGTAGTGGTGGGCATCCTGCCCCCCTGGGTGAGGGTGGTAGTAGTGGTAGGCATCCTGCCCCCTGGCTAAGGGTGGTAGTAGTGGTAGGCATCCAGCCCCCTGGCTAAGGGTGGTAGTAGTGGTGGGCATCCTGCCCCCCTGGGTGAGGGTGGTAGTAGTGGTGGGCATCCTGCCCCCTGGCTAAGGGTGGTAGTAGTGGTAGGCATCCTGCCCCCGTGGGTGAGGGTGGTAGTAGTGGTAGGCATCCTGCCCCCCTGGGTGAGGGTGGTAGTAGTGGTAGGCATCCTGCCCCCTGGCTAAGGGTGGTAGTAGTGGTAGGCATCCAGCCCCCTGGCTAAGGGTGGTAGTAGTGGTGGGCATCCTGCCCCCTGGGTGAGGGTGGTAGTAGTGGTGGGCATCCTGCCCCCTGGCTAAGGGTGGTAGTAGTGGTGGGCATCCTGCCCCCCTGGGTGAGGGTGGTAGTAGTGGTAGGCATCCTGCCCCCCTGGGTGAGGGGTAGTAGTGGTGGGCATCCTGCCCCTGGCTAAGGGTGGTAGTAGTGGTGGGCATCCTGCCCCCTGGGTGAGGGTGGTAGTAGTGGTAGGCATCCTGCCCCCTGGGTGAGGGTGGTAGTAGTGGTGGGCATCCTGCCCCCTGGCTAAGGGTGGTAGTAGTGGTAGGCATCCTGCCCCCCTGGCTAAGGGTGGTAGTAGTGGTAGGCATCCTGCCCCCTGGGTGAGGGTGGTAGTAGTGGTGGGCATCCTGCCCCCTGGCTAAGGGTGGTAGTAGTGGTAGGCATCCTGCCCCCTGGGTGAGGGTGGTAGTAGTGGTAGGCATCCTGCCCCCTGGGTGAGGGTGGTAGTAGTGGTGGGCATCCTGCCCCCTGGCTAAGGGTGGTAGTAGTGGTGGGCATCCTGCCCCCTGGCTAAGGGTGGTAGTAGTGGTGGGCATCCTGCCCCCTGGGTGAGGGTGGTAGTAGTGGTAGGCATCCTGCCCCCGTGGGTGAGGGTGGTAGTAGTGGTAGGCATCCAGCCCCCTGGCTAAGGGTGGTAGTAGTGGTGGGCATCCTGCCCCCCTGGGTGAGGGTGGTAGTAGTGGTAGGCATCCTGCCCCCTGGGTGAGGGTGGTAGTAGTGGTAGGCATCCTGCCCCCTGGGTGAGGGTGGTAGTAGTGGTGGGCATCCTGCCCCCTGGCTAAGGGTGGTAGTAGTGGTGGGCATCCTGCCCCCTGGGTGAGGGTGGTAGTAGTGGTGGGCATCCTGCCCCCCTGGGTGAGGGTGGTAGTAGTGGTAGGCATCCTGCCCCCTGGCTAAGGGTGGTAGTAGTGGTAGGCATCCAGCCCCCCTGGCTAAGGGTGGTAGTAGTGGTGGGCATCCTGCCCCCTGGGTGAGGGTGGTAGTAGTGGTGGGCATCCTGCCCCCTGGCTAAGGGTGGTAGTAGTGGTGGGCATCCTGCCCCCTGGGTGAGGGTGGTAGTAGTGGTAGGCATCCTGCCCCCGTGGGTGAGGGTGGTAGTAGTGGTGGGCATCCTGCCCCCCTGGGTGAGGGTGGTAGTAGTGGTAGGCATCCTGCCCCCCGTGGGTGACGGTGGTAGTAGTGGTAGGCATCCTGCCCCCTGGCTAAGGGTGGTAGTAGTGGTGGGCATCCTGCCCCCCTGGGTGAGGGTGGTAGTAGTGGTGGGCATCCTGCCCCCTGGCTAAGGGTGGTAGTAGTGGTGGGCATCCTGCCCCCCTGGGTGAGGGTGGTAGTAGTGGTAGGCATCCTGCCCCCTGGGTGAGGGTGGTAGTAGTGGTGGGCATCCTGCCCCCTGGCTAAGGGTGGTAGTAGTGGTAGGCATCCAGCCCCCTGGGTTGGGGTGGTGGCGCGCATTCAGGCCCCTGTGTGCATATGTGGCATTGGTGATGGGCATCCCGCCCCTATGGTGCTGCTGTTGCTGGTGTAAGCATATTCAGATTCCCAGTGTATGTGTGTGATGTGTCGTGTACGTGTTGTATGTGTTTTGTGGTTGGTGTCTGACTTACCTTCTGCGCCGTACGCGTCCGTGCCTGTTCCGGTAGTAGATGTAGAATATTGGTATGATCGGGACGTAGGGATTCATGGTTGGTTCGTGTCGTTCGTCCTTCTCGTTGCTTCGCGTCGTCCTCGTCGCTTGGCTTCGTCCTCGTCGCTTCGCTTCGTCCTCGTCGCTTCGCGTCGTCCTCGTCTGTGCTGTGTTCGTCTCGTAGCCGTGGATCGTGTTGTGGCGCGATTCGGAGCTTATGTGCGCCTCTCCCGGATGCTTTGACGTGCCGTGCGTAGCGACGGGTTCGGCGCGTACGGAAAGCGCATCGTACTTGTCCGGCCGGACGGGGCTGCATTTTCCCTTCCGTGCGACTCGATTCGGCGTTTCCGGATTCGCCTCGGTCGGAGAACAGGACCTGGTTTGGGTGAGTACGGCTCGGCCGGAATTTTTGCTGTTGTGCGCATCGTACTTGCTCGTTCGGTGTGCTGTACGGATCGGTCGGGAAACTGGCTTTCGCATGGCTTTTTCCCGACCGAATAGTATTGGGTGCGCCTCCGACCGAGATCGGAATCGACCCCTCTGTGTCTCGAACTTTTTAAGATCTGCTTTAAAGTTAAGAAACACCAGGGGATCATAAAAGCAAAATACCTCCTATCGAACCTGTGTATTAATTAGGATAGTTGGTAGAGTCTTTTAATGCTTTTTAGTAACCATTGAATACTGTTCTTACTGTATTATCTTTCCTTGAGAGTTTTTTTTTTTTTACCCTTATGATCACTGTTTTTATAATGATGTGTTGATGAATTTGTATCTTTTATGGTCATATTTTCTTATATGCCGAATAAAGATTATTATTATTATTATTATTAAAAATATATATATATATATATATTGTTGAAAATATTTACTACCAGTCATAAACGTCATGCAATTTTAGATATTAATTAAAAAATAACATAAAATTGTACTACTTTAGTTAAACAAATTTATGTTTTATATATTTTATATATTTTTATCATTTAATACCATTTATATATATTTTAGTTAATATCAAATTCAAATATATTAAAAATATTAATATGTCAAAAGATCATTACAAATTCGAAATTATTAATATATTTTATATATTTTTATCATTTAATAACATTAGTATATATTTTAATTAATATCAAATTCAAATATATTAAAAATATTAAAATAGTAATATAACAAAAGATCATTACAAATTCTAAATTATTAATTTGCATATCTTTAAAATATTTTATTTAAAATTTTAATTTAAAACATACTTTTTAAATCTCCTTACCCTTATCCTCTAAAAACCCAACATCCAGATACTAAGAAAATAATTGGATAATTAATTATATACAAGAATACAACTAAAACAAATCAAATTTCAACAAATTCATAACTAAAAAATTATCTAACTACAAACGGAAATAAAAAATAATGCACATGCAATCAAATGTTCTGCAATAAATTACACACTAATTAATACTTACAAATGATATTGCATACAACAATAGTTTGTACATCAATATTTTTTACAATGATATTAAAAGCAACACTAAAAATGACATTTTTACCTTCGATATTCCTGTCGGCGATATTTTTGATATTACGATATTCTTTACATGATATGTTTGCATCATAATTTTTTTTCAAATATTTTGTCCAAACACCTTAAAACTGTATGCTCTATGAACCAAGAAACCATAAGATTCAGTATAGATGCAATTAAAAGCCCTTACAGAAGACTTGTGGTTCGCACAAACCTCTTCTAATGCTGGGCAGGTGTCTCTCCAACATTTGATTGCGGGGGTAACTATTTCCCAGCTTTTCAAGTTGCATAACACTGGTCAGCTCAATGTAGGTCTAATGCTAGGAAGATGAAGACAGCGGATAAAGTGTGGGATCAAGACATGATCCAATGATTCAAGCAATGGAGAGGCTTTCGGATAATGCCATAAAAGATCAGATGTCCTCTCCTACTGAGGGTATTGCACCAGAAAACAAAGTACCTGAGCAGCCCCTCTCTGTGTCCCCTTCACCTACTCAGAATATTTTGGGCAAAATTCTGGCTGAAGCTATGGATGCAGAATGTCAGGGGCAGTACATATAAAGGAGGCTTATACATAATGTCATCAATATATTGCATTCTATGATAGAAGGCTCTGGTCTAATCTTGCTACATAAAAGACACAGGCCTACGAGATTCTCTGCCTGGAACAATCAAATGCAAGAATTCTCATCAACACAAACTAGGGCAATGTACACCATATTGAATGTGTGCAGAGGTTGAGCCACTTTAAATATACAGCAAATACGCCACGGACATTTGGGACCTGCTAGATGACCACACCCCCACCTCTTCTTTCTCACGGCAACATGGCTGACCCCAGCATTGGCGCCAGAGATCACCACTGCCGGACATAAGTTCATCAGACAAGACCACCAACACAGACCCAGAGGAGAAATCACCATCATCTTCACCTCTGCTGAAATTGAAGCCAAATATATGGAGCACCTGGCCTTCAAACTGGATATCAAAGCCAATTTCACCCTTTGCAGCACCCTACTCTGGCACCCTGCTCTACAGACCACCAGGATCCCATTCCAATATCACAAGCAACATCACAGACTTTGTTGCCCCAGAAGTCATCAACTTTACTGCCTCCATCCTCCTAGGACCCATCAACTTCCACTTAGAAGAACTCAAGACCCCAACTCAATTGCCATTCTTGAAAGCCTGAGAAACCCCGGACTCACCCAAAATAAATTTGACCCACCTACGCACCGGACACCATACTCAACAACATCAGAGTCAACAAACCTGTACCCACGCCTGGACTGACCACGCCCTTGTCAGTTTCACATCGACATCCCGCACCATTGAAGCCCAACCAATACAGGCCGGCCTGCTCATGCTGAAAAAAAATAGAAGAAAAGGATTGGGCTTCCACCCTTGCCAAGAACTACCCTGAGCACACTGACAATGTAGCAAAACACATAAAGAACTTCAATGGATGGATCACCATCCGTACCGACACCCTTGCCCCTCCCAAACAATGCCAAACAGTGAAAACACAAAATGTAGGCCATCTGGTACAAGGAGGAATTCAGGACGATCAAGCAACACTGCAAGCAACTGAAAAGCATCTGGGAAATGAGCTGGAAAACCACTGACAAGGGCCCCTTTAGGTGCTAACAACAGAAACTTCGAAACACCAAGCGGACAGCCCTAGCAATCCACATTCACTCCAGCTCCAACAGCAACACAGACTTTTTTACACTATCAAAAACCTCACCATGCCCTCAGCCACCAAAAACAACATCACCCCAACACAAAAACTGTGCAACAACCTGTCGGACTTCTTCTACAACAAAATCACAGCCATGTATGGTGATTTCAAACCTTGCAGCTAGTCTGCCAATCTTGGATAAAGAATGCACACTCACCACATGGAGGGTCATAAACAAATAGAGAACGCCACTATCCAGATGTCAAAGCCCCTCTGGGGCTCCATCAGATGCATGCCCCCACCACGCCTCCACAAAGGCCTACCCCATCAGCAATGCCATCACTCTCATCTTTAACACCTTGATAAACACTTAAGATATGGACTGTTTTTTCATCATGTTTTCAACTGTATTTGTATAGCTGCTACTTTTTTATTGCTATATTGGCTGAATACATTTAAAACTGACTGAAGATTAGCCCAGGTTTCAATCAGATTTATTATTTCAGACAGTTATTGAGTTATTCAAACCTTAGTAGCATGGATTTATTCCGAACAGGGAAACTACCATTGATACCAATCTTCACTAAATATGTTTTACTCAACTGAAAAAGCACACATAGCTTCGTCACTAATAGCTTTGGATGCCAAGAAGATATTTTTGCAGGTTAAATGGCCATTCTTCTGGAAAGCTATGCACCAATTTGGATTTACTGAATTAGCAATCAGGTAGATTCAGGATACATATCACAAACCAGTAGGCAAAGCTACTATTGATGACCTTACATCAAATACCTTCAAAATTACCTGGGACACTAAACCCGTCCTCCTGTTTATATTCCTTGTACAAGGAACATTTTGAGAGGCTTCTACTTATTCATCCAAATAGTTTACTTATTATATTTCTAGAAATGGAAGTGAAGATATTAACCTATGCTGATGGTAGTGTAATAGTTACTTCTGATTAAACACTATGGGGGCCAATTTGGAAGTCGGTCAGAAAGCCTCCGACCACAGGTCGGAGACTTTCCGACCGACATCGGCGGTTTCAATGCTGACTGCTTAATTTCAATGAAGGCGGTCAGAATTGAAATTGGCCAGTCATTCTGGCTGAATTCTGACGGGCTCAGGAAGCCCGTCGGCCAGTGAGAGACTGGTCCATAATCCCAATGGACGGCGTTTCCACCGTTGGGGTTACCTTGCTCGGTTTCCAACAGGCTTTCCATGCTGAGATTTCCGACATGGAAAGTCTGTCGGACAGTTAGTTTGGGAGCCCCTAGCAGGGTCCCCTTCTCCTTGTGGCCTCTGGTTGGGGGCCAAGGGGGCACCTATTGTGCCCACCTGTTGATCCCTGCACCATGTGGAAGGCACCCTGAGGTGCCTGCCACACTGTGTAGGGATGAACACAAACTCCCAATTCCCTATGGGAGCTTTTGCTACAGCCGGTTTACGGCCACAGGACAAGCTCCCCTAGGGAAATGGGAGTATGTGACTGCACCATGTGTGGTTGCATCGTAATTGCAGTCAGGACCGCTGACCAGAGGTCAGTTGGTCCCAATTCCACAATGATGTCGGTTGGAAGCAACTCCGACCGACATCATAATCGGCCCATATATGTAATTGAAGAAGCAGCCTCTACATTTGACTGTGGCTTGGTATAAGTTAAGTAAGGATAAACCAGAGATCTTAAATGTAGGTCGAGCCATAATACACTAGCAATATTCAGTGCCTAAACTGAAATATTTAGGAGTTTGGCTTGCTCAGGAGTAGGCATCAGTGGGATATACCAATGAAAATACATTTTCAAATAAGTACTGGGTATACTTAATAAATAGGAAGGACTACTAGTTTCTCTCTAAATTTGTGTTAATTTAGTTAGCGTTTTGCTGGTTTATGATCCACTGTCATTCCTTAAGAAGATAGATGCAGTGATTACATCTTTTATATGGTGACATAACAGACATAAGGACCATTGAGAGTTTGCAGTTACCTGTGATTAGAGGAGAATGGGCCTTTTACACTTTTTAGTTTTCCTTTTGGGCAGCATTATGCAGACCCCCAGGATATTGCGGCATAGATTTGCAAATTTAGCGGCACACAAATGGAAATTTAGCGGCACAAAAATGGAAATTTAGCGGCATTATTGCGGCACTTTATTTTTCTCGTAATAATTCCTTTTCAGCCTTAAATCAATGTAAACTGATTTAGCAGAGCATTCCACTGTGAAATAGGCATGTTTAAAGTGTCCAATCTGCACCTCGTGAGAGGGGGCCCTTTTCTATGTATGCACCTCTGCCGGGGCACCGCTGCCTCTTAAACCCGTCCAGAATGTGCTACACCTTTGGGCCAAGAGGAGTGTTTGCCTCAAGGCCAGAGTGAATGTTCTTCTATGCCAATCTGCACGTCTCTATTTGCACGTGACTTAGGTTTGGAATGAAGTCCGCAATTAAGTAACAGCAGAGGGGTGTGTGTAGGGCTTTAACTAGGATGAAAAAACTGGGGGCGTCTGCCATAGGGGTGTGGCGGATGTAATTAAGGACGTGCCTTAAAACACTTTAGCTAAAAATCTGCACTTAGTAAAGAGGCCAATCGCGGGCCTCATGATTCATGATACCTTATATGCTGCCGTTCTGGGCGCCACCTGATGACATCACGCTAGACCCTCCTTTGAGGAGAAACGAACGAGGGACTCCTCCACCTTGGCGCTTGCACAGGAAGCAACTAATGACACCCCACTGCTATTGCAGTGGGCACCTGGCCAGGAGGAAGCTAGGTAGTACTAAAATACCATCTGTTCATAGCTCTCAAATGACCACCGTTTAATGTGTAACCTCCTTTTGCCTATGAATTCAAAGTGAGCACTTGCTTTCTATTTGTTCACCCAGGCAACTGCTAACCTATTTGCACCTCGCCTATGAATGATTTGTGGCTGACAACTTTAGCATGATATTAAAATTCTTTACATCAGTCTTGTACCACATATTTACCTGACATTCTTACCTTGTACTTGCAGAAAAAAAACATATTTACAACACCGTGTTATTTTTCTTTGAATTTTTTAGGAGTTAGCGTTCACACTTTGGTGGATTGCTACAACATTTTAGCAGTCCTTTTGGGTTTCACATTGAATATCACTAAACTGTGATCTTAATTTTCTCTTCTGTCCTCAATTCAGGAGATAATATATTTTACTCCTTTTTATGTTTTTTCTTTACTTTTTACGCCATTTGCTCACATAGGTGGGATTAGTTACCATATATCTTAACGGCTTTGACATATTGACATTATGGAAACAGCTACTCATGGATTTATGCAATCAATTATTGAAACATTTTATTTTTTATTGAGTAGAAAAGTCACTGCATATAAATACATTTGATTACTCAATTATACATAAAAGAAGCTAGTAGAAATTCGTTGAAAATACAATAGAAAGGTATATGTATCTGAAGCTTGACAAAATAAGAAAACCCTTTCCCCATCAATTGATTACATACAAATTCATACTAATACGAAAATCAAGGAATACGGCAGCAAAGGCAGCATAATACAGTAGATAATGAGTTGTATCGGGCAAGTATTTCTAGATATCAATTTTTTTTTGTGAAGAACCAATTTGAGACTGTAGGAAAGGGCCTTTTTTCTGGTCACACACACATGTTTTTTTCTCTAATGCTCTTGGTTTTGACTCTAAAAGTGCACTCAGACCTGCTAACCAGACCCCAGTGGCAATACTCTCCTCCTACAATATGATGAATGTGAATTGGTAATCCCATTTGGCAAGGAATTTAACCCCTTTATAAGTCCCTTGTAAGTGGTACCAGTGGTACCCAGGGCATGGGAGTTAAAGGGGTAACTAGGGCCTACAGCGCTAATTGTGCCACCCTGAAGGACTCAGGTAAAGAGATGACAGAAGTTCTGCCATTGCAGACTGTAGAAGCAGTGCAAACTTCTCAAACTCGACTTTGCCCTCACCATGAGTGGCACGGTCACAGCACTATTTTTAATATATGCCAGTCACCCCTAAGGTAGGCCTCCTGAGTCCAAGAGGCATGGTTCATTATATTAAAGGTGTGGACATATAAGTGCCAGTTTATATGTCCATATAGTATCCTCCTTCCATCAGTGGCTACTATAAATGTTCAGGGGGCCATGGGATAACATGAACTGGCACCCGGGCAACCCCAAGTTGCCAGCTCCATTATTGTCCCACTAAGAGTGTCTTGTTTAGTATCAAATAACTTGTATAATCAAACCCGACCTTTTTCTAAAGTGGGATTTCATGTGACATGCACCTAGGTGGCTAGCTTGAATGTTGCCCACCTGGTTGCCCCAGCCTTTACTGTCCCCTGGCTGATATCCTGCAGCTTCTGCTGCCAAGACAGGAATCTAACCCCCTGCTAAGAGGTGTGAACTCTCAATGGAGGCATAAACAAAGGCCTGCCTGGTGCCGAAGGTGGCACCTCCCTCCCTAGGAGAATGGCTAGTGAAGTGGCACATAAAGGAGGTGAGCTTCAAAGCCCTCACCACCTTTGATATGCAACCAGGTTTCCTCCCAGAGGAGGAAAACGCCAACACCCTGCTCCAGGCAAATTTGCAATCCAGGCAGGTGGGAAAATTAGATAGTCAGGAGGTGTACACCCCCAGAAGGCTAGCAACACTCCAAGGGTGAGCTACCTGGTCTGTACAGCCAAAGAAGGGTACTGCCATATTAAAAAGTGACAGAATGGCGGCTTATAGTTAGAAATGGTGCCACCCTCTACAGGAAGTGGTCATCTCAGGGGCGGAGTACATGTGGGGGTTGGTAGACCATTGGCTACTGCCACCCACACCCCTAACACCCCTAAATCGAGGAGTTAAGTGGCTCCCAGGGCACCAGAACCTCAGATCTGATCAACCTGCAAACAGGGATAAAGAAGAGACACACGTTTATGACTCCAGGACCTGCATAAAGCAAAGGCGCGATAATCTGCACCTGTGGCAACTGTCCAAATGCAACTTGTCCCGAACCAGAGAGTGGTTCCAATTGAAAGAGGAACCCCTTTGAAATCCAATGGCAACAACAGAACTCCCTTGGACTAGAGGCACTAGTCCCATGCAGCCCGCAGGCAAAGCATGTTCCCGGAACCAAAGAATCACTGGCCATCTACTCCAGGACGTCGAAATAGCCCAAGGCTGAGCTTGCCACTGCCAAGGCTTGTTGGTGGCCAGTCCAGCTACCACTACCTTTGTTTGACACTGTGCTTTGAGGCAACCGTGCAGCATCTTCAGTTTGCTGCCTCAATAGCCTCATCGTTGAGTTTTTGCACCCCTTACAGCACTAGCACAGTCTTAGCGGTAAAACCAGCAAACCTGCGCTCCCACTTCAGCACCAAGTACAGTCAGGAAAACTCTGCACCCAGGCCCTAAGAGACAGATAAAATTTAACTGACTGAAGGACTCTGGTCCTGGGATCCGCATCACCATACCCCCTTTTCACTTAACTCAATCTTTAAGTGACCGATTGTCACGAGTGGTTTTTCCCATTGACCGCAACATTAAAGTTTTGCGACAGGAAAATGCACTGATTTATTTTTCCTTTAAAAAGCCACAACTCTGGTTATACTCATCGGATTGTCTATGTTTTGGTGTCTGAATATATATATAAAAACCAGCTTTATTTTTATAAATTGGTGTTGGATTTCTGTCATGTCAATTACTTATCATCCTTGTTGGTTTTCCAGTGGTGGGATCCTGAACTTGTGTTTCACAGTACCAAGAAATAAACTATTGACTTTAGACCCAAATTATTTTTTCAGATTTTTCCCCAATTTTTTTTGTTTGGAATTGTTAGGGCCCTGTGTAGACCCCCATTCCATAGTAACTAAAAAGTAAGAAAGTTAGAAAAAAGTTTTACAAGTTTTGTAAAGTTTTAAAAAGGTTCCAACTTTAAAACAAAAATGTTAGTACACAATAGAGCCTGGCAAGAATACCAACCCGGCTGTCCTCCCAACTCTAAAAATATGTGACCTGAGACCCCTGTGAAAAATTAGGGACCTTGGCCCAAGTAGAAGCTGAGGGGGAAGAAGGTGAAGACCAAAACTCTCCACCCTTTCCCAGATCCCCTTCACCAGCAAGAAGTGACAGACGTCACTGTGGTAACCTACCTACTGGTGGGGTGGGAGTTAATCTTGATGGAGAGCTTGACCTCCTCTCACTAGAAGGGAAAAAGCCTGAGCTCAAAGAAATAATACTAGGCCTAGAAGAGAGAAGGGTTAAGATGGGCTTGGAAACCCAAAAATAATGGTGGCAGCAAGGAAAATAGGAACCTTTTGACCTTAAGATCCCCAAAGGGGTAGTCCTCAATTTTAGTGATGGTGATTACATCAACAAATGGTTTGCAGCCTTTGAGAGGTCCTGCAAAATAAGAAGGTCACCAGCACTGTAGCTCTCTAGTTTGGGAGTTGTTCTCAGTCAAGGGCAGAAATAGATTTCTGACCCTTAATGAGGATGTGGCCTACAAGCATATAAAGGAATCTTTAATAGAAGGGTTTGGACTATCCACAGAAGAGTACAGAGTGTAGGTTAGGGACACCCATAAAGGTCAAAACCAGACATGGGTGGACTTTGTACACTCCTCAGTTTAAGCACTAGAAGGCTGGATAAAAGTCAATGAGGTGGACACTTATGATGGGCTATATAATTTAATTATGAAAGAGCACATTTTAACAAATTATACCATAGAGAAATTGCATCAGCATTTGGTGGATTCAAAGTTGTCTTCTCCAAGAGAGCTGGAGACGATGGCTTACAAATGGGTCAGAACCAGGGTGCCCAAGAAGGTTCATGATGGGAGTAACCAGATAAAGGGTGCTCAGACTTCCCAGCAAGAGACAGATGTGAGCAACTACAAAGACAAAAAGAAAGAGCTCTTTAAAGGCCCCCAAAGTTCTTCTCAGGAGGATGGGCCCCAAGACTCATCCCAGTCCAAAGGTAGGGGGTATCAGGGTAAGAACTGGGATATTACAAAGCCTTCTGGGATATGCTATGACTGTTATCGGCCAGGGCACAAAATATGAGACGTAGCATGCTCCAAAAAGTCCCCCAGTGGTGGGCAGTCCAAGGGATTGGCTAGCATAGGAGTGGGGATGAAAGTGTACCTTGGAGAGGCCAGAAGTTATACAGAGGCTACCTTAGTGTCTGTGGGTGGGTGGATTTTGAAGCCCTGACAGTGTTAATTCCAAGAATGGAGATGCACAGACAAAGGCCAAAGATACATGGGACTAAGGTAGAGGCTCTGAGGGATACAGATGCCAGTGTCACTATGGTGGCAGCTAAACTGGTTTCCCCAGACCAATTGATACCAGGAGTTAGTCACCAGGTAACCAATGCTGACAATGAGACTAAGTCACATTTAATGGCCTTGGAAAGCTTAGAATTGGGAGGGGTGACTGGCCCAAAGATGGTGGTTGTGTCCCCTGTCATCATAGTGGAGTGGCTGTTGGGAAATGATCTGGAAACTTCTGCTTGGGCAGAAGTGGAAAGGAAGGCTCATGCAGAAATGCTATGTCTCCCTGAGTGGGTATGTCTTGCAACTAGAGCACAGACAGCATGGCGGGGAAGTCTTGCAAGTTTGGAGCCTAGAATATTGGTAGAAACCACCCAAAGCAAGAGAAAAGGGAAGAGGTTTGAGAAGTCAGCTTCAAAAACATCACAGGACCTGGGTGAGCATTCTCCTGAGGGAGATGCCCTGGTATCTGAGGAGGGAACTGCATCCGAGAGAGCCTGGGCTGAACTGGCAGAGCTCCTGGGGGCTGGGGGACCCTCAAGAGAGGAACTATGCCAAGGGCAAAAGACTTGCCCAACTCTTTAAGGCCTTAGGCAGCAGGCTGAAAGGCAAGAACAGGGAGACATCAGTGTCTTCCACAGGGTCTATTTTGCTTATGGGCTCCTGTACACTGAGGCCAGGGACCCCAAACCAGGGGCAGCCAGGAGAGTGGTGGTACCCTAAAGGTACAGAACGTTCATCCTAACTTTAGTCCATGATATACCCCTAGTTGGACATTTGGAACAAACTTAAACTGGGACAAGTTGGTTACCTATTTGTATTGGCCACAGATATCTGAAGAAGTCGAGGAGTTCTGTCACTCCTGTGTCACCTGTCCGGCCAGTGACAAGACACAGGCACAACCAAAGGTTCCCCTAATTTAATTTCCAGTGGTTGAACCTCCCT
This sequence comes from Calotriton arnoldi, assembly GCA_963921515.1. Classification (NCBI taxonomy): domain Eukaryota; kingdom Metazoa; phylum Chordata; class Amphibia; order Caudata; family Salamandridae; genus Calotriton; species Calotriton arnoldi. The sequence continues at coordinate 18,154 of CAWUFW010009290.1, forward strand.
TTGAGAGGGTAGGGATTGATATTGTTGGTCCCATTGACCCTCATCTGCATCTGGGAACATATTTATTCTGGTAGTAGTGGACCATGCTTCTAGATACCCAGAGGCAATGCACCTCAGGATTGTCACTGCCCCCGCAGTGGCAAAGGCCCTTCTTGGTATCTTTACCAGAGTCAGATTTCCTAAGGAGGTGGGATCTGATGGAGCAGCCAACTTCATGCCTGTATACCTAAAAGCTGTTTGGGATGAATGTGGTGTGAGCTATAAGTTAACTACCCCCTATCATTGCCAGACAAATGGTTTAGTTGAGAGATTCAACAACACCAAGAAGGGTATGATAATGTGCTTACCTGAAAAACTCAGAAAGAGATGGAATGTCTTGTTACCTTGCCTCTTGTTTGCATACAAAGAGGAGCCCCTTTGAACCTCTACTTGGCCATCCTGTAAGGAGTCCATTAACAATGGTGTGGGAAGGCTGGGAGAAACCCCTCAAAGAGCCAAAACTTGACATAGTGGACTATGTACTGGGCCTGCGTTCTCACATGGTTGAGTATATGAAAAGGGCAAGCAAGAATATGGAGGCCAGCCAAGAGCTTATCAAGCTCTGGTATGACCAAAAGTCAGCACTGGTTAAGTGCCAACCAAGACAATTGGTCTGGGTGTTGGAGCCTGTGGCTCACAGGACCCCCCTCCCCAAGAAATATGATTGGGCCCTATCCCATCTTGGAAAAGAAGGGGGAAGTCACCTACCTGGGAGACTTAGACACCCCTTGGAGTCCTCACAGAGGAATCCATGCAAATCGCCTGAAGCCACACCAAGACAGGCTGACATGACCATGCTCATGGTCACTGATAGAGCTCAAGAGGAGGAAAATGAACGCCTCTCTGACCTTCTGTCAAATAAACCAGAAGATGATTCCCTAGAGAGTGTTGTCTTGTCAGAATCTCCTACTGTGCAACAGCAAACTGATTGCAGTCAAGTCCCAAACCAGTTTGCTGAGCTCTTTTCCTACACACCTTGTTGGACAACATGGTGTGTTTATGATGTAGACACAGATGACAGCTTTCTTGTTAAAAATAAGTTTTACAGACTGTCCAATTAAATCAAGGTCTGCATCAAAGCTAAAGCTATCAAGATGCTAGAGCTAGGGCTGATATAACCTTCTGACAGTCCCTGGGCTAGCCCAGTGGTACTGATCCCAAAACCTCACTCCAACAGAGGCAAACCATGAATGTGGTTCTGTGTGGATTACAAGGGTCTGAATGCAGTCACTAAAACTGTTGCACACCCCATTCTGAGAGCAGATGAGCTAATAGACAAGTTGGGTGCAGCCACAGTATTGAATACTGTTGACTTAACATCAGGGTATTGACAAATTGGACTCACCCAGGGAGCAAATAAGAGATCAGCTTTTTTTACTCCTTGTCTTTTAGATAAAAAAAATGTCACTGCCACTTTCCATAGCTTCGTGACTAAAGTTCTTTCAGGTCTGGACAACTTTAGTAAAGCATATCTGGATGATATTCCTTTATTTAGTTCCACCTAGTAGGAGGATTGTCTGGTCCACCTATGGGAAGTACTACAGGCCCTACAGCAGGCAGGCCTAACTAGCAAGGCCAGTAAGTGCTACATAGGGCAGAGTTCAGTTGTCTACTTGGGCAACCTTGTGGGTGGCGGCCAAGTACAATCTGTCCACCCTAAAATTCAGACCATCCTGGGTTTGGAGGCTCTCAAGACTCAAGCCCAAGTCAGGGCTTTCCTTTGCTTGACTGGGTATTATAGGAGGTTTATGAAGGAGTATTGTAACATTTCCCCCCCCCCCCACTGAGCTCACCTCCAAAAATCAGCCTAAGAAAGTCATCTGGACCACAAGATGCCAAAAGGCCTTTGACAACCTGAAAGAGGCTATGTGCTCAGCACCTGTCCTGAAGGCACAAGACTACGGGAAATAATCATTGTCCAAACAGATGCTTCTGAACATGGGATTGGGGCAGTGTTGTCACTTGCCTTTGACCTCTGTGCCTCCCGCCAATCTGTTATCTGCTTTTGATCCTACAGTCAATCTACCTTCGTTTCAGCGTGCTAATCTAGCCTGCCATCATCTGGACTTCAAACACCTTTGATTCAGGCTTCTAAGCCCCTGTTACTGGATTTTTACTCTTCACGTTCTGCCTTCAATACTGATATTAATTTACAGCCTCTTGTTCTACCCTCCAGACCATCACATTTTGTGGCCAGAATCTACCAGTTGCAGTTAATAACAGGTGACTTTTTCCTAGGGAGCAGCATTGGAGTGCCATTGAGAGGGAAGCCTTTGCTATGGTTTGGTCACTGAAGAAGCTGAGGCCATACTTGTTTGGGATTCACTTCAAGGTTCAAACTGAGTACAGGCCTCTCAGGTGGCTGATGCAGATGAAAGGAGAGAACCTCAAGTTGTTAAGGTGGTACATTTCCTTACAGGGTATGGACTTTGCAGTGGATCACAGACCTGGGAATGACCATGCCAATGCAGATTGCCTTTCCAGGAGGTGTCACCTCCCTACTTGGCAGGATGGCTAGTGAACTGGCACATCAATGCAGTGAGCTTCAAAGCCCTCACTGCCTCTGATATGCAACCAGGCTTCCTACCAGAGGAGGACAAGCTAACCCTCTGCCCCAGGCACATTTGCGACCCAGGCAGGTGGGAAACTTAGACAGTCAGGAGATGTACACACCCAGAAGGCTAGCCACACCCCAATGTTGGCTACCTAGTCTGCATACCCAAGGAAGGGTTCTGACATTTTTCTAAAATGATAGAATAGGGGTTTTTGGATAGAAATGGTGCTCCCGTCCACTGGAAGTGGCCACCTCATGGGCGGATTAGCCACTGGGTCTAGTAGATCATTGGCTATTAGCACCCACACCCTTAATGTCCCTAAATCTAGGACATAAGGAGCTTCCCTGCCACCAGAACCTCAGATCTGATTGACTTGCAACCAAGGACAAAGAAGAGACCCCAGTCAGCGACTTCAGGACCTGCACAAAGCAAAGGTGTGATAACCTGCACCTTTGGCAACACCCTGCAACTGCATAACTATGACTCATCCTGGACCAGAGACTAGTTCCAAAAGAAAAAGGAAACTCTCTGAAAGCCAGGGGCAACACCAGAACGCCCTTAGACTAGAGGTACTATTCCCCTGCAGCCCGCAGGTAAAGCATGCTCTCAGAACCAAATAATCACTTGCCACCGGGCCCACTGAGGGATCATCCAAAAATAAATGGTCCAGTGCTTTGAGGGAAATATAATCCTGACCATCAGCAAGTTTCAGGTGGCGAACATTTTTCCACGAACTCCAGGACGTTGAAATAATCCAAGGGTGGGCTTGCCGCTGCCAAGGCTTGTTGGTGGCCAGTCCGGCTACCACTACCTTTGTTCGACGCTGTTCCTTGAGTGAACCCTGCAGCATCTTTAACCAGCAACCTCAGTGGCCCCATTGTTGAGTGTTTGCATCCCTTTCTTCTCCAGCACAGCCTAAGCGGTAAAACTAGCAAACCCGTGGCTCCCGCTTCAGCAACAGGTACAGCCAGGATAACTCTGCACCTGGGCCCTACGAGCCAGGTAAAATTCTATTGACTGTTGAACACGGTCCTGGGACCTGCATCACCTTACCACTCAGTGGTTTCCACTGAACTTAACCTGTAAGTGACCGATTGTCACTAATGGTTTTTCCCATTGACCACAACATGAAAGTTTTGCAAAAGTGAAATGCACTGATTTATTTTTCCTTTAAAAATCCAAAACTCCGGTTATACTCATCTGAATGTCTTCACTTTGGTGTCTAAATATATATAAAAATCTGCTTGTTATAAATTGGTGTCAGATTTCTTTTGAATCATGTCAATTACGTATCGTCCATGTTGGTACTCTGAAATGCTTAACAAACGTTCCTCTAGTAAGGCCTGACTGCTCTGTGCGACACTACCAGGACTGAACTAGAGATTTATTAGAGCAAATCAAAAATACCTTTTTAGGGTAATGTGAAAGTAAGCATAGGGAAGCCTAACCATCCTCACTACATAATACCCCACTTTCTTACATAGCTACATATAGACTCTCAAATAGTTCTGCCCATTTAGCTTAGTGAACCATGAAGCAAGTACAGCCCTGGTTTTCCAATATTGTAATAATAATGACCTAGCGACCAACAGGGCAATGAATGCAAACTGTTGCTGCCTTATGAGGATATCTAAACTCTGAGGTACTAATCTGATTAGGGCCCCACATGGATCTATAATAGTGTGGAAACCAAATGGTCCAACCGACCTATATTTGTAAGAAATGTTTGTATAACACCCACATTCAATAAGTTAATCAAACAATGACAAATTATTGAGCATGTATCAATGAATTTTATATTGTAAATTCATCCATAATTCACGATGTCAATGGTTGCTCCAGTGAACATGAAGTGAAATAAGTACTCAAGGAAGTGCTCGTGATGGGAGGGGAATGGAAGGGTATAAGTGCTGATAATTACAATATTTACAATGATGAAAAGACCTGTCTAACAATGTTTAAATTGCTGACTAATCAAATCTCAAGTAGGAAGAAGCTATGAATATGCATTTCATCATCTGCATCAGAGAATAAATTTAAAGTACAGGTCAAAGTGTAAGAAAAGTCGGCGTTTCGACCCAAGAGAATCACAGAAGGCCAGTAGTTCCTTGAATCGGGGTCTTCCTCAGGACAGAGAAAATGAGCAACCTACAAAGTAGGTAAAGGTATCATCAATAAGTACCATGGGTGAAATATATAAGGGTGGGTATATGCAATAAAATAAGTGGCTCGTCAGCTCAGCTCAATACAATGTTGCTACGCAGGTGGTGAAAAACGAACGGGGATAGACTCTCAAATAGTTCTGCCCATTTAGCTTAGTGAACCATGAAGCAAGTACAGCCCTGGTTTTCCAATATTGTAATAATAATGACCTAGCGACCAACAGGGCAATGAATGCAAACTGTTGCTGCCTTATGAGGATATCTAAACTCTGAGGTACTAATCTGATTAGGGCCCCACATGGATCTATAATAGTGTGGAAACCAAATGGTCCAACCGACCTATATTTGTAAGAAATGTTTGTATAACACCCACATTCAATAAGTTAATCAAACAATGACAAATTATTGAGCATGTATCAATGAATTTTATATTGTAAATTCATCCATAATTCACGATGTCAATGGTTGCTCCAGTGAACATGAAGTGAAATAAGTACTCAAGGAAGTGCTCGTGATGGGAGGGGAATGGAAGGGTATAAGTGCTGATAATTACAATATTTACAATGATGAAAAGACCTGTCTAACAATGTTTAAATTGCTGACTAATCAAATCTCAAGTAGGAAGAAGCTATGAATATGCATTTCATCATCTGCATCAGAGAATAAATTAAAAGTACAGGTCAAAGTGTAAGAAAAGTCGGCGTTTCGACCCAAGAGAATCACAGAAGGCCAGTAGTTCCTTGAATCGGGGTCTTCCTCAGGACAGAGAAAATGAGCAACCTACAAAGTAGGTAAAGGTATCATCAATAAGTACCATGGGTGAAATATATAAGGGTGGGTATATGCAATAAAATAAGTGGCTCGTCAGCTCAGCTCAATACAATGTTGCTATGCAGGTGGTGAAAAACGAACGGGGATGGGCTGAGAAGCTCCTATTCCAGAAAATGACACACGCTGTGCATAACCACAAAACGTCAGTGTAAAACTTGAGTTGCTGTGCTGCAAAATTAAATAATTGTGGCATGTAAGTACTGGATATACTTGCCAGCTTTACCCGCAATACCACTGATCACTACCAATACTTTACAATTCAAAGGTTTCATGCAGAATTGGCTATAATGTTACCTGGGTATGGTACGATAAAGTAACATCAAACACTAAGACCAGAAGGAGTCTATATATTAATATTACGGGACAAGACAAAAGAAGGAATCATATTACCAAAAGGCTTAGTTAAGCAATTGTGACTGCAAAATTAATTAGGTGTGGCACATGAATACTGGATCTATTAGCCAGCTTTACACGCATAACCCATGGTCACTGCTAATACTTACAACTCAAAGGTTTCATGTAGTATTGGCCATAATGTTACTTGGGTACGATGCAATGAAGTAACATCAACAACTCAAAAACTAGACAGATTCTGTAAATTTCTGTTTACGGGACAAGACAAAAGAAGGAATTGTTTTACCAAAAGGCTTAGAAAAGCAGTTGTGGCTAATTCAAAGCGTGGTAGAGAAACAATTACATTTCATGCAATGGCAAACTCTGGAGGCACCTCGCGTCTTGGCGAGCACCCCGGAGTGAGTGTCTAAAAATAGACATGACACTGGCATGCATGCGGCTGCTTCCATGTCAGTAAAGCAGCCACTAGCTTCTGCTCGCACTAGCGACGGTCTATGTCACTACACGGGCTAAGGGCGAGCGTTGCTCAGTTCCTAGAGCAGTTAGCAGCAAATGTACATCTACGGCAGGGAACGCCACAATAAATCGCAAGGCTATCTGGATGCATAAAAGAAAACCAAGGGCCTGATTCACAAAAGTAATCTGAGACAAAATCCTAACTTTACGACTTTCGGTATTCACTAAGGGCATTTAGGAGTAATAAAGTTAGGAATCCTAACTTTACTACTCCTAAAAGTTAGGATTCCTAACTTTACTACTCCTAAATGCCCTTTGTGAATACCGAAAGTCGTAAAGTTAGGATTTTGTTTCAGATTACTTTTGTGAATCGGGCCCCAAGATGGGATAGCCCATAGATTAGAGAAGACATCAGAAAAGGTAGTAAATTAAAGGCACTGTTAGACAGATTTTGGAGCCATATTTGCAAGCCTCTAGATGATCTAATAAAATTAAACAAATAGTGGGACAAATACAGTTTTAACATCAATACATAAACAAAAATGTGAGGGGGGGAGAGAGACAACATAACCTATCCATGGGGAATAATAAACAATAAAAAATTGTTGGCCATGCAAATTGTACCATACAGTAACAGAAAAAAATCACAATACAAAAACAAGCAGGAAAACATAATCAGTACATCGATTGCAGGAGATGTGTAAAAGCATGTGCAACAAGCTAATGACAAACATAAATGTAATAACACTACAGGATGATTGAAACGAAAAATACCCATGAATAGGTCATGCTAAAAAGGGGGGGGGACACATAATGAAAGCTTGTTTAAGGCTAAGTTTCCATCCGGTCCAAACATCTAGAAGTAAAACTAAGCACAACATATGATAGAATAATTGAATAAAGAACCTCAAGGAGAACTCTACTGAAAACAATAGCAGTGAGTAAATGGGGGTTCTATTCAGCCTGTGTTAAGTAAGGGTAACTGTCTGGCAATCTCTTCCTATTTGTTCAGACCATGTTGGTACAGTATCCAAATAATGCATCCACTTACATTCGTGCAAGCTCATGACGTCAGCAATACTACCACCTCTAGGGCCCAGCATGACCTTTTCCAGAATAACCCATTTGAGGCTCTCCACAGGGTGGTGTAGTGACTGAAAATGTTCGACTAAAGGTGCTCCTGGAACTCTACATCTCACTCGACTACAGTGCTGGAGTTTGCGAGTTTTGACTGTCTGACTTGTTTGTCCGATATATAGCAAACCACATGGGCATAAAATCCCATAAATCAAATTTAAGCTGTTGCAATTAGTGTGATTTTGGAGTGTTAAGGTGTATTCATTGTATGTAAACTGTTTGGTCTCAATAGTGAGGTCACAAGCTTTACATCAACCACATTTATAGTGACCCACAATTTGAGGTAGATTCTACATAGAACAAAGGGAGGGCTGGGTCAGAGTTTTCAAAAAGGAGCAAACTACATGATCCCTGACACTTTTACCCCTCTTAAAGGAGTGCATAGGTGGCTCTGTTTTCCCCAGATCATCCGAAATTAGTCTCCAATAATAGTTAATGATACGTCTGATATCATTACTACATGTGCAATAAGTGGTTACACAAATCATTCGATCCATTGCATTGTCAGTGCGTGATTTAGGTTCCAGTAGAGATTCTATAGGGTTGTACCACGCTCTCTTGCGGGCTTTTTTGACTAAGGATTTGGGATAACCTCTCTCTATCAATCTAAGCATGAGATCCTCTGATTCCTTCAAATAATCCAGTATGAGGGTACAATTTCTACAACTTTTAAGAAATTGTCCGAAGGGCAACTTGTCCCTAAGGCCTCTGTGGTGCTGACTGCTGTAGCGGAGAAGAGTGTTCCTTTCAGTGCCTTTTCTATATAGCGTAGTGTAGAGTTGGTCATTGGCCACTTGGATAGAAATATCCAGAAAGTTAATGACCAGCGAGCTATATTCAATGGTAAATTGAATATCAGACGATCTATCGTTCAGCCAACAATGGAAGACCTTAAGATCTAGTACATTGGCAGTCCAAATTAGAAAAACATCCGTCTTTGTAATGCCTCCAAAGTGTGATGTGATTGTGATAAGGGTTAGCGTCATTGAAAATGAAATTATGTTCAAAGTAATCCATATACAGGATTGCCAGATTGGGTGCAGAGCTTGCACCCATCGCCACATCTAGAGTTTTAAGAAAGAAATCACCCTGAAGCATAAAGAAGTTCTTCATCATGGCTACTTCCAATAATTTCAATATGAATTCCGTGGGGACCTGAACAGGCTGTGGTCTGGCATTTAAGACAAATCTAATCATGTCAAGGGCAGGCCTCTGTGGAATGCTACTATAAAGGGATACGATATTCATCAATACCAGAAGTTGCTGGGTTGGATTGAAAGCTAATTCATCAACCAAACTAATGGTTTACATGGTATTCCTAAGGTATGCTCTGGTGGATTCAGCACATGGTTTAAGGAAAAAATATCCACATATTTACACAAAGGTTCCAAAATGGATCCCCAGCCTGACACTATGGGGCAGCCAGGTGGGTGATCAAGGCTTTTGTGGAACTTGGGGAGGTCATAGGCGGAGTTTATGCTGAACTTCGCCCTCCAAGCGGAGTGCGGAGTAGCACAAACTCCGCCCACGGAGCAGAGTTTACCGCCCAGAGTTAGGAATGTCCACAAAGATTGCTGGTTTGTTTCTAACCTGTAATCCAACAGGGATTGTGTTGGCTTGTAGACAACGTTGGAGAATCTCTACTGGAACCTAAATCATGCACTGACAATGCAATGGATCGAATGATTTGTTTAACCACTTATTGCACACGTAGTTATGCTATCAGAGGTATCTATTATTGGAGACTAATTCTGGATGATCCGGGGATAACAGAACCACCTATGCACTCCTTTAAGAAAGGTAAAAGTGTCAGGGATCATGTAGTTTTCTCCTTTTTGAAAACTCCAACCCAGCCCTTCCTTTGTTCCATATGGAATCAAATTGTGGGTCACTATAAATGTGGTCGAAGTAAAGCTTGTTACCTCACTAATGAGACCAAACAGTTTACATAAATAATTACACCTTAACACTCCAAAATCACACTAAATGCAACAGTTAAATGTGATTTATGGGATTTTATGCCCATGTGGTTTACTATATATCAGACAAACAAGTCAGAAAGTCAAAACTCGCATGCTCCAGTACTGTAGTCGAGTGAGATGTAGAGTTCCAGGAGCTCCCTTAGTCGAACATTTTCAGTCACTCCACCACCCTGTGGAGAGCCTCAAATGGGTTGTTCTGGAAAAAGTCATGCTTGGCCCTAGAGGTGTAGTATTGCTGACATCATGAGCTTGCGCGACTGAAAGTGGATGCATTATTTGGATACTGTACAACATGGTCTGAATGAACAGGAAGAGATTGCCAGACAGTTACCCTTACTTAACATAGGCTGAATAGTACCCCCATTTGCTCTCTGCTATTGTTTTCAGTGGAGTTCTCCTTGAGGTTATTTATTCAATCATGCTATCATTTGTTGTACTTAGTTTTACATATAAATGTTTGGACTGGATGGAAACTATGGGCCAGATGTACGACCATTCCAAATTGTTACTTGCAATTTGCGCTCATTGCGAGTCACAAGTTGTGACTCACAATTTGGAATGTATAATAGTGTCAGAGACACTGATTGCGATTCCCATTGGGGTCGCAAAATGCAAGTCTCATGAATATTAATGAGCCACTCGCAATTTGCGACCCCATTGGGAATGGCTGGCCCTCCCAGGGATGGTGGCCTGCTAGGCTCAGCAGACCTCCATGTCTGGGACTGCTTGTCAATAAAGCAGTGTTTTTTTTATAAATGCAGCCCGTTTTCCTTAAAGGAAAACGGGATGCATTAAAAAAAAATGTGAAACGTTTTTGTTTAATTTTTTAAGGGCAGGCAGTGGTCCCCGGGACCACTGCCTGCCCTTAAAAAATATTTTTAGAGCCAGTCACAAAGCGGAAGGGGTCCCCTGGGGACTCCTTCCCATTTGTGACTCCATTACCACCCTCTTGAAGAGGGCGGTAAATTGCGAGTGTTTTGCGATCGCAATTGCGGTTGCAAAACATTCATACATGGCTAGAGAGTCGCTATTAGGAAGGGGACGCCCCTTCCTAATAGCGAGTCACAAAAAACTATTTTGCGAGTCGCAATTGTTTCCGACTCAGAAAATAGTGTTTGTACATGGCCATGTATGTTTTTGCATGTGCAAACGGGTCGCTAACCCGTCTGCGCACGCAAATACTGGTCGTACATCTGGCCCTTAGCCTTAAACAAGCTTTCATTATGGGTTTCCCCCTCTTTTTACCATGTCCTATTTGTGTGTATTTTTCTTTTCAATCATCCTGTAGTGTTATTGCATCTGTGTTTGTCATGAGCTTGTTGCACATGCTTTTACTTATCTGCTGCAATCGATGTCACTGACTATGTTTTCCTGCTTTTTTCAATTGTGATTTTTTCTGTTACTGTAATGTACAAATTGCATGACCAATTTTTTAAATTGTTTATTGTTCCCCATGGGCAGGTTATGTTGTCTCTCTCCCCCCATCGCATTTTTGTTCATGTATTGATGTTAAAACTGTATTTGTCTCACTAGTTGTTTAATTTTATTAGATCATCAAGAGGCTTGCCATTTGGTTCCAAAATCTATCCAACAGTGCCTTCAATTTACTACCTTTTCTGATGTCTGCTCTAATCCATGGGCTATCCCTTTTGTTTTTCTTTTATGCACCCAAATGGACTTGCCATTTATCGTGGCATCCCCTGCCGTAGATGTACATTTGTTGCTATCTGCTCTAGGAACTAAGCAATGCTCGCCCTGAGCCTGTGGAGTTACGTAGACCATTGCTAGCATGAGCAGAAGCTAGCGGCTGCATTCCCGACCTGGAAGCAGCCGGGTGCATGCCAGCATCATGTCTATTTCTAGACACTCACTCCGGGGCTCTCCCCAAGACGTGAGACACCTCCGGAGTTTGCCATCGCACGAAAGGTAATTGTTTCTTCACCGCGCTTTGAGTTAGCCACAACTGCTTTTCCAAGCCTTTTGGTAAAACAATTCCTTCTTTTGTCTTGTCCCGTAAACAGACATTTATAGATTTGTTCTGGTGTTTGAGTGATTGATCCCACTTTATCGCATCATACCCAAGTAACATTATGGCCAATCCTGCATGAAACCTTTGAATTGTAAGTATTGGCAGTGATCAGGGGTTATGCGTGTAAAGCTGGCTAATAGACCCAGTATTCATGTGCCACACCTAATTAATTTTGCAGTCACAATTGCTTAACTAAGCCTTTTGGTAATACGATTCCTTCTTTTGTCTTGTCCCGTAATATTAATATATAGACTCCTTCTGGTCTTAGTGTTTGATGTTACTTTATCGTACCATACCCAGGTAACATTATAGCCAATTCTGCATGAAACCTTTGAATTGTAAAGTATTGGTAGTGATCAGTGGTATTGCGGGTAAAGCTGGCAAGTATATCCAGTACTTACGTGCCACAATTATTTAATTTTGCAGCACAGCAACTCAAGTTTTACACTGACGTTTTGTGGTTATGCGCAGCGTGTGTCATTTTCTGGAATAGGAGCTTCTCAGCCCATCCCCGTACGTTTTTCACCACCTGCGTAGCAATGTTGTATTGAACTGAGCTGACGAGCCACTTATTTTATTGCATATACCCACCCTTATATATTTCAACCATGGTACTTATTAATGATACCTTTACGTACTTTGTAGGTTGCTCATTTTCTCTGTCCTGATGAAGACCCCGATTCAAGGAACTACTGGCCTTCCGTGATTCTCTGGGGTCGAAACGTGTACTTTTCTTTCACTTCGACCTGTACTTTTAATTTATGCCGAGATGTGGATGATGAAATGTGTATTCATAGCGTCTTGTTACTTGAGATTTTATTAGTCAGCTATTTAAACATTGTTAGACAGGTCTTTTCATCATTGTAAATATTGTAATTATCAGCACTTATACCCTTCCATTCCCGTTTCATCACGAGCACTTCCTTGAGCACTTATTTCACTTCACGTTCACTGGAGAAACCATTGACATTGTGAATTATGGATGAATTTACAATAAACATTTCATTGATACGTGCTCAATAATTTGTCATTGCTTGATTAACTTATTGAATGTGGGTGTTATACAAAGATTCCTTCCAAATATAGATCGGTTGGACCATTTGTTTTCCACACTATTATTGGCCCAGGTCCAGCTGAATACGGGGTTTCCCTATTGTTGTGTAACAAACCCACATGGATCTAGACCTAAGCTAATGAGCAGCTCCTGGCTGAAAAACCTGAAGATCTGCTCCCAGAAGTAATGAAGATGTGAACAAGTAAATCACATTTTAAGCCAATCACTCTTTGGATTTGAATATCTAAAACAGCTAGGTGAAGCTGCCGGATACATCTTATGAACAAGCTCCAATGTATAGTAAAGCATCCATTTACTAAAGAAAGTATTTCATCTAAAACTTGCAGCCAGAATTGGTCTGCTACCAAGCTTGTTGTAGAAGTCCCAATGCTTGAGATCTACTTGATCATTGGTTACGGTAGTAATGATGCTTAGTAATGGTGGTATAACTTCCCCTGCCAGTTTTGAATGAAGCAGTCAATACCAATTGCCTAAATGTGAAGTGAAGGATGCCTTACTAACATCTTGTGCTAATTGAAATGAGTCCTGAAGGCTCTCACTGATGAAACTCCTAATTTGAATGCAGCTAAACCACTACTTTGGAGTAATATGAGGAACATTTACAACTCGATAGTCACATGATATCACGGATCCTGCTTGGACAAAATTTGCCAGCAAAGGGCATCTAACCTCTTCCCGTCTCGCAATTATGGATTTATCTCATGGTAAACCTATCTGAGATGCATTTCTTAGATGTAAGGATAAATGGAACCAAGGTACCTTGTATTCCTACCAGAGTTTAATGAATCTGAAACTCAAAGTGTGGGGAGTGTTATAACTAGTACGCTTTGGAAGCCTAGGTATTATCAGAAATGTCACAAACTCAGTACCAGCTTCCCAAGCATCTTACTGAGATAGATACAGATGGAGTAATCTCCAGAGTTAGTCATGATATTTAGCCAACTGAGCAAAGAAGTTTATTAATACATTTTGATCCTAGGTAATGCCAGTCTGCCTTCTTCTATGACGAATTGTAGTATTTTTTTAATTTGAGCAGGTTTTTTTTCCCTGATTCGAAACATCTCAAAATAGCATTGTGGAACTGTAACTAGGACATTAGTGAACACAAAGATAAAAAAAGGGGAGTATGCCATTTTGACTAATTTAATGTGACAGACAATAGCTAATGCCAGAAATTGCCACTAATTTAATAACCAGCAAACTTTGCTCATGGCAGATATAAAATCGGAATAGCTCAGAAGGACTAGCAGTAACATAGATCCTCAAATATTTAACTGGGTGACCGAGTGAAAACTGAGCCCACATTTCACCCAGAGCAGAAGAAGATGAATTAAACAATAAAGCTTCAGATTTAGAATGACTAACCTTGTAGCCACAAATTAGGGTGAATTCTCGATTTTGGCAAAAGCATTTTGGTGTGGTGAAAAATAAAATCATATCATCCGTGAACAGTTTCAGTTTTGCCACATTCTCAATTTGGGCCGAATTGTGGGATCTTGTCTCACCACGCAAGCTAAAGGCTTGATAAGCAAAGAAAAAAGCACCGTGGACATAGGACATCCCTGTCTTCTGCCTTGCCACTGACCAATGAGTGATAATGAATTTTGCCTCAGCTGCATGATAAAGACAGCTCAGGTTGAATGCTTTCTCGGCTTCTAACATAATGATAACAGCCTTATTTTGATTAACTGAAAAATAGTTGATAGCCTGAATCAGATAGTTTTTGTTAGTTGACATTGATCATGTAGGGAGGAAACCATTCTGATCAGGATGAACCAAGCTTTGAGCTAACTGGGCTAGTCTACATTTCAAAATTTTCATAAAGATCGCATAGTGATAATTAAGAAGACTGATAGGCTGATTTAAACCAGGATTTTGAAAGCAGAAAACTGCCTTGGTGAATGTCTTGGGGGGCACCTTGCCTTCCAATAGCTCATTATAAATGATGACTAATATGCTTCATAATTTTTGGCTTAATAATTGATTAACCTCTGTAAGCAGCATATCACACCTGAATGGTTTGGCACTTGGAGATGCTTTAATTGCTGAGTCGAACTCTGCTGCAGTTATAGGAAGGATGAGAGCTTTCTGTTGTGCCTTTGATAAAACAGCCATCTTGATAGATTGCAGAAAATGGTTGACACTTCCGGGTGCTGGTTCATCTGCTACTGAATAGTTTGGAGTAGTGATTGAGGAACACATCTCTAATTGATCTGACCAAGTAACCAGCTTAAAGCAGCATCAGAACATTACGGCTGCCTAGGAGCTCCCATTATGCTATGTGGCTGAGCGCTTCCGGTTGCAGTGTTTTCCCCCAGTGGAAAATGGAGAGCGTCTTGTATGAATCCGGAGCATCACCACAGTGGTTAGAGGCTGAGGGGAGCATGTTTGGAGCCTCTAAGCCTCTACCGAATCCTCGTGGCTGAGTGACTCGATTGAGTGGCTTGTGAGCCAGAGAGAAAGGCACCTATGCACCACTGCTTCACTGCTTTATCTCCTGCTGTAAGGTGCGCAAACGTGACTACTAACACCGCAGAGACATCCAGGTCAGCAGCCATATTCATGCACCACATTTTGCTCGGTATGCGCTGTATGGTCCCATTGTTATTGGCGTTTAACTTCAGACTCTGATTCCGAACTGACCTCGCTTGAATCTGAGGGCTATTGTTTAGAATCCAGAATTAAACTGGTGGCGTTGAGTACCTACAGGCAGAAGGTGGAGGGCGAGCCCCTTGGGAGCAGTTCATCGGCACCACTCCTTATGGCAGTAGCTCTGCTGTGGGTTGCAGAAGTGGCCCACTAAGTGTGGGTGTGACTTGCAGCTCTCATGGAGCTCCTGCATGCTACTACATGCTCCTACATGCTTACTCATTTCCTTTTCGGGCCTGCTACAGTGTCATTAAGTTACTGCACCAATATGTAGGCAAAATAGCCTTAATACAGCATATACCAGGTGATTGCTACTAACACCTGTGACACTAGAAGCAAGGAGCAGTTTTCTGCGATGAAGCACTATTCTTTCTGAGACCTACAAGCCCTTAACAGTGCAACATCCAGAAAGTGCCCAAAGCATTGGCTTGCTATGGCAAGAGCAGACAGAAGCTCATTTAATTCTGAGCCAACAATTATCATTGCTGGACCTTCTCAACCACAGCTGCTCTCCAACTCTATCAGGTCTTCTCAGCTATGGTGTGCAGACTGCGGTTAGTCAAGCATTAGAACACTGTATGGAAGAGAGGGATAACTCAAATTTGCAGGAGACAGTGTGTCAGCTGCCAGAGGTCAATGGGGGATGCAATGATCCACTGCGCATAGAAATTGCAAATGTAATGCAACAAACCGCGGGTGTACAGCCTCAATATTCCAGCAACAGCCCTCATAGAAAGGGCCAGCGCCAGATTCAGCTTGCAGCAAACAATCTTCTAAAACTACGTATCATATTTTCTCTCATGCTTTATTCATCTGTTTTTTCTATCCACAAGTCTACTGTTGATACTCCTTCTTGTGATGATCTATTGCCATCATCATGTGGTGAGAATCTACCAGATCCCCTAGAAATGTCTGGTCAGGTTTTCAGTAGTCTACAGATCAATGATTTGTTAAGCAAGGCCTCCCACCACTCACAGCCTCTTGACTTGTGGACAAAGCTCGGCCAATCTATGTCTCAAGGGGTGATGCAGCATGATCTACATGAAATGACATAGCTGACACTCTCTGGCCCATGTCTTCCTTGTCACTTGCTGCACTTTTTCAGCCGCCTCTATTTGAGATTCGTGAAATGGGAGCAGCTCAAACTAAAGCCAGTAAAGAAATCAACAAGGAACTGTGTGCCATAAATGAGAATCTGATCAGTGTAATGCTCATTTGGAACAAGCAGAGCAGAGAATTTCAGATCTAGAGGACAATTTTATCCAGCTTGATACCACGATGGAACAGTCCAGAGAAGATATCGATGGTCTTAAAACTAAACTGGAAGAGATGGAAGATAGAGCCCGTCAATCTAATGTCTGCTTTGTGGGTATACCTGAAGGCCAGGAGAAAGAACAGGATGTCAGGGAGTTAACTGCAGAGTTGGTGAAGTCATATGTAATTCCAGAGTCCTCAGTTTCAATTAAGAATTTCACCATAATGCGCACCCACTGGGTCCCTGGCTACCTCCCTTCTAATTCAAAATATCATTGAGTGAACCTTGCAAACTTTGGAGATTATCACATCAAACAGCACATTTTTAATAAAGCGTTGAATAGCAAGTCTTTTCAAACTGCGGATAACTTTACATTTCGTATTTTTCTCACATGTCACTAGCCACAGCTCATTCACACAAGGAGTTTAAGTCCGTGATTGATTCATTTAAGCAAGCTGGAGCACAGGCAAGATTGAATCAACAGGCAAAACTTAAGACAATCCACGATGGTCGATTTCACATCTTCTCTACCGCCCCGCCTGCTTTGCAATTTCTAAAGAGTCTTAATTCCTCTAAATGCTAGACAATATTTTGCACTCAGTATGCACTCTATTAATGCTTTTCTTTACAGCAATTTCGAAAATTGCATCAATACTACATTATTCATGAGAAACAAAGCAAGAACTGAAGTAACTTTTTTTTTTGCATACTTGGCAGCGACAGTCTGTGGCTGCTTGACACTGTAAAATATTCTGCTGTTTGGCATAGCGGCTGGAACCTTAGATTCTGGATTTTTTATTTGCATGACTCTTGTTTTGCATATAATAAAAACTATGCTGTTTTATTCCAAGAGCATATCATCTTGATTCTGAACATATTTTTCTATTGTGAGTCTTCAAAAGTCGTGTTTTAATCATGATTGGTAGTGGCAGGTACTAGATAGAAGTGACAGGTGTAGTCCTACTCAGCAGCACTGAGGTATAGGATGTCTGCTTTACTCTGTATGCCTGTAGACAAGCTCAGATTGTGTTCTAGATGCCCATCCATATATGTGTTTTAGGTCTTCGGAATGGCTTCTCTTCAGCAATCTTCAGAGATATTTGAGAAGAAAGAAAGGTGAGGCCATCTCTTATCGCGTACCAGAATAAGGTGACGAGCCATGTGGTTATTTGTGTTACAAGCAGCCCTGGCCTTAAACACCTTATTGTCCTTGTAAGCAGCTCTGGGTGCTCTGTCAAGGCACTTATCCCAGGGGGGAGTCACAAGGGGGCACGGTTGTGTGGGTTTCTCGAGGAAGGGATAATGGGTGGTTTTTCGGGGACCATGATGGGGGGTACCCGGATTGCCCTGGGAGGCTTTTTGGGGATTGGGGGGTGAACTTAAGCAAAATGGTAAAAAGAAGTAGAGAGAGAATAATGAGGTAATTTGCAAGGTGCCTAATTATTTTTTAATAGTTTACTGTTTTCATTTATCATCGATTTTTGTTATTTTATATTTTAAATTATTAATATATTGTTATTTTTTATATTATTTTAAACTTTTAACATAAATTAAAAATAATAGTTTATTAATTGTTTTAAATTATATATATATATATATATATTCACTGAAAAGGTTACAGAGACGTTATAGTTAGGCTCAGGTTTCACTGAGCTAACTATAACTCGCATCGCCGCAATGCACTGCTTATGACCTAACATATTACATCACTCATGACATAATAACTGACATCGCTGTTGACATCACTGATGACATCTCAAATGACATCACTGATGACATCATCCAGTGACCATGAGTGTTTGTTAAAAAGTTTATGAGAGTTAAATATATATACCAAGGTGTATTGATGAATCAGTGGGTGTATGAGTGCCTTTATGGATGATTTAGTGAGTGCGTAACTGACTGTATAAGTGAGCGATTAGGTGTCTCAGTAAATGTATGGGTGAGTGACTAGGTTGTCTGAATGTCTGCATCAGTCTGTCAGTTGGCTGAATGAGTAGGTGAGTGGGTACGTGAATGGCTGTATGGGTGATTCATTGGTTGTCTGAGTACCTGTATGGGTGTATGAATGTGTGTGTGGGTGAGGGTGTGTGTGACTGCCTGGATGAGTGAGCAGGTGAGTCAGTGGCTGTATGGGTTAGTGAGTACATCTGTGAGGAGCAGTATGGGTGAATGAGTCTGTATGGCTGTGTTGATGAGTAAATGGATGTGTCAGTGGTATATGGGTGAGTAACTGCATATGTGAAAGGCAGTATAGGTGAATGTTGGAGTATATGAGTGACTGTATGTCTGAGTGAGTGATCGTGAGACTAGCTGTATGGGTGAGTGTGTGCTTGTGTCACTGATAGCATGAGTGAGTGAGAATGTGTTAATACCTGTATGAATAAGTGAGTGTTTGTGTGTATAACTGTATAGGTGAGTAATTGGCTGTGCTGTTGACTCTATGGGTCAGTGAGTAGGCGTGTGAGTTGTTCTATGGGTGAATAACAGTGTGTGAGAGTGAATGTATGGGTGTATGAGTAGATATAGCAGTGGCTTTATTAGTGAGTGAGTTGGTGTATGAGCAGCTGTATTCATGTATGAGTGGATGTGTTTGTAGACATATCAATCAGTGAGTGGGTGTGTAAGTACTGGTATGGGTGTGTCAATGGTTTTGAGAATGATAGTGTGGAAGTTGGAGTGGGGGTATGAAAGGTTATATTGGGGTGTGAGTGTGTGTGTCAGAGATTCTGTTAATGATGTCATCAGTAATGTCATTTGAGATGTCATCAGTGAGGTCATCAGTGATGTCACTGACCATGTCATGAGTGATGTAATATGTGAGGTCATAAGCAGTGCATTGCGGGGGCGCGAGTTATATAACTGCTGAATTTCACTGATTTTATACGAGTGAAACTTGAGCCTAATTATAACATCTCTGTAACCTTTGTTTTTTTCTAATGTTTTTAAGTGGTAATTCCTAACAATAACGTCCCTGTAACCTTTGATTTTTCTCTGTGAATTTCGAAGGTATTTTACATTGAATTTCCAATATATGAGTACAATTGCCAAGGACACACTGCGAATACCAGGTGTTTTTGACAAAGTGTAAAACACATATATAGACATATTTTACATACCGTTTCAGTGTAGCCATTTAGTGAGATACCAATTTAACATTCCCCTTTGTATTCATTTGTTGAAATAACTACATCAAAATGCATTTTCCGTCTTCACAGCAACACTGGAAGTCGCAATGACATCAGAGGTCACAAATTAAAATGACAAAGTGTAAACAGATATATAGACACATTTTACACAAAGTTTGAGTCTAGCTGTTTAGTAACATGTTGGTTTAACTTTATTTTAACAACACATTGGTAAAAAAACAACAGTTTAAAAAAAAACTTTAAGCATCTGAGCTCACAAATAGAACATAACTACCAAACACCACTCAAACTACCCATTGTTACCCAAACTCACGGGGATTCAAAAACTGCGGCAAAACTAGTGCACAGTCTGTGACAAACCCCTCTCTAGAGGGACGAACAAAAATTATTCATGTGGGACGACATCCATGTTATATCTTCTTAAAACCCATCATAGAAAACAAACTTCTACAACTGGTGATCTAGCAGAGGTAAACTGGAGTACCATCTACATCAGTGGCAGCAGCAACAATTCCCGGCCAGAGAGTCCCTTCAGCGGTGCAGACTACTACAACAGATATGGCTCCAGAGTATTCAAGAATGGCCACATATTGCATAGACTGTAGTGTTGTTATGCCTATTTTCTGTTTTCCCAGTTATTCGGGAGTCGCGACGATGCCGTTAACTGCAACATTCGCGCCTTTTCCATAAAGTGAAAACCACATATATGCACACATATTACACTATTTTACACACAAGGGGTTTATTACTGTACACTTCAAACTCATGTTTTTCTAGTGTATTTCTAAAAAAAACATCTCTAAAACCTATATTCCATTTTCGCTGTGAGGACAGAGATCGCGATGACGTTGGTTATCGTGATCCCCGTGGATACTGGCAAGAAGCAGAAAGCAAAAGCAGAAATTCAATAGCCACCACCACATTCAAAAGTTATAACTATATTATTAATTCTAACCATCACACTAGATAAATCACTATCTAAATAACTCTATAAAAACATTTAGCAAAATCTCAATATAATACAATGTGTATTAATGATTCACTGATATATTTTTTTATATTTCCACCAATACTCGTGGTGTCGTTGTGATACTCATGACCGACAAGCCCACGACGGTACACAGGGGGCCGCACTGGGGGGGCGTCGTCCTCACGAATATCGCACGCGATGAAAAAATAATAATTTTGGACACATAACTTGTGTCACTAACATACCCATTTCTCAAACATGAGGTCAGAGTATCTCCACCCTGACACCCTTATGTTAGCTTTCACACAAAATTCCAGCCCTGGGAACTGTTCCCGAACAATAAAATGGTTGCCGCAACTTTCTGTTCAGGCTGCGTCCTCCAATCACAGCATTCCGGATGGTGCACACATCCGTGATTAATTGCAAAACCACACTAAATATTCGCAGCCAGATATATATCTATACATTTTGGCTTATATTTCTCAAAAACTACTGGACGGATTTGCATCAAATAACAACAAGCCCAATCTGCATAACAACATCTACCTTTCTGCCAAATTTGGTGTAATTCCACCCAGTGGTTCAGGCTGTAGGTTTGACAATGCATTCCTATGGGAATTAACATTACAAATGCACCCTTTTTTTGCACCCCTATTTCTCGGTCCCCACTGCACGGATCACCCCCAAACTTTCCATGACACACAGAACCTACTTTGAGACTTTTTTTTTAAACCTTTCATGAAGATTGGTCAAATGACGCCAAAGTTATAGGAAAGTCAAAAATACTTTCCTATGGAAACTAGGTCCTAACTATAACTACCTACTGGCGACCACCAGTAGGTAATATATATATATATATATATATTATCTACTGGCGGTCGCCAGTAGATAGTTATAGTTAGGACCTATTTTCCATAGGAAATCCGCGACATTCTATTTGAAATAACTCTTGCGCCGGTTGACGAATCTTTGCGAAAGCTTCCAACTTGTTGGGGCGCTCCGCTCCGCTCCTACCCTGAAAGTCTCAGGTTGATTCGTCAAGAGGGGGCCGAGATAAAAGGGGGGTCCCAAAACGCGTTTTCCCCATACATTTTTCCATAGGATCCTTTCATCGCGGCTACAGCCCGAACTGCTGAACGGAATTACACCAAATTTGGCAAAGAGGTAGCCCTTGGTTCAGTGTCATGCCCTTTGCTTAAATGGTGTAAATCCGTTCAGTAGTTTCTGAGAAAATCACAAATAAAATCACATATATATCTATGGCCGAGTAGGGTCCGCGTACCCTCCCGATCACGAGCTGCATGCTAATTGGCTGTCAACACTCCAAATCAGGAAGTGTTGGCAGCCATTTTGTCCCTCGGTAGAACCGAGGGACAGAAACAAGTGCGCAAAGTGCAAAAGGGGGCAGGGTAGAAGCACCCTGACCCCTAGGTCTGCTCTGGAGGTCCCACAAGGACCCCTGGGCAGAAAAAGCATTTTTTTTTAAATCGGCGGGATGCGCTTAGGGTGCGCGGATCCCGCCGAGAAAAAAAAAAGAAACAAGTGCGCAAACGCACAAAGGGGGCAGGGTAGAAACACCCTGACCCCTAGGTCTGCTCAGGGGTCCCACAAGGACCCCCTGGGCAGAAAAAAGCATTTTTTCAACAAACAAAATCGGTGGGATGCGCCGAAAAAACAAAAACGAAGCTTCGTTGTTAATTGGCCCCCGGGTGGGCCAAGTCCCGGGGACATGGGGGGTATTTATAATATGTGGGGGCCTCTAAGGCCCCCCCAAGCCCCGGAGACCGCCACCCCCGGGGCTTTAAAAATAAATGGTGCGGGAGGGCTCTCGGTCCTCCCGCAGCCCCGAGGACCGCCACCTCCCGGGGCTTCTTTAATAATTTTTTTTAAATTACCTGTGTGGGGGGCTCGAGCCCCCCACACGCCCGGGACCGCCACCTCCCCGGGGCACTAAAAATGTCAATATGGGGGTCCATTACGGACCCCCAGAGCCCGGGGACCACCACCTCCCGGGGCTTTGTCAATGGAGGGAGGGGGCCACGCGGCCCCCTCCTGGAGCCTGTAATGGCCCTGGGGACCACCACCCCCCAGGGCCGGCTCCTGCATTGTCCCGGGGTGCCTACCCCGGGACACTGTAGTTTGCTATGACAGGACGGGAGCCTCGCGGCTCCCGTCCTGTCATTACAAACTGCTTTGGATATTGAAGCGAGAGCAGAAAACCTGCTCTTGCTTCCAATATCCAAGCAAGTTGCTTTCCACATGGGGAGCTGCATGTTAGCAGCTCCCCATGTGGAAAGCAATGCCGGCTCCCAAGGGACGCGGGGAGCCGGCGGGACTGTGGGGGGATTGGGGACCCCCCCACAGTCCCCAACGGAGAGGGCCAGCCCTGGGGGATGGGGTCCCCGGGGCAAGTAGTGGCCCGGGAGGGGGTACCACGCGGCCCCCCTCCCCAAAAATAACAAATAACAATTAAAAAAAAAAAAAAAAGGCCTGCCCCGGGGGATGGGGGCCCACGCAGCCCCCCTCCTTAAAAATGTATTTAAAAGTGTGGCCATGCCCCGGGGGATGGGGTCCCCGGGGCCGGATTCGGCCATGGGAGGGGGCCACGCGGTCCCCTTCCCGTTTAATAAAAAATAAAAAAAAGGGATAAGGCCCTGGGGGATGGGGTCCCCAGGGCCCAAAAATAGGAAAAGTAAGGGGGCCACACAGCCCCCTTGGGAAAAAAAAAAAAACGATCGGGCCGCAGGCCCCGCCCCCTTCCTTTCCTTTACCCTTGCCCCCTGGCGCGTTTGCAGATGGGGAACGAATTCCCCTTTAATACTGGGGGTCCCTGGGGGCCAACTAGCCCACCAGGAACCTCCAGTATGCGCCAGGGTGTACAGAGGCCATGCCCCTTTTTACACCTCTCTGCAACGCAGCTCTGTGGTGCTTTTTGGAGGTACATGGTGAGCTAGTTGGCCTCCAGGGACCCTCAGGATTCAAGGGGACTTAATCCCCCAACTTAAAACGCGCCACGGGGCGCGTTTGCACAGTGGTGAAGGGAGGGGGCGGGGCTTCAGGTGACATGTGTGCAAACAGGCCCCGTGGCGCATTTTAAGATGGGGAATTAAATCCCCTTCAATCCTGAGGGTCCCTGGGGGCCAACTAGCCCACCAGGTACCTCCAGTAAGCGCCATGGAGCTGCGTTGCAGAGTGTTGTAAAAAGGGGTGTGGCCTCTGAACACCTCTCTGCAACGCAGCTGTCTGGGGCATACTAGAGGTATCTGGTGGGCTAGTTGGCCCCTAGGGACCCTCGGGATTGAGAAGGAATTAATTCTCCAACTTAAAACACGCCACTGGGTGTGTTTGCAGACATGTCACCTCAGGCCCCACCCCCTTCCTTCACCATTGTGCAAATATTCCTCTAAAATCAGCCGAACTACGAATTCCGATTTACTCACCTGTTATCAGGAGAGACCTCAGTGCTGCATCTTTCAGCCCAGTACTGATCCTGAAAAGTAATTTTAACCGTACTTACCAGTAACTTGAATTTCCTTCCATAGGATATCATTGCCTGCTTTTGCTGAAAAAGTTTCTAAGTGTCGATTTTTGAAACATACAAATATTCCTCTAAAATTAGCCGAAATACGAATTCCGATTTACTCACCTGTTATCAGGAGAGACCTCAGTGCTGCATCTTTCAGCCCAGTACTGATCCTGAAAAGTAATTTTAACCGTACTTACCAGCAACTTGAATTTCCTTCCATAGGCTAACATTGACTGGTTTCACTTGGAAATTCTTCTAAGTGTGGAGTTTTGGAACTTTATAATATTCCTCTAAAATCAACCGAACTACGAATTCCGATTTACTCACCTGTTATCAGGAGAGAACCCAGTGCTGCATCTTTTAGCCCAGCACTGACCCTGAAAAGTAATTCTAACCGTACTTACCAGTAACTTATATTTCCTTCCATAGGAATCCATTGTCTGGTTTTCAGCAGAAAAGTTTCAGTGTCGATTTTCACAAACTACAAATATTCCTTAAAAATCGCCTGTATGACTTAAACGCATTCTTTCAACTGTTTACAGGAGATGCACCAGTGCTGGATCCAGGATCCAACACTGAGTAAGAAAAAGTAACGATAACACTACTTACCTGCTAAGTGAATTTCCTCCCATAGGATAACATTGGTGATTCTATGTGAAAAAGTTTCTAAGTGTCAACTTTTAAAATACAATAATATTCCTTAAAAATCACTACTGTAACCAAAACGCTTTTACTCAACTGTTTACAGGAGATGTCCCAGGACTGAATCTAGGATCCAGTCCTGTGGTTAGAAAAGTAATCCATAAAGTAACTAATTGCATTTAACTAGAAATTCACATTGAGCTCAATGTTGCATTGTGTTTGAAATTGTGTTGCCCATTGCAACAACTGTAACTACTGTACTTAAAAGTCTATTGCCTATTTGCAAAGTATTTAAACTAAAGTAATTCATTCAGAGAAAGTATATTTTGTAATGTAGTGTATAATGTAATTACAATGTAATTTAAAAAATAAAATATGTAAAAAAAATAGTTTAAAAAAATGTAGTAAATCAGTATCCAAAAAATAAATATAACAATTAATACATTTAAAAATTGTCATTTACAAAACCTTTGAAATTCACTGAAAAAAAACATATGTTTCAGACATGTTATAGTTAGGAATTAGCATTTAAAAAACCTTTGAAATTCACTGAAAAAACCATAGGTTTTAGGGACAGTTATAGTTAGAAATTAGCATTTAAAAAAAAATTGAAATTCACTGAAAAAACCATAGGTTTCAGACACGTTATAGTTAGAAATTAGCATTTAAAAAACCTTAGAAATTCACTGAAAAAACCATAGGTTTTAGGGACAGTTATAGTTAGTTGGACATTGCACTCGTACAAAACCCGTGAAATTCCCCCGTTATAGTTAGTTCAGGTAACTATAACTCGCACCCCTGCAATGCACTGCTGATGACGTCACATATTACATCACTCATGACATGGTCAGTGACATCACTGATGACATCACTGATGACATCTCAAATGACATCACTGATGACATCACTGATGACATCATCCACGTGATAATCTGATGCACCTCCTCACACCCTAATATAACCTTTGATACACCCACTCTAAATAACAGACTGCCATTCTCAAAACCATAGACACTCCAACACCAATAACTACATACCCACTCACTGATTCTTAGGTCTACACACACATCCACTAACTCACCCGTAAAGTCACTCATACTTACGGTCACTCAGTACAGGACTATCATATGCACTCATACTCCTATATAGACACTCACACACCGCCACTCATCCATAGAGGTACTCACACACCTAGTCAGTCATGCAAATAATTATTCACACTGCCATTTACTCACCTATACAGTCATACACACACCAGCTCACTTACTCATACAAATACTAGCACATTTTACGCTCTTATACAATCACTGATACAAGCACACACTCATCCATACAGCCACTCTCACAATCACACACTCTCACTTATAGCCATTTATATACTCCAACACACATATATACTGCCTTTCACATATGTAGTTACTCACACATGTACCACTGGGACATACATTCACTCACTAACACACTCTTACACACACTTACCCACCCATACAGTCTATCACAGATGCACTCTTGAAACCATCCACCCAGTGAATCACCCACTCACACATCTATGCACAGAGTCGCACACACCCCACCCACACAAACACTCAGGCACCCATACAGATACTCAGACAACCAATCAATAACTCATATAGACACTCATGTAGCTATTCACAAACCCATGCAGCCACTTACACAGCAACAGACAGACGGATTCAGACATTCACCCAGTTTAGTCACTAACCCATGCATTCAGTAAGATACGTTTAATCACTCACTTATACAGTCAGTCACGTACCTACTAAATCCTCCATAGAGACACTTATACACCCACTCATTCCTCCATACAGCTTGGCATATATATAAAACAAAATTAAACTTTACAGAAACACACAGTCACTGGATGATGTCATCAGTGATGTCATCAGTGATGTCATTTGAGATGTCATCAGTGATGTCATCAGTGATGTCACTGACCATGTCATGAGTGATGTAATATGTGACGTCATCAGCAGTGCATTGCGGGGGCGCGAGTTATAGTTACCTGAACTAACTATAACGGGGGAATTTCACGGGTTTTGTACGAGTGCAATGTCCAACTAACTATAACTGTCCCTAAAACCTATGGTTTTTTCAGTGAATATATATATATACACACACACACACATATGCAATTAGAATACTTTGCACAAAAGATACTAAGGGCAAGAGCAGCTGTTGGACAATATGCAAAAATCTGACAATTGCAATTTTGTTTATTTTCTCTATGCAAATGATAGTTCAGCAACATTATTCTCTGAAAGTGCAGAATATCAACAGCAGGACTGACTTCGTAATTTATTTAGGGGTTGGGACGAGAAGATTAATTTGCTGTTGCAGTATCATTTAATTTGTGTTTTTGCTGGCGTTTGGAAGAGCAAAGTCAGCTTCTAAGGCTAACGAGGGCCAGAATTCAGGCAGAGAGCTGCACTCGGATCAAAACATAATTAAGTATATCAATACACTTGAATTATGATGAAATTGACCAAAGAAAAAGGAAAGGAAGGAACTTGGCACATATGCCAGTGGCTTTTTCATACCTTAAACATAGATACCAAATTCCTTTGAACTGTTACTTAACAATTCAATAAGTACTGCATCCAAATCATTTAGAACATCTTCACAGTTAATGGATGACTTCATTTTCAGCGTAGCAAAATCCATAGACTTCCAGAGCATATCTTTTCAATACTCATTTTGTACTGGGGTAAAAACTAAAGCTTGTAGAACAGTCACACTGATGTAAACTATCATTTGAAAAGCGGTTTCAACAAGTAGTGCGCAGGAGAGGAGTAAAGGGAAAATTTAATCAAACAATTCATGCAGTGAATCTTTTTCCTAGGTTTATCAATTGCACAAAGTAACATTGCAAATATGCCCCTATATCGTAATATTTGTTAACCATTTTTTTTATTTCCATGCGTATATAAAACTTTAAAAAATAGAATCAGCAATGATAGTATTAAAATCGACAAAGTGATGCAAGAGAACAGCTAATAAGTCAACATAGTAAGGTACCGCGCACAATTTTTCAGAGGCTTACAAGGCAGCAGAAAACATCATAACCATTTATTGTGGTGTGCTCCCCACGTCCTAATCTTTAAAGAAGCGAGTATGTGCCCGAAATCAACACACAGAGTCAAGTTCAGTTTTCGGTGGGGGCAGTAGCAGTCGCTCGTATTGCAAAGTGGTGGGGCGGGGGAAGGGGGAATACAAACTAAAGAAAAAAGAATTATAAATATATAAAATTGCACTTACCTGTTCCAACGGCTGCCGCCTTGCTCCCAATCCTCACCTCCTGGATGTCCAGGAACCGCTACACACTGAGCAGGCACCCAGATACCAATCCGTGAGCTGCTATCATGCTGGTTTGGTGCTCAGTCATGGACTGGGAGCCTGTGTTGGCTCTCCATCGGGCTGTACAACACAGCTCGGGTAGGAGAAAGGCTAAGTGCGCATGACGGTTTTGCCTGCCCCAGAGGACTGGCCAAACAGTAATATAAGTGACTGACCCAACTACCACCTGCGCCTAATACTCTAGCTGTTAATGATTGCTTTAAGTCCCGGTTTTTCCTCTCCACAACTGAATTTCCCTCTGGATGGTACGGAGAGGAGTACCACAGTGCAACAACCAAACTTCCCATGGCTTCCCTGTAAGCCCTAGAGCTAAATGCGGGGCCACGGTCAGAATGTAATGTGCCAACTGCCCATGTCCCTATAAAGACTCGTAAATCTTTGATAACAGTTCGAGCATCAGCCGTGTGCTGAGGCCATACCCATAGGAATCTCGAGCAGGAATCCACTGCAACCATTATGTACTTGTAAGCCCCATCATATTGTAACGGGCCGCAGTGGTCCAAATAGACACACGCGAGAGGTCTGTCTGATATTAATAATGGTGTCTGTGCTGGACGTGTTATGGTTGAACCCTTCATCTGTTGATAGTAGTCGCACTTTAAGACATAGTCTTTGGTCTGCTTTGTTAACCCTGGCCCCCAAAAGCGTTGTTTCAGTAAAGAAACTGTTGCCGTAACTCCTGCATGCACAGAACCCAGACCCTCATGTGCAGCTAATATTAAGCCTAATCTGTGATCCATGTTTGGTATTACTCTATCCCCCACTCCTGGAATCCGAGCAAATGGAAGGTTGTTTGCATCTAACTTGTAGGAGTACTTGAGTGGAAAACCTTTTGGCAGTGCCTTGTTGTCTTTACATGAGGCAATGACAGCTACCATTATCTGTCCGTCTATTCTCGTTTCTGAACGAGTGATTGCAGCTACGGATGGAGTTTGTACTGCCCCCTTC
The DNA here is from genome assembly GCA_963921515.1 of Calotriton arnoldi. Taxonomy (NCBI): domain Eukaryota; kingdom Metazoa; phylum Chordata; class Amphibia; order Caudata; family Salamandridae; genus Calotriton; species Calotriton arnoldi. The sequence goes on from CAWUFW010009290.1 coordinate 47,288, forward strand.
GCGGCTTCATCAGCCAATGAATTCCCTTCAAAGTGAACGCCATGACTCAGCGTGTGTATCACGTGAGCTCTTGGTAGTTCGTTTTTCAACTCAGCTCCCTGTTCCCATAGCATTTTATGCTTAATTGTGCCACCTTTTGAGTCTTTGAACCCATTTTGGCCCCAATAGAGAAGATATTCATTATAAGACTGGACACAGTAAAAAGAATCGCACACAATTAGTGTGGGAAATTCTCGATCCGTACTAATCAGTGCCAGTAAAAGAGCTTTTAGTTCTGCTACCTGCGCCGTGCAGTCTCCTAGAGACTGAGTTTTTGTACAACTTGGATGGAACTTGCAATCCCGCATATGACCTTTTACAATCACACATGCGGCGCTGTATTGCTGTTTTCTTCCAATGGCCAGCTGAGCAGATCCGTCAGTGTAAATTTTGCATTCACACTGATCTAGAGGCATTATTTCATTCGGGAGAGGATATTCTTGTTCGTATTGCAGGAATGCTTGTGTTTTTAGACTTGGGTCGTATCTGTATTCTACATCTGATGCAGTGAGAGAATTAGCCCATTGTATCTATCTCTGATGTAAGACTTTAGCATTTGGAACGCTTGCCTTTGTCGCAGCCTCTAAGGCCGGTACTGGAGTCATGACAATTATTCGTTTCCCCTGAGCCAGTGCTCTTTCTCTCACTACAGCAGTCTGTACGGCTGTCAGAATTTTTTCTGTTGATGCAAAACGCATCTCAGCATTTGTGTACAAGTGTGATTTGTATGCTATTGGTACTGTTTCACCTTCATTGTAAGTTAAGTAGGTGTACCCAGATTGACCCGTAACTATACGGATTACTAGATTGCTGATATTTACGCATGTCTGAAAGTGTTTGGATGCTATCATGTCTGCTTGTAGGGAACAAAGGATATCTGTGTGTTCCTGTGTCCATTGCCTAACTGAAAAATCAGGTCTTATGAGGTCATAGAAAGGTTTAACCCTTTCTGCGTAATCCAAAATGTATGTGCTGCCAAAATTCAGGAATCCCTGTATGGATTGTAAATATTTTAATGATTTTGGAGGTTGGAGCAGCGCACACTTTTCTAAAAAGTTGGCTGCCAGGCTTTTCCCTTCACTTGAAAGCTCATATCCCCAAAAAAGGACATTGAGATGGGCTATTTTTAATTTTTTAAAGTTAAACTTGTAGCCCTCAGAGGGAAATCCAAAAATTATGGTGCTCACCCTCGTCAAGTGTTCCTCCAGGTCATCATCCGTCAGATAAATATCATCTACATAGGACAATGCTTCCTCGTCCAGATTCTGAAGTAACTCAGTTACCCCGGCGGAAAACAACCCCAGGCTATTCTTATACCCCTGGGGGAGTCGACAAAATCGACGCAGGGACCCCAGCGCTGAGAATGCTGTCAAGTATCTGCTCTCAGATGCTATATTTTGACAGAAGAATCCATTCGAGATATCTAGTGTAGTTTTGTATTTTTTCCGCACAATGTTATTCATTAATGCGGCACTGTGTGTGTTCTGTACTGCAAATGTTTTTGTGCATGAGTCCAGATGTCTGTAATCTAAAACTAGGCGATATGAATTATCGGGTTTCATTATGGGAAACAAAGGATTATTCCTTGAAGAGGTGCAGGTTTCAATCACACCTTGGTATTCAAGTTGATCTAAGATCTCCCTGACCAGTTTTTTCACTTCCTGTTTTATTGGATACTGTCTCTGTGGAGTTGGAGTAGATTTTAGTGGTATCACATGGTGAGCTGACTCTTCATCCCACCCAACATGGTTGCGATATAGTGCAGGAGCAAGGGCTACCGCCCACTCCCGCGCGTATGTATGTTTTAAGTATTGGGGAATGAGGTCGGAAAAGGCTGGCATAATTACAGTTTCTCCCTTTGGGCAATCCATAACAATAGTAGGCGGCCAATCTCTTTCAGCTAAAAGAATGTTGTAGCCAAAAGTCAGGTTCTCCCAAAAGAGACCTTTAATTTTTCTGGGCTTGTCCCTTCCATTTGGAGTATTATTTCGTGTAACCTATGTGGGATGCTTACCCTAGTATCTGGTGTTTTCATTGTGATATAATCACTCAACTCCGCTGTCACCAGAAATTCCATCAGGTTCTGGCGAGCTTTTGTTACTTCTGCTGCGCTGTCTAGCATCGTCAGAGCCCATTCCCCGTTCAGTAGTTGAGTCCTCAGAATTCTGGGCATGTCTAACTTTGAGACCTGCTACTTTCTTCTTTTTTAATTGAGGTTTTGCTTTAGGCTTTTCTTCTTTTTTGGAAGAGTTGTCTGAAGTGTGTTGCGTGTCTCTGGACTTTGTACGCTCTTCTTGTCTGTGTTCTGACTGTCCTTCCTTCTCTGAATTTTTTGATGAACCCTGAAAAGAACAAGAGGAACGTGTTCAGTGCCCTGATACCTGTCAGGTTTGTTTTATGTTATCTCTATTCCTAAGGTTATACCTCCTTTCGGAGGGCTCCTGCTGAGGAGACCTACCTCTGGATTGAGATCTATTCTTTTGTTGTTTGTTATTATCCCATTTCTTCTTTGAAGAAACTGGTATTTGCTTTGCCTGTTCTTTTTCTGGACCTCCCATTAGTTGAGGTTTTACTGGTCTAGCTCCCAAACTATCTCTACCTAATTCTGCATAAGCAGTTTCAATAATTTTAGGTAATTCTGTCTCCTGTTGTAAAGGAGTGAAATCTCTCAGGCGTTGGCGTATTGCCACTGCTGCTGCTTCCCCTTTAATGTTTGCTAATATTATAGCTGATAACTGGGCAAAGTTGCCTAGTAACTTCATCCCTAAGCTCAGAGCAGGTTCTGCTCCATACTCGTTCTGTATTTTTCTTAATACATTAGGTATTACTGCTAATGAAGGGATACCATGAGTTCTGGTATATATTGCAGCGAAGACTGTACCCCAAGTGGCACAATCCTCTATCAGGGGAGCTATCCCCATTGGCAAGCAAATTGTCAGCATTCTATGCTTTTCTTGTGGACCAGTGTGTGGAAATACTGCCTCCAGCTGTGTTATTTTTTGAGCTATCCAGAATGACATTTGTTCACATTTAGTGGGGATTTTACTCATCACCGCGTGTAACGTTTGTGGTGTAATTTTGGTTGTCGATGTTTGAATCGGACCTGTTGGTATAGTCGTGGTTGGCTGGAGTGTGAGTGTTCTCATCACAAACTGTGTCATGTTTCTGTAAAGTCCTATTAGTTCTTAATGAAGTGTAAGTAAGTCTCCTGCTGGCATTGTTTCAATGTCAGGGTATGGTGTGTAGGCCGCTAGTACCGGCCATGTTGCTCCATCTCTTCCGAGCGGACTGAGTCTTACTTTATTTCTTGTATGGGGAGGGCGCCTTTAAACCAGTATATGTGCTCCTGGTAAGTGAGCGGAACTTCAATGTCCTCATATGGACAATGTTTGTTCGGTATGTCATCTTCTACATAGTAATGAAATGTTTTTGTTCGTGCATTTGCCTGTGGGAATCTAACCCATGAATAGAATATCTCTGTTCTATATGATTTGTGTGCCTCAATCACGAAGGTTACTGGCCCACCCCTAGCTGTTAAACCATATGAAGCTAGTTTTAGGGTGATGGCATTTCTAACATTTTATGAAAGATGTACTGCGTCTGCATCTTCTTCTTCGGCTGAGAGATTTAGTTCACGGTCAGCTTCGTCTTGCTGCTCAGTCATTGTTTTAGTAAGAAGAGTTTTTCAAGGGGACTGCAATAAGGTGTTATACACAATAGGAACAATGCGTCCTTCAAGCTTGATTAACCAACAGCCAATACATAGGATTTTTGCCTACTCAGCTGTGGCGGATTTTTCTTCCCTTCCACTCCAGACGTCTCTGTGGAAATGTGAGTAGAGGTCTCTGAGAATAGCACGAATGAACTACTCAGATTTGACCGTTAAATAAGTACCCAACCAACGTTGGCAGCGCCATGTCGTGTAGTTCCTATAAAACCTATACAGGATCTGCAAGTTTGGACAACATACACTGCAGGCTTGGTATCCAGACTGATTCCAGACACCCCTACCAGGTATGTTGGCCTGTATACCAGCTAGCTCACAGTGCCACTAGAAACTCCTCTTTACAAGGAGAAAGTAGTTCTTGGCAACTATCGAACATGACAACCCTGATTCCTCAGAATCGTGGAAACAGTGCAATACTTTTCGCTCAGTCACTCGTGCTTACTTTGTCTCAGAGAGATACACAGAATAAACTATATGGACGTTTTTCAATAAGCATTTATTGAACACTCGTCATTCTAGTGTAAAATAGGTGTGCTGAAACAACAACTAGACAGAAACAGATATAAATGATTAGAAGCACTAAAAAGGTAAAAGGATGGTAGATTTCTACCATCTTGCTATAACCATGACTACAGGCAAGAATATGAAATACATGATAATAAAATGCATACTCCTACGATGCTACCCTAACTAGATGTACTTAAGTGTACCTAGCATGTGTGTAGATGTTAAGCCAAGAATCCCTCTAGGATAAAGTCAACCCCGTTACCTGAAGTGAGAGACTGTGGGACCCCGTCTTGGTCTCGAGCTGGACACCCCGCAATTGATGTTAGACTACTGCAAGCTGGAGTATCTGCATGCAGGAACCTCAGCGTCTCGCGTCAGTGCGTTGGCATGGAAGTCATGATCTCCTCTGACTATATCAGCAAGATGTGATGTTTATATACCCAAAGGTATCCCCAGGGGTTCTACCTTGCTGTGCCATTGTCGGACTTAGGATGACGTCGGGAATAAACCTCGTACACAGTTATTATGCAGTAGATGGTAGTCCTGCTAAGTTTCCAAGAATCCAAGGATCCTCATGCATAATGTATGAGGCTATTGTTCAGGGAAAACCCCACGTTCTGTAAGCAGTACTGTAACTAGGTAAAGGGTCAGTCCTAGCAGCCCGTTATGTATGTAATGTAGGGACGAATATAGGTGAAAGGTTGTGATGTTACCCGGGCCCATATTGGGGTTCCTATATGGAATATAACACCTGTAGCTGACACAGGAGGACTTCTAGCTCCCCCTTGGAGTTACTCTGATGGCTTTGGGGGTCAAGGAGCAGGTCCAGACTTCCTTCCTCAGGCAGTAGGGCAGCAGGGCAGTCCCTAATGCAGCAGGGTAACTGGACAGTCCTTCCAGCACCTGGCAGCAGAGCTGTCTTTCTTCTGAGTCTTTCACAGGTCCAGAAGTGATCTAATGAATAGTTCAGGAGGTCCAATATTTATACCATTGCTAGGTTTTGACATGGGGGACTCCCTATACTACCACCACATCTGGGTCTTTAAAGTTACTTCCTTCTCCTGCCAAGGCTCTGAGTAGTCTGGGGTGAAAAAGGACTGGTGTCATGTTCCTTTGTGTGTGGGCTGGAGGCAGCCCTTTGAAATGCAAGTGGGGGAGGGAACAGCTCCACCACAACCATCCTATCAGGATGGCCCATCCTGCCAACATCTAGTCCCCCTTTGTCTCTCTGTCTGGGAGGAATCCACAAAGGCTAACTACCACGCTAATCACAGCCATGTGACCCGTTCTGGCACAAAAGGGTTAGGATAAGATAATGCCAACTTTATAAAAGTGTCATTTTCAGACTTGTGAGTTAAAATCTGACTTTACCATTAAAGATAATCTTAAATTACAATTCATTAGTGTCCAAACTTGGCATTCGTATCTGTTCTCAATCAAACATTAGCACGTATTAAATGTCATAATTTAACCCAATGTTATCCAATGGGAGAGACAGTCATTGCAGTAGTGAAACATGAAATTAGGAGTTTTTCACTACCAGGACATATAAAACTGAAAAGCACATGCCCTATTTTTTAAATACAGTGCAGCCTACCCTGTGGGATGTTTAGGGCCTATCTTAGGGGGTGACTAATATATTTTTTTAAAGGAAGGTTTAGAACTGGCAAAATGTTTATTTTGTCCAGTCGAATTGGCAGTTGTAAGACTATACCAAAGGCTGCAATGGCAGACTTGAGACATGTTTCAATTTCAAGGTGATCCTCCTAAGCATATTAACTTATGAATCTTGTCTCTAGGCTGCAATGGCTCTTTTATGGATCGGTGTTAAAGGCACAATTTGCAGCCTAAAAAGAAAAGGGAATCATCATAACATTAGTTCTTATTAATGTCGTATTTGTCATCCTCTATATTTTATGTTATCCTATGTGCCCGTTGATAAACTACGAGAAGTACACTCAATTAATGTGAACATGTTTAGACAATGTCACCTAGTGGCATGAAGTTATATTGGGACTTTACTGAAACAATCCATTGCTATTGTTACTAGGAACGATACAAAAGTGAAAAGTTTGTAGGGTACAGGGGATATTTAAACATGATCTCTAGCCCATATCAAAGAATCTCTAACTATATCAAAGAATCCTCGTATCTAAAAATATGTAGACCCAGTGGGAAAGTTTAGAAAACAAGTACGGAATCACATTTCAAGATTTTAAGTGCTACCTCATGGAATTCGGGTAGACCTGGGACGACCTCCTCCATCTAAATTAGCCAAGGAGGGCAGAAACAAAAACAGTAAGAGGTAAAAACTGATTTAAAATACGCACAATGAAAAAGGCTTCTTTGGGCAGATTCTTACTCTTGCGACAAGTCATCCATTGTGATTCTCCATGTTTCTCCCATACCAGTCTTATGATAAAAAGGACTTGAGGAGATTGTCAATCAAATTGAAGAGTATCATAGCTGTGCTGCGGGGTATAATTTACTGAATAATAACCAGGGAATGCTGTCATTAAGTTCCTTATTAAAAGTCCTCAATCGGTAGACCCATCACTGTTCTTTTTGAAAAAGAAGGCGGTCCGCATCTTCTTTGTGTCATCTAGTGTTACTAGGACTACCCACTCCGCTTCGTTCTCTGTGTTTGGTGTTTACCTATACGTACTTTGATTTTTCTGCTCATCATACCTATGTACCAACAAATGATCATATAGATCACATGTGTTGAATTACAATTTGTGTGTCTTCTCAGGGTCAGTTTCAAATGTTCGTTCGGTTGTAAATCTTCAGTCGTCTTAGGTAGATGGAACACAGTGCAGAACCCACAAGGATAATGGGCAACTACAGGATGTAGTTTCCAGGTTGAGAGTACAGTGGTGGTCTTTTTTTATACTGTCAGTGGGGGCATGTGAACAAGAGGATCTCGTATGTTTATGTTTCTTTTGTGAGCAAATCTCGGTTTTGGCCAATCTAGAGTGCCTAATGTTATAATGCTCCAATGTTTGTTGATAGTCTCTTTGATATGATTCGAAGCTGCAGAATTAGATGGTAACACAAGTAAAAACATTATCATTTGTTGCTCTTTCAGAAGATTTCAAGAAGCATTTCTGGCTCTGATTCCTTGCCCGCTTTATAACTCATATCAGGAAAAATTCTGATTTCAACATTATTATCCACTTTGAACACCTACGCTTCAATGACCTTTGATATAATTATTTTCATTACCATGATAACCTGCAAAATTCACTGTGCTTTGCCTGGTATGAGCACCTGCTTTTTGGGATGGGGAGATGCGGAATGCTGAGCCCAGGAAATTATAGGTTCACCTTGAAAGTTATCTAAAATTATTTTATGAATCAAGCCCTCTACTGAAGGTCTCACTTCACCATCTTGTTCTCTAATGTCTCATAGTTTGGGAATCCCTACCAATCTTACATTGCAATGGCTCAATCTATTGTTTAAGTCTTACCGCTTCATTTTTAGACTTCAATTTTTTTAGTTAGCTTAGCAATTTGTGAACTAGCTTTCCTGTTCTGAACATTGATATCTGAAACACATTTTTATAAATCCCCATTTCCCTGCAAAAGCCTTCAAAATTTATATCTAACGCTGGAGCCTCAGGCAAAAAAACTTTAGAATTTTCCTCTTGTGTCTAAACACCTTGTGGCTTTCTCTAAGATGAATTTTCAGTCAAAAGGGGGGGGGTCTTTTTATCACCAGACACTTTATGTGATTTCCCTTTATTTCAATGCCTAATGGATGTGTTGAGGCTACCAGTTAATGCCTTCATCTGCTCTCTCTGTCTGAATTTTGTGAATATTTTGCCAGAGGTGAATGTTTAGTGTGGTGATAAGCATGCAGCTGCATGACATTAGGGAGCCCCAGTGTACCTTGCGCAAATAAAACCTGAGAGGTAAAAAAGTGAATTTCACCTCATTCTCCCCTTCTGTGGTTACTCAGTTCTGTCTAACACTTTGCATGTCTCACCATGTAATAAGTGCTGCCTCACCCCCTCTTTAAAACCATTGTACCTTGGTTGATGCTATTGGTAGTGAACTGGACTCCTCAAATGCACCCGAGGCAAAGCTCAACCAAGGAGAGTACAATTTTTACTCACGTAACAACTGCTTTGGGCACACCGTCTGCTTCCACAATAAAATTCATATTTCTACAGTGCTTTTTCTGTTGTGCTGGACATGAGCGAAAATCAAGTTTATCCCCCTGAAATCACTTGAGAGCTCCAGTAAGCACCCCTTGGCTGAGCATACAGCTCTTCCAAGCCCTCTCAATGACAACAGGGGGAAACCATAGCTCCTACTACAGGGGAACAAATATGTTGGTCTCCATAGGCAAGAGCCTCAGATCTCCGAGGAGATGCCTAAACTCCTGATTCAATGCTTCTCGCAGCAATGTGGCTGAAACGTCAATCACAATAGTAAAAGTTGGGAACAAGGTGAGCTCGATTGTCTTCTTTTCACTGTCCTTTAAATGGCCCCTTAGAGCTCTCCCATCAGGAAGGTGAACACATGATGTCCACTGACTCCTGCTTTCAAGACATCCTCAGCTGCTTCTGATCGTGCCCAAGGATTGCCGCCATCTCATCCTCAAGGCAGAGTCTCCACTCTCTCCTTCCAGTGGACCAGACTCAGGAGTCCTACCTTACAGGAGTCGATTAGAATTTCCTTTGTATTTTCTGCTAGTTCAATTGCAAAACAGACATACTGCAATTATTAACTTATGGATCTTTTGTAAACACAGCCTGGAATTAGAGTGAACAGACTAGTCTATGGGGAACGAACACAGGGCCATCCTATAAAGCCCTACTCAAAAAGTGGGAGTCGCCCAAGAAGGCTCGTTTTACACAAGCATTTTCGCAGTTGAATATGCAAGCTTGTTTCTAATTCAAAGGAATGGTGTGATAAATCCACATTGCCCAATTGACTTACAATTAAATTTCACTCTTCATTTATTTAGCAGGTAATTACACTCTAAGCGGAAATGTTTCTTCTCATGATTAAAAGATCTCTTTGTCCTTTACGAAAGCATGAGCAAAAGCATCACTTAAAACAATTTATTCTAATTCTTATTCCCTCTTGAGGTTGCTCTAGATACATGCTATAATTATCTTTTTTTATCCGTGTGAATGCATTAATTAAGCTCTTAGTTATTGTTTGCAGCTTGCTTCACCCCTTAACTTTTTATGTGCCGCCTATACACTGCAAATTGTTGTAGATTTTTTGGCTACCTGCGATTTTGCCCTAACTTTTTTGCGCAAGAACATTACGTTATTTATGTGCCCCATCAGGCAATTTCATTTGGTATTTTATCACTTTTCAACTCTTTTTGGCATTTTCTTCACTCCTGCACATAAGGGGGCAGATTTACAAGAAAGTGAATCATCTGTAAAGATGTATCACTTTCCCTGTGCCACCCTGAGAAACCCTTGCGCCACCATGGATGCGCCGTATTTACAATACAGCACACCATGGCGCAAGGATTGACAGATGAGGCTGAAATTCTGACGCATCTGTTGGCGCAAACGTCACGCACTGCTGGAGTCGTGTCGCAAGCACAAAGCAACTCCAGCAATGCATGGGGAGGCAGATCCTCATTGTGCTGAGTCACTCCTTAGGCCTGCTCCAAGCAGACGTAAGGTTTTGACGCAGTGGCATCCTAGAAGTGGCGCAGTGAAATCCTGTAGATTTCACTGCGTCACTTCTACAAGGCTTTTTTGCATTGGAACGCCCACCCTGCATACATTATAACTGACGCAGGTGTAATGTGACACAGGGCTTTACAACATGTCGCATCTCCCTAGATGCGTCACGTTGTAAATGGGCCGCATTTTTACGCCGCCACTGCATCACAAAAAGTAACGCAACGGCGGCGCAAAAATGATGCAAGGGGCTTGTAAATCTGCCCCAAGGCGTTTAACATCACAGGAGACCTTGCGCCATGGACAGTTTTTGTATAAACCAATGTAATTGGATGGAAAAAATTGTTTATTTCAATTTATATTCCCATGACTGAAGTTATGCCTGTTATAACGTATTCTGTATTAGCACTGGTATACTTTGGCCCTGAGGACATCATAGCATGGGACACCATAAACCCTCTGAACTCAATGATGACCCATTTCTCAAGTTTTGTAATCACGGGCCGCTAAAAACAAGTGGTGGCATCATGCCAATAAACCTGTGGTCGATATCTGTCACAAACATCTAGCTACTGAATCTAATAAACTTTCCAGTACATTTTAAGGACGACCAGTTAAATCACAGAAACCACAACATCCCTTGGAAATCAGCATGATAATGATACTAAATGCAGAATCCTGGGTCACCTCAAACCATGCACTTTCCAAGGAAGGCGCATTAATGAAAAGGATACCTTTAATGTTTTACAGCTTGCTCTTAAGGAAAATAAAATCAGAGCACAATTGCACGTTGAAGACTACTGTTTTGAGGTGGGTGGATGGAGTATCCCATCACCATAACAAATGCATGCGTTGTTGGCATCAATGCCCAGGGATTCCGAGTCAATTGAAGTTTCTGTGTTGTGTTCAGCACCTCATGAGGCACAACCGCATCATCTGCTCACCTCTGAAGTGTTTTTTTAGGCTGACCTTTCCTCCCTCTTTCCCATGGCAGGTGACCACAAAGGAGATGGGTAAAATACAACTCTGTGAAACCATTGTTCTCTTTATAGCAGCTTATCTATTTTTTGGTCTTGCCTACAGACTGTCGATAGACCTATATTATGTGAGCCCTTTGCTCATCATGGACTGGCTTTCTTGACAATCTCGTTTGGATGCCTATTATTCAATGGCTTTTTGCTCTTGTCTTGTGTTTGCCCCTGCCCTGGAGCAAAGGTAATTTAAAGTGTTTCTGATTGGATGAGTTGTATTCTTCTACTGCTTACTATCAATGAACTTCTTTTTTCTTTCATTGCTCCATGTTAGCATTTTGTTTATTTCTCCATTGCACATGTGGTTCTTTTAATTGCATTATTGCCCCCCCTTTTTTCCCCCATCAAAGTGAATATTACTTTTAAACCCCTATAATACGCACATGAAGTAAATTACGATTTCAGGAAATTAGGGCCAAATGTACTAAGAGTAGATTCGGTAAAAGGCTTCACAAATTGCGCACCGACTTTACTGAATCCATTTGATTTTTGCAAACTGACCTATGTACTAATTGGTCGGTTTGCAAAAACCTAATTCATAATGGGTCGCAATTCGAACTCCCTCATGAATATTAATGAGGTAGGAAATTGTGGCCCACTATGTATAACAGCCACCGCAGTATGGTGGCTTGCAGAAGTCAACAGATTGCTGTGTCTGTGATTCCTTTTAAATCAAGCGATCATTTTTTTTATGCAGTCTTTTTTCATTAAAGGAAAACAGGATGAATTTAAAAAAATAAAAGCTTAAGTAACATATTTTTAAGACTAGACAGTGGTCCATGGGACCAAAGACTACTCTTAAAATATGTTTTTGTCAACATTCACAAAGGGAAGGAGTCTCATTACCGTTTAGTAGTCGGTAAAAAATGAATACATACCATTCCGAATCAGTATTTGTAAGGGATGCTCTAAACACACCCCTTCAAAATACCAATTTATTATGTAGTCACAAATCCAAATAGCAAATACATAGCAAAAGGCTCTTTGCGGTCTCAAAAAGCCTCCATACATCTGGCCCCTAACCTTGTCCTCAATTTTCGGAGCCTCCTATTTCAACAGCACCTACAAAATTGCCCTCTCAACAGCTTGTCCGTTGCTTTCAAACCCTTCACCCCCCCATGCCTCATTCATATCTACATTGTGTTGTTTGTTACAGGGCACATAAATTGCACACAACTGTCATTCTGCTCACCTCCTCCTAGGTTGCTTTCAATCCCATTTTTAAAGTGTTTCTTTTTTTGCAAGGGCCCAGCAGCTTCAAAGTGCTACGAGGCCAGTTTTTATTCTTTTTATCTGTTTAAATTTTTTCTTTTTAATTTTCGTTCTAAAATGGTCATCAGTCGTATAGGAAAAGTATTGGAAAGTGGATTATTAGTAGTGATAAGTAGTGACTCACCACTTGTAATAAGGCCTCAAACACAATAAAAGGGTCAGACAAGGTCTCAATAAATTATTCTCTTGCTCAACCCTTAGTAGCTGGCAACGAGCAGGTAGACATAACTTAGGAGACAGGTGTGTAAAGAATTTAAAAAACACCAATACAGCTTTTTCCCTTGACGTCGAGCAAGGTACTTCGTCAGGCCAGATTTAGTGCGGGTTCGCCAGCTTGACTTTCTGCGAGGCCCTGGTCAAATCCTTGAAGTCTGGAGCTTCCAAGCTTTCTGTGGGACAAACCTGAAATCCAGGCTGGGTTGTGGTTGAAGGTAGCCAGCTTGACTCTTGACGTTGAGTCGGTCCACTTATGGAGCTTTTTCCAACAGTTGCTCCAAACTTCACCAAACTTCTGGAAGTTCTTCCTGAAGTTCTTCTCGAGGGTTCAAAGTGTCCAAAACTCAAATCCAAGGGTCTGGAATCTCCTAAATTGTCCTTGGGAGGTCTGTACTACAATTTCCAGAATGGACTTGGCCAAATCCTTAAAAGTCCACTGGACACACTCCAGGATGGGGACTCTTGATGGAGATGATGCAGGTGGGCTCTGTTAACCTGTATCTTGCAGGAAGTCCACTCCTTAAATTTTCAGAGTTAGGCAAAGTCCTTTTGGTGCTGAGTCCCACAGTGTGCAGCAGGTGCAGTCTTGGTGCAGGCTAGGGAGACAGCAGGGCAGTCCTTCTTCTTCTTGTTTCTTTAGGCAGCAGATCTGAGGAGCCTTGCAGCTCTCCCCTAAATATCCAGGGTTTCTAGGTGTCAAGCAGAGGGGCACCCCTGAACAATGGGATTCAAGGTGCCACCCAGGTGTATGGTCACTCTCTCCAAAGTGTTTGCACATTCCTGTCCCAGAAAACATCATTCTTTCAAAATTCAGCATGGAGGGATTCTCTCCAGAGGAGCTCGATCAGGCTAACCCAACTTACTGGTGTGGCTAATTTTCCTAAACACTTCCTTTCCAACCCTCTCCCTAATCTAATTGCAGAGTCTCCTGTGTGGCTGAAAAAGCATGATGTGGGGGTGGGCCTGTGCTGCCCTAAAGTTACATTCTCCCTTTGAAGACCAGTTTAGCTACCCCTCACCCCTTCCTGCCATCTGCTCTGCAGCTTGTACTTTTTTGCCCATAGGAAATCCATTGTCTACTCTGACAGGACATGTCACACCTCATCAAGCAGATCTGACTCAGCCTGGGAAAAACTGACAAATCAGGAGAGGGCACTAGAAAGCTGGATTTTGGCTCACAGAAAAAAAGTGTAATATGTTATTTCCTGTAATAGTTATTACAAATCCAACAGTGACAAGTTGTTGGGGTTATCTCAACAATTCATTTGATATCTTGAAGTATATTTTTACATGGCTCCTAACAATATTTATATTTAAATAAAATATTACCATGTTAGCCTATGAAGCCATTTACTACAATAGGGAAAATGAAATTGGCAGTTTTTACCTCACCAGGTCTTATGAAACATCTTTTATAATGTCCCTGCTAAGAGTTACAAGGCACCCTACCCCTGGGGCAGCAAGGGAAGGCCTTAGTGGTGACTTATATGTAAAAATAAGGTAGATTAATACTTTGGAAGTGCCTTTAAATCCAAAGTCGAATTTCCTTATCATTTCTATTTAAAAGCAGCCTGCAAGGCAGGTCTGCCTTTTAAAATGACAACAGGCACCAAAGTAGCATACTCTCCAGAGCAGGAAATCTACTGGGCCTCTAACCTCCCTTCCCTAATATATACTAGGGACGTATAGGTAGTTTGAATACCCTTTGCCATATTATTTGCTAGGGACTCACAGGGGTCTGTCATTACCAATGGAAATTATACTAAATTACCATGTAGTTTTTACACAGCGCACAGACGCTGGCTCTGTTTAGGAGAGCACAGGGCACAGTCAGAGTCAGAAAACCAGCATCTAGTGGGCAAAATGGTTCAAAAAGTGGAGGGACACTGCAAACAGGTCCTGATTTCTCACAAAAAGTAAATTAAAAATGCTAAAATGACCATCACTGCATCATGAAACATATGCATACCTATTCTCATACAGGCGTCCATCTTTGAGTAGTTTTTTTTTTTTTTAGAAAGCCCATTCCACTATGGCCACACATCCATCCACATGTATGTACATTCTGTGTAACACAATGGCAGACATTCTGGAATTACCTTATGCCATTCCTATCAAAAGGGTGACCTATTGACTTTGCCAATGCTTATTTTGTGATGCTGGCATAAGGTGGAGTCTTGCAGCAGGTCAAAAGCACAAAACAATATTAATATTTTTTTGTAGGAGGAAATAGATAATATGGTTAGAGCCCTCATTGTATCTGTTTATACTTCTCAGCTGTCAATCTTTAGCAAGTATCTAATTGCTATATCCAAATATTTTCTATTGTTGTAGAGAGAAGCAGTGGAGCTGGCAACATTATAATCGCCCATAGCTGTTTGCATCCTTCCTCCTAATTTATTAAACAGCTCTTATTATTTCCATATTCAAATATGCTCATTTTGATATTGAAACCTGCAGACCTGAATTCTAATCCTAGTTGTGAGGCATGACAAAAAATCTAGAGAATGATGGAAAATCACTGGATCTTCCTTTACCCCAAATTCCAACTATTTGCAAGGTAAACATATATGGAACATAAACATTAATTGAATAATGTGCTGTCCAATGTGTTCAAATATTAAGGCCCTGATTTTCTAACATTTTGCATTGTGGAAGTGCCACATTTTTATTATTGGCCCAGGTCCGGCTGAATACTGGGTTTCCCTATTGTTGTGTAGCAAACATATTTAGTGCAGCCACAATGCAAAAAGTATTTTGGGATTTACAAAGCCACAAATTTCGTATTTGGGTGGCTTTGCGTAGCTTTGTTAAAAAACAAAAGTAATGCAAGGCAGCACAGTGCTTCTTTGTATTACTTTGCATCGGTGGGGTTGTTGCATGGGTGGAGCATGAGCTTTCCCTTGCATCCACCCATGTATTTTGATGCAAACTCAGATTCACTAAAGTCTGTAAACCTGGGTTTGCACCAAAATGATGCCCCTACCCAAGGCTGGCATAACAAAGAGAAACATCTTTATTTCTCCTTGTTACTTTCTCTTTGAATGTGTGCTCCATTCTGCAGCACACATACAAAGATAAATAAGTTTCTAGGAATACTGTTAGTGTAGGGAGGTATGGCTTCCTGCACAAAAACTATTCTGACCACAACGGAGGCCTGCTTTCGCAATGTCTTAAGGGCACCTGCATTAGTACTAGGTAGCAACAAGTGCACCAGCAGAAGGAGAAAGCAAAAGAGTGCCATATCTTAGTAAATATGGCACATTTCTGCGCTCTCCCTTTCATGCATCATTGTGCATCGAAGGAAGTTCCCTTGCTGCTTTTTGTAAAAGTTTAGTAAATTTGGCCATAGTTCCTATTCTATGTCTCACCTCTTAATCGCATCCATGCTTTAGTAATCTGGTTTCAATCATTACTCATGAGCACAAAACTGCTTCACTGGTAGCAAGTGTTTAAGGTGCTCCATCCAACATAAAATCTATGTACAATGTTCTTGTGATGCTGACAGTTACCTTTATATTCTATCAAATACCTAACATGAAACCAAAATAGCCTTGAGGTTACACATGCTCACACACAAAGAGGAACCTATGCACACACATTTGTGTTGTACGTCGATTAGCGATCTTACTGATACTTCAAATTCTGAACTGCTAATCACACACACACATCATTTCTCTCTCTCTCTCTCTTTCTCTCTGCAGAAGACATTGAGCTGCATTATAGGAATTGGAGTTTATAACGTGCTGATGAGATATATTCAATGTTATGTTCTAAACTCACAGTTCGATTGCTAGCTTCTTCAACCGCTATTTGTACAACTTGGAGAGACCTCAATTCTTAGTTACATTTGAAAAAGCCCAACGTTATGCACTTTACAGGGTATCATCATGTTAATGATTTTTTGAATGCTTTATTGAACATCATTTATGACAATCACTATTATTAAACGTTGCAATATGTGAATTAATAAAACATACATTTGATTATAGTTATTGGTAACTTTTTGAGAAAGCCAATAGAAATGCTTAATGTATGTTCGTGTGCTGACCCCATAATAAAGCGAATAGGCCAGCCTGTTATATTTTGGTGTTCTGACCCTTTGACAAAGCCAGTAGGTTTGCATTACTTAAAAAGACACCAGTTATATTGTCGTGCAGCTCCTATAATAATTATACAGGATCTGCGCGTTTGGACAGCATACACTGTAGGATTGGTGTCAGACTGTTTCTGAACACCCCTACCAAGTATGTTGGCCTTTTGTACCAACTAGCTCACAGTGCCACTAGAGTCTCCTCTTACCAAGGGAGAGAATAGTTCCTGGCAACTATCGAACATGGCAATCCTGATCCCTCAGGACCATGGAAACAAAAACTACTTTTTGCTCAGTCACTCATGCTTACTTAGTCTGTCTCAGAGAGATACACGGAATAAACAGGCTGTGCGTTTTCAATAAGTATTTATTGAACAGTTGTTATTCTGGTGTAGAATAGATGAGCTGCAACAACCGTTAGACAGTATAAGATATAAATGATTAGTAGTACTAAAAAGGTAAATGGATAGTATAGTTCTACCATCTTACAATAATCATGGATACATACGAGTATATAAAACACATGATAAAAGATGCGTACTCCTACGATGCTTCCCTAACTAGATGTACCTGAATGTACCTAGCATGTGTGTAGGTGTTAGGCCAAGAATCCCTTTAGTATAAAGTCAACCCCATTACCTGAATTGAGAGACTGTGGGACCCCATCCTGATCTCGAGTTGGACACCCCGCAAGGGATGTTAGACCACTGCAAGCTGGAGTGTCTGCATGCAGGAACCTCAGCGTCTCTGGTCAATGTGTCTGCAGGGAAGTCTTGGTCTCCTCTAGCTATCTTAGCAAGATGTGATGTATATCTACTGTAGTATCCTTATTTCCTGTTCATGTTAATGTATGCCAGTTTCCATCACATGCTCAGCCAGTGGAATGTTACAGTGATGATGTATTTCGGAATGTTGGTACTCTGTGAAGAAATGCTACAGTTGAGATGGGGCTGAGCAGCTTGCTGGCTGCTCCTAGTGGGGCTTATCTACATATCTACAATAAATCAACCTGAACTACATCAACATGTCTGGACCTCGTTACTACATTTTTATGGCGACGATCTGGTAACTTACCCTCGTTCTACTTGCTCAACAAAAGAAGTTATCGTCAAAGAAGTCAAGATGTTGAAAATAAGCAACATAAAAACTACAAACCAAGATTGGAACAAGGACTCTGGCACCCTGAGCCCCACCAGTGACCACTACACCGGTCACCCCCAACCTGCGCATGCCAGATCCCACTTCACACAAGCCTGGTGAGCTATGTAATGCTTGTGCTTGACAACCACGTTTTATTCTATGTTGAACGTGCGTGGACTTTGCCTTGCTTCCTCACCTCGCTGCATTTCCTGTGTGTCAACTAGTGAGAGAAGTGAAAGGATCGCACTCCAGCTTATGGAGGACCGCATCGGATTACATGTCTCTGTGTCTCAGTGGAGCAACTCGCGTGATTAGTTCATGCACTTTGTTTCAAGAGTGAGTACATACATGGGACAACGTTTGTGCTTCCCTGCCTTCTATTTGTACCCCTTTTTGGAGGTTATCTAGCACAACCGTTTATCAAAGCCAAGTAATACAGATTCTATCTACATATTTTCATTTGGCTTTTCATGCTGTTTGTGGTGTTTTGACGATGTTTATTCAACTCGTCTTGTTGCATGGAGTGCTTTACCGGACATTGGAGGTGAGACCTTTTCTTGTCTCTGTTTGTTGGTGACACTTGAGCCATTTTTCTAATAGCGCCAGTTGAACCGCCAATTCAAAATTTAAAACCTGGGCGCGAGTCACAGTCAACACGCACATAATTACCTTCATTCCTCTTCTGTCGTGCGGAGATTTCTGCTCGTGATCTTCGTTGCTAAGGAACTAGTTACACTGCTGCTGGACGCGTAGCAGCATCAACGAGCCTAGAGCCACTCGGCATGCGTCTCTTGTGCGTGCCGCCATCTTGCGGTACCTCGCGCCGCAGTGGAGAATGAGGCACACTCCTACTCAGCCTTCACTGTCCGTATGCATCTTGAACCAGCAGAGACTTGTCTCGTCGTGGGATCCTTTCCGACTAGTCACGGTCTAATTGGATGCAGAGGACACGCTCTATATGTTTTCTTCCGGCTACAATGTACTTTTACAGCGCTGTTCTGTTATCCGTTCTACGTATCTGATGTAACCTGAGATTCTCAAGACAGCATCAAATTTCGACTTGTGCCATCATTTCTGTCTTCAGTTTTCGTGTTTTTGAGCTTTTTATTACATTTCTAGGCCGTTTTGTAGCCCACATCCAGAGTTTCATGCACAACGTTGGTGAGCTTCATAATCTAACTTCATTTGGTTCTAACTTTCATAAGTTTCTTGTTTCTACAAGTGCTTGAGGGGAGGTTATTTTGAATTATGTTTGTGTGTCACATCACACTGTGTGTTGTTTGCTGGTTTTCCTCTGTCTTTTTAATCATCTCTGGCATGTGTTGTTGTGATGCCAAGGTTCTATGCTTTGTTCTACTTGTCTCAAGTGGGGTGCACTGTTCCAGTGTGTGCCCGGAACATTATAACTCGGGTGAGAGGTCGCTCACCGACGTGGATCAGCTCAGTACACAAATATGTTACTTACATGGACGTCGGGTTATTTGCGTGAGTACATCACGAACTTTAGTCAGGCTGTTTTAACCTAGGTGTCTAAAGTTTTCCTTCCTCATTTACTTGTCTATGCACAAGAAACTAATTAGTTATAGTCCGCTCTGGATTATGTTCCAACACTGGTGTTGTATTCCGCTTTAGGTGTCCGTATATAGGTTTTCCTGAAACATGTCCTTATAAAGGCACAATTCGCATTGCCCTTATATAGGCATAAGATCCCAGTCCTTATTTTGGCATTAGCCATGCTATCCAAATACAGGCATGGTCACCTACATCCGTCCACCCCAACGTCACAACGAGTTCTTAGAAACCAGACCCTTAAACTCTTGGGAGTTCCCCTAGCACAGGATTATTGATTTCTCCAAGAACTCACTTATTACGCATGAACCGCTATTCCTTAAGGGTTCATTCCTGACGTCTTCCTCTGCCCGACTTTACGTCAATGCTAACATTCCAAGGCACCTACCGAGTATAAATATACCTTCCCTTGCCCAAGCAAGTAGGAGGAGACCTCGTCTTTAGAGGAGCCTGTATCCCGGCCTGACGCACTGACAAGAGACGCTGTCATCCCTGCTCGCAGAGAATCCAGCTTCCAGTGTTCTGACTCCCTTCGCGGGGTGTTAGAGTTCGAGATCCGGAAAGAGATTCCCACCTCTCTCATTCTCAAGGTATGGAGCTGACTAGAACCTAGAGGGACTCTTGGCATACTAGACTCTTGGTATACCAGAGACTTGGCATACTATAGCATACCATACTATAGAATACATCACCTACTTCTTACCTTGCACTACACTTAGGTTAGGTACACTGGGGTAGAACTAGTTAGAGAAGCATCTTATGAGTACTCGCATTTTTACCTTATGTTATTTATGTATATGAATATATGTGTCATAGCTAAAAGATAATGCTAGCGCAGTATTATTTCTTTCTACTGCTTACGCTGTACATAATATATCTCGCATACTGTCTTGTGATCATAACAGCTCATATCTCTTACACGAGAAACAAGACTGTTCAATAAATCCTTTTATTGAAACGCCCGTCTATTCTTTCTGTGTAACTCTGAAGAAACTAAGCATGCACGATTAGCTGAGTGAAACTGTTATCTGTTGTTTCCACGATTCTGAGAGTGTTCCGATTCTAAAGGGAAACAAAGTTGTCATGTTTATGCGGTTGCCAGAAACTACTCCCTTCTTGTTTACAAGGAGTCTCTAGTGGCCACTGAGTTAGCTGGCACAAAGTAATTAAGTTTAATATACTCGATAGGGACATACTGACCTCAGTCCTATGTCGAATCTATAGGGTATATTATTCCAATGCGCAGAGCCTATTAGGGAAATAGGAACTACACTACATGACGCCCAACGTTTGGTAAGGCACTAATTTAATGCTAGATACTGAGTAACTCAGTCGTGCTTTTCTCAGAGACCCCTACTCACATACTCCATAAGACGTCTGGAGTGGGTAGGGTTAAGTATCCGCCAAAGCTAAATAGGACAAATATCCTATATATTAGCTGTTTGGTTTGTTCAACGTTGAAGGATACAGTGTTCCAAAATATTGTGCACCTTATTATTGTTTCCTTGAAACTTGTTCTACATTTTTCAAAAAACAATGTCCCTGAACGGGGATACTGCCACCGAGAACGGTGTAGCTGCGGCTGATCCAGTCGTAACAGCTTTTAACTTTACAGGTTTAAATGAAACCGATGAGGGTGTTATAAACATCCCTCCAAACTTAAGGAGAGCCATCACTCTAAAACTTATAAAACACGGCCTATCACCAAGAGGTGGTAGAGCAGTTTTCATGATAGAGGCACACGAATCCTTTCAGACAGAGGTATTCTATTCATGGATAGTATTCCCAGAATCAAATCCAGTAACAAAAGTGTTTCACTTCTTTAAAGAAGATGAACCACCAGAGGAATATATTCCTTTCGAGGATATTGAAATTCCACTCACATACCAGGAGAATAATCTCTGGTTTAAAGGCGCCCTAAAACATCACAGAAACATTACCAGGCTCGGTCCACTAGGTAGACCAGGAGCAACATGGCCGATTCTAGTCGGCTACACACCTCATCCTGACATCGATGAAATGTCAGAAGAGGAATTACTTACTCAACTACAAGAGTTAATAAAAAGTTACAGACAATTAGTCCAATATGTCATGCGGACTTTCACAGTCCAACCACCAATGACCATTCCAAATCAAACCCCTCAACAGGGGAATACACTAAAAATTACTCCACAGACTTTACACGCAGTCATGGGTAAAATGCCCACAAAACGTGAACAAATTCTATTCTGGATAGCTCAAAAAATTACTCAAATCGAAGCAGTATTTCCAAATACTAGCCCTTATGAGAAACACATAATCCTAACAATCTGTTTACCAATGGGGATCACACCACAACTGGAAGACTGCACCACTTGGGGCGCAGTCTTTGCTGCCATCTATACTAAAACACATGGTGTTCCGTCAATTGCAGTAATACCAGATGTCCTGAATCAAATTCAAAACGAATACGGGGCAGAACCTGCTCTGAATTTAGGTATGAAATTACTGAAAAACTTCGACCAGGTCTCAACAATAATATTATCTAATATTAAAGGGGAGGCAGCATCAGTGGCGATCCGCCAACGCTTAAGGGAATTTAATGTAACAGAACATCAATATCAACTACCCAGAATAATAGAAAAATCTTATGCAGAATTAGGCAGAGATAGTTTGGGTGGAAAGCCATTGAAGCCAAAACTATCTGAAAGTCCTGAGAAGGACTCTATTAAACAAAATCCTACATCTTCTAAAAAGAAGTGGGAAACTAATAAACAAAATTCAAACGAGACACGTTCTCAATCCCGAGGTAGGTCTCCTCAAAAGGAGCCCTCTGAAAGGAGGTATAACCTCAGGAATAGGGATAATTTAAGAAAACCTGACAGGTATCAAGATACTGATACACGTTCCTCTCGTACCTTTCAGATATCGTCACAGACATCAGAAAGAAGAGGACGGTCAGAACACAGAGAAGAACGCATGAAATCCAAAGACGATAAACACGTTCAGAAAAATAAATCAAAACCTCAATTGACAAAAAATAAGGTAGCAGGTCTGAAGATCAGACATGCCGAGAATACTGAGAACACAGCTCAAGAACGGAGAATGGGCTCAGACAATGCTGGACAGTGCAGCAGAAGTAACAATAGCTCGCAGAACCTGAAGGAACTTCTGGAGATAGTGGACTTGAATGACTACATCACAGTAGAAACTGTAGACACCAGGGTTAGTACTCCACAAAAGTTATATGAAATAACACTCCGAATGGAGGGAGATATACCAAGAAAAGTGAAAACACTCTTTTGGGAGAAACTTTCAAGGGGTTATGATATACTTCTAGCAGAAAAAGACTGGCCACCACACTTTGTCAGGGAGTGCCCACATGGCGAGGACATCATTATGCCAGCCTTCTCCAACCATATTCCAATTCACCTAAAATATACTTATGCCAGGAAATGGGCAGTTGCCCAGGCCCCAGCATTATATAAAAATCTTGTAGGATGGGATGAGGACTCACCTCACCATAAAATACAGCTAAAAAATGAACCTACTGCACAAAGGCAGTACCCAATAAAGCAAGAAGCTAAAAAACAGGTCAGGGAGATCTTAGATCAACTTGAATACCAAGGGGTGATTGAAACAAGCACCTCCTCAATGAACAATCCTTTGTTTCCTGTATCCAAACCAGACAATACATATCGTCTAGTTTTGGATTACAGACACTTGAACACTTTTTCCAAAACATTTGCAGTGCAAAATGCACATAGTACAGCATTAATGAATAACATTGTGCTCAAAAAATATAAAACCACATTGGACATTTCAAATGGTTTCTTTTGTCAAAACATAGCACCTGAAAGCAGGTACTTAACAGCTTTCTCAATAATGGGGACCCAGCGTCCATTTTGTAGACTCCCACAAGGGTTCAAAAACAGCCCGGGGTTATTCTCAGCAAGAGTAACAGAGTTACTACAAATTTATGATAATGAGGCATTGTCATATGTCGATGACATCTATCTGACAGACGATGACCTAGATAGGCACTTGAATAGGGTGAGTACCATTATATTGGGCTTCGCCTCTGAAGGCTATAAATTCAACTTTAAAAAATCCGGAATTGCCCTTCTCAATGTCCTTTTCCTAGGATATGAGCTTTCAAGTGAAGGCAAGAGCCTGGCAGCTAACTTTTAGAAAAGTGTGCGCTGCTCCAACCTCCAAAAACGCTGAACAATTTACAATCCATCTTGGGTTTCCTAAATTTTGGAAGAACTTACATTCTAAATTACGCAGAAAGGGTTAAATCTCTCTACAAATTAATCAAACCTGATTTTTCAACAAAACATTGGACACAAGAACACACAGAAATCCTGCGTTCACTCCAAGCCAACATGTTAGCAACAAATCACTTACAAACACGCGTAAATACACGCAATTTAGTGATCCGAATAATTTCGGGACAATGCGGATTCACCTATTTAACATTTAATGAGGGTGAAAAAGTACCAATAGCATACAAATCACATTTGTATACACAAGCAGAAATGCGCTTCACTTCAACAGAAAAAATACTGACAGCAGTTCAAACCGCTGTAGCAAAAGAAAGAGCTCTAGCTCAAGGGAAACGCATTATTGTCGTAACTCCAGTACCAGCCTTAGAGGCGGTTACAAAGCGAGCATTCCAAATGCAAAAGCTTTACATCCTAGATGGATACAATGGGTTAATTCTCTTGCTGCAACAGATGTTGAATATGTTTTTGATCCTGATTTAAAAACACAAG
This sequence comes from Calotriton arnoldi, assembly GCA_963921515.1. Taxonomy (NCBI): domain Eukaryota; kingdom Metazoa; phylum Chordata; class Amphibia; order Caudata; family Salamandridae; genus Calotriton; species Calotriton arnoldi. The sequence goes on from CAWUFW010009290.1 coordinate 71,295, forward strand.
CGTTCCTGCAATATGAACATGAATGTCCTCTGCTCACTGAAATTTTGCCTCTAGATCAGTACGAATTTATAATTTATACTGACGGATCAGCACAACCCGCTACAGGGAGTAAGCAAGCTTACAGTGCAGCGTGCGCAATAGTTAAAGGTCGCATGCAAGATGGTAACTTCAGACCAATGGTCACTAAAACTCAATCTCTAGGAGATTGTACAGCTCAGCGAGCTGAGCTACAAGCATTCAAACTGGCACTTGAAAATACAGATCGCGAATTCCCCACACTTATAGTGTGCGATTCTTTTTACTGTGTTCAGTCGTATAATGAATATATACAGAATTGGCTTGAAAACGGGTTCAAAGATGCAAAAGGTGGCACAGTAAAGCATAAAACGCTTTGGGAACAAGTAGTTCAGTTGAGAGACGAACTACCAAAAGCTCACGTGATGCACACGCTAAGTCATCAACGTGATGGCGTTCACGTTGCAGGGAATTCATTGGCTGATGAAGCCGCAAAGGGGGCAGTTCAGACGGCTTCCGTAGCTGCGATCACTCGTTCAAAAACGAGAATAGACAGTGAGATATTGTTGGCTGTCAATGCTTCAAGCAAATGCAGTGGTGCAGCGTTACCAAAGAAATTTCCACTCAAGTACTCTTATGTAATTGATGCAAACAACGTTCCTTTTGCTTGAATCCCTGGAGTGGGGGATAGGGTAATTCCAAACATGGAACGTAGATTAGGACTGATCCTAGCAGCATATGAAGGGATAGCCTCTGCCCATGCAGGTGTTTCTGCAACAGTATCTTTACTTAAACAAAGATATTGGTGGCCTGGCATTAGGAAACAGACCAAAAACTATGTTTTAGAATGTGAAATATGCCAACAGTTGAAAGTCTCCACAGTGAAACATCCTGCGCAGACACCCCTGTTAATTTCAGACAAACCATTAGCTTGTGTTTACCTGGACCACTGCGGTCCCTTGCAACGGGACGGTAACTATAAATATATAATGGCCGCAGTGGATTTGTGCTCAAGGTTCCTATGGATGTGGCTTCAGCGCTCGGCTGACGCTCGAACTGTTATAAAAGATTTGCGAGTCTTTATCAGCACATACGCAATTGGCACACTACATTCTGACCAGGGCCCTGCGTTTAGCTCTCGGGCTTACAAAGAAGCCATGGCCAGTTTGGGCGTTGCATTGCGGTACTCCTCTCCGTTTCATCCTGAGGGAAATTCTGTTGTGGAAAGGGAAAACCGGGACATAAAGCAGTCTATAACTGCTAGAGTATTAGGTTCGGGTGATGGGTGGGTCAAACATCTTTATGGGGTCCAACGCTCATTAAATAATTTGCCAAGAAGTTCTCTAGGGGGTCACTCCATATGAGGTCCTATTTGGGACAAGAATGTGGGTTCCTGATCTCGAATGTAAAGGCACAGTGGTGGAAAATAAACCCTTTGATATCAAAGATTGTTTGGCTGTTTTACAGGATCTAAATGAACTAAGATCGAAACAAAGCAACATGTTCCTGAAGCCAACCACCACTGGGGAAAAACCGGCGGTCCCAGCAAGGCCTGTCTGGATCCCAAAAGTTGGGGATCTAGTCAGAGAGAAGATTGCGGACAAGAAGGAATTTGGACCTTCTTACAGACAACCAGTACCTGTCCTAGCCGTCCATGGAACAAGAACAGTACTTCTGCCGCCCCTTGCTGGAAAAAAGGAGAAAAGATTTGTGTCAATCGACCTCATCAAACCACAGTATGTGGCCAATACTAAATAGTAGGCCTTGTGGACTCCGACCTAGTAGCAGACGCACTCCTCTCGCTACTATCCAAGAGGTTCAGACTGAAAGACTCATAACCATTGAGAATTCAGCAGTAAAAGATGAAGGACTAAGCAACAATGCCATGGAACTCATCCCTCTTGAAACTCAAGTAACAGTTCGTCCAGATACACCTGTCTACACCAACGTAACAGGTGATCAACTGGTTCCAGCGATTTCTATGAATCCTGATGCAATTTCAACAATTGACCGAACTGCTTCTGGCTATTTCATTAACTTTGATACGTTTTCTGAGGATCTGAGTGAGCCTGAAACGACGCCAGCCTCAAAAACTTTCAAACAACAAGTACAAGACCTTTTTCATTTTCTGAAAGAGACTTATCTGGTTTCACCATGGATTGAAATATGGATTATTTCTGGAATATTTTTCTTTCTGTTTTGGCTAGCTTTGGTTATGACTCTTAGCATGCTTATAAATGGCAGATACATTCGTATGGACACTGAAAGTAAAAATGTGAACTTACTTTTAAAACCACACAAATCTTCCCATCGTGAATCAAGAGACTTGCAGCAGCGAACATCACAGCCGTTCCTATACAGGATGGTATAGTTTGGGACAAAACCGATTTCAACATATTCGGCCCGACGGAACTTTTGAAGATTCCACATTTATTTAAAATTTCATTAAGTGACTTTATTACCTCCAGTACCTATTCTGATGATTGGGACTTTGAGACTGTTAATGATATGATGTCTGATCTAGAAAGGTCTGCTGCGTTCTATAACAATGAATACTTAGAGGGCTCATCAGACTACGAACAGCTTTATTGTTACAACCACAGTGGTCATCATTTCTTGCATAAATCTGCAACACCTAGAAATGTTTTTATGTTTAACCAATGGGAACATTGTCCTACACCACCAAAGGGTAGTACAAAAAAGTTTGCAAATAAGTTTCCATATTTTTCAGGGTACAATACATCTGATCCAGAAACATTTTACTATAAGAATGTAAACAAAACAGGACAGAAAATTATGTTAACTAATACAAAACAGATTTATTCTGCAGCCTTTATTACCCAAATGTCTAGACAAGGATTTGACTTTTGGAAAGACACAATCGACACAAAATCTGTCTGGGGTTCTAAAGATTGGCAAGTGCAGGGGATAGAAGCTTTGTTTAGAGCATGTATCGTCCCACATCAAATAACATTTTTGCATGACACTGTGCAACAAACGTCTTGCCTTGGTTTAGCCAAGATCAAAGACATGAACACACCTTCTGTACCAACACCTGCAAGTAATAGCACTACACAGGGAGCGGTCACAGTAGACACAATACTACAAAACAACAGATCAGATCCTGATTGGAAAAAATGGTTGCTCTGGCCCACAGACACAAACATCTGTCAAGAAAGATTCCTGAATAGAATACAGGGCTTTACTATTCATAGGCCAGACCCACGTTATGTTCAACGACAACATCCGGGGATAGTAACAACATACAGTGTAGGAAAATTGTGCCTCGACTGGTTACAAAAATCTACACTCGAGGATGTGAAACAACACTTATCTTTACTTAAAGAAGATGCAGACCTTAGGGATTTCTTGCAAGGACCAAGAAAACTGCGTCAAAAATGTTTCATATATGCCGGCATTTATGCTGCTTATAATGAAATATGGAAGGTTTCACAGGCAGAGGCCGCAGACCGAATACGTGAGCTTGATCGTATTAACTTAGAGAAAACTCTCACTGTGGTCGACAATGGGTTAACAACTTTGTCATCCAGAATTTATTCATTGGACAGCATTGTATCATCTGCTATAGACATACTGGAACAAGATTTAGCCATGTTACAACAAGGCCAATCTCAGTTACGTTCTATTATGTTATTAGGCTGGACGCTGCAATCCTTGCGTGCCGGCTATGTGCCTTGGCGTTTTATCAACACGTCGTCTCTGTTTGCAGAATACAATCTAACGGATAAACAGATCAAACTGGCACAAAGGGGAGCAAAGTATACAGTGCTGAGCATTGAAAAACTGGAAAAATTACCATTTACGGTAGCAGAAAAACCAGCTACAGAATGGCTTATTCATGGCAAAATAACTCTGCCTGTCTCTACTTTTCATTTTCAGTATTGCCTCAAACAAATGCAAGCAGGCAAATATGAAAGGTTGGGTAAAGAATACATTAAGACATCCTGGGATTTACCTTATGAATACAGATGTTGGAGTGGGGATCGTGAAGTGTTTTTAAGTGGTACACACTGTGAAAGTGCACTGAGCGGATCTCTCATATGTCAGGACATTTCTTTACACGGGGCTTGTAATGGTTCTGTGGCAAACTTGTCCTGCCACCTGCAGGGTACACCGGCTGCTGTGATTAATCCAACGTTTGGCCAACTTTCTAATGGGAGTTACCTCATGTTGAATGATCAGAGTTGCTGTGGCATGTTGCCAGGAATCCCATATCTGGTAACGGTTGGCTCCAGTGTTACTTTTTGTATGCAAGTATTGTTCCCCCAAATAGAGACAGTCAGGGAGTCGCCTCTATGGCCTTCATTGAATGTTTCTTTTATACATTTTGATACTTTAAGCAGAATGAAAGCCATGCTTTTACAACAGACCGTGCCTTTGACCTCGGCCAAAGAAATCTATGATCTACAAATTGCAAGTACTTCGGCTGAGATACAGGCTTTAATTCGTACAAACTGCCCTATACATTTCGTAGAAATGATGGGACATATCTTAAACATGTCTGATACAAGCGAGATTGTACACGTATTTAAGACCATCTGTTCAGGACTGTTAACACCTTTTCATGCAGTCCTCGGAATCATTCCAAACTTCGCACATTCGGTGTTTGGTGGTGTGCCATTAATTCTAGCACTCGTTGCAGGAATCCTGTTTTTATTCCTACTACTACGCTATGGCAAGCCTATCAACCGGCGTCACTCCCAGCAATTTGGAGAAAGCTCTCCTAGAACGGAAGTGCCGTGAGCGCATAGTGCAACTTTTGGGCATACCTTGTCTACGGGAACTTAATACAACATGGTTTCTGTCATTTAGACCAATCTGGCAAGATTGCATCTTACCTGTTCTACGCTGTCTGCTTTGCGATGAAGAATGCGTGCTAGACATCTGTCTAACATTCCCATCAGTCATGCCAACGGATATCGATACTCTGCTGGACCCGATAACGGCCCATGCTCTGTGTTGTCCCCAGAGGCTACTAATCCTGATGACGGCATTCCTTGAGATCTCACAGACGCTTCCTGCTGCTGCTGAGGTACGAGATGGATCAACAGGCACACAGGTAACAACGGACGCGAACATTGCTGCGGCATCCTATGCTGAAGGCGATGCTTCACATCTCTGTGCAGTTAACCTTCTAAATGAGGTATTCCAACTGTCACCGACATCGGTAGACGATCTTTTGTCTACAGGAATAGATGATTTCATATTTACACCAGACCCATACACTGACTTTGATTCGGCTCACAGTGTACCGGGGACGCAATGAATTTGGCCTCCATATTTTCAAAACAGAACAAAAACTTGGAACTCTTCCTAAAAATTGAATTTTTTTTTCTCTCTCTCTATTTTTGATAATACATGGCAATTCAATCTGCTTACAGTAGAACTATTCATATAAAACGGACTTCTTTGAATACTTCCAGGGACACATTGTCACCTTATTTACCACAATTTCATTTAGTACCATGATATGAAATGGCTTTGATTTTTTGAATACTTGTCATCCATTTCGTCATATGTATATATTTCTGTTTATTCATTCATGTTGCATTTTATTTATGATATATGCCTAGAATGAAAAAATGCTTTAAAATGTACAGTACCTATTGCATTACATGTTTAGCAACAGTTTCTTTTAAAAAAACTTCTTTTAATATGCTTTTAGAAATGTTTTTAGCAACATGTGGTACTCAGTTTAATGTTTAGCATTTAATGTTTAGCATTTAGTACTATCGTTCATTCGAAAGTGGAATGGGTGTTGTATTCCGCTTTAGGTGTCCGTATATAGGTTTTCCTGAAACATGTCCTTATATAGGCACAATTCGCATTACCCTTATATAGGCATAAGATCCCAGTCCTTATTTAGGCATTAGCCATGCTATCCAAATACAGGCATGGTCACCTACATCCGTCCACCCCAACGTCACAACGAGTTCTTAGAAACCAGACCCTTAAGCTCTTGGGAGTTCCCCTAGCACAGGATTATTGATTTCTCCAAGAACTCATTTATTATGCATGAACCGCTATTCCTCAAAGGTTCATTCCTGACATCTTCCTCTGCCCGACTTTACGTCAATGCTAACATTCCAAGGTACCTACCGGGTATAAATATACCTTCCCTTGCCCAAGCAAGTAGGAGGAGACCTCGACTTTAGAGGAGCCCGTATCCCGGCCTGACGCACTGACAAGAGACGCTGTCATCCCTGCTCGCAGAGAATCCAGCTTCCAGTGTTCTGACTCCCTTCGCAGGGTGTTAGAGTTCGAGACCCGGAAAGAGATTCCCATCTTTCTCATTCTCAAGGTATGGAGCTGACTAGAACCTAGACGGACTCTTGGCATACCAGACTCTTGGCATACCAGAGACTTGGCATACTATAGCATACCATACTATAGAATACATCACCTACTTCTTACCTTGCACTACACTTAGGTTAGGTACACTGGGGTAGAACTAGTTAGAGAAGCATCTTATGAGTACTCGCATTTTTAGCTTATGTTATTCATGTATATGATTATATGTGTCATAGCTAAAAGATAATGCTAGCGCAGTATTATTTCTTTCTACTGCTTACGCTGTACATAATATATCTCGCATACTGTCTTGTGATCATAACAGCTCATATCTCTTACACGAGAAACAAGATTGTTCAATAAATCCTTTTATTGAAACGCCCGTCTATTCTTTCTGTGTAACTCTGAAGAAACTAAGCATGCACGATTAGCTGAGGGAAACTGTTATCTGTTGTTTCCACGATTCTGAGAGTGTTCCGATTCTAAAGGGAAACAAAGTTGTCATGTTTATGCGGTTGCCAGAAACGACTCCCTTCTTGTTTACAAGGAGTTTCTAGTGGCCTCTGAGTTAGCTGGCACAAAGTAATTAAGTTTAATATACTCAATAGGGACATACTGACCTCAGTCCTGTGTCGAATCTATAGGGTATATTATTCCAATGCGCAGAGCCTACTAGGGAAATAGGAACTACACTACACTGGTGTGTGTCACATGTATACAGTGGCATGTTCTCATAGCTGTAAATGTCATCTAATGAATTGTTAATGTGAAATTGTGTTTTCATACATGTTTGGATTTGTAGTACATCTCATTAAGTTACTGTTTTCTCCACTTGTATCCTTCATAGGATTGTACAATGGGTTTGTTGGGTTTAACATTTTACGTACATGGACACTAGGTACACACCGTCAAGAGTCCATTATTTCACTTTACATGCATGCATGCAGTCTTCCCTACGTAGGATGGCGATGGGGTATAGTCCCATTTGCTCTTTGTCCATTTGCCCACTTGTACTACTCACGGTTTCTACCCTCACACAGGGCATTTGTATATGGGTGTTAGTCCCATCCACATCAGTTTATCATATCTATTTCCGGGAATAGGTCATGGGTTCAGACCCATATACTGTACCTGACCATAGCTAACCTCCCTCACATTTAGCCGTGGGTCTTAGGTTCAGGTTCAGTCTTTTCTTATACTGTTACCCCACACAGGGTGTGTTATATGGGTTATAGTCCCGTTACATGCATGCTATCTTCTCTACTTAGGGATGGCAATGGGTTTTAGGCCCATTTGCTCGCAGTACACTTACCGTCTCAGGCTACTGACGGTTTCTACCTTCTTTCGGGGTGTCTATGCATAGGTGTTAGTCCCTTTGCATTAGTTAACAATCCCTACTCCTATGGGTTCTTACCCATATACATTTGTTAACATTATCTAACCTCCTTTTCGTCTTAAGGTAGGGCAGTGGTTTCTGCCCCATGTTCTCTTACTTGGGTTGTATGGGTTTTAGTCCCATTATTGCATTTCATGTTGACTTCTACATGAGGTTGTCTTTACAAGGGCTATCGTTTCATGGGTTTTAGTCCCATTCGTTACAGTTTTGACCCCTTTTCCTCGTGGTAGGGGTTGGTTTTGGGTTTTAGTCCTCCCATTCTCGCTTACGTTGAGTACGTTTTTACCCTTACATAGGGTGCATTTCAAGGGTCTCAGTCCCAACTGTGTTATTTTCTCAACGTTATTCTTTCTTTATATTACATTGCCTATTTTTGCAAAGTAAAGTAATGTTGTGTTAATTTTAAATGACTTTGTCAATATGGTAATGGGGTTTGGATGAGGGATCTTATTATATTTTCCTATCATCTTCCCTGTTTCTTTTGCGTGTTCAGTTTTCCTAGTGATGTCTTTTATTCTTGTCATTTGTGGATTCTGGACTTTATTCTTGTTGTCATTCTTTCTTTGTCCTCTGTCTTTTTCTTATCGTAGTGTTTTTTGGTTACTTCTCCTTCATCACTTTGTGTGTGTCTGGATGTTCTCCAGTGTGTTGTTGTTTTGTGCTATGCTTTGCCTCCTTGCATGCTTGCCTGGCCAGCTGGTGTGTCTGGGAGGTAGTCATTGGTGCTTTCACGTTTATCCTCTTTTTGGTTGTTTTCTTTCGCTGTGTCTTTCCATCTTTTTTTTGTTTCAGTTATAGAAGGGAGGATGAGTTGCGTTTATCTGTTTCTACTTCCTCCTATTTTTTCTGTTCACTTCTTGTTGTTCTCTTCTTTGCATCGTTTATGCCGTTTCTGTATTCCTATTTTTCCTCTTCTCATTTATGGTTCTCTTCATTTATAGTTCTCCCTTTTCGGTTTCTATCTTATTTGTTTTTGTTATATAAGAAAGGGGGATATGTAGTATGTAGTATCCTTGTTTCCTGTTCATGTTAATGTATGCCAGTTTCCATCACATGCTCAGCCAGTGGAATGTTACAGTGATGATGTATTTCGGAATGTTGGTACTCTGTGAAGAAATGCTACAGTTGAGATGGGCTGAGCAGCTTGCTGGCTGCTCCTGGTGGGGCTCATCTACATATCTACAATAAATCATCCTGAACTACATCAACATGTCTGGACCTCGTTACTACATCTACCCATAGGTCTCCCCAGGGGTCCTATCTTGCTGTATTACTGTGTCGGCCTAAGGATGACGTCGGGCATGAACTTTGTACATAGATATTATTCAGGAGATGTTCGTCCTGCTGTGCTTCCAAGAATCCTCATGCATAATGTATGAGCTTCCGAACTAGGGAAACCCGTGTTCTGAATGCAGTGTTGTATCATTTTCAGTTATATCATATGTAGAGCGCCCGAATCACCCCAACCGGGGTATCGCTGCGCTGTGACTGCCTTTGCCGACCAGGGAAGAGAGCATTAAAACAGTGTAGTTTTTAGCAGCTTTCTGAAGACTAAATAGTTGGAGCAAAGCCGTAGATGGATGGGCAGTTGGTTCCAGTAAAGTGGAGCCAGATAGGAGAAAGCTTTCCCTCCCAACCAAGTTTGTTGTATGCAGGGCATGTGGAGGAGCTCCTTGGACCCAAACGAAGGGTCCTGGTTGGTGTGTATCTGACCAGCTTGGCTGTCAGATATCGTGGTCCCAAGTTGTTTAGGGATTTATAGACCATGCAACAGAACTCAAATTTGATCCGTTTGCAGATAGGGAGCCAGTGAAGCTTTTTGAGTAAGGGGAGGGAGGCTGTTCTGGGGGGGCGAATTGGTCACTAACCGGGCTGCCATATTCTGGACTACCTGCAATTTGCTCAAGGAAGATTCCTTGGCTGAAATCAAAAAAGCATTGCAGTAGTCCAGACGGCTTAGGACCAATGCTTGCATCAGGGTTTTCCGCGTGGAGAGTGGTAGAAGGGGGAAAACTCTGCGGAGGAGACTGAGTGAATGGAAGCAGGCCCCAGCAGTTGTAGTGGCATGCTCCTCTAAAGTGAGCTTTTGGTCAATTCGAACACCTAGGTTCTTTACCACCCGTTTTGGGGTGGGGACCGGGCCCAGTTCCTCTGGCCACCAGTTGGGAGACCACCTCACTTCTGCTTCTCTGAATAACATAATTTTGGTTTTGCAGGAAGTTGTTACTCATCCAATTTGTGATGGCTTTCATGCCTTCCGAAAAGATGGTCTGGATGTTAGTGTTATTTTTATCAAAGGTAAAAGGTCAGTCCCTGTAAACCGTTATAAGTGTAATGTAGGGAAGAATATAGGTGAAAGGTAATGAAGTTACCGGGGCCTATATTATGGCACCTATATGGAATATAACACCCACTCCTCTTCCGAATGGACCACATAGTTAAATTCTAAATGTACTACTAGGCTGACTAGATACTGGTACGCAAAATAATTTGAAAAACATTAGTTTCTTGTTTTGCTAAAAACAATGTTAAAAAGTTCTAAAAAAAATCTTTAAAAGGTTTAAAAAGGAAATTGTCATGCAAGCCATAGCTCTAATGTGTCCGTAGGTATAGTTCGAACTACTATAAGCATTTGAAAGCCATGCATGCTGAAAAGAATGTCAGTTTTGTTATGGAGGTCCAATTTTCATTTTGTTTTTCAAAAAAGTCCAAATTTTCCCAGCACATGACGGGCCAAATGAGTCAAATGTTTATGTGTCCTGGCTGGTAGACGCAGCATTCTTGATGCCTGCCTCCGCAGACGACGGTCCCTGTAACACCTTGCAGATTATGTCAATTGAGCACAGATGATCTTTTGTACTGTCCACAACAGATGCTGGGGCAGCTTGTGCGCCATCCACGGCCTGGGTGTTAGAGGAGGAGCCGATGTCCATACCAACAGGAGCCGATACTACCTGTGGTGGCTCTAGGAATGCCGCCATCAACAGCGGAATACGCTGGGGACACTGCAGAACATGGGCCGTTATCGGGTCCAGTAAAGCATCAACGTCTGGTTGCGCACATGATGGGAATGTTAGACAGAGATCCAACACGCATTCTTCTCTGCAAAACAGGCATCAGAGGACAGGTAAGATGCAGTCCATCCAGACTGGTCTAAATGACAAGAACCAAGATGCACTTAGTTCTCCTAGGCGAGGTGTGCCTAGGTGTTGTACCATGCGATCACGGTATTTTCGCTCCAGGAGTACTGTTTCTATCTTCTTGGTGACTGGGACGTCCATTGCGTAGCAGAAAAATTACGATCAGGATACTCGCTATTAGAAACAGGATCAGCGGCAGTCCTCCAAAAATGCTTCCAAATACGGAGTGTATAAAGTTCGGTATAACTCCGAGGACCGTCTGAAAGGTGCTTAATAGTCCAGAACCTATGGTCTTAAATAGGTGGACGATGCCTGTCGTATCAGACATGTTAAAGATACGATTTACCATTTCTGCTAAATGGAAGGGGCAGTTTGTACGTATGAGTGCCTGTATCTCTGCCGAAGACCTTGCAATCTGGAGATCAAAAGTCTCTCGAGCGGAGGTTAAGGGCACAGACTTGTGTAGAAGCATGGCTTTCATTCTGCTCAAAGCATCAAACCGAATTAATGAAACATTTAGCGAAGGCTGTAACGGCGCCTCCCTGACTGTATCTGTTGGTGGAAACAATACTTGCATACAGCAAGTAACTCTGGAGCTCACGGTTACCAGATATGCGATGCCCGGAAGCATCCCACAGCAACCTTGAACGTTCAGCATCAAGTAACTCCCATTCAAAAGTAGCCTGAACACTGGAGTGATCACGGCAGCTGGGGCACCCCTCAAGTGACAGGATAAGTTCGCTACCGAACCGTTACAGGCCCCATGAAGCATTATATCCTGGCATATGAGTGATCCACTTAAAGTATTCTCGCAGTTTGTACCGCTCAAAAACACTTCTCTTTCCCCACTCCGGCATCAAAATCTGTACGGTAATTCCCAAGATTCCTTGATGAATTCCCTACCCATTTATTCATATCTGCCTGCCTGCTTTTGTTCAAGGCAATATTGGAATTGAAAAGTAGTGACAGGAAGAGTTATGTGGCCATGGATTAACCATTCTGTGGACGGTGACTCTGCCACTGTACAGGCTAATCTGTCCAGTTTTTCAATACGCAGCATTTTATACTTTGCTCCCCTTTGTGCCATCTCTATCTGTTTTCCCGTTAGATTGTATGAAGAAAACAGAGACATGCTTTTTATGAAACGCCAAGGCACATAGCCTGCGCGCAAAGATTGCAGCGTCAGCTTAATAACATAATAGAAAGCAATTGTGATTGCCCGTGCTGTAATATGGACAAATCCTGTTCTAGTACATCAATAGCAAAAGATACAATGTTGCCCAGTGAATATATCCTGGAGGTTAGTGTAGTTAACCCATTGTCAACTACTGCTAGAGCTTTCTCTAGGTTTATACGATCTATTTATCGTAATCTCGCCGCAGCCTCTTGTTGTGATATTTTCCAAATCTCATTATAGACAGCATAATAGAAACGTTTGTGACGTGGCTTCCTAGGACCTATTAAAAATCCCATAGGTCCACATCCTCTGTAAGTAAGGATAAGTGTTGTTTCACATGTGTAAGTGTTGAGGTCTTTAGCCAATCGAAGCATAACTTCCCAACACTGTATGATGTCACTACCCCTGGGTGTTCTCTCTGTACATAGAGTGGATCTGGCCTGTTGATACTAAACCCTTTGTGTTTACCCATGAATCTTTCCTGACAGCTATTGGTGTCTGTGGGACAAATCAACCATCCCTTCCAATCGGGGTCTGATCTATTGTATTGCATGATCTTATCTAGCGTAATCCCTTCTTGTGATGTTATGTTACCCTCGGTGTGTGATGGTGTGGGCATCCGAGGTGTATTCAAATCTATGTTCTTGGCTAGTCCAAGAGAGGACGTTTGTTGCACCGTTTCGTTAAAAAACATGATTTGTTGAGGAATAAGGCATGCTCTAAATAGTGCCTCTGTTCCCTGGACCTGCCAGTCTCTAGTACCCCAGACAGATTTTAAGTCTATGGTGTCTCTCCATAAGTCGAAACCTTATTCAGACAACTGGGCAAAAAAGGAAGCAGAATACATCTGTTTGGTATTTGTCAACATATTTTTCTGTGCTGGTGTTGGCGTAACCTTATAATAATATGAGGCTGGGTCTGACATGTTAAACCCTGAAAAATATGAAAACTTTTGCGCAAATGTTTTTGAACTGCTTTTCGGCGGTGTTGGGCAATGTTCCCATTGGTGGTATGTGAAAACATTTCTGGGATTAGTAGATTTATGCGGAAAGTGATGACCATAATTTTGATAGCAATAGATTGTTTCAAAGTCTGTTGTGTCTTCCAACATTTCATTATTAGAAAAGGTAGCAGATTTTTCTAAATCAGACAACATATTATTTACAGTTTTATAATCCCAATCATTGGAAAATGTACTGGAGGTAATCATATCACTTAATGAAATTTTAAATAAATGTGGTATTTTTAAAAGTTCGGTCGGGCCAAATATATCGTAATCAACCTTGTCCCACACTATACCATCAGGTATAGGAACTGCTGAAATGTTCACTGATGATAGGTCTCTTTTTCACGATGTGATGATAGATGCGGTTTCAGAATCACATTCACTTTTTGTGCTGCAGAGCTTTCTCAAAGATAAGTTCCATTTATAAGCATACTAAAGACAGTCACTAAGCCTATCCAGAAATGAAAGAAAAGTATCCCGGTGATTACCCAGAGTTCCACCCAAGGTGATACCAGGTAAGTCTTTTTAAGAAAGTTCAGAAAATCTTTAATTTGCTGCTGGCGAGTTTTTTGGGCTGGCAGGTTCACTTGGATCCAATGAAAAAGTATCAAAGTCAATGAAATAACCAGATTTAGTTCGATCAATTTTCGGTATTTCCGCAGGTCTTGTGGAAACTGTAGCTTGCTCTTGTTGAGGCATGTTGATGTAGATATCTGTGTTTGGTCGAATTGAAATTTGTCTTTCATTATGGTTTTGAAGTTGAATTTCATTTTCAAGAGGAACGAGTTCCATGGCATTGTTGCATAGTCCATCATTCCGTACAGGTTACTCTTCAAACGTGATGAGTCTTTCTGTTTGAACTTCTTGTATAGTAGCGAGAGGAGGGTGTCTGTTACTCCGGAGTCCACGCGGCCTACTACTCAGTATTGGCCACATAGTGTGGTTTGATTAGGTCAATTGAGACAAATCTTTTCTCCATTTTACCGGCAAGAGGCGGCAGAAGTACAGTTCTCGTTCCTTCAACTGCCAGGACAGGTACAGGCTTTCTGTATGATGGCCCAAATTCTTTTTTGTCCACTATTTTTTCTCTGACCAGGTCCCCGACTTTAGGGATCCAGACAGGTCTTGCCGTGACAGACTTGACTTCCCAAGTGGCGGTCCGTTTCACCTGGACATTGCTTTGTATTGCCCTGGATTCATTTAGCTCCTGTAAAACAGCCAAACGTTTATGGATGTCAAAAGGTTTTTTATCCGCCACTGTGCCTTCACAATCAAGATCAGGTACCCACATTCTCGTCCCAAATAGGACCTCATAAGAAGTGACACCCCCTAGGGAGCTTCTTGGATTGTTGTTCAACGCACTTTGAACTCCATACAGATGTTTTACCCAACTCAATCCCGAGCCTAACACTCTAGCTGTTAAAGACTGCTTTAAGTCCTGGTTCTTCCTCTCCACAACCGAATTTCCCTATGTATGGTACGGAGAGGAGTACCGCAATGCTACACCCAAACCTCCCATGGCTTCTTTGTAAGCCCTAGAGCTAAACGCGGTGCCACGGTCAGAATGTAATGTGTCAATTGCGTATGTCCCTATAAAGACTTGCAAATCTTTTATAACAGTTTGAGCATCAGCCGAGCACTGGGGCCACACCCATAGAAATCTAGAGCAGGAATCCACTGCAACCATGATATACTGGTAAGCCCCATCTGTTCGTAAGGGGCCGCAGTGGTCCAAATAAACACACGCGAGTGGTTTGTCTGATATTAGCAATTGTGTCTGCGCTGAACGTATTACGGTGGAGCCTTTCATCTGCTGACAGATGTCGCATTTCAAGACATAGTCCTTAGTTTGCTTTGTTAATCCTGGCCACCAGTAGCGCTGTTTCAGTAGAGAAACAGTTGCTGTAACTCCTGCATGTGCAGAACCTATACCCTCGTGTGCTGCTAGAATTAACCCTAGCCTGTGATCCATATTTGGTATTACTCTATCCCCCACTCCAGGAATCTGAGCAAATGGAACGTTGTTTGCATCTAACTTGTAGGAGTACTTGAGTGGAAATCTTTTTGGTACTGCCGTCTTATTACGTGTAGCAATAATTGCAACCATAATCACCGTCTATTCTCGTTTTTGAATGAGTGATTGCAGCTACGGAAGCCGTCCGTAAAGACCCCTTTGCGGCTTCGTCAGCCAATGAATTCCCTTCAGCGTGAACGCCATCACGTTGATGACTCAGTGTGTGTATCACGTGAGCCCTTGGTAGTTCGTTTTTCAACTCAACTACCTGTTCCCATAGCGTTTTGTGCTTAATTGTGCCACCTTTTGCATCTTTGAATCCATTTTGTCCACAGTGGTGTAAGTATTCATTGTATGACTGTACACAGTAAAAGGAATCAAACACGATTAGTGTGCGGAATTCTTGATCCGTATTTACCAGTGCTAGTAACAGAGCTTTTAATTCTGCCAGCTGTGCTGACATGGTCCCACGTTGGGCACCATGTTGTGTAACTCCTACAATAATTATACAGGATCTGCGCATTTGGACAGCATACACTGTAGGATTGGTGTCAGGCTGTTTCTGAACACCCCTACCGAGAATGTTGGCCTTTTGTACCAACTAGCTCACAGTGCCACTAGAGTCTCCTCTTACCAAGGGAGAGAATAGTTCCTGGCAACTATCGAACATGACAACGCTGATCCCTCAGGACTGTGGAAACAATATACTACTTTTTTCTCAGTCACTCGTGCTTACTTAGTCTGTCTTAGAGAGATACACAGAATAAACAGGCTGGGCATTTTCAATAAGTATTTATTGAACAGTTGTTATTCTGGTGTAGAATAGATGAGCTGCAACAACCGTTAGACAGTATAAGATATAAATGATTAGTAGTACTAAAAAGGTAAACGGATAGTATAATTCTACCATCTTACAATAATCATGGATACATACGAGTATATAAAACACATGATAAAAGATGCGTACTCCTACGATGCTTCCCTAACTAGATGTACCTAAATGTACATAGCATGTGTGTCAGTGTTAGGCCAAGAATCCCTCTAGGATAAAGTCAACCCCATTACCTGAATTGAGAGACTGTGGGACCCCGTCCTGGTCTCGAGTTGGACACCCCGCACAGGATGTTAGACCACTGCAAGCTGGAGTGTCTGCATGCAGGAACCTCAGCATCTCTGGTCAGTGTGTCTGCCGGGAAGTCTCAGTCTCCTCTAGCTATCTTAGCAAGATGTGATGTATATATACCCATAGGTCTCCCCAGGGGTCCTACCTTGCTGTATTACTGTGTCGGCCTAAGGATGACGTCAGGCATGAACTTTGTACATAGATATTATACAGGAGATGGTCGTCCTGCTGTGCATCCAAGAATCCTCATGCATAATGTATGAGCTTCCGAACTAGGGAAAACCTGTGTTCTGAATGCAGTGTCATATCTAGGTAAAAGGTCAGTTCCTGTAAACTGTTATAAGTGTAATGTAGGGAAGAATATAGGTGAAAGGTAATGAAGTTACTGGGGCCTATATTATGTTACATGACATATTCAGCTGTGTGCGGTGGCAATGGGTTGGGTGAAAGGCCTTTGTTTTTTTCAGTAAGTGTATATATTATCTACTGGCGGTCGCCAGTAGATAGTTATAGTTAGGACCTATTTTCCATAGGAAATCCGCGACATTCTATTTGAAATAGCTCTTGCGTCGGTTGACTGAATCTTGCGAAATTTTCAAACTTTATGGCCCGCTCCGGTCCGCTCCTACCCTGAAAGTTTCGGGGTGATTCATCAAGCAGGGGCCGAGAAAAAAGGGGGGTCCCAAAACGTGTTTTCCCCATTCATTTTCCCATAGGAAACTTTAGACATGGCTACAGCCCGAACTGCTGAACGGAATTACACAAAATTTGGCAAAGAGGTAGTTCTTGGTTCAGAAAGAACCCTTTTTGTTAAATGGTGTAAATCCGTTCAGTAGTTGTGGAGAAATTAAAAAATAAGAGTCAGAAAATCAATTTCCCATAGGAAACTTTATGCAAGGCTACAGCCCAAACTGCTGAACGGAATTACACCAAATTTGGCAAAGAGGTAGTTCTTGGTTCAGAAAGAACCCTTTTGTTAAATGGTGTAAATCCGTTCAGTAGTTGCTGAGAAAATCAAAAGTAAAAACACATATATATCTGGGCGGAGCCTAACCACACATGTCATCGTGAGATCTGATTGGCTGTCAGCACTTCATCCTGGAATTGCTGGCAGCCATCTTGGGACCAATATAAATGATAGTACCGCATTTAAATGCATTGTAGTGAATCAAAGATTTTGAGGGTTACCAAAAGGAGAACTATAAAGGGTGATAACAGACTTTAGTTACATTAGAATTCATTTGTTGATGGTACCATACTAATTTCAGGAATTGTGGTGTGTTCTAAGGTGATTTTACCCTGTGAAAAACCTTCTGCTGGGATATCATGAATCATGTTTGAGAGAAAACTATTTTCACATGCTTGTCCCATACAGTTTTGGAAGGTGCTCCAGAAGCTAAAATGAGAGCATATTTTCTGTAAATTCACATTATCTTTCTCAGTCATGTGAGAATGAAGTCTGATATTCTCAGTAAAACATGTACATCCAACAAGGGCAGAGACTGTCAGTTGATTCCTTTGTGTTCTACTGCAGCTTCCCAGAGTGTTCTAAAGAACAACTAGAGTGCTAACAGCCTTACTTATGACAAAAGTATGGCACACCTGAAGCCATCTTGATTGGAATAAACTGGTAACACTTAAAACATTTAATTTAAAAAGGAACAAAATGATGGGGTTCATCTTGTCATAGAAATTGTGGTTAGTGCTCTGGAAAGAAAAATTAGGATATGTTTCAAGTGTGATCTCAAATATCTTCCTGTTATATTTCAACAGGAGCAGCCTGTCAGTTGATGCCTTTGTGTTCTACTGCAGCTTCCCAGAGTGTTCTAAAGAACAACTAGAGTGCTAACAGCCTTACTTATGACAAATGTATGGCACACCTGAAGCCATCTTGATTGGAATAAACTGGTAACACTTAAAACATTTAATTTAAAAAGGAACAAAATGATGGGGTTCATTTTGTCATAGAAATTATGGTTAGTGCTGTAGAAAGAAAAATTAGGACATGTTTCAAGTGTGATCTCAAATATCTTCCTGTTATATTTCAACAGGAGCAGCCTGTCAGTTGATGCCTTTGTGTTCTACTGCAGCTTCCCAGAGTGTTCTAAAGAACAACTAGAGTGCTAACAGTCTTACTTATGACAAAAGTATGGCACACCTGAAGCCATCTTGATTGGAATAAACTGGTAACACTTAAAACATTTAATTTAAAAAGGAACAAAATGAGGGGGTTCATTTTGCCATAGAAATTATGGTTAGTGCTGTAGAAAGAAAAATTAGGACATGTTTTAAGTGAGATCTCAAATATCTTCTGTTATATTTCAACAGGAGAAGCCTGTCAGTTGATGCCTTTGTGTTCTACTGCAGCTTCCCAGAGTGTTCTAAAGAACAACTAGAGCGCTAACAGTCTTACTTATGACAAAAGTATGGCACACCTGAAGCCATCTTGATTGGAATAAACTGGTAACACTTAAAACATTTAATTTAAAAAGGAACAAAATGAGGGGGTTCATTTTGCCATAGAAATTATGGTTAGTGCTGCAGAAAGAAAATTTAGGGCATGTTTTAAGTGAGATCTCAAATCCTCTTCTATTTCATAAGAAAATTCTGACATTCAGACTGAAACAATCCCTTTCAATACCAGCAGTAGACTTCCAGTTAACTCCCTGGTGAGCAGTAGCTTTACTACAGTGATTTAATGAACAACTAGAGTGCTAACATTCTGAATTTATGGCAAATGTGTGACACATCTGAATGCCTTCTTGATGGAATCAAAGTAAAAAACTGAAAGCATTTCCTACTGAGGAGACTGCAGTAAATGACGAAATTAGGAAACTTCATAACAAATAAGTCTCCCAAGATGGCCACCAGAGAAAAAAGAGCCCAAATGTAGCACAAATATCACCCAGATGTAGCCCACATATAGCCCAATGACAGAAGTGTGCAAAACACTTTTTATTTTTAGTTTTTCTGCAGTTTTATATAGTGCAAACTAGTCAGGTATTGGAGCGTTACATCTTACTTGGACCCCTTATTGCGTATTTTGCACGAAGTACATGAGATTGATCTTGCGAAACATTGAACTTTACGATTCTGTTAACCTGAAGTTGCTCTGAACCGGGCTTTGTAACACCCGTTTTTACCTACTGGTTTTAATTAATTCTCACTGTATTGTATTAGGAAAGAGGATTTACTGTTTTTATGTACACTTTTATGATCTATGTTTCTAAATCAGATCAAATAAAGTTTAATGAATTCTATGGCAGGACGGAGGCGAGGATTATGCATATCTTTCCTCACTTTATTTGCATAGCAGTTCAAAGAAAACGTAACACAACAATCATTAAACAAAAGACTACACAACCCATGAACCATTAGGGGTAGTCTCCAAGGCAACTATAGTCCAATCATATCACAGTCCATCGTATATAATATCGTGACGTCCCTTCCGCTTCCTCTTTCTTCACTGCTCGTCAGTTAAGTGCATTCCTTACATTCTTGGCTTAATCTGACGTTGTTGCTGTTTGTATAGCGGTTTCTTGTGCACGTTATTAGCATTATTGCCTTGGTATTGTTTCATATTCCCTGCGCAGCAGGCTCTTGCCCGAGTGCGTTCTCCCCCTCGCAGTTTCTCCCGCTGTGTGCTCTGCACGCAGTGAGATCCTGTCAGGCGCGTCTGGTCCGAGCGAGGCAGCTCCGTCGAGCGCTCCCGCTGGTCTTTACACGCGTTTGGGAATCCGGTCACTCCTTTAGTGTCCGCTTGATTCCCGACCAACCCTCGCCTAATTTTGACACTGCTACGCAGTGATTTCCCCACACGGCCACGTTAGTGACCAGCGCCACCTGGTGGTGGTAACTGGTATTGCACCTCAGTCTATTCTTATAACAGCTTCGGGGAAAGCCCAGCTGTTGGAGCACCGGCGAGGGGGCTGTCTTAAGGATTTTAAGGGCATTTGTTCTGTGCTCACACCCTCTGCTATCATGTCTTCTCCAGAAGACCATTTTTACTCCTCCTACCAGGAAGTGGAGGAGGAATGGCACCCCAACTTCTCCCTCCAGCAGTGGACCAAGCCCTCTCTCTGGCTATTTCTAGGGCGCTGGCTCCTCTTAGGGATCAGGTTGATAAGCTGACGAAAAGCATCCCTGGGGTGTTCAGTGACCCAGATCAGGTGGTGGCGGGTCCAAGTAGCTCCCAGATGGGGAATAAAAGGGCCGTTAAGCATAACGCGGGGCACTTGGAAGGATTTGATAAACTTACGGAGACCTTCCTCAAGAGTGCGCGAACGCTAAAACATGCACCCTGCCGGGAGGAGGAGGGGCCCGGAGAAAATTGCGACACTGTCACCACTATTGTAGACCCCGACGGCGGGTTTCCCTTAGAGGGAGAGGGTGTATCGGAGGACGATTTCTCCTCCGATGAGGATAAGGACTCGGGCGTCCCTGGCGTCCAGAGTCCCACTCCTCTCAGTCCCCGGTTGGGGACGGGGTCCACTCGGACATGTTCGAGCCTACCCAAATTTACCATCCTAGGTCGGCAGAGTGGACACCTGACGCCAAAGTGGCAGAGTATGTGGTGGGGAAAATCCATCAACCCCTTGAAAGGGAGGTCAGGAATAGGATGAGGGAGAATGCCCCAGGCCCTCACTGAAGGGGAAGGTGGCACACACGTCTGAAATTGATGAGAAACTATGTACCTTTTTCTCCAAGTATATGAGGGATCCCAAGAAAGGAATTGATAGGTCTTGGACGTGGTAGGGCCCTTGACCCAAATTATTCAATTGACGGAGCGTTCCAAAGAGTCAGGATCCCCTTTGTCCACGGATATTGTGGCTGGTTGGGCGCACTACCCTAAACCCTAAAACACTACCCCCTCCACTACCCAAACACCACTGCACTACCCTAAACCCTAAAACACTACCCCCAGCACGACAGCCTACACTACCCAAACATAACTGCACTACCCTAAACCCTAAAACACTACCACCAGCACGACTCCCTACACTACCCAAACATAACTGCACTATCCTAAAACACTATCACCAGCATGACTCCCTACACTACCCAAACACCACTGCACTACCCTAAACCCTAAAACACTACCCCCAGCACAACTCCCTACACTACACAAACACCACTGCACTACACTAAACCCTAAAACACTAACCCCAGAATGACCCCCTACACTACCCAAACACCACTGCACTACCCTAAACCCTAAAACACTAACCCCAGCATGACCTCCCACACTACACAAACACCACTGCACTACCCTAAAACACTACCCCCAGCACGACCCCTACACTACCCAAACACCACTGTACTACCCTAAACCTAAAACACTAACCCCAGCATGACCCCTATACTACCCAAACACCACTGCACTACCCTATACCCTAAAACACGACCCCTACACTACACAAACATGACTGCACTACCCTAAACCCTAAAACACTACCCACAGCATGACCCCCTTCACTACACAAACATCACTGCACTGCCCTAAACCCTAAAACACTACCCCATCATTACCCCCTACACTACCCAAACACCACTGCACTAACATAAACCCTAAAACACTACCCCCAGCACAACCCCTACACTACACAAACACCACTGGAATACCCTAAACCCTAAAACACTACCCCCAGCACGACTCCCTACACTACCCAAACACCACTGCACTACCCTAAACCCTAAATCTACCCCCAGCACGACCCCTACACTTCCCAAACACCACTGCACTACCCTAAACCATAAAACACTACCCCCAGCATGACCCCTACACTACACAAACACCACTGCACTACCCTAAACCCTAAAACACTACCACCAGCATGACCCCCTACACTACTCAAACACCACTGCACTACCCTAAACCCTAAAACACTACCCCAGCACGACCCCCTACACTACCCATACACCACTGCACTACCCTAAACCTAAAACACTACCCCCAGCACAACCCCCTACACTACTGCACTACCCTAAACCCTAAAACACTACCCCCAGCACGACCCCCTACACCACCCAAACACCACTGCACTACCCTAAACTCTAAAACACTACCTCCAGCACGACCCCTACACCACCCAAACACCACTGCACTACCCTAAACCCTAGAAAAGAAACCCCACCCCATGCCCAATCCCCCTTACCTCTCACTCCTCATGGTTCCTCTCTCCTCATGGTTCCTGCTTCACATCATCTCTGAGGGGCGGTGCACGTCGTTGTGAGGAAACGGAACAGCCTCTGTTTCCTTACAACGACATGGATCGTCTACATGTTTTTTAGAACGCATGGTCATTTACCATACATTCCTTTACAACAAAATTTGTTGTAAAGGCATGCGTGGTAAATGACCATGCGTTCTAAAAAAATGCATAGTAATGACTTCGTTATGTACAACGCATGCGTGGTAATGCATGCGTTGTAATGGTATCGCAAAGTAAAAAGTCGTTGTAACGGCTGTTTACCGATCGAAGCTGGCCCCTGTTTTTCAGTGAGACGTTTATTTGATTAATTAGGAGGAAGAAATGTGGTTTTTACCGAAAAGTGCATTCCCGGCTGTTGTATTGTGAAAGTGTCCGCGTGGCCTGGTTTCACTTCCGGTGAGAGAGTGGAAGAGTCTGTTTGGATCTAAAGGAGTTCTGTTGTTGGACGGGGCCGGCGCGACATGTCATCAGAACACATAGCTAATGGAAAGCATCCTCCCTGAAGTGTGGAGCAGTGCCATGAGAGGTCAACGAGTGTGCGTCCCACCGCAGTATGACCGTACCAGCGTGACCCATGTGCCGCCTCCAGGGTAAGGGAGGCAGAAGCGGCATCGCAGGTCCTCTTGAAGACCGTTGTAGCACTAATTCTACATTTTGGTACTAGGGCATTTTAACTTCGTTGTTCCTGCCAGATACAAAGAGAAGATCCTGTGTTATTCAGTGCCCTCGTTACCTTTTTTGTGGGTTGTGGTGCTTGTCACTTCGCTTGTGCACACGACTGGGCATCCCACCTCGTGTGCCATCTGCAGGGCCTTTGCCCTCGGATCACTGCTTTCGGTTTCTGGAGTGGCAACATAAACAGTTGCTCCCAAAGGACTAGCCTGAACACTTAGGTGAATATCCCCTGCACCAGCATTCCACGGAAATTCTTTCCTAGCTCTCCCATGTCAACGAGCACGGCTCCGCTCACGACACCGTATGACGTCATCGGAGCCATAAGAGGACCCCGTCGGCCTGCTGACGTCAGTTCCACCCATTTTTTCCGTGCCACCGAGGCAAACAGGGGACCGAGACATTTTCACATGTATACATAGTATAATAAATATATATATATTCACTGAAAAAACCATAGGTTTCAGGCACGTTATAGTTAGAAATTAGCATTTAAAAAACCTTAGAAATTCACTGAAAAACCATAGGTTTCAGGGGCGTTATAGTTAGTTGGACATTTCACTCGTACAAAACCATAGAAATTCCACTGTTATAGTTAGTTCAGCTAACTATAACTCGCGCGCCCACAATGCACTGCTGATGACGTCACATATTACATCACTCATGACATGGTCAGTGACATCACTCATGACATCACTGATGACATCTCAAATGACATCACTGATGACATCACTGATGACATCATCCAGTGAATGTGTGTTTTTCTGAAAATTAAATATGTTTTATATATGTATATCTCAAGGTCGATGGAAGAATAAATGGGTATATAAGTGTCTAAATTGATGATTTTTTTTTGTAAAATTGATTGTATAATGCACTAAGTGTATCTTAGTGAATACATGGGTCAGTGAGTAATGTTTAAATATGAAAATATCTGTATCAGTCTCTCACTTTGTGTATAAGTGGCTGCATGGGTTGGTGAGTAGCTACATGAGTGTCTATATGTGTTATTAGTTGTTTTTTTGAGTATCAGTATGAGTGTCTGTATGGTTTGGTGGGGGGTATTACTTAGTGCATAGATGCATGAATGAGTGACTCACTGTTTGTATGTGTTGAAGACAGCATGTGCGCAGGACTGTATATGTGGATGAGTATGTGTATGGGTGTGTTAGTGAGTGAATGACTGTCTCAATAGTGTCTTTATGAGTAACTACATATGTTTTAAACTAGTATATGTGAGTATTGGTGTATATAAGTGAGTATATGTGAGAGTGAGAGATTGGAAGAGTTCCTGTACAAATAAGTAGGTGTTTCTATAAGTGATTGTTTAAGAGAGTAAGTATGTGTAAGTTTCTGTAGAAGTAAGTGTGGTAGTGTGTGTATAACTGTATATGCAAGTAAATGGATGTTTGATACTTTGTTTGCATGTGTGACTATGTGTGTGAGTAACTCTATGGATTAGTGGCGGTGTGTAACAGGATGTATAGGTGTATGAGTACATATGATGAGTGAGTACATGTATGAGTGACTGTATAGGGACTGTTGGTGAATGAGTGGATGTGTGTGTAGATCTTGGAATTACTGAATAGGTGTGTTGTAACTGGTATTGGTATGTCCATTGTTTTGAAAATGTTAGTTTGTATTTTTGAGTGTGTGTATCAAAGGTTATATTAGGGTGAGAGGAGGTCTGCCACTCTATCACAAGGATGATGTCATCAGTGATGTCATTTGAGATGTCATCAGTGATGTCATGAGTGATGTCACTGACCATGTCATGAGTGATGTAATATGTGACGTCATCAGCAGTGCATTGCGGGCGCGCGAGTTATAGTTAGCTGAACTAACTATAACGGGGGAATTTCTATGGTTTTGTACGAGTGAAATGTCCAACTAACTATAACGCCCCTGAAACCTATGGTTTTTTCAGTGAATATATATATATATATTATCTACTGGCGGTCGCCAGTAGATAGTTATAGTTAGACCTATTATCCATAGGAAATTCGTAACATTCTATTCCCAATAACTTTGGCGTCGTTTGACGAATCATCGCAAAATTTTCAAAACTAGTGGGGCGCTCCGGTCCGCTCCTGTCTTGAAAGTTTCGGGGTGATTCATCAAGCGGGGGCCGAGAAAAAAGGGGAGTCCCAAAATGTGTTTTCTCCATGTTAATTCCCATAGGAAATTTTAGCCACGGCTACAGCCCGAACTGCTGAACGGAATTACACCAAATTTTGCAAAAAGGTAGCGCTTGGTTCAGAAAGCGACCTTTTTAAATGGTGTAAATCCGTTCAGTAGTTGCAGAGAAATTCAAAAAATAAGAGTGAAAAAATCAATTTCCCATAGGAAACTTTATGCAAGGCTACAGCAAAAACTGCTGAACGGAATTACACCAAATTTGGCAAAAAGGTAGTGCTTGGTTCAGAAAGCACCCTTTTTAAAAATGGTGTAAATCCGTTCAGTAGTTGCTGAGAAAATCCAAAATAAAAGTTTCGATATCTATGGCCACGGTGGATCCGCGCACCCTCCCGATCACGAGCTGCATGCTAATTGGCTGTCAACACTCCAAACCAGGAAGTGTTGACAGCCATCTTGTGCCTCAGTAGAAGGCACAAGAAATCAGTAAAACAAGTGCGCAAAACGCAAAAAGGGGGCAGGGTAGAAACACCCTGACCCCCTAGTTTAAATCGGCGGGATGCGCTTAGGGTGCGCAGATCCCGCCGAAAAAAAAAAATGAAGCGCGGTCTCCTGCGCTTCGTGGTTAATTGGCCCCCGGGTGGGCCAAGTCCCGGGGGCATGGGGGGTTTATTTAATAATATGGGGGGCCTCTAAGGCCCCCCAAGCCCCAGGGACCGCCACCCCCGGGGCTTTAAAAAAATAATGGTGCGGGAGGGCTCTCGGCCCTCCCGCAGCCCTGTAGACCGCCACCCCCCAGGGCTTCTTTTAAAAAAAAAAAAATTACCTGTGTGGGGGGGGGGCTCGAGCCCCCCACACACCCCAGGGACCGCCACCTCCCTGGGGCACTAAATATTTCAATATGGGGGTCCGTTACGGACCCCCGAGCCCCGGGGACCACCACCTCCCCGGTGCTTTGCCAATGGAGGGAGGGGCCGCGCGTCCCCCTCCTGGAGCCCTTGATGGCCCTGGGGACCACCACCCCCAGGGCCGGCTCCTGCAGTGTCCCGGGGTACCTACCCCCGGGACACTGTGGTTGCTATGACAGGACGGGAGCCTCGCGGCTCCCGTCCTGTCATAGCAAACTGCTTTGCTTCATTGAAGCGAGAGCAGGGAAACCTGCTCTCGCTTCAGTGAAGCAAAGCAAATTGCTTTTCCATAAGGGAGCTGCATGTCAGCAGCTCCCCTTATGGAAAAGCAATGCCGGCTCCCGTAGGACGCGGGAGCCGGCGGGACCGTGGGGGATTGGGGACCCCCACGGTCACCAACGAGTGGCCAGGCCCCGGGGCATGGGGTCCCGGGGCTATTAGTGGCCTGGGAGGGGGGCCACATAGCCCCCCTCACCATAAAGAAAAAATAAAAAAAACGTTAAGGCTGGCCCCGGGGGATGGGGTCCCCGGGGCCTTAAATGGCCTGAGGAGGGGGGCCACGCAGCCCCCCTCCAAAAATTTAAATAAAAAAATTTAAAAAAATCCTCAGTCCCCGGGGGATGGGGTCCCCGGGGCCAAAAGTGGCCAAGGGAAGGGGGGCCACGCAGCCCCCCTCCCATATAAAAAAAAAACAAAAACAAAAAAAAAAGACCGGCATCGTGCTGGAGGCCCCGCCCCCTCCCTGCAGCAGTCTGCAAACGCGCCCCTGGCACGTTTTAAGAAGGGGAAGTTATTCCCCAAGAGTACTGGGGGTCCCTGGGGGCCAACTAGCCCACCAGGAATCTCCAGTATGCGCCAGGGGGCTGTGTTGCTGAGAGGTGTACAGAGGCCACGCCCCTTTTACACCTCTCTGCAACGCAGCTCTGTGGCGCTTTTGGAGGTACATGGTGGGCTAGTTGGACTCCAGGGACCCTCAGGATTCAAGGGGACTTAATCCCCCAAATTAAAACGCGCCACGGGGCGCGTTTGCACAGTGGTGAAGGGAGGGGGCGGGGTTTCAGGTGACATGTGTGCAAACAGGCCCCGTGGCGCGTTTTAAGAAGGGAATTAAATCCCCTTCAATCCTGAGGGTCCCTGGGGCCAACTAGCCCACCAGGTACCTCCAGTAAGCGCCACGGAGCTGCGTTGCAGAGTGTTGTAAAAGGGCGTGGCCTCTGAACACCTCTCTGCAACGCAGCTCTTTGGCGCATACTGGAGGTATCTGGTGGGCTAGTTGGCCCCTAGGGACCCTCGGGATTGAGGAGGAATTAATTCTCCAACTTAAAACGCGCCACAGGGCATGTTTGCAGACATGTCACCTCAGGCCCCACCCCCTTCCTTCACCATTGTGCAAATATTCCTCTAAAATCAGCCGAACTACGAATTCCGATTTACTCACCTGTTATCAGGAGAGACCTCAGTGCTGCATCTTTGAGCCCAGTACTGATCCTGAAAAGTAATTTTAACCGTACTTACCAGTAACTTGAATTTCCTTCCATAGGAATCCATTGTCTGGTTTTCAGCAGAAAAGTTTCAAAGTGTCGATTTTCACAAACTACAAATATTCCTTAAAAATCGCCTGTATGACTTAAACGCATTCTTTCAACTGTTTACAGGAGATGCACCAGTGCTGGATCCAGGATCCACCACTGAGTAAGAAAAAGTAACGATAACACTACTTACCTGCTAAGTGAATTTCCTCCCATAGGATAACATTGGTGATTCTATGTGAAAAAGTTTCTGTCAACTTTTAAAATACAATAATATTCCTTAAAAATAACTACTGTAACCAAAACGCTTTTACTCAACTGTTTACAGGAGATGTCCCAGGACTGAATCAAGGATCCAATCCTGTGGTTAGAAAAGTAATCCATAAAGTAACTAATTGCATTTAACTAGAAATTCACATTCAGCTCAATGTTGCATTGTGTTTGAAATTGTGTTGCCCATTGCAACAACTGTAACTACTGTACTTAAAAGTCTATTGCCTATTTGCAAAGTATTTAAACTAAAGTAATTAATTCTGAGAAAGTATATTTTGTAATGTAATGTATAATGTAATTACAATGTAATTTAAAAAATAAAATATCTAAAAATAAATAGTTTAAAAAAATGTAGTAAATCAGTATAAAAAAAATAAATATAACAATTAATACATTTAAAAATTGTCATTTACAAAACCTTTGAAATTCACTGAAAAAAACCATAGGTTTCAGACATGTTATAGTTAGGAATTAGCGTTTAAAAAACCTTTGAAATTCACTGAAAAAACCATAGGTTTCAGGCACGTTATAGTTAGAAATTAGCATTTAAAAACCTTACAAATTCACTGAAAAAACCATAGGTTTTAGGGACAGTTATAGTTAGTTGGACATTGCACTCGTACAAAACCCGTGAAATTCCCCGTTATAGTTAGTTCAGCTAACTATAACTCGCGCCCGCAATGCACTGCTGATGACGTCACATATTACATCACTCATGACATGGTCAGTGACATCACTGATGACATCACTGATGACATCTCAAATGACATCACTGATGACATCATCCACGTGATAAGCTGATGCACCTCCTCACACCCTAATATAACCTTTGATACACCCACACTAAATTACAGACTGCCATTCGCAAAACCATAGACACTCCAACACAAATAACTGCATACCCACTCACTGATTCTTAGGTCTACACACACACATCCACTCACTCACCCGTACAGTCACTCATACTTACGGTCACTCAGTACAGGACTATCATATGCACTCATACTCCTATATAGACACTCAAACACCGCCACTCATCCATAGAGGTACTCACACACCTAGTCAGTCATGCAAATAATTAAACACACTGCCATTTACTCACCTATACAGTTATACACACACCAGCTCACTTACTCATACAAATACTAGCACATTCTTACGCTCTTATACAATCACTGATACAAGCACACACTCATCCATACAGTCACTCTCACAATCACACTCTCGCTTATAGCTATTTATATACTCCAACACATATATATATTGCCTTTCACATATGTAGTTAATCACACATGTACCACTGGGACATACATTCACTCACTAACACACTCTTATACATACTTACCCACCCATACAGTCTATCACAGATGCACTCTTGAAACCATCCACCCAGTGAATCACCCACTCACACATCTATGCACAGAGTCGCACACACCCCACCCACACAAACACTCAGGCACCCATACAGATATTCAGACAACCAATCAATAACTCATATAGACACTCATGTAGCTATTCACAAACCCATGCAGCCACTTACACAGCAACATACAGATGGATACAGACATTCACCCAGTTTAGTCACTAACCCATGCATTCAGTAAGATACGTTTAATCACTCACTTATAGAGTTAGTCAAGCACCTACTAAATCATCCATACAGACACTTATACACCCACTCATTCTTCAATACGCCTTTCCCTATATATATTAAAAATATTTAAACTTTACAGAAACACACAGTCACTGGATGATGTCATCAGTGATGTAATTTGAGATGTCATCAGTGATGTCATCAGTGATGTCACTGACCATGTCATGAGTGATGTAATATGTGACGTCATCAGCAGTGCATTGCGGGGCACGAGTTATAGTTAGCTGAACTAACTATAACGGGGGAATTTCACAGGTTTTGTACGAGTGCAATGTCCAACTAACTATAACTGTCCCTAAAACCTATGGTTTTTTCAGTGAATATATATATATATATATATATATATATATATTATATTATCTACTGGCGGTCGCCAGTAGATAGTTATAGTTAGGACCTATTTTCCATAGGAAATCCGCGACATTCTATTTGAAATAACTCTTGCGTCGGTTGACGAATCTTCGCAAAATTTTCAAACTTTATGGCCCGCTCCGGTCCGCTCCTACCCTGAAAGACTCAGGGTGATTCGTCAAGCGGGGGCCGAGAAAAAGGGGGTCCCAAAACGTGTTTTCCCCATTCATTTTCCCATAGGAAACTTTAGACACGGCTACAGCCCGAACTGCTGAACGGAATTACATCAAATTTGGCAAAGAGGTAGTTCTTGGTTCAGAAAGAACCCTTTTGTTAAATGGTGTAAATCTGTTCAGTAGTTGAGGAGAAATTAAAAAAATAAGAGTCAAAAAATCAATTTCCCATAGGAAACTTTATGCAAGGCTACAGCCCGAACTGCTGAACGGAATTACACCAAATTTGGCAAAGAGGTAGTTCTTGGTTCAAAAAGAACCCTTTTTGTTAAATGGTGTAAATCCGTTCAGTAGTTGCTGAGAAAATCAAAAGTAAAAACACATATATATCTGGGCGGAGCCTAACCACACATGTCATCGTGAGATCTGATTGGCTGTCAGCACTTCATCCTGGAATTGCTGGCAGCCATCTTGGGACCAATATAAATGATAGTACCATTGAAATGCATTGTAGTGAATCGAAGATTTTGAGGGTTACCAAAGGAGAACTATAAAGGGTGATAACAGACTTTAGTTACATTAGAATTCATTTGTTGATGGTACCATACTAATTTCAGGAATTTTGGTGTGTTCTAAGGTGATTTTACCCTGTGAAAAACCTTCTGCTGGGATATCATGAATCATGTTTGAGAGAAAACTATTTTCACATGCTTGTCCCATACAGTTTGGAAGGTGTCCCAGAAGCTAAAATGAGAGCATATTTTCTGTAAATTCACATTATCTTTCTCAGTCATGTGAGAATGAAGTCTGACATTCTCAGTAAAACATGTACATCCAACAAGGGCAGAGACTGTCAGTTGATTCCTTTGTGTTCTACTGCAGCTTCCCAGAGTGTTCTAAAGAACAACTAGAGTGCTAACAGCCTTACTTATGACAAAAGTATGGCACACCTGAAGCCATCTTGATTGGAATAAACTGGTAACACTTAAAACATTTAATTTAAAAAGGAACAAAATGATGGGGTTCATCTTGTCATAGAAATTATGGTTAGTGCTCTGGAAAGAAAAATTAGGACATGTTTCAAGTGTGATCTCAAATATCTTCCTGTTATATTTCAACAGGAGCAGCCTGTCAGTTGATGCCTTTGTGTTCTACTGCAGCTTCCCAGAGTGTTCTAAAGAACAACTAGAGTGCTAACAGCCTTACTTATGACAAAAGTATGGCACACCTGAAGCCATCTTGATTGGAATAAACTGGTAACACTTAAAACATTTAATTTAAAAAGGAACAAAATGATGGGGTTCATTTTGTCATAGAAATTATGGTGAGTGCTGTAGAACGAAAAATTAGGACATGTTTCAAGTGTGATCTCAAATATCTTCCTGTTATATTTCAACAGGAGCAGCCTGTCAGTTGATGCCTTTGTGTTCTACTGCAGCTTCCCAGAGTGTTCTAAAGAACAACTAGAGCGCTAACAGTCTTACTTATGACAAAAGTATGGCACACCTGAAGCCATCTTGATTGGAATAAACTGGTAACACTTAAAACATTTAATTTAAAAAGGAACAAAATGAGGGGTTCATTTTGCCATAGAAATTATGGTTAGTGCTGCAAAAGAAAATTTAGTGCATGTTTTAAGTGAGATCTCAAATCCTCTTCTATTTCATTAGAAAATTCTGACATGCAGACTGAAACAATCACTTTCAATACCAGCAGTAGACTGCCAGTTAACTCCTTGGTGAGCAGTAGCTTTCTACAGTGATCTAATGAACAACTAGAGTAATAACATTCTGAATTTATGGCAAATGTGTGACACATCTGAATGCCTTCTTGATGGAATCAAAGTAAAAAACTGAAAGCATTTCCTACTGAGGAGACTGCAGTAAATGAGGAAATTAGGAAACTTCATAACAAAGAAGTCTTCCAAGATGGCCACCAGTGAAAAAGAGCCCAAATGTAGCACAAATATTACCCAGATGTAACCCACATATAGCCCAATGACAAAAGTGTGCAAAACACTTTTTATTTTTAGTTTTTTGCAGTTTTATGTAGTGCAGACTGGTCAGGTATTGGAGCGTTGCATCTTAAAACATGACCCCCTACACCACAAAAACACCACTGCACTACCCGAAACCGTAAAACACTACCCCAGCACGACCCCCTACACTACACAAGCACCACTGCACTATCCTAAACACTAAAACACTACCCCCAGCATGACCCCCTACACTACACAAACACCACGGCACTACCCTAAACCATAAAACACTACCCCCAGCACGACCCCCTACACTACACAAGCACCACTGCACTACCCTAAACCCTAAAACACTACCCCCAGCACGACCCCCTACACTGCCCGAACACCACTGCACTGCCCTAAACCCTGAAACACCAGCCCCTGCACGACCCCCTACACTGCCCGAACACCACTGTACTGCCCTAAACCCTGAAACACATAACCTAGCACGACCCCCTACACTGCCCGAACACCACTGCACTGCCCTAAACCCTGAAACACCACCCCCTTCACGACCCCTACACTGCCTGAAAACCACTGCACTGCCCTAAACCCTGAAACACCACCCCCAGCATGACCACTACACTGCCCGAACACCACTGCACTGCCCTAAACCCTGAAACACTACCCCCAGCAAGACCTCCTACACTGCCCGAACACCACTGCACTGCCCTAAACCCTGAAACATCACCCCCAGCAAGACCCCCTACACTGCCCGAACACCACTGCCCTAAACCCTGAAACACCACCCCCAGCACGACCCCCTACACTGCCCGAACACCACTGCACTGCCCTAAACCCTGAAACACCACCCCCAGCATGACCCCCTACACTGCCCGAACACCACTGCACTGCCCTAAACCCTGAAACACCACCCCCTGCACGACTCCCTACACTGCCTGAACACTACTGCACTGCCCTAAACCCTGAAACACCATCCCCAGCACGACCCCCTACACTGCACGAACACCACTGCACTGCCCTAAACCCTGAAACACAACCCCCATCAAGACCCCCTACACTGCCCGAACACCACTGCACTGCCCTAAACCCTGAAACACTACCCACATCAAGACCCCCTACACTGCCCGAACACCACTGCCCTAAACCCTGAAACACCACCCCCAGCAAGACCCCCTACACTGCCCGAACACCACTGCACTGCCCTAAACCCTGAAACACCAGCCCCAGCACGACCCATACACTGCCCGAACACCACTGCACTGCCCTAAACCCTGAAACACCACCCCCTGCACGACCCCTTACACTGCCCGAACACCACTGCACTGCCCTAAACCCTGAAACACCACCCCCAGCACGACCCCCTACACTGCACGAACACCACTGCACTGCCCTAAACCCTGAAACACTACCCCCAGCAAGACCCCCTACACTGCCCGAACACCACTGCCCTAAACCCTGAAACACCACCCCCAGCAAGACCCCCTACACTGCCCGTACACCACTGCACTGCCCTAAACCCTGAAACACCACCCCCAGCATGACCCCCTACACTGCCCGAACACCACTGCACTGCCCTAAACCCTGAAACACCACCCCCTGCACGACCCCTACACTGCCCGAACACCACTGCACTGCCCTAAACCATGAAACACCACCCCCAGCACGACCCCCTACACTGCCAGAACACCACTGCACTGCCCTAAACCATGAAACACCAGCCCCAGCACGACCCCCTACACTGCCCGAACACCACTGCACTGCCCTAAACCCTGAAACACCACCCCCAGCATGACCCCCTACACTGCCTGAACACCACTGCACTGCCCTAAACCCTGAAACACCACCCCTGCACGACCCCTACACTGCCCCAACACCACTGCACTGCCCTAAACCCTGAAACACCACCCCCTGCACGACCCCCTACACTGCCCGAACACCACTGCACTGCCCTAAACCCTGAAACACCACCCCTCAGCACGACACCCTACACTGCCCGAACACCACTGCACTGCCCTAAACCCTGAAACACCACCCCCAGCATGACCCCCTACACTGCCCGAACACCACTGCACTGCCCTAAACCCTGAAACACCACCCCCTGCATGACCTCCTACACTGCCGGAACACCACTGCACTGCCCTAAACCCTCAAACACCACCCCCAGCACGACCCCCTACACTGCCCAAACACCACTGCACTGCCCTAAACCCTGAAACATCAACCCCAGCAAGACCCCCTACACTGCCTGAACACCACTGCCCTAAACCCTAAAACAACACCCCCTACACTGCACGAACACCACTGCACTGCCCTAAACCCTGAAACACCACCTCCAGCAAAACCCCCTACACTGCCTGAACACCATTGCTCTGTCCTAAATCCTGAAACACTAGCCCAAGCATGACCCCCTACACTGCCCAAACACCACTGCACTGCCCTAAACCTGAAACACCACCCCCAGCACGACCCCTACACTGCCCGAACACCACTGCACTGCCCTAAACCCTGAAACACCACCCCCAGCACGACCCCCTACACTGCCCGAACACCACTGCACTGCCCTAAACCCTGAAACACCAGCCCCAGCAAGACCCCTACACTGCCCGAACACCACTGCACTGCCCTAGACTCTGAAACACCAGCCCCAGCAAGACCCCCTACACTGCCCGAACACCACTGCACTGCCCTAAACCCTGAAACACCAGCCCCAGCATGACCCCTACACTGCCCGAACACCACTGCACTGCCCTAAACCCTGAAACACCAGCCCCAGCACGACCACCTACACTGCCCGAACACCACTGCACTGCCCTAAACCCTGAAACACCAGCCCCAGCACAACCCCCTACACTGCCCGAACACCACTGCACTGCCCTAAACCCTGAAACACCAGCCCCAGCACGACCCCCTACACTGCCCGAACACCACCTTACTGCCCTAAACCCTGAAACACCAGCCCCAGCAAGACCCCCTACACTGCCCGAACACCACTGCACTGCCCTAGACTCTGAAACACCAGCCCCAGCAAGACCCCCTACACTGCCCGAACACCACTGCACTGCCCTAAACCCTGAAACACCACCCCCTGCACGACCCCTTACACTGCCCGAACACCACTGCACTGCCCTAAACCCTGAAACACCAGCCCCAGCACGACCCCCTACACTGCACGAACACAACTGCACTGCCCTAAACCCTGAAACACTACCCCCAGCAAGACCCC
Source organism: Calotriton arnoldi (assembly GCA_963921515.1). Classification (NCBI taxonomy): domain Eukaryota; kingdom Metazoa; phylum Chordata; class Amphibia; order Caudata; family Salamandridae; genus Calotriton; species Calotriton arnoldi. The sequence goes on from CAWUFW010009290.1 coordinate 106,593, forward strand.
CTACACTGCCCGAACACCACTGCCCTAAACCCTGAAACACCACCCCCAGCAAGACCCCCTACACTGCCCGTACACCACTGCACTGCCCTAAACCCTGAAACACCACCCCCAGCATGACCCCCTACACTGCCCGAACACCACTGCACTGCCCTAAACCCTGAAACACCACCCCCTGCACGACCCCCTACACTGCCCGAACACCACTGCACTGCCCTAAACCATGAAACACCACCCCAGCACGACCCCCTACACTGCCAGAACACCACTGCACTGCCCTAAACCATGAAACACCAGCCCCAGCACGACCCCCTACACTGCCCGAACACCACTGCACTGCCCTAAACCCTGAAACACCACCCCCAGCATGACCCCCTACACTGCCTGAACACCACTGCACTGCCCTAAACCCTGAAACACCACCCCCTGCACGACCCCCTACACTGCCCCAACACCACTGCACTGCCCTAAACCCTGAAACACCACCCCCTGCACGACCCCCTACACTGCCCGAACACCACTGCACTGCCCTAAACCCTGAAACACCACCCCTCAGCACAACACCCTACACTGCCCGAACACCACTGCACTGCCCTAAACCCTGAAACACCACCCCCAGCATGACCCCCTACACTGCCCGAACACCACTGCACTGCCCTAAACCCTGAAACACCACCCCCTGCATGACCTCCTACACTGCCGGAACACCACTGCACTGCCCTAAACCCTCAAACACCACCCCCAGCACGACCCCCTACACTGCCCAAACACCACTGCACTGCCCTAAACCCTGAAACATCAACCCCAGCAAGACCCCCTACACTGCCTGAACACCACTGCCCTAAACCCTAAAACAACACCCCTACACTGCACGAACACCACTGCACTGCCCTAAACCCTGAAACACCACCTCCAGCAAAACCCCCTACACTGCCTGAACACCATTGCTCTGTCCTAAATCCTGAAACACTAGCCCCAGCATGACCCCCTACACTGCCCAAACACCACTGCACTGCCCTAAACCCTGAAACACCACCCCCAGCACGACCCCCTACACTGCCCGAACACCACTGCACTGCCCTAAACCCTGAAACACCACCCCCAGCACGACCCCTACACTGCCCGAACACCACTGCACTGCCCTAAACCCTGAAACACCAGCCCCAGCAAGACCCCCTACACTGCCCGAACACCACTGCACTGCCCTAGACTCTGAAACACCAGCCCCAGCAAGACCCCCTACACTGCCCGAACACCACTGCACTGCCCTAAACCCTGAAACACCAGCCCCAGCATGACCCCTACACTGCCCGAACACCACTGCACTGCCCTAAACCCTGAAACACCAGCCCCAGCACACCACCTACACTGCCCGAACACCACTGCACTGCCCTAAACCCTGAAACACCAGCCCCAGCACAACCCCTACACTGCCCGAACACCACTGCACTGCCCTAAACCCTGAAACACCAGCCCCAGCACGACCCCCTACACTGCCCGAACACCACCTTACTGCCCTAAACCCTAAAACACCAGCCCCAGCACGACCCCCTACACTGCCCGAACACCACTGCCCTGCCCTAAACCCTGAAACACCACCCCCTGCATGACCCCCTACATTGCCCGAACACCACTGCACTGCCCTAAACCCTGAAACACCACCCCTGCAGCACCCCCTACACTGCCCGAACACCACTGCACTGCCCTAAACCCTGAAAAACCACCCCTGCACCGCCCCTACACTGCCCGAACACCACTGCACTGCCCTAAACCCTGAAACACCACCCCAGCACAACACCCTTTACTACTCGAACACCACTGCACTGCCCCAAACCCTGAAACACCACCCCCAGCACGACCCCTACACTGCCCGAACACCACTGCCCTAAACCCTGAAACACCACCCCCTGCACGACCCCCTACACTGCCCGAACACCACTGCACTGCCCTAAACCCTGAAACACCACCCCTACACTGCCCGAACACCACTGCACTGCCCTAAACCCTGAAACACCACCCCCAGCACGACCCCTACACTGCCCGAACACCACTGCACTGCCCTAAACCCTAAAACACCACCCCCAGCATTACCCCTACACTGCCCAAACACCACTGCACTGCCCTAAACCCTAGAACACTACCCCCAGCACGACCCCCTACACTACCCGAACACCACTGCACTACCCTAAACCCTAAAATACTACCCCCAGCACAACCCCTACACTACCCAAACACGACTGCACTGCCCTAAACCCTCAAACACTCCCCCAGCATGACCCCCTACACTACCCGAACACCACTGCACTGCCCTAAACCCTAAAACACTCCCCCCAGCACGACCCCCTACACTACCCAAACACGACTGCACTACCCTAAACCCTAAAACACTCCCCCCCAGCACGACTCCCTACACTACCCAAACACCACTGCACTACCCTAAACCCTAAATCTACCCCCAGCATGACCCCCTACACTACACAAATACCACTGCACTACCCTAAACCCTAAAACACTACCCCCAGCACGACCCTCTTCACTACCTAAACACAACTGCACAATTTGTTACAGGCGTTGCAACGCAGGCCTGTGGTGCTTACTGGAAGTACCTAGTGGGCTAGTTGGGCCCCAGGGACCTCAGGATTCAAGGTGACCTAATCCCCCAACTTAAAACGCACCACGGGCGCGTTTGCACAGTGGTGAAGGGAGGGGGCGGGGCCTCAGGTGACATGTGCGCAAACACGCCCTGTGGTGCGTTTTAAGTTGGGGAATTAATTCCCTTTGAATCCTGAGGGACCCTGGGGGCCAACTAGCCCACCAGGTACCTTCAGTAAGCACAACAGAGTTGCGTTGCAGAGAGGTGAAAAAGGTGCGTGGCCTCGGAACGCCTCTCTGCAACTCAGCTCTGTGGTCCTAACTGTAGGTACCTGGGGGCTAGTTGGGCCCCAGGGACCCTCAGAATTCAAGGGGACTTAATCCCGCAACTTAAAACGCGCCACGGGGTGCGTTTGCACACATGTCACCTCAGGCCCCCTCCCTTCACCACTGTGCAAACGCGCCCTGTAGCGCGTTTTAAGAGGTAGTTTTAATCCCCCTGCCCTATTATGTACTAGGGACTTGCAGAGGAGGTCATGCTAATCACAGGGGTACCCCAACGCATAGTGTTCCCTAGTGTATGTAGGTGTTTTCACTGTATTCTAAGTGTCTTTTAGCATAGCACTGGCTCTGGTTAGTCAGAGTCAGTTACCACCAGTACCCGTCTGAAAAAGTTGTGGGCACAGGATGATTTTGCAACAAGGCCTCTTTCTGCTCCTCTGTTGGTTCTTTCTGCACATCTTTTGCTTCTTTCTGTGCGTTTTTTCTTCTTTCTTCACATGTCCTACCTCTGTAGGCATAGTTAGAATCTAGCATTTAAAAAAACCTTTGAAATTCACTTAAAAATCATAGGTTTCAGGCACGTTATAGTTAGAAATTAGCATTTAAAAACCTTTGAAATTCACTGAAAAAACCATAGGTTTCAGACACGTTATAGTTAGAAATTAGCATTTAAAAAACCTTTGAAATTCACTGAAAAAACCATAGGTTTTAGGGACAGTTATAGTTAGTTGGACATTTCACTCGTACAAAACCATAGAAATTCCCCCGTTATAGTTAGTTCAGCTAACTATAACTCGCGCCCAGCAATGCAATGCTGATGACGTCACATATTACATCACTCATGACATGGTCAGTGACAACACTGATGACATCACTGATGACATCTCAAATGACATCACTGATGACATCATCCATGTGATAATTTCATGCATCTTCTCACACCCTAATATAACTTTTGATACACCCACTCTAAATTACAGACTGCCATTCTCAAAACCATAGACACTCCAACACCAAAAACTACATACCCACTCACTGATTCTTAGGTCTACACACACATCCACTCACTCACCCGTACAGTCACTCATACTTAGTCACTCAGTACAGGACTATCATATGCACTCATATACTTATATAAACACTCACACACCGCCACTCATCCATAGAGGTACTCACACACCTAGTCAGTCATGCAAAAACTTAATCACACACCCATTTACTCACCTATACAGTTATACACACACCAGCTCACTTACTCATACAAATACTAGCACATTCTTACGCTCTTATACAATCACTGATACAAGTACACACTCATCCATACAGCCACTCTCACAATCACACACTCTCACTTATAGCCATTTATATACTCCAACACACATATATACTGCCTTTCACATATGTAGTTACTCACACATGTACCACTGAGATATACATTCAATCACTAACACACCCATACACACACTCACCCACCCATACAGTCCATCACAGATGCACTCTTGAAACCATGCACCCAGTGAATCACCAACTCACACTTCTATGCACAGAGTCACACACACCCCACCCACACAAACACTCAGGCACCCATACAGATACTCAGACAATCAATCAATAACCCATGTAGACACTCATGTAGCTATTCAGAAAGCCATGCAGCCGCTTACAAACCAACAGACAGACGGATACAGACATTCACACAGTTTAGTCACTAACCCATGCATTCAGTAAGATACATTTAATCACTCACTTGTAGAGTCAGTCACTCACGTACTAAATCATCCATTCAGACACTTATACACCCACTCATTCTTCAATACGCCTTTCCCTATATATATTAAACATATTTAAACTTTACAGAAACACACAGTCACTGGATGATGTCATCAGTGATGTCATCAGTGATGTCATTTGAGATGTCATCAGTGATGTCATCAGTGATGTCACTGACCATGTCATGAGTGATGTAATATGTGACGTCATCAGCAGTGCATTGCGGGGGCGCGAGTTATAGTTAGCTGAACTAACTATACCGGGGGAATTTCTATGGTTTTGTACGAGTGAAATGTCCAACTAACTATAACTGTCCCTAAAACCTATGGTTTTTTCAGTGAATATATATATATATATATATATATATCCATCCAACTTTCGCCCAACAAGGAGAGGCCCAAACGGGTTGACGATCTGCCACAACTTTATTAGATGCAGGCTCAGGCATGCAAGCAGGAAAGATAACTTCACATCCAAATAAAACGTCCAGCCCGACGCGTTTTGTGCAGGACAGCACTTCATCATGGGCTCAGGGCTTTTTGCTGAAGAACTGCGGCAGTTTAAGACAATAAATAGTCACATATTCCGCCCCAATGGGCATGGCCACACCGTGGCCTCATGGTACTTGTGGTGCCAATGTTACCTCTTGTGAGTCGCCGAATTCAATGCAAATCTTTGAAATAGTTCCCAAGTGGGTGAGTGTTATTCCTATCTTGCCTCACACCACACTTTATGGCCTGCATCTCTGGCTCCCATTCCTTGTGCCGCAGCGAGTTTCGGTGCCACAGCGGGACTGCAGCAGCATCCGGGCTCTCTCCACGGCCTAGCCGTGACCGCTAAATATCCATCCAACTTTTGCCCAACAAGGAGAGGCCCAAACGGGTTGACGATCAGCCACAACTTTATTAGATGCAGGCTCAGGCGTGGAAGCAGGAAAGATAACTTCACATCCAAATAAAACATCGAGCCAGACGCGTTTCGTGCAGGACAGCACTTCATCATGGGCTCAGGGCTTTTTGCTAAAGAACTGCAGCAGTTTCAGTCAATAAATAGTCACATATCCCGCCCCAATGGGCGTGGCCACATTGTGGCCTCATGGGGCTTGTGGTGCCAATGTTACCTCTTGTGAGTCGCCGAGTTCAATGCAAATCTTTGAAATAGTTCCCAAGTGGGTGAGTGTTGTTCCTATCTTGCTTCACACCACACTTTATAACCTGCATCTCTGGCTCCCGTTCCTTGTGCCGTAGCGAGTTTCGGTGCCACAGCAGGACTGCAGCAGCAGCCGGGCTCTCTCCGCGGCCTAGGCGTGACCGCTAAATATCCATCCAACTTTCGCCCAACAAGGAGAGGCCCAAACGGGTTGACGATCTGCCACAACTTTATTAGATGCAGGCTCAGGCGTGCAAGCAGGAAAGATAACTTCACATCCAAATAAAACGTCCAGCCCGACGCGTTTCGTGCAGGACAGCACTTCATCATGGGCTCAGGGCTTTTTGCTAAAGAATTGCGGCAGTTTCAGACAATAAATAGTCACATACCCCGCCCCAATGGGCATGGCCACATCGTGGCCTCATGGTACTTGTGGTGCCAATGTTACCTCTTGTGAGTCACCGAGTTCAATGCAAATCTTTGAAATAGTTCCCAAGTGGGTGAGTGTTGTTCCTATCTTGCCTCACACCACACTTTATAACCTGCATCTCTGGCTCCCGTTCCTTGTGCCGTAGCGAGTTTCGGTGCCACAGCGGGACTGCAGCAGCAGCCGGGCTCTCTCCGCGGCCTAGGCGTGATCGCTAAATATCCATCCAACTTTCGCCCAACAAGGAGAGTCCCAAACGGGTTGACGATCTGCCACAACTTTATTAGATGCAGTCTCAGGCGTGCAAGCAGGAAAGATAACTTCACATCCAAATAAAACATCCAGCCCGACGCGTTTCATGCAGGACAGCACTTCATCATGGGCTCAGGGCTTTTTGCTAAAGAACTGCGGCAGTTTCAGGCAATAAATAGTCACATTTCCCACCCCAATGGACGTGGCCACACCGTGGCCTCATGGTACTTGTGGTGCCAATGATAGCTCTTGTGAGTCGCCGAGTTCAATGCAAATCTTTGAAATAGTTCCCAAGTGGGTGAGTGTTGTTCCTATCTTGCCTCACACCACAATTTATAACCTGCATCTCTGGCTCCCGTTCCTTGTGCCGTAGCGAGTTTCGGCGCCACAGCGGGACTGCAGCAGCAGCCGGGCTCTCTCCGCGGCCTAGGCGTGACCGCTAAATATCCATCCAACTTTCGCCCAACAAGGAGAGGCCCAAACGGGTTGACGATCTGCCACAAGTACCATTTCCTGAAAGCTGGAAAGATGTGAATTTAGAAGATCAAACCGTTCGTTGATGCCAATTTTATGAAAAAACTGGCACTTTTTTCTATTTTTCCCAAACAACTCAAAATTTAGTTGTATTTTGGCTATTTTCTCAGTCCCCTCCAGGGGACTCCCTAAATCTTGGGTACCTTTAGAATCCCCAGGATGCTGCAAAAAAGGATGCAAATTTGGCTCGGATACCTTATGTAGACAAAAAGTTATGAGGGGCCTAAACACAAACTATCCCAAATTGCCATAAAAAAGGCCTTGCACTGGGGGGAAAAGCCTAGCAGCAGAAGGGTTAGTATAGGAGTAAGTCATTGCCCATTATTGTAATAGCCCATAGGTACTAGGAATGGTAGTATTTGGAATTGGGGCAAAATTTCTGGCAAGAGTTTAACCACTTACCTGGCATATTTTCCGCCTCGTCCTACGGGAGAGTTGTCTACGGACCTTGAGTTTTATAATTGTTGGATCCAGGATGCCATAGATAAACTTGCCCCCATGACTAAGCCTGGCCGGAATAACTTAGGTAATTTGGCACCATGCTTTACAGTATCTCTGGTTGAAAGAGAAGCTCATTTGTAAACAGTTAGAAAGAAAGTGGCGGTCTCAGTACAGTTTAGATAACAAAATATATATAAAGAGCTGCTTTGAAAATGTATGATAATTTGATTAAGGAGGCAAATAAATCATTCTTTACCTCTCAGATTGAACTCTCAAATAACGATCAAAAGAAAACTGTTAATATTGCTAAGTCATTTATTCATCCCAAAGCATCTGAAAGAGATCTTCTACCTACTCAAACTCTATGCCATAATCTCTCCAATTATTTTGAAGAAAAAATCTACAACATTCAGATGTTTTAATATTAGTTGTGAAAGGGGCACTACCACCCCCACCCCAAAGGTCAGGAGCAGGACTCTTTGCTACCCAAGTCTGCTTTGGCCATTTTTTAGTACATCTTTCTCCATCAATCAGAGTGAGCACTTCTGCCCTGCAAATATGATTCCCCTTTAGACTCCTGTCCTCCTATGCTCTTAAGAAAGCTACTGAAGTTATCAATCCTGTTATAAAAACAATCCTGTTATTGACAACATTTTGAATTTTTCCCTCTCCTCTGCATTGGTACCAGAGTCATGGAAACTTGCTATGGTTAAACCACTACAAAAAAAAAACTACTGCCGATCCAAAACTCCTGTCCAATTTCAGACCCATTTCTCTTCTCCCCGCCCCAGCTAAGATGCCTCGAAAAATGAGTCAATGATCAATTAATTGAAAAGTTCGGCAGTTTTCATTCTTCTCAATCAGGTTATAGGCCTAGGCATTCTACTAACATGGCACTGCTAGATGTTTCTGAAATGATTAAACTTAAGTTGGATAAAGGTCAGGACGCAGTGTTGATTCTTTTAGATCTGTCTGCAATATCTCACGCAGGTCTTCTTCAACGACTCTGAGAGGTCGGCATCTGCAGACAGGCCACAAGGCTCTGCATTAAGCCCAACACTTTTATATGTTTATATATCTCCTTTAATAATTCCTATTGATTCATGTGGCATTCCATTGGCATCGCGTACACATCATATGCTGATGAGACCCAATTGATGCTGTCATTAGAAAATAATTATTTTGGCTCTAAACTCAATTTTACAAACTGTTTCTTAAGTATCATCCACTGGATGGAGCTCAGTTTCCTCAAATGTAATGCTGACAATACGGAGATACACCTATTTGGTGAATAATTGATTTTATCCTCAGTTGGTATGGCATGACAATCTTCTGACTCCTCCTCCACCAGTTAAAGTGGTTCACAATCTAGGTATTAAATTTGATTGCTCACTTTCCTTTCATTCTCAAGTGGTATCTGACTCTGATCCTTGCTTTTCCTTGATCAAATCATTAAAGAAATGTTTTGAATACCTCCCTCTGGCAGCGAGGAACACAGTTGTCCTTGCACTTATTACTTCAAGGTTGGACTACTGTAACAGCCTGCATTTAGGGATTACAAAACACTTGCTACACAAACCACAAGTGGCTCAAAATGCTGGAGTCAGACTAGTTCTGAAGCTTCCAAGTAATGGTTCAGTCTCTCAGGGACTTAGGAAGTGGCATTGGCTTCCAGTTCATAAATGAATCCTTTTCAAGGCTCTGACTTTGGTTTTTAGAGCCTTTCATCATTTAGGCCCTAAATATCTCTTTGAGTGTTAAATATTACAAGACTTCAAGAACCTTGAGATCCTCTAACTTGAATCTGCTAGCTATTCCTGCTTTTTGGCGCAAAACAGATGGAGGTAAATCTTTCACCTTTTTGGGCTCTAAAGTTTGGAATCAGCTCCCTGTACCGTTTAGCTTTATAAATAGTGAAACTGATTTTAGGAAACAAATTAAAACCTGGCTTTTTTTCTTTATCAGATGATTTTTGAAGATGCCTGACTGTTTGATTTTAATGTTCACCTGCCTCCTCTCTGGCCCTTAATATTATATCTTTCTTTGTAGATGTTGGTCAATTAATTTAGTTTCTGAGTTTGAATCAAGATGTCCAGTTCTGAGTGGCAGTGCACTCTATAAAGACCTCTTATCATATAGCATATCATATCATATCATTCCTCGGGTCTAAAGTGAAAAGTAAAAGGGAAATGGGCCCCTTGCCTAAGCCTTTAAAGGCCAGAGGACCCCATCCCGCCGGGTTGTATGATGGAACAACGCAGGGAAATACTCTGCATGCCTTTACCACGCATTTATTACTACGCATTTTTTAGAACACATACGCTTTTACAATGTATGCCTTTACCACACATTGTTTATATATAATATATATATATATATATATATATATATATATATATTCACTGAAAAAACCATAGGTTTCAGACACGTTATAGTTAGAAATTAGCATTTAAAAAACCTTTGAAATTCACTGAAAAAACCATAGGTTTTAGGGACAGTTATAGTTAGTTGAACATTTCACTTGTACAAAACCATAGAAATTCCCCCGTTATAGTTAGTTCAGCTAACTATAACTCGCGCCCCGCAATGCACTGCTGATGACGTCACATATTACATCACTCATGACATGGTCAGTGACATCACTGATGACATCACTGATGACATCTCAAATGACATCACTGATGACATCACTGATGACATCAATCAGTGACTGTGTGTTTCTGTAAAGTTTAAATATGTTTAATATATATAGGGAAAGGCGTATTGAAGAATGAGTGGGTGTATAAGTGTCTGAATGGATGATTTAGTACGTGAGTGACTGACTCTACAAGTGAGTGATTAAATGTATCTTACTGAATGCATGGGTTAGTGACTAAACTGTGTGAATGTCTGTATCCGTCTGTCTGTTGGTTTGTAAGCGGCTGCATGGCTTTCTGAATAGCTACATGAGTGTCTACATGGGTTATTGATTGGTTGTCTGAGTATCTGTATGGGTGCCTGAGTGTTTGTGTGGGTGGGGTGTGTGTGACTCTGTGCATAGATGTGTGAGTTGGTGATTCACTGGGTGCATGGTTTCAAGAGTGCATCTGTGATGGACTGTATGGGTGAGTGAGTGTGTGTATGGGTGTGTTAGTGATTGAATGTATATCTCAGTGGTACATGTGTGAGTAACTACATATGTGAAAGGCAGTATATATGTGTGTTGGAGTATATAAATGGCTATAAGTGAGAGTGTGTGATTGTGAGAGTGGCTGTATGGATGAGTGTGTACTTGTATCAGTGATTGTATAAGAGCGTAAGAATGTGCTAGTATTTGTATGAGTAAGTGAGCTGGTGTGTGTATAACTGTATAGGTGAGTACATGGGTGTGTGATTAAGTTTTTGCATGACTGACTAGGTGTGTGAGTACCTCTATGGATGAGTGGCGGTGTGTGAGTGTTTATATAGGTGTATGAGTGCATATGATAGTCCTGTACTGAGTGACTAAGTATGAGTGACTGTACGGGTGAGTGAGTGGATGTGTGTGTAGACCTAAGAATCAGTGAGTGGGTATGTAGTTTTTGGTGTTGGAGTGTCTATGGTTTTGAGAATGGCAGTCTGTAATTTAGAGTGGGTGTATCAAAAGTTATATTAGGGTGTGAGAAGATGCATGAAATTATCACATGGATGATGTCATCAGTGATGTCATTTGAGATGTCATCAGTGATGTCATCAGTGATGTCACTGACCATGTCATGAGTGATGTAATATGTGACGTCATCAGCAGTGCATTGCGGGGGCGCGAGTTATAGTTAGCTGAACTAACTATAACGGGGGAATTTCTATGGTTTTGTACAAGTGAAATGTCCAACTAACTATAACTGTCCCTAAAACCTATGGTTTTTTCAGTGAATTTCAAAGGTTTTTAAATGCTAATTTCTAACTATAACGTGTCTGAAACCTATGGTTTTTTCAGTGAATTTCAAAGGTTTTTAAATGCTAATTTCTAACTATAACGTGCCTGAAACCTATGATTTTTTAAGTGAATTTCAAAGGTTTTTTAAATGCTAGTTTCTAACTATGCCTACAGAGGTAGGACATGTGAAGAAAGAAGAAAAAAACGCACAGAAAGAAGCAAAATATGTGCAGAAAGAACCAACAGAGGAGCAGAAAGATGCCTTGTTGCAAAATCATCCTGTGCCCACAACTTTTCAGACGGGTACTGGTGGTAAATGACTCTGACTAACCAGAGCCAGTGCTATGCTAAAAGACACTTAGAATACAGTGAAAACACCTACATACACTAGGGAACACTATGCGTTGGGGTACCCCTGTGATTAGCTTGACCTCCTCTGCAAGTACCTAGTACATAATAGGGCAGGGGGATTAAAACTACCTCTTAAAACGCGCTACAGGTCGCGTTTGCACAGTGGTGAAGGGGGGGCCTGAGGTGACATGTGTGCAAACGCACCCCGTGGCGCGTTTTAAGTTGCGGGATTAAGTCCCCTTGAATCCTGAGGGTCTCTGGGGCCCAACTAGCCCCCCAGGTACCTACAGTTAGGACCACAGAGCTGAGTTGCAGAGAGGCGTTCCGAGGCCACGCACCTTTTTTCACCTCTCTGCAACGCAACTCTGTTGTGCTTACTGAAGGTACCTGGTGGGCTAGTTGGCCCCCAGGGTCCCTCAGGATTCAAAGGGAATTAATTCCCCAACTTAAAACGCACCACAGTGCGTGTTTGCGCACATGTCACCTGAGGCCCCGCCCCCTCCCTTCACCACTGTGCAAACGCGCCCCGTGGCACGTTTTAAGTTGGGGATTAGGTCACCTTGAATCCTGAGGGTCCCTGGGGCCCAACTAGCCCACCAGGTACTTCCAGTAAGCACCACAGGCCTGCGTTGCAACGCCTGTAACAAATTGTGCAGTTGTGTTTAGGTAGTGAAGAGGGTCGTGCTGGGGGTAGTGTTTTAGGGTTTAGGGTAGTGCAGTGGTGTTTGTGTAGTGTAGGGAGTCATGCTGGGGGTAGACTTAGGGTTTAGGGTAGTACAGTGGTGTTTGGGTAGTGTAGGGAGTCGTGCTGGGGGGAGTGTTTAAGGGTTTAGGGTAGTGCAGTGGTGTTTGGGTAGTGTAGGGGTCATGCTGGGGGTAGTGTTTTAGGGTTTAGAGTAGTGCAGTGGTGTTTGGGTAGTGTAGGGGGTCGTGCTGGGGGTAGTGATTTAGGGTAGTGCAGTGGTGCGTGGGTAGTGTAGGGGGTACTGCTGGGGGTAGTGTTTTAGGGTTTAGGGTAGTGCAATGGTGTTTGGGTAGTGTAGGGGTACTGCTGGGGGTAGTGTTTTAGGGTTTAGGGTAGTGCAGTGGTGTTTGGGTAGTGTAGGGGTTCGTGTTGGGGGTAGTTTTCTAGGGTTTAGGGTAGTGCAGTGGTGTTTGTGTAGTGTAGGGGGTAGTGTTTTAGGGTTTAGGGTAGTGCAGTGGTGTTTGTGTAGTGTAGGAGGTCGTGTTTTAGGGTTTAGGGTAGTGCAGTGGTCTTTGGGTAGTGTAGGGAGTCGTGCGGGGTGTAGTGTTTTAGGGTTTAGGGTAGTGTAGGGAGTCGTGCGGGGGTAGTGTTTTAGGGATTAGGGTAGTGCATTGGTGTTTGGGTAGTGTAGGGGGTCATGCGGGGGGTAGTGTTTTAGGGTTTAGGGCAATGCAGTGGTGTTTGGGTAGTGTAGGGGGTCATGCTGGGGGAGTGTTTTAGGGTTTAGGGCAGTGCAGTGGTGTTCGGGTAGTGTAGGGGGTCATGCTGGGGGAGTGTTTTAGGGTTTAGGGCAGTGCAGTGGTGTTTGGGTAGTGTAGGGGGTCGTGCTGGGGGAGTGTTTTAGGGTTTAGGGCAGTGCAGTGGTGTTCGGGTAGTGTAGGGGTCGTGCTGGGGGAGTGTTTTAGGGTTTAGGACAGTGCACTGGTGTTCGGGTAGTGTAGGGGGTCGTGCTGGGGGAGTGTTTGAGGGTTTAGGGCAGTGCAGTGGTGTTCGGATAGTGTAGGGAGTTGTGCTGGGGGTAGTATTTTAGGGTTTAGGGTAGTGCAGTGGTGTTCGGGTAGTGTAGGGGTCGTGCTGGGGTAGTGTTCTAGGGTTTAGGGCAGTGCAGTGGTGTTCGGGCAGTGTAGGGGTAATGCTGGGGGTGGTGTTTTAGGGTTTCGGGCAGTGCAGTGGTGTTCGGGCAGTGTAGGGGGTCGTGCTGGGGGTGGTGTTTCAGGGTTTAGGGCAGTGCAGTGGTGTTCGGGCAGTGTAGGGGGTTGTGCAGTTGGTGGTGTTTCAGGGTTTGGGGCAGTGCAGTGGTGTTCGGGCAATGTAGGGGGTCGTGCTGGGGGTGGTGTTTCAGGGTTTAGGGCAGTGGTGTTCGGGCAGTGTAGGGGGTCTTGCTGGGGGTGATGTTTCAGGGTTTAGGGCAGTGCAGTGGTGTTTGGGCAGTGTAGTGGGTCTTGCTGGGGGTAGTGTTTCAGGGTTTAGGGCAGTGCAGTGGTGTTTGGGCAGTGTAGTGGGTCTTGCTGGGGGTAGTGTTTCAGGGTTTAGGGCAGTGCGGTGGTGTTCGGACAGTGTAGGGGGCATGCTGGGGGTGGTGTTTGAGGGTTTAGGGCAGTGCAGTGGTGTTCGGGCAGTGTAAGGGGTCGTGAAGGGGGTGGTGTTTCAGGGTTTAGGGCAGTGCAGTGGTGTTCGGGCAGTGTAGGGGGTTGTGCTAGGGGTGGTGTTTCAGGGTTTAGGGCTGTGCAGTGGTGTTCGGGCAGTGTAGGGGGTCGTGCAGGGGCTGGTGTTTCAGGGTTTAGGGCAGTGCAGTGGTGTTCGGGCAGTGTAGGGGGTCGTGCTGGGGGTAGTGTTTTAGGGTTTAGGGTAGTGCAGTGGTGCTTGTGTAGTGTAGGGGGTCGTGCTGGGGGTCGTGTTTTAGGGTTTAGGGTAGTGCAGTGGTGTTTGTGTAGTGTAGGGGGTCATGTTTTAGGGTAGTGCAGTGGTGTTTGGGTAGTGTAGGGGGTCATGCTGGGGGTAGTGTTTTAGGATTTAGGGTAGTGCAGTGGTGTTTGTGTAGTGTAGGGAGTCGTGCTGGGGGTAGTGTTTTAGGGTTTAGGGTAGTGCAGTGGTGCTTGTGTAGTGTAGGGGGTCGTGCTGGAGGTAGTGTTTTAGGGTTTAGGGTAGTGCAGTGGTGTTTGTGTAGTGTAGGGGGTCATGTTTTAGGGTAGTGCAGTGGTGTTTGGTTAGTGTAGGGGGTCGTGCTGGGGGTAGTGTTTTAGGATTTAGGTTAGTGCAGTGGTGTTGGGTTAGTGTTTTAGGGTTCAGTGTAGTGCAGTGGTGTTTGTGTAGTGTAGGGGGTCATGCTGGGGGTAGTGTTTTAGGGTTTAGGATAGTGCAGTTGTGCTTGTGTAGTGTAGGGGGTCATGCTGGGGGTAGTGTTTTAGGGTTTAGGGTAGTGCAGTGGTGTTTTTGTAGTGTAGGGGGTCATGTTTTAAGATGCAACGCTCCAATACCTGACCAGTCTGCACTACATAAAACTGCAAAAAAACTAAAAATAAAAAGTGTTTTGCACACTTTTGTCATTGGGCTATATGTGGGCTACATCTGGGTAATATTTGTGCTACATTTGGGCTCTTTTTTCACTGGTGGCCATCTTGGAAGACTTCTTTGTTACGAAGTTTCCTAATTTCCTCATTTACTGCAGTCTCCTCAGTAGGAAATGCTTTCAGTTTTTTACTTTGATTCCATCAAGAAGGCATTCAGATGTGTCTCACATTTGCCATAAATTCAGAATGTTAGCACTCTAGTTGCTCATTAGATCACTGTAGTAAAGCTACTGCTCACCAGGGAGTTAACTGGAAGTCTGCTTCTGGTATTGAAAGTGATTGTTTTCAGAATTTTCTAATGAAATAGAAGAGGATTTGAGATCTCACTTAAAACATGCCCTAATTTTTCTTTCTGCAGCACTAACCATAATTTCTATTTCAAAAAGAACCCCCTCATTTTGTTCCTTTTTAAATTAAATGTTTTAAGTGTTACCGGTTTATTCCAATCAAGATGGCTTCAGGTGTGCCATACTTTTGTCATATTTAAGGCTGTTAGCGCTCTAGTTGTTCTTTAGAACACTCTGGGAAGCTGCAGTAGAACACAAAGGCATCAACTGGCAGGCTGCTCCTGTTGAAATATAACAGGAAGATATTTGAGATCTCACTTAAAACATGTCCTCATTTTTCTTTCTACAGCACTAACCATAATTTCTATGACAAAATGAACCCCATCATTTTGTTCCTTTTTAAATTAAATGTTTTAAGTGTTACCAGTTTATTCCAATCAAGATGGCTTCAGGTGTGCCATACTTTTGTCATAAGTAAGGCTGTTAGCACTCTAGTTGTTCATTAGAATACTCTGGGAAGCTGCAGTAGAACACAAAGGAATCAACTGACAGTCTCTGCCCTTGTTGGATGTACATGTTTTACTGAGAATGTCAGACTTCATTCTCACATGACTGAGAAATATAATGTGAATTTACATAAAATATGCTCTCATTTTAGCTTCTGGAGCACCTTCCAAAACTGTATGGGTCAAGCATGTGAAAATAGTTTTCTCTCAAACATGATTCATGATATCCCAGCAGAAGGTTTTTCACAGGGTAAAATCACCTTAGAACACACCACAATTCGTGAAATTAGTATGGTACCATCAACAAATGAATTCTATTGTAACTAAAGTCTGTTATCACCCTTTATAGTTCTCCTTTTGGTAACCCTCAAAATCTTTGATTCACTACAATGCATTTCAATGGGGTACTATCATTTATATTGGTCCCAAGATGGCTGCCAGCAATTCCAGGATGAAGTGCTGACAGCCAATCAGATCTCACGATGACATGTGTGGTTAGGCTCCGCCCAGATATATATGTGTTTTCTTGTTCAAATTTCTCAGGAACTACTGAACGGATTTACACCATTTAAGCAAAAGGCACGACACTGAACCAAGGGCTACCTCTTTGCCAAATTTGGTGTAATTCCGTTCAGCAGTTCGGGCTGTAGCTGCGATGAAAGGTTCCTATGGAAAAATGAATGGGGAAAACACGTTTTGGGACCCCCCTTTTTCGCGGCCCCTGCTTGACGAATCACCCCGAGACTTTCAGGATAGGAGCGGACCGGAGCGCCCCAACAAGTTGGAAACTTTCGCGAAGATTCGTCAACCGGCGCCAACGTTATTTCAAATAGAATGTTGCGGATTTCCTATGGAAAATAGGTCCTAACTATAACTATCTACTGTCGACCGCCAGTAGATAATATATATATATATATTCACTGAAAAAACCATAGGTTTCAGGCACGTTATAGTTAGAAATTAGCATTTAAAAAACCTTTGAAATTCACTGAAAAAACCATAGGTTTCAGACACGTTATAGTTAGAAATTAGCATTTAAAAAACCTTTGAAATTCACTGAAAAAACCATAGGTTTTAGGGACAGTTATAGTTAGTTGGACATTGCACTCGTACAAAACCCGTGAAATTCCCCTGTTATAGTTAGTTCAGCTAACTATAACTCGCGCCCCGCAATGCACTGCTGATGACGTCACATATTACATCACTCATGACATGGTCAGTGACATCACTGATGACATCACTGATGACATCTCAAATGACATCACTGATGACATCACTGATGACATCATCCAGTGACTGTGTGTTTCTGTAAAGTTTAAATATGTTTAATATATATAGGGAAAGGCGTATTGAAGAATGAGTGGGTGTATAAGTGTCTGAATGGATGATTTAGTACGTGAGTGACTGACTCTACAAGTGAGTGATTAAACGTATCTTACTGAATGCATGGGTTAGTGACTAAACTGTGTGAATGTCTGTATCCGTCTGTTTGTTGGTGTGTAAGTGGATGCATGGATTTGCGAATAGCTACATGAGTGTCTATATGGGTTATTGATTGGTTCTCTGAGTATCTGTATGGCTGCCTGAGTGTTTGTGTGGGTGGGGTGTGTGTGACTCTATACATAGATGTGTGAGTGGGTGATTCACTGGGTGCATGATTTCAAGAGTGCATCTGTGATGGACTGCTTGGGTGGGTGAGTGTGTGTATGGGTGTGTTAGTGAGTGAATGTATATCTCAGTGGTACATGTGCAAGTAACTACATATGTAAAAGGCAGTATATATGTGTGTTAGAGTATTTAAATGGCTATAAGTGAGAGTGTGTTATTGTGAGAGTGGCTGTATGGATGCGTGTGTGCTTGTATCAGTTATTGTATAAGAGCGTAAGAATGTGCTAGTATTTGTATGAGTAAGTGAGCTGGTGTGTGTATAACTGTATAGGTGAGTAAATGGGTGTGTGATTAATTTTTTGCATGACTGGCTAGGTGTGTGAGTACCTCTATGGATGAGTGGCGGTGTGTGAGTGTTTATATAGGTGTATGAGTGCATATGATAGTCCTGTACTGAGTGACTGTAAGTATGAGTGACTGTACAGGTGAGTGAGTGGATGTGTGTGTAGACCTAAGAATCAGTGAGTGGGTATGTAGTTTTTGGTGTTGGAGTGTCTATGGTTTTGAGAATGGCAGTCTGTAATTTAGAGTGGGTGTATCAAAAGTTATATTAGGGTGTGAGAAGATGCATGAAATTATCACATGGATGATGTCATCAGTGATGTCATTTGAGATGTCATCAGTGATGTCATCAGTGATGTCACTGACCATGTCATGAGTGATGTAATATGTGACGTCATCAGCAGTGCATTGCGGGGCGCGAGTTATAGTTAGCTGAACTAACTATAACAGGGGAATTTCACGGGTTTTGTACGAGTGCAATGTCCAACTAACTATAACTGTCCCTAAAACCTATGGTTTTTTCAGTGAATTTCAAAGGTTTTTTAAATGCTAATTTCTAACTATAACGTGTCTGAAACCTATGGTTTTTTCAGTGAATTTCAAAGGTTTTTTAAATGCTAATTTCTAACTATAACGTGCCTGAAACCTATGGTTTTTTCAGTGAATTTCAAAGGTTTTTTAAATGCTAATTTCTAACTATAACGTGCCTGAAACCTATGGTTTTTTCAGTGAATTTCAAAGGTTTTTTAAATGCTAATTTCTAACTATAACGTGCCTGAAACCTATGATTTTTTAAGTGAATTTCAAAGGTTTTTAAATGCTAGTTTCTAACTATGCCAACAGAGGTAGGACATGTGAAGAAAGAAGAAAAAACGCACAGAAAGAAGCAAAAGATGTGCAGAAAGAACCAACAGAGGAGCAGAAAGAGGCCTTGTTGCAAAATCATCCTGTGCCCACAACTTTTTCAGACGGGTACTGGTGGTAACTGACTCTGACTAACCAGAGCCAGTGCGCGTTTGCACAGTGGTGAAGGGAGGGGGGCCTGAGGTGACATGTGTGCAAACGCGCCCCATGGCGTGTTTTAAGTTGCGGGATTAAGACCCCTTGAATCCTGAGGGTCCCTGGGGCCCAACTAGCCCCCCAGGTACCTACAGTTAGGACCACAGAGCTGAGTTGCAGAGAGGCGTTCCGAGGCCACGCACCTTTTTTCACCTCTCTGCAACGCAACTCTGTTGTGCTTACTGAAGGTACCTGGTGGGCTAGTTGGCCCCCAGGATTCAAAGGGAATTAACTCCCCAACTTAAAACGCACCACAGGGCGTGTTTGCGCACATGTCACCTGAGGCCCCGCCCCTCCCTTCACCACTGTGCAAACGCGCCCCGTGGCGCGTTTTAAGTTGGGGGATTAGGTCACCTTGAATCCTGAGAGTCCCTGGGGCCCAAAAAGCCCACCAGGTACTTCCAGTAATCACCACAGGCCTGCGTTGCAACGCCTGTAACAAATTGTGCAGTTGTGTTTAGGTAGTGAAGAGGGTCGTGCTGGGGGTAGTGTTTTAGGGTTTAGGGTAGTGCAGTGGTGTTTGTGTAGTGTAGGGGGTCATGCTGGGGTTAGATTTAGGGTTTAGGGTAGTGCAGTGGTGTTTGTGTAGTGTAGGGGGTCATGCTGTGGGTAGATTTAGGGTTTAGGGTAGTGCAGTGGTGTTTGTGTAGTGTAGGGGGTCATGCTGGTGGTAGATTTAGGGTTTAGGGTAGTGCAGTGGTGTTTGGGTAGTGTAGGGAGTCGTCCTGGGGGAGTGTTTTAGGGTTTAGGGTAGTACAGTGGTGTTTGGGTAGTGTAGGGGGTCGTGCTGGGGTTAGTGTTTTAGGGTTTAGGGTAGTGCAGTGGTGTTTGGGTAGTGTAGGGGGTCGTGCTGGGGGAGTGTTTTAGGGTTTAGGGCAGTGCAGTGGTGTTCGGGTAGTGTAGGGGGTCGTGCTGGGGGAGTGTTTTAGGGTTTAGGGCAGTGCAGTCGTGTTCGGGTAGTGTAGGGGGTCGTGCTGCGGGGAGTATTTTAGGGTTTAGGGTAGTGCAGTGGTGTTCGGGTAGTGTAGGGGGTCATGCTGGGGGTAGTGTTCTAGGGTTTAGGGCAGTGCAGTGGTGTTCGGGCAGTGTAGGGGGTCGTGCTGGGGGTGGTGTTTTAGGGTTTAGGGTAGTGCAGTGGTGTTCGGGCAGTGTAGGGGGTCGTGCTGGGGGTGGTGTTTCAGGGTTTAGGGCAGTGCAGTGGTGTTCAGGCAGTGTAGGGGGTCGTGCAGGGGTGGTGTTTTAGGGTTTAGGGCAGTGGTGTTCGGGCAGTGTAGGGGGTCATGCTGGGGGTGGTGTTTCAGGGTTTGGGGGAGTGCAGTGGTGTTCGAGCAGTAAAGGGGGTCATGCTGGGGGTGGTGTTTCAGGGTTTAGGGCAGTGCAGTGGTGTTCGGGCAGTGTAGGGGGTGGTGCAGGGGGTGGTGTTTCAGGGTTTAGGGCAGTGCAGTGGTGTTCGGGCAGTGTAGGGGGTCGTGCAGGGGGTGGTGTTTCAGGGTTTAGGGCAGTGCAGTGGTGTTCGGGCAGTGTAGGGGGCGGTGCAGGGGGTGGTGTTTCAGGGTTTAGGGCAGTACAGTGGTGTTCGGGCATTGTAGGGGGTGGTGCTGGGGCTGGTGTTTCAGGGTTTAGGGCAGTGCAGTGGTGTTCGGGCAGTGTAGGGGGTGGGTGCTGGTGTTTCAGGGTTTAGGGCAGTGCAGTGGTGTTCGGGCAGTGTAGGGGGTCGTGCTGGGGCTGGTGTTTCAGGGTTTAGGGCAGTGCAGTGGTGTTCGGGCAGTGTAGGGGTCTTGCTGGGGCTGGTGTTTCAGAGTCTAGGGCAATGCAGTGGTGTTCTTGCAGTGTAGGGGGTCTTGCTGGGGCTGGTGTTTCAGGGTTTAGGGCAGTGCAGTGGTGTTCGGGCAGTGTAGGGGGTCGTGCTGGGGCTGGTGTTTCAAGGTTTAGGGCAGTGCAGTGGTGTTCGGGCAGTGTAGGGGGTCGTGCTGGGGCTGGTGTTTCAGGGTTTAGGGCAGAGCAATGGTGCTCAGGCAGTGTAGGGGGTTGTGCTGGGGGTGATGTTTCAGGGTTTAGGGCAGTGCAGTGGTGTTCGGGCAGTGTAGGGGGTCGTGAAGGGGGTGGTGTTTCAGGGTTTAGGGCAGTGCAGTGGTGTTCGGGAAGTGTAGGGGGTCGTGCTGGGGGTAGTGTTTTAGGGTTTAGGGTAGTGCAGTGGTGCTTGTGTAGTGTAGGGGGTCGTGCTGGGGGTAGTGTTTTAGGGTTTAGGGTAGTGCAGTGGTGTTTGTGTAGTGTAGGGGTCATGTTTTAGGGTAGTGCAGTGGTGTTTGGGTAGTGTAGGTGGTCATGCTGGGGGTAGTGTTTTAGGATTTAGGTTAGTGCAGTGGTGTTTGGGTAGTGTAGAGGGTCGTGCTGGGGGTAGTGTTTTAGGGTTTAGGGTAGTGCAGTGGTGTTTGTGTAGTGTAGGGGTCGTGCTGGGGGTAGTGTTTTAGGGTTTAGGGTAGTGCAGTGGTGCTTGTGTAGTGTAGGGGGTCGTGCTGGGGGTAGTGTTTTAGGGTTTAGGGTAGTGCAGTGGTGTTTGTGTAGTGTAGGGGGTCATGTTTTAGGGTAGTGCAGTGGTGTTTGGGTAGTGTAGGGGGTCGTGCTGGGGGTAGTGTTTTAGGGTTTAGGGTAGTGCAGTGGTGTTTGTGTAGTGTAGGGGGTCGTGCTGGGGGTAGTGTTTTAGGGTTTAGGGTAGTGCAGTGGTGCTTGTGTAGTGTAGGGGGTCGTGCTGGGGGTAGTGTTTTAGGGTTTAGGGTAGTGCAGTGGTGTTTGTGTAGTGTAGGGGGTCATGTTTTAGGGTAGTGCAGTGGTGTTTGGGTAGTGTAGGGGGTCGTGCTGGTGGTAGTGTTTTAGGATTTAGGTTAGTGCAGTGGTGTTTGGGTAGTGTAGGGGGTCGTGCTGGGGGTATTGTTTTAGGGTTTAGGATAGTGCAGTGGTGCTTGTGTAGTGTAGGGGGTCGTGCTGGGGGTAGTGTTTTAGGGTTTAAGGTAGTGCAGTGGTGTTTTTGTAGTGTAGGGGGTCATGTTTTAAGATGCAATGCTCCAATACCTGACCAGTCTGCACTACATAAAACTGCAAAAAAACTAAAAATAAAAAGTGTTTTGCACACTTTTGTCATTGGGCTATATGTGGGCTACATCTGGGTAATATTTGTGCTACATTTGGGCTCTTTTTTCACTGGTGGCCATCTTGGAAGACTTCTTTGTTATGAAGTTTCCTAATTTCTTCATTTACTGCAGTCTCCTCAGTAGGAAATGCTTTCAGTTTTTTACTTTGATTCCATCAAGAAGGCATTCAGATGTGTCTCACATCTGCCATAAATTCAGAATGTCAGCACTCTAGTTGCTCATTAGATCACTGGAGTAAAGCTACTGCTCACCAGGGAGTTAACTGGTAGTCTGCTGCTGGTATTGAAAGTGATTGTTTCAGTCTGCATGTCAGAATTTTCTAATGAAATAGAAGAGGATTTGAGATCTCACTTAAAACATGCCCTAATTTTTCTTTCTGCAGCACTAACCATAATTTCTATTTAAAAAAGAACCCCTCATTTTGTTCCTTTTTAAATTAAATGTTTTAAGTGTTACCGGTTTATTCCAATCAAGATGGCTTCAGGTGTGCCATACTTTTGTCATAAGTAAGGCTGTTAGCGCTCTAGTTGTTCTTTAGAACACTCTGGGAAGCTGCAGTAGAACACAAAGGCATCAACTGGCAGGCTGCTCCTGTTGAAATATAACAGGAAGATATTTGAGATCACACTTGAAATATGTCCTAATTTTTCTTTCTACAGCACTAACCATAATTTCTATGACAAAATGAACCCCATCATTTTGTTCCTTTTTAAATTAAATGTTTTAAGTGTTACCAGTTTATTCCAATCAAGATGGCTTCAGGTGTGCCATACTTTTGTCATAAGTAAGGCTGTTAGCACTCTAGTTGTTCTTTAGAACACTCTGGGAAGCTGCAGTAGAACACAAAGGCATCAACTGGCAGGCTGCTCCTGTTGAAATATAACAGGAAGATATTTGAGATCACACTTGAAACATGTCCTAATTTTTCTTTCTACAGCACTAACCATAATTTCTATGACAAAATGAACCCCATCATTTTGTTCCTTTTTAAATTAAATGTTTTAAGTGTTACCAGTTTATTCCAATCAAGATGGCTTCAGGTGTGCCATACTTTTGTCATAAGTAAGGCTGTTAGCACTCTAGTTGTTCTTTAGAACACTCTGGGAAGCTGCAGTAGAACACAAAGGAATCAACTGACAGTCTCTGCCCTTGTTGGATGTACATGTTTTACTGAGAATGTCAGACTTCATTCTCACATGAGTGAGAAAGATAATGTGAATTTACAGAAAATATGCTCTCATTTTAGCTTCTGGAGCACCTTCCAAACCTCCATGGGACAAGCATGAGAAAATAGTGTTCTCTCAAACATGATTCATGATATCCCAGCAGAAGGTTTTTCACATGGTAAAATCACCTTGGAATACACCACAATTCCTAAAATTAGTATGGTACCGTCAACAAATAAATTCTAATGTAACTAAAGCCTGTTATCACCCTTTATAGTTCTCCTTTTGGTGACCCTCAAAATCTTCTATTCACTACAATGCATTTCAATGAGGTACTATCATTTATATTGGTCCCAAGATGGCTGCCAGAAATTCCAGGATGAAGTGCTGACAGCCAATCAGATCTCACGATGACATGTGTGGTTAGGCTCCGCCCAGATATATATGTGACTTTACTTTTGATTTTCTCAGGAACTACTGAACGGATTTACACCATTTAAGCAAAAGGCACGACACTGAACCAAGGGCTACCTCTTTGCCAAATTTGGTGTAATTCCGTTCAGCAGTTCGGGCTGTAGCTGCGACTAAAGGTTCCTATGGAAAAATGAATGGGGAAAACACGTTTTGGGACCCCCCTTTTTCTCGGCCCCCACTTGACGTATCACCCCGAGACTTTCAGGATAGGAGCGGACCGGAGCGCCCCAACAAGTTGGAAACTTTCGCGAAGATTCGTTAACCGGCGCCAACGTTATTTCAAATAGAATGTCGCGGATTTCCTATGGATAATAGGTTTTAACTATAACTATCTACTGGCGACCGCCAGTAGATAATATATATATATATATATATATATATATATATATATATATATATATATATATACTTTTTTAGTTTGCAGAAAATTAGTGAATTGTAACATCAATTATTATTATTTTAATAATAATTTTAAATTATATATGTGTAAATAGACATACACACATTTATATTTAGGCCTAATTCTGATGTCGGGTGGACCGCCACCGACAGGCCATCGGTGGCGATCCGACCGCCGCATTATGATGCAGGCAGTTGGACCATGTTGGATGGGGACAGATCGCCACATTCGACAGGATCTACTGATCCCGACGGGGCGGTGGTCGGAATCGCAATCCCTAATGATGGTGGTGCTGAGTCAGGCACCACCATCGGGATTACGATGTCCCTTTTTGACAGCCTTTTCTTGGCGGTCCCACCGCCATGAAAATGCTGTCAGAAAGGGACTTTAGGGGCTCCAAACAGGGCCCCCGTCCCTTGTGGGCCACTGCAAAGGGGCCCAGGGGACACATGAGGTGCCCCCACACACATTCATGTACCGTGTGCCATGCACCACATGGTGCATGGCACATGGTGCATGGATGTGCACAAAGTGCTCATTTACACTGTGGATTGTGCTGCAGCTCCTTTCTAGGGCTGCAGCACAAGCCGCCTAGCTAAAGATCACTTTTCCAACCACCAGCCCGGCGGTTGTTTCATAATTGGGAGGTCAGACCATCGCCTGCTCGTTGATCGGTCTCCTCACCGATGTGGTAGCAGGCGGCGGACTGAACGCCCGCTATCGAAATAAGGGTTTTTTCTTTTTTTAAAATAAGATTAAAATCTATATCAAATTTTAAATTACTTAAATATATTTCATTTACATTATATTACTGTTTAATTTTAATATATGGAATGTTTACTATGTTTCACTATGTTTATGTTAAAAAACAATATTTTTGTGTTGGATATTAGTGTATAACGATTTTTTTTCTATATTTTTGGTATTTACATTATAAGTATAGGATAATTTGATTTTTTTGCTCAATATTTTTGACACAATATTTATGTCCCACAATACTTGTGGTTTCGATATTTTGCCAGTGAACAAGATAATTGTTGTTCACTTGTTCCACCTATCATCACCCCTCAGTATGTTGTTGTCGATATATAATGTCTGCAAAATAACAACCATCAGACCCTGCTGAGCGAATTGCAATTTTTTCACAAAATACACTTAATTTTCATTTAGAATATACGAAATTACATAGATTCCATGAAATTTATTTGCATGATATCTTGTGTGAAAATGTTTCTCTTCCACGGTTTTACAGTTCCTGGAAAGCATTTACTGTGAATGTTATGTAAAGTAGCACGACTCAAAAATGACAAAAAGTGCTTAATTTGCATAACATGGAATTCACAAATTTTACAAGATTTTGCTTGTGTACAGCAAACTTTACCTCTGCCTAGTAGGTCGGTGGGCATTTGCGATGCGACGAGTGAGGTCTGTGCAATTAGGCATGGAGCAAAGGGCTCATAACAGCGGGTTGAAGCTCCCCCTCACTCCCATTCTACATGACCACATACATCTTCCACATGAGCCCAGTGCATCTGTTATCTGTATCAACACACTACTGGATTTGCAACACAGTTCATTATGTTGGGAACAATCAAGTGCTCCTCTATATTTAACTGGGTAGGCACTAAATTACCTTAGTGAAGAAATATTATTTATTACAAATGTATTTTTTTTCAATTTAATGTCGTGTTTAATGACTTAGAAATTTGATTAAATGAAAAACAGGAAATACTATAGATCCATTTAGTATGTTAACAAAATAAAATGGATTATATTTGAGTGTGAATGACACCATGGTCATTTGACCACTTTAGAGAATAATTACATATGTTCAGAATACAACATCAGGTGGCAGTCACAATCCACCTCAGCTCTCTGAACCAGGGGTCCTCCCGGTCACTCACTAACTGTATCTTTGTCCCGGCACTGCACTCCACTTCCTGGTGGTTGGGTTCAAGCGATCTAAATATCACATACATGCTTGCATACAATGAATCATATCATGCAAAGTAAACATCCTACGAATCAATAACAAATCACCAAGAAAACAGGCCCGCACGAGGTTTCTGAATCTGGGGGTGAGAGCCTGAAGAACCATGAGTGAGCCAGAAAGATTCACAGGAGACCAAGCAAAAATCGACTAAAGGTTATGCGATATCTGGTGTTTTCGATAATGAGAACATTAGTTAAATTTTGACAAATATAAAAAGTGAAGTTTGCTTATCTTTAGTAATAATGAACCAAATGTATACAGACATTGGCCAAGCTTTGTGACTGGTGCAATTTGAACTGCAATCAGAAGTAGTGGACACAGGGCGCGTCTTCAGACCTTGCTCCATGCCTACTGGGTACATCTTCAGGCCATGCCCAACGGGATCTGGCTTTATGGTACTTGTATCCAGTGCCTACTAGGCCTTTTTGAGCTACAGGGCATGGCTGAAGTGTACAATCTGTGAATTCAGGGTTACAATGGTACTATAACTAACTGTAAATAGTGAATATCAATATTTATAATTTGTGAATCATATTTATGTTTTTTCAGGAGGGGTTTCAAAACCTATATTTTCAGGGAATTATATTCTAGCTATAAATTATGTAATTTCCATAGTTTCTATATAATTTGCAGAAATTAAATTTTCCCTTTTAATTAGGGATTTCAAAAAAAGAGGTGGCTGGACAACAATAATATCTACTGCATGCAGCAGTATTTGATCATGCAGTTTTTAATACATATTTTCCTATCTCAATAAACATAAAATATAGAAAATGCATAACAGAAAATATGGAATAGGGTTATGATGATATTTACAAACCACTAAGCCTCGTGGTTGATGGTCATGTCACGATAACCCTTCATTGACAATATATAACTAGCGAATGTTTGAACTATGAACTTTACCAATGTAGTTTGTTATCACCCCATCCTATTTCCTACAGCTTATGTCTTGCAAGACAACTGGCAGCAAGAACTGATTTCTGTCCTTTACCTTAGGGCTTCTCGATTCTACACCTGAGTGACAGTGGGATGTAGAGTATCCATCATCTTGCAAGCTACATACTTCTCCTACCAAGTTGTTTGATGTCCAGCCAAGCGGCTAACAATATTGGGAAAGGGAAGATACGCGGTTCAAAAAATCCAGCGAGACCCATCGTTGTGACCTCTGTGGCAGCGGGAATGTTCCTGCTACCACATAGACCTGCTTTTTTTTGCATTTAAAAAAAACAAAAACTTTACCAGCTTCAGTCTTCTGGAATAAGCGGATTGATTTTTATTTTATTTCTAAATAATGTCAAGCGAAAAGCTTTCCAGTGTCTTTAAATAATTTAGGGGGTGATTACGATGGCGGGCGGACTCGAGTCCGCCCGCCATCGTTGCGGTGACTGGGACCGCCCGCCTGTAAGGCGGTGGTCCCGCACCACAGATTACGATGCGACCGCCACCATGGCGGTCGCATCCAGGCCGTTTAACATTGCGGCGGGTGCTGCTGGCTGCAGCACCCTTCCGCAATGCTAAACAGCCATGTTGTGCATTTCCCTGCACTACGTGACAGGCACCACGCGGTGCCTGCCACTTAGTCCAGGGAAATGTAGGGGGGTACCATGGGTATCCC
This sequence comes from Calotriton arnoldi, assembly GCA_963921515.1. Taxonomy (NCBI): domain Eukaryota; kingdom Metazoa; phylum Chordata; class Amphibia; order Caudata; family Salamandridae; genus Calotriton; species Calotriton arnoldi. Next base: position 134,200 of record CAWUFW010009290.1, read on the forward strand.
CCCAGTGCACCCCCCCACCCAACACAAGGGGGGCCCGCAACAGGTCCCCAAATTCAATCCTCGCCAGCCTGTGAATGGCGGTTTCACCACCATACACTGGCTGGCGGGGATGCAGCATTGTAATTTGGCGGATGGTGCCTGCTAGGCACAGCCACCATTTCACAGATGCTGACCGCTCTGCCAGGCAATTGGAACGATTGCATGTGGCGGATCCGTGGCGGGCGGTCTTTGCGTCTGCCACGGTCGCGGTCCGATTCCCCCCACCATCCTAATTTGGCAGGGGGAAAAGTGCTGTCCGATGGCGGAGGTACCGCCACCGCACGGCTGGCGCTGGCGGACCCTCCGCCATCATAATTGGCCCTTAGATTTTTAAAAAACATTTTTAATGATGATTTATAGTGTTGAAGCGGGTTGTTGGGTTTGTAGGGGGATAGAGTGGGAAGCTAGCTAGGCAAGAATTAAATATGAATTATTAAATAAATTGTATTTAACTATATGATTGATATTTAATATGTCAATTATATAATGCTGAATTTTTTTGTTATATGTTATTGGTGGGCTGTTAGGTTAGTAGGGGTATAGGGTGGAAAGTTAATTAAGTAATAATTACTTAACAATTAATTATTAATTGTTAATTATTTTAATAATTTGGAATTATGTATTTTATGGAATACTTATTTATCTGACTTGCAACTAATATTTTAGTTTCAGATTTGCTAGATTTGTAGGGGTCTAAGGTGGGAAGTTAATGAAGTAATAATGAACAATATACCATTACTTGTTAATTAATTAGTTAATTGACTTAATTATGTAAAATATGGAATGCTGATTTATTTAACTTATATTTAGTATGGATATAGGGTGGGAAGTTAAGTAATAATAATGTAACTATTTATTATTATTTGTAAATTAATGATTTAATTGAATTTTAAATTAAACATTGCACCAGCACTGTCCCAGCTTCAATGCGAGGAACTGGTGTGTTTTTTTGTTGTTAAAAAGGTGCAGGATATCCAATTCTCACTGAAGGCAGTTGGGAGGGATGCCTTCTAGTCTAGCATCAGCTTGCTGTCACCTGTCTCCGAGAACCTGAACATCTCAGTCACCACAGCCCGCTAGAAATTGAATTCATGGGCCACTCTGGATCTGCCTCTGTTTCTTTCGCTGGTGCAATCTATAAGATCTGGCTCCCCTAAAGATCCTCTCCCCCCAGCTAAGCTCAGCACCTTGGACCAGGATATCATGCAGCTTTTGGTGGGACTCCTCAACTCCTCCTTACAGGAGGGGCATATTCCACAGCCATGGAAGCATGCCATGGTTCTGCTCCTCTTGACCTACTTTGGATCCTTCCAACTGGTCCAATCATAGACCAATTACTATGCTCCCCATTCTGTCTAACATTATGGAGAAACATCTTTGTGGAGTCCCAAAATCTTTACATCCCTCTCAATCAGGGTTCAGAGCGGGACACAGTACCGAATTTGCCCTTCTACAGAACACCTCAGACTGCTCCTGGGCGCTTCCTTCGACACTAGAGGTTGGCCAATCTGGTCCTCCAAGGAACAGCCTTTTCCTGATGGCATCCTTCTTAAAGGATCGTACTTTACACATTTTCTCAGCCAGTGCCTCTTCCACACTGCATGCCCTTACCGTAGAAGTTCCCCAAGGATCAGTCTTAAGCCAGGAGCACTTTAACATCTATGGCCGCCCATTGACGGACTTGATGGAAAGCTGTGGCCTCACTTTAATCTCTACGCGGATGATATGCAAATCATCTTCTCTCTGACCGCTGCCTATGACCACAACCCTGAGGCCTGAACTCCTGCCTGGGTTTGGTTGCCACGTTGATGAATAATAACTCACTCAAACGTAATGGAGACAAGACTGAGGTACTGGTACTGGGAAAGAACCCGTCCCTCTGGGGTCCACAGCACTGGGCAGAAAACTGGGCACTCTTCCTGTTCCAGCTCACAAGGTTAAGAACCTTGGTTTTCTGTTGGACGAAAAGCTGTCCATGAAGCCTGAGGTACGGCCACCTGCTTTGCCATCCTGAAATGGCTGCGGAAAATCATCTGGACACTCCTGAGCCCTGCTCAAAGGACGGTTATCCAGGGACTTATTTTGTCGTGACTTGGCTATGGCAATGTACTCCACCTGGGATGGACAAAGCTTGCATGTGACGGTTGCAAGTGGTCCAGAATATGGCCACTAGGTTGCTCTACTGACTCCCTAAAAGTGCATCGGCCTCTGGGAGCTTCACTGGCTCGCGGTGGAGAAACGGATTAAATTCAAAGCCTTGCATTATGTGCACAGAGCAAGATCAGGGGTCACCCTCAATATCTTCATGAAATGGTGGGACTACCTCAGCCAGCTTGTCCCCTATGTTCCAGCGACGTATCCCTGTGCACTGTTCCCAGGGATGCCAGTTTTTCGCATACCAGGGCCCAAGCTGTGGAATGCCTTACTGGAACCCTTGAGAACCTGCACCTCACTGACCATCTTTCGAAAACAGCTGAAGACCTGGATGTTTTGAGTTAGTGGGGCCTGGACTCTACCTTCCACCAAAGTGCCAGGAAACCCCATGTGGGTAGCTGAGCGCCATATAAGACGCTCTTATAATAATAACAAATATGTAAATTATGGAATACTGATTTATTTTAATTATATTTTAGTTGTGGCCTGCTACGTTTGCAGGGGCTTAGGGTGGGAAGGTAATTAAGTAATATCTAATTAACAAATAATTATTAATTGTTAATTATTTAATTGATTTTCAATATAAATTATGGAATACTTACTGGAGTGGGAATAGTAAATTTTACCCATCTGAAGTCCATCGCTTTCCATACTGATGCACAGACTGGAGTGGGAAAAGTAAATGTTACCACTCCTCAGTCCAACACTTTCCCAACTGTTGCACTATTTGAAGTAGGAATAGTAAATTTAACCCCTTCGTAGTCTAACACTTTCCTAACTGTTGCACAGACTGGAGTGAGAGTTCTAAATTTTACCCCTCTGAAGTCTTTCCCTACTGTTATGCTGTTTGGAGTGTGAATAGTAAATGTAAGCCATCCGAAACACAACGCTTTCCCTGCTGTTGCACAGACTGGAGTAGGAATAGTACATTTTACCCCTCTGAAGTCCAACATTTTCCCTACTATTGCGGAGACTGGAGTAGGAATAGTAAATCTAACCCCTCCGAAGTCCAACATTTTATTTACTGTTTACAAAAATTAGAGTGCGAATAGTATATTTAATATTCTTAAACACCAAAAGTTTTCATAATATTGGTTACATAGATTTTATAGCATTGATTGTTTTTTTTATTTTATATTATTTGTTTTTAGTTTTAAATGTATTTTAATGTTTATAGTATTTTTAGTAAAAGTGTTTTTAATTTTTAATTATCGTCTACATGAATTGGTATATTTTTCTTTTTGAACTGTTTGTTTTTATGTATTTATTGTGTATATTCATAAACATACACATTTTATATATATATATATATATATATATATATATATACATATATATATATTCACTGAAAAAACCATAGGTTTTAGGGACAGTTATAGTTAGTTGGACATTGCACTCGTACAAAACCCGTGAAATTCCCCTGTTATAGTTAGTTCAGCTAACTATAACTCGTGCTCCCGCAATGCACTGCTGATGACGTCACATATTACATCACTCATGACATGGTCAGTGACATCACTGATGACATCACTGATGACATCTCAAATGACATCACTGATGACATCACTGATGACATCATCCAGTGACTGTGTGTTTCTGTAAAGTTTAAATATGTTTAATATATATAGGGAAAGGCGTATTGAAGAATGAGTGGGTGTATAAGTGTCTGAATGGATGATTTAGTACGTGAGTGACTGACTCTACAAGTGAGTGATTAAACGTATCTTACTGAATGCATGGGTTAGTGACTAAACTGTGTGAATGTCTGTATCCGTCTGTTTGTTGGTGTGTAAGTGGATGCATGGATTTGCGAATAGCTACATGAGTGTCTATATGGGTTATTGATTGGTTCTCTGAGTATCTGTATGGCTGCCTGAGTGTTTGTGTGGGTGGGGTGTGTGTGACTCTATACATAGATGTGTGAGTGGGTGATTCACTGGGTGCATGATTTCAAGAGTGCATCTGTGATGGACTGCTTGGGTGGGTGAGTGTGTGTATGGGTGTGTTAGTGAGTGAATGTATATCTCAGTGGTACATGTGCAAGTAACTACATATGTAAAAGGCAGTATATATGTGTGTTAGAGTATTTAAATGGCTATAAGTGAGAGTGTGTTATTGTGAGAGTGGCTGTATGGATGCGTGTGTGCTTGTATCAGTTATTGTATAAGAGCGTAAGAATGTGCTAGTATTTGTATGAGTAAGTGAGCTGGTGTGTGTATAACTGTATAGGTGAGTAAATGGGTGTGTGATTAATTTTTTGCATGACTGACTAGGTGTGTGAGTACCTCTATGGATGAGTGGTGGTGTGTGAGTGTTTATATAGGTGTATGAGTGCATATGATAGTCCTGTACTGAGTGACTGTAAGTATGAGTGACTGTACAGGTGAGTGAGTGGATGTGTGTGTAGACCTAAGAATCAGTGAGTGGGTATGTAGTTTTTGGTGTTGGAGTGTCTATGGTTTTGAGAATGGCAGTCTGTAATTTAGAGTGGGTGTATCAAAAGTTATATTAGGGTGTGAGAAGATGCATGAAATTATCACATGGATGATGTCATCAGTGATGTCATTTGAGATGTCATCAGTGATGTCATCAGTGATGTCACTGACCATGTCATGAGTGATGTAATATGTGACGTCATCAGCAGTGCATTGCGGGGCGCGAGTTATAGTTAGCTGAACTAACTATAACAGGGGAATTTCACGGGTTTTGTACGAGTGCAATGTCCAACTAACTATAACTGTCCCTAAAACCTATGGTTTTTTCAGTGAATTTCAAACGTTTTTTAAATGCTAATTTCTAACTATAACGTGTCTGAAACCTATGGTTTTTTCAGTGAATTTCAAAGGTTTTTTAAATGCTAATTTCTAACTATAACGTGCCTGAAACCTATGGTTTTTTCAGTGAATTTCAAAGGTTTTTTAAATGCTAATTTCTAACTATAACGTGCCTGAAACCTATGGTTTTTTCAGTGAATTTCAAAGGTTTTTTAAATGCTAATTTCTAACTATAACGTGCCTGAAACCTATGATTTTTTAAGTGAATTTCAAAGGTTTTTTAAATGCTAGTTTCTAACTATGCCAACAGAGGTAGGACATGTGAAGAAAGAAGAAAAAACGCACAGAAAGAAGCAAAAGATGTGCAGAAAGAACCAACAGAGGAGCAGAAAGAGGCCTTGTTGCAAAATCATCCTGTGCCCACAACTTTTTCAGACGGGTACTGGTGGTAACTGACTCTGACTAACCAGAGCCAGTGCGCGTTTGCACAGTGGTGAAGGGAGGGGGCCTGAGGTGACATGTGTGCAAACGCGCCCCATGGCGCGTTTTAAGTTGCGGGATTAAGACCCCTTGAATCCTGAGGGTCCCTGGGGCCCAACTAGCTCCCCAGGTACCTACAGTTAGGACCACAGAGCTGAGTTGCAGAGAGGCGTTCCGAGGCCACGCACCTTTTTCACCTCTCTGCAACGCAACTCTGTTGTGCTTACTGAAGGTACCTGGTGGGCTAGTTGGCCCCCAGGATTCAAAGGGAATTAACTCCCCAACTTAAAACGCACCACAGGGCGTGTTTGCGCACATGTCACCTGAGGCCCCGCCTCTCCCTTCACCACTGTGCAAACGCGCCCCGTGGCGCGTTTTAAGTTGGGGGATTAGGTCACCTTGAATCCTGAGAGTCCCTGGGGCCCAACCAGCCCACCAGGTACTTCCAGTAATCACCACAGGCCTGCGTTGCAACGCCTGTAACAAATTGTGCAGTTGTGTTTAGGTAGTGAAGAGGGTCGTGCTGGGGGTAGTGTTTTAGGGTTTAGGGTAGTGCAGTGGTGTTTGTGTAGTGTAGGGGGTCATGCTGGGGTTAGATTTAGGGTTTAGGGTAGTGCAGTGGTGTTTGTGTAGTGTAGGGGGTCATGCTCGGGGTAGATTTAGGGTTTAGGGTAGTGCAGTGGTGCTTGGTTAGTGTAGGGGGTCATGCTGGGGGTATATTTAGGGTTTAGGGTAGTGCAGTGGTGTTTGGGTAGTGTAGGGAGTCGTCCTGGGGGAGTGTTTTAGGGTTTAGGGTAGTACAGTGGTGTTTGGGTAGTGTAGGGGGTCGTGCTGGGGTTAGTGTTTTAGGGTTTAGGGTAGTGCAGTGGTGTTTGGGTAGTGTAGGGGGTCGTGCTGGGGGAGTGTTTTAGGGTTTAGGGCAGTGCAGTGGTATTCGGGTAGTGTAGGGGGTCGTGCTGGGGGAGTGTTTTAGGGTTTAGGGCAGTGCAGTCGTGTTCGGGTAGTGTAGGGGGTCATGCTGCGGGGAGTATTTTAGGGTTTAGGGTAGTGCAGTGGTGTTCGGGTAGTGTAGGGGGTCATGCTGGGGGTAGTGTTCTAGGGTTTAGGGCAGTGCAGTGGTGTTCGGGCAGTGTAGGGGGTCGTGCTGGGGGTGGTGTTTTAGGGTTTAGGGTAGTGCAGTGGTGTTCGGGCAGTGTAGGGGGTCGTGCTGGGGGTGGTGTTTCAGGGTTTAGGGCAGTGCAGTGGTGTTCAGGCAGTGTAGGGGGTCGTGCAGGGGGTGGTGTTTCAGGGTTTAGGGCAGTGCAGTGGTGTTCGGGCAGTGTAGGGGGTCATGCAGGGGTGGTGTTTTAGGGTTTAGGGCAGTGGTGTTCGGGCAGTGTAGGGGGTCATGCTGGGGGTGGTGTTTCAGGGTTTGGGGCAGTGCAGTGGTGTTCGAGCAGTAAAGGGGGTCATGCTGGGGGTGGTGTTTCAGGGTTTAGGGCAGTGCAGTGGTGTTCGGGCAGTGTAGGGGGTGGTGCAGGGGGTGGTGTTTCAGGGTTTAGGGCAGTGCAGTGGTGTTCGGGCAGTGTAGGGGGTCGTGCAGGGGGTGGTGTTTCAGGGTTTAGGGCAGTGCAGTGGTGTTCGGGCAGTGTAGGGGGCGGTGCAGGGGGTGGTGTTTCAGGGTTTAGGGCAGTACAGTGGTGTTCGGGCATTGTAGGGGGTGGTGCTGGGGCTGGTGTTTCAGGGTTTAGGGCAGTGCAGTGGTGTTCGGGCAGTGTAGGGGGTGGTGCTGGGGCTGGTGTTTCAGGGTTTAGGGCAGTGCAGTGGTGTTCGGGCAGTGTAGGGGGTTGTGCTGGGGCTGGTGTTTCAGGGTTTAGGGCAGTGCAGTGGTGTTCGGGCAGTGTAGGGGGTCTTGCTGGGGCTGGTGTTTCAGAGTCTAGGGCAATGCAGTGGTGTTTGGGCAGTGTAGGGGGTCTTGCTGGGGCTGGTGTTTCAGGGTTTAGGGCAGTGCAGTGGTGTTCGGGCAGTGTAGGGGGTCGTGCTGGGGCTGGTGTTTCAAGGTTTAGGGCAGTGCAGTGGTGTTCGGGCAGTGTAGGGGGTCGTGCTGGGGCTGGTGTTTCAGGGTTTAGGGCAGAGCAATGGTGCTCAGGCAGTGTAGGGGGTTGTGCTGGGGGTGATGTTTCAGGGTTTAGGGCAGTGCAGTGGTGTTCGGGCAGTGTAGGGGGTCATGCTGGGGCTGGTGTTTCAGGGTTTAGGGCAGAGCAATGGTGCTCAGGCAGTGTAGGGGGTTGTGCTGGGGGTGATGTTTCAGGGTTTATGGCAGTGCAGTGGTGTTCGGGCAGTGTAGGGGGTCGTGAAGGGGGTGGTGTTTCAGGGTTTAGGGCAGTGCAGTGGTGTTCGGGCAGTGTAGGGGGTCGTGCTGGGGGTAGTGTTTTAGGGTTTAGGGTAGTGCAGTGGTGCTTGTGTAGTGTAGGGGGTCGTGCTGGGGGTAGTGTTTTAGGGTTTAGGGTAGTGCAGTGGTGTTTGTGTAGTGTAGGGGTCATGTTTTAGGGTAGTGCAGTGGTGTTTGGGTAGTGTAGGGGGTCATGCTGGGGGTAGTGTTTTAGGATTTAGGTTAGTGCAGTGGTGTTTGGGTAGTGTAGAGGGTCGTGCTGGGGGTAGTGTTTTAGGGTTTAGGGTAGTGCAGTGGTGTTTGTGTAGTGTAGGGGGTCGTGCTGGGGGTAGTGTTTTAGGGTTTAGGGTAGTGCAGTGGTGCTTGTGTAGTGTAGGGGGTCGTGCTGGGGGTAGTGTTTTAGGGTTTAGGGTAGTGCAGTGGTGTTTGTGTAGTGTAGGGGGTCATATTTTAGGGTAGTGCAGTGGTGTTTGGGTAGTGTAGGGGGTCATGCTGGGGGTAGTGTTTTAGGATTTAGGTTAGTGCAGTGGTGTTTGGGTAGTGTAGGGGGTCGTGCTGGGGGTAGTGTTTTAGGGTTTAGGGTAGTGCAGTGGTGTTTGTGTAGTGTAGGGGGTCGTGCTGGGGGTAGTGTTTTAGGATTTAGGGTAGTGCAGTGGTGCTTGTGTAGTGTAGGGGGTCGTGCTGGGGGTAGTGTTTTAGGGTTTAGGGTAGTGCAGTGGTGTTTGTGTAGTGTAGGGGTCATGTTTTAGGGTAGTGCAGTGGTGTTTGGGTAGTGTAGGGGTCGTGCTGGTGGTAGTGTTTTAGGATTTAGGTTAGTGCAGTGGTGTTTGGGTAGTGTAGGGGGTCGTGCTGGGGGTAGTGTTTTAGGGTTTAGGATAGTGCAGTGGTGCTTGTGTAGTGTAGGGGGTCGTGCTGGGGGTAGTGTTTTAGGGTTTAAGGTAGTGCAGTGGTGTTTTTGTAGTGTAGGGGGTCATGTTTTAAGATGCAATGCTCCAATACCTGACCAGTCTGCACTACATAAAACTGCAAAAAACTAAAAATAAAAAGTGTTTTGCACACTTTTGTCATTGGGCTATATGTGGGCTACATCTGGGTAATATTTGTGCTACATTTGGGCTCTTTTTTCACTGGTGGCCATCTTGGAAGACTTCTTTGTTATGAAGTTTCCTAATTTCTTCATTTACTGCAGTCTCCTCAGTAGGAAATGCTTTCAGTTTTTTACTTTGATTCCATCAAGAAGGCATTCAGATGTGTCTCACATCTGCCATAAATTCAGAATGTTAGCACTCTAGTTGCTCATTAGATCACTGGAGTAAAGCTACTGCTCACCAGGGAGTTAACTGGTAGTCTGCTGCTGGTATTGAAAGTGATTGTTTCAGTCTGCATGTCAGAATTTTCTAATGAAATAGAAGAGGATTTGAGATCTCACTTAAAACATGCCCTAATTTTTCTTTCTGCAGCACTAACCATAATTTCTATTTAAAAAAGAACCCCTCATTTTGTTCCTTTTTAAATTAAATGTTTTAAGTGTTACCGGTTTATTCCAATCAAGATGGCTTCAGGTGTGCCATACTTTTGTCATAAGTAAGGCTGTTAGCGCTCTAGTTGTTCTTTAGAACACTCTGGGAAGCTGCAGTAGAACACAAAGGCATCAACTGGCAGGCTGCTCCTGTTGAAATATAACAGGAAGATATTTGAGATCACACTTGAAATATGTCCTAATTTTTCTTTCTACAGCACTAACCATAATTTCTATGACAAAATGAACCCCATCATTTTGTTCCTTTTTAAATTAAATGTTTTAAGTGTTACCAGTTTATTCCAATCAAGATGGCTTCAGGTGTGCCATACTTTTGTCATAAGTAAGGCTGTTAGCACTCTAGTTGTTCTTTAGAACACTCTGGGAAGCTGCAGTAGAACACAAAGGCATCAACTGGCAGGCTGCTCCTGTTGAAATATAACAGGAAGATATTTGAGATCACACTTGAAACATGTCCTAATTTTTCTTTCTACAGCACTAACCATAATTTCTATGACAAAATGAACCCCATCATTTTGTTCCTTTTTAAATTAAATGTTTTAAGTGTTACCAGTTTATTCCAATCAAGATGGCTTCAGGTGTGCCATACTTTTGTCATAAGTAAGGCTGTTAGCACTCTAGTTGTTCTTTAGAACACTCTGGGAAGCTGCAGTAGAACACAAAGGAATCAACTGACAGTCTCTGCCCTTGTTGGATGTACATGTTTTACTGAGAATGTCAGACTTCATTCTCACATGAGTGAGAAAGATAATGTGAATTTACAGAAAATATGCTCTCATTTTAGCTTCTGGAGCACCTTCCAAACCTCCATGGGACAAGCATGAGAAAATAGTGTTCTCTCAAACATGATTCATGATATCCCAGCAGAAGGTTTTTCACATGGTAAAATCACCTTGGAATACACCACAATTCCTAAAATTAGTATGGTACCGTCAACAAATAAATTCTAATGTAACTAAAGCCTGTTATCACCCTTTATAGTTCTCCTTTTGGTGACCCTCAAAATCTTCTATTCACTACAATGCATTTCAATGAGGTACTATCATTTATATTGGTCCCAAGATGGCTGCCAGAAATTCCAGGATGAAGTGCTGACAGCCAATCAGATCTCACGATGACATGTGTGGTTAGGCTCCGCCCAGATATATATGTGACTTTACTTTTGATTTTCTCAGGAACTACTGAACGGATTTACACCATTTAAGCAAAAGGCACGACACTGAACCAAGGGCTACCTCTTTGCCAAATTTGGTGTAATTCCGTTCAGCAGTTCGGGCTGTAGCTGCGACTAAAGGTTCCTATGGAAAAATGAATGGGGAAAACACGTTTTGGGACCCCCCTTTTTCTCGGCCCCCACTTGACGTATCACCCCGAGACTTTCAGGATAGGAGCGGACCGGAGCGCCCCAACAAGTTGGAAACTTTCGCGAAGATTCGTTAACCGGCGCCAACGTTATTTCAAATAGAATGTCGCGGATTTCCTATGGATAATAGGTTTTAACTATAACTATCTACTGGCGACCGCCAGTAGATAATATATATATATATATCTACGAAAAGAGTTGCCCCCTCGAAAGAGCCCACACAGGTAGGTACTGGTTTCTCGTATATTAGTTGAAGCTGCAGCGCAGTAGTCAGGACACATCACCAAACAAAACAAGCCTGACGCGTTTCGTGCTACCTTGCACTTTTTCAAAGGCTTAATGTCCAACAAAGCAGAGCAATCTGAGCACCTGTTAAATCTCCTTACACCCGCCCCCAGTGGGCGTTGGCTGCGCACAGCCTGCTGGTATCCGTAGTACTCGTGGTTTTCCCAAGTGGGTTTGCTTTGCGTTGCACAATTTCAAGTCCATAACACCCCAGTGGGTTGTGAGATGTCCCGTTCACCTGAGCTACACCGTAGACCTCCAAACAACGAACTCCTGTCCGAATGCTGCTGACTGCCGTTTGGCGTCACCATCGCGCCGCTTAACGCGGCGGGGCTTCCTTCACGGCTGGGCCAGCCGTACCATATCCACGAAGAGAGTTGCCCCCTCGAAAGAGCCCACACAGGTAGGTACTGGTTTCTCGTTTATTAGTTGAAGCTGCAGTGCAGTAGTCAGGACACATCACCAAATGAAACAAGCCTGACGCGTTTCGTGCACGCGTCAGGCTTGTTTCATTTCACTTCTCAAGTCTTCCAGTTCAATTTCATCGAACTTTCTCTTCTTTCCTTTTCCTGTCACATTATATGATTCATTCTTTCTACAGCATTTGCACCATATTGTTATAGTCAGTACTATTATTGCTATTCCTGCTAAGGGTACTAGTATTTGACCTATAAGCCCTTTTCCTACATTAGAAAACCAGGTACCAATTGACGCAATACTACTTGTCAATCTTCCCCATACACTATCAACTTCTAGTGGTTTAAGTTCCTTCTCAAGTTTAGTTATATTCTGTATATACGTTCCAATTTCTGCACTTTTATCAGGAATGTAAGTGCAACAATGTTTCGTCTTCAGTAATTTACAGACTCCGCCCTCTTTTGCTAATATAATATCAAGAGCAAGTCGATTTTGCATAACCATAGATCTAATCGCAACCATTTCCGCATTAATCATTAGAAATCCTCCAGCAGTATCCGTTGATAAACGATCAACCACTGTAGACAATTTACATATTTTCCTCGAGTACAGAATTATTCCCACTGAAGGTATCAATGCACCAAATATATCACCTACAATTTCAGAAAAACTAGCTCTTTTACTACGTGTTAATTCGCTATTGTTTTCATTGCTCCCAGTGTTTCTTTTTACGTGGTATATTTTTGGAAATACTATTCCAAAATAACAACTTCCATACCACCGTGCAGGAAGCCTAAAGTAAGCCTTATTCCTGCATACATAATAGATCCCAGGAAAAACTGAATCTGTTCCTCCTTTGATTCCCCAACCTCCAAGAATTAAGAAATTGTGTTCACATTCACTGGCACCGATGAAAACATTGTTATAATCTGTCCTTAACCTATGTAGACAAATTTTCCCCGTCTTTACAAAATCCAGAGCCATAGCAGCTTGAGCCTTGCCAGATGTGTAACCTCCCTCTTTTTCAGCCCAAGGTGGCAAATGAGCCTTATGCTCAGAAGCTTTCTTTTGAAAATCTTGTCTTCTATCTTCTACTAAATTCAAAAATATCTTTTCTTCTTCGTGTAAAGAACATGTTACATTGTGTCTATGTGCATGTGTTATGTCTATCGATTTCATTGTTAAGAAAAATTCTCCCATAAACTGTGCGTCTTGACTACTAAGCACTGGGTTCATACTCTTTCGAATCGGAACCTCAGAAAATATCACATCTATGTTTGAATAATAATATTGAAGTCTCCCTGTTCTATAAAATAAACTAGACAATACACTACATGATATGCCATATGTCAATGGTAAGTGATGATATGTTAATCCTTCTGCTACTGATTCGGGTAACTTCATACAGACATAACAATTACTAACTTCCATGGTATCTACATATTGAAATAATAACTTTGTGAAAACATTTAAACTAGTGTCGTTATCAGTTATTTCATGATGAAATTCTGGTTCATTTTCTGCCATTAGTTCTACTCTATTTCCTTCATGTGTGCTGTCCTTCCTTTAGTTTCGTTATTAATCTTTTTATCCATTATCATAAGGTAAGGGACTGCTACAATCAAGACTAACCATACTATAAGCACCATTACTAGACTACATATGCATATTGCACAGCATCTTCTACAACATCTCTGTTTTGGTCTCCCAGCAACTCTATCATCAGGCATTTCGACAAGGAACATTGCTCTTCTTATCTATTTTCGCTTTTCTTTATATGACTCTTTTTATGTAGTCAAGGCGGTCTTGTTTCTTTCTCGTATGTCAGTTCTGCACTTGTTCCTTCGTCACCACTTTCACTTGACTCTGAACTTTCGTAATCTTCAAGAATGATGTAAGTCCAATCAGGACCCTTGAATTTGTTATTCACAAGTTTCAGTCTTTTACTTCTTCTTTTCTCAGTTTTGCTTTCTTGTTCTGTTTGACTTGGTACTTCATTTACTTGATCTGGATCTTCACTTCTGGTTGTTATGTGGTATTTTACTCTTTTAATGACACTAGGCCAATGATCACCTTTTCTTGTTTTCTTTGTTTGCACTGTTTCTTTATTTTTGTCTTCAGCAATCTCTTTATTTTTACTTTCTGACACCTTTTCGTTTTCTGCAATTACTGTTTTTCTTTCTTGCTCTTTTTCAGGCCTTATTTGTTTTTCTTCTGCAGCTCCTCTGTGAGTTTCCAATAATTGACCTTGTTCTTTGTTTAATTCTTCATGATTATGTTTCTCGAGATCTTTTTCTTCTGTGTGATTTTCTTGATCTAACTGGTTCTGATCAGGGCTTATTGCACTTTGTACTTCTGCAGCCTGACCGGATTCTTCTAAACCTGTCTGTTCCTGCTCAAAACTTGTTGGTTCTTTGTTCTTTTGAGCCCAGTTTCCTTTCCCTATCTGGTCCTGCTCAGGTTCTTTTATTGTATGTTCTTCTTTTCCCTGAGCTGCTTCTTCTTCGCCTATCTGATCTTCTTCAATTTCTTCCAATTTTGTTTGACTTCTTGTTCTGTAGTAAACTTCAGGAATTTCTACCACCGGTATCCTGTCCTGACTTGTGCTCGGTTGTTCTTCTGCAGCTTCTCTTGAATCTCGAGCCTGAGATTCTTCAGCTGGGCAACCTTCAGCTTCCTCAGTGATTGATGCTGACTGAGGATTTTCTTCTTCAGGGTCTGGTACTCTTTTGGTGTGGCTTACATGAATCCAATTAGGAAATCCTGCACACTTCACTGCTGTGTTGGTAGTCAGTATGACTTGACAAGGTTTTCCCCATCTAGGTGATAGACACGTCTCTCTGGTGTGATTCTTCACTACCACCCAGTCACCAGGATTCAGATCATGTTCTTGTTCAGGCTGCCTTGAAACTGCGTCTTCTCCGACCTGATGAGAGACAGAACGCACTAGGTCAGCCAATCCTTTGCAATAATCCAGAACCATATCATCAGATATATTCAGCAGTTTGTTTCTGGGAACATGTGCTTGTCTCATTGCTCTTCCCATCATTATCTCGTGTGGACTCAGTCCCGTATTTGTATCAGGAATGCTTCTTAGTCCCATTAAGACAAGTGGCAATGCATCTGGCCACTCCAATGATGTTGATGCACACATTTTTCTCAGTCTGGATTTTATTGTGCCATTCAATTGTTCAACCACTCCAGAAGCCTCTGGACGATATGCACAGTGCAATTTTTGTTCAATTTGGAATGCTCCGCAAATTATTTGAATCACTTCACTGTTAAAATGTTTTCCTCTATCTGATTCCAAAGTTACTGGGAAACCAAACCTAGGAATGAGTTCTCGTAGTAACAGCTTTGTGACTGTAATGCTGTCACTCCTCCTGGTAGGGTAAGCCTCCACCCACTTTGAAAACAGACATACTATGACTAGTACATATTTCAACCCTCTGCATGGTGGTAACTGTATAAAGTCGAACTGGAGTCTTATAAATGGACCCTCTGCCTTTCCAATCTTCCCAAACACGATTATTGTCTTTCTCCCTGGATTATGCATCTGGCAAGTCAAACATCTCTGGCAAAGGCTCTCTGCTACAGCCCTGAACTTGGGATTGCACCAGTTCTGTCTGAAAAGCCTAATCATTGCATCTCTCCCTATGTGTGTGTCTCCATGATACATCCTGGCCATTTGAGAGAGCAGACAGTCAGGCATGACTGGTCTGCCATCAGCACAAATCCACACTTCATCATCTCCCCTTTGGGAACAACCCACTTTGACCCATGTTTTCTTCTCATTTTCATCAGCACCATCTTGCAATCTTCTAACCTCATTCCATGTTTCAGGTGGCATATACAGCATAAGTTGGCAGCTGATTCCCATTCTTTCCACCCTTTTATTGACTGATAATCTATTTCTGGCACAATATTGAGCCACAAGATCTGCATATCGATTGCCAATTACCACCCAGTCATCTCCTGACTGGTGTGCGGCACATTTCACCACAGCCAATTCTTTTGGTGATTGTATTGCTTCCAGCAATTCCCTTACAAACTGTCCATTTTTAATGGGGGATCCTGAAGAAGTCATGAAATCCCTCTGCATCCATAGTTGGCCAAAATCATGCACAACCCCGTAACCATATTGGCTATCTGTAAATATAGTTACTTTTTGATTCCTCCCAATTTTGCACGCTTTTATCAAAGCAATCAATTCAGCTACTTGTGCAGATTTTACTCCTGGTAAATAGGATGCTTCAACTATTCCAGTTAATTCACACACCGCATAGGCAGCAGTTAGTTTCTGTCTTCATGTCTTTGGCATGAACCATCAACAAACAGCTCCCTGTCTGGCTTTCTAAGGGTCTGTTCTTCAATGTCCGGACGTGGTTTCATGCATAACTCTGTGACTTGTAAACAATCATGTTCTTCTTCTTCGTCATTTTTAATTTCCTCATGATATGGGTCTGGTAGTAAGGTAGCGGGATTTACTATTGTACACCTCACTATGTTCACATTTTCAGCACCCATTATTATTCTCTCATATTTAGTCAGCCGACTAGGAGTAAGATGCTGAGTTCGTGTTCTTGTCAACAGAATCACAACTGCATGTGGAACACACACCTTTACTGGGTGTCCCATCACAATTGACTTTGTTCAATACTTAAACAGGTAGCCGCTACTGCTTTTAAGCAGCCTGGCAATGCGGCTGCCACTGGATCCAATGTAGCAGAAAAATATGCTATAGGACGTCTGTCTAGACCATGTCTTTGTGTTAAGACTGAAAGTGCACAATTTTCTCTCTCATGACAGAACAATGTGAAGCTTCTCTTATAGTCGGGCATGCCTAGGGCTGGTGCTGAGCACAGAGCATTTCTCAATTTTACAAAAGCTCCTACACTCTCATCATCCCATTCAACTGGGTCCTTGGCTTTCTTTTTTGTCATTTGAATTAGGGGCTTTGCTAACAAGGAAAATCCTAGTATCCATTGCCAACAGTAACCTACTATTCCTAGGAACATTCTCACTTCTCTTTGGGTCACAGGCATTTGCATTTTCTTAATCAATTGTACTCTTTCCGAGGTTATTCTTCTTTTTCCCCTCTCAATTTGGTGTCCCAGATATTTAACAGCTGTTGTACAGAACTGCAATTTTCTGGTGAGACTTTATGCCCTTCTTCAGCCAAATGATTTAATAGTGCTATGGAATCAACAACACAGACCTCTCGATGCCACCAGTAAGTCGTCGATATATTGCACTAGGACTGAGCTACCTGGCATCACTAGTTTCTCTAAGCACTTTTACAATAGCTGATTGAAAATAGAAGGACTTTCCGTGTACCCCTGAGGAACACGATTCCATACATAGACTTTGTTCTCAAATTTAAATGAAAAAAGATACTGGCTGTCTGGGTGCAATGGTATTGAAAAGAACGCTTGGCATAAATCAATCACTGTGAACCATCCTGCACTCCAAGGAATCTGGTATAGGATTACTGCAGGATTGGGTACTATAGGACAACAAGGTTCCACAATCTTATTTATTTTCCGCAGGTCCTGAACAATCCTATATATTCCGCTAGGTTTCTTTAAACCCATTATTGGTGAATTACATGGGCTACTCATTACTTCTCTTAGTATGTTTTGTTCTACCATTCGATTGATTTCTTCAATGACTCCTGTCTTTACTTCTGCACTCATTTTGTACTGTCTAGTATTTGGGAAAATCGCACCTTCCTTTACTGTAATTTTAACCAGGTCTATTTTGGCCATAAGTCCTACTTCCTTTCCTGTGAAATCCCATACTGTGGGGTTTACTGTAGTTTTTAATTCTTCTGGCAACTCATCTTTTGTTATCAAAGAAAACATCTCATCTACTTCTGTACCTTGTTTTGCAATCATAAACTTATATACATGATCTTCATCTGGGGTCTGAACTGCCACACCATCCGGGGTGCAGAAAATTGTGTAATTCATCTTGCATAGTAAATCACGACCTAATAAATTTACTGGACTAGAATCACACACTACAAATTGATGCATTTCTCTGAAATTTCCAATTTTAACTTCCATTGGTTCGGTAAGAGGTGTTCTAATCTTTCTATTAGCTACTCCCACTACTTGGATAGCTTCTCCAGAGAGAGGAAGGTCTGGAATGTCTGCTGTTCTCACAGTAGACCTGGTAGCACCAGTGTCTAAAAGGAAAGTAATATCATTACCTTTCACATTCCCTTCAACATATGGACCTGACTGATCTACCGATAAGGATGCGCCAAGTACGCACTCCTTCTCCCCCTCTCTAGGTACCGTCATGAACTGTATTGACAGAAATCGTCCTGTAAAAGAAACTGTGATGTTACATAATCATTCTTACCACTTCCTCCTTGATATCCAACGTCTGTACCGTGGTTTGCTCTGCTTACATTACCCTGAATAGGTGCAGGTGGCAACTGACTCTGAGGATTTACACCCTGCTGTGAGTCATTCTGCGTCTGTGGATTTAAATTTTGATTTGGGCCATTATTATTCCGAATCTTTTTACATTCATCCTTCCAATGCCCCAATTTTCCGCATCCATGACAATTACATTTCTTTTCTGCTTCTTCTTCTCTACTCATTCGTCCTCTCACTTTTCCACCATTCCCAGTATCGCCATTTGTTCCAGAATCCTTTCCTTGATTTTCACTTGGATTATCCAAATTAATTCCCAGTTTTTCAGCCATTTTCACCTGTGCCCACATTACTTTTTCCTGCAATTTCTTGTGCCTATCCTCAATATCATCTCCACAGTATTTCGCATATTTCAGAATCTCGTCCATGGGTTTGCCTTGCCAACACAACATGTGCTGCTTAATCATCTGACAAATTTCTGGCTTCAGACCATAAACAAATCGATACACAAACTGACTCATGTTCTTATCTCCAATGTCCTCAAATCCATTATACTGCTTAAATACCTGCAATAAACGCTCATAATAGGCGTGTACCGATTCACTAGCTTCTTGGGTGGTTCGGTCTATTTTCACCCAATCTGTTTCTTTCGGTGGTATTTTGCCTTTCAGGTAAGTTATCACCTGCTGATACTTTTTCATTACATCATTTGACGGGGCACCTGTTTTCGGATCTCTGGGATACTCGTCACTTGGCCAATCAACTGTAATTTTACAATCTGTCCACAAATCGGCAGGTACCACTATGTCAAACAAACCATCTAAATCTTTCAACAATACCTTTGACACCTTCACAAACCTCTCAACCTGCTTGTACCATTCAATTGGTTTTTCTCTCAACTTTGGAAAATCATTCGTAAATGACAAAATATCCTGTCTACTCCATGGGACATGTACATAGCCCCCTCCTGGAACTTCTCGCATCGGATACATTTGATCTGTCTTCCTTGTTTCTTTCATCACATATTCAGAGGCTGTTCTACTGGATCGTGCCTCTTCCTTTTTCTTTGCTCATCGAACTCTCCATTTATCTAGGTCTCCCCATTTCTGTAAGACTAACATTAATTCTTTTACTTGTAACTTTCTTCCAGAGGCATTCATATTTTCTAAATCTTTGTCTGAGAAATCTGCTCTATAGGGTTTCTGCAACACCTTTGATCTCCCTATTTCAATTCCCATCTGCAGAGCCAAATCTGATAATTTCTCATGGAATATTTTTACATTTCTGGTAATACTTCTGCATACGAACAATAATTCTTCTTCATCGTAAGCATTTAGGCGATCTAGCCCTACATTTCCTGCTATTATTTCTTCTAATTCGACTTTTAATTTATAAATATCCAAAATTTTTGGAGGTGTATACTGCTGATCTGATCCTTGTGCCCACCTTTCTAAATCTTTGGGTGTTACTAGAGTGACACTTTTTGCTCCCGATGAAGTTATTAGGTTTATATCTTTCGAGCACCCAGGTGTGGTTTTCCTGGGAGTACTATTGACAGAATCCCGAATTGGTAAATCCATTAAGGATATTGTTGATTCACAATCACTAAAATGATCCTCAACCATTTCTGTTGCTTCAGGGTTAGGAATATTCACAGGAGTAGGCATAACTAATGGTGGAGGACAGTTTCCCTGATTACCATATAATGGGACTACTGGACCAATTGTTACAGGTATAGTCAAAGAGTCAGGATGCACT
Source organism: Calotriton arnoldi (assembly GCA_963921515.1). Taxonomy (NCBI): domain Eukaryota; kingdom Metazoa; phylum Chordata; class Amphibia; order Caudata; family Salamandridae; genus Calotriton; species Calotriton arnoldi. The sequence goes on from CAWUFW010009290.1 coordinate 153,767, forward strand.
TTTATCTGTGTTATTTTCTGTATTAATTCTGCTCTGGTCTTCTCTAGGGCTTCTTTTTCTTTATCGTGAAGTATCTTACTGGGGGTGAAATCATGCATTACCTGTGGTACTAATGGAGTTTTTAACAGTGGGGCACTTGGAGTGCATCCACTTGTCCCTTCCTGATATGGTGGGGGGTTCCTTAATATTTCTTCTATAAATTCATCTTCGGAATCTCCATTTCTCATTAAATGTTTTGTCTTTTCTGTGCATTTGCTTCCTAATTTTTCTTCTGCTGTTAACTATGGATATAATCCTTCTGTAAGCATTGCCCTCCTCCATTGTTTCATCTGACCGTCCCTAGTCTCATGTTGATTTCTGGGGAAAAATCCTCGATAACCCCTATTACTCCTGGATCGGTCACGCTCAAATGCCTCGGTTTCCCATTCTTCTAAGGCTTCGTATTGAGTTAATCTAGGTCTGGGTTCTAAATCGTTCATCCTCAATCTCAAATTTTGAAGAATTCTTCCATTGAAGGTACCATTCTCGGGAAATGCTAATATTCCATCATTTTTGGTATATTCTATCCAATTCTCTATCCATACACAAGTATGATAACCTCTCTCCATCATCATGAATGAAGCGGGCGTTTTAGCTGGTGGAATGATAATTCCTTCCCTAGTTTTGATTGGTTTATCCTTTTTAAAATAGTTCTTAATCTTTTGCAGAAAGGACATTTTTCTCTTCTCTCCGTACATTCTATCTAATCTTTGGTGTATAAAATTATATTCTGCAAAACCTAGGAATCTCCTATCCGGACGAGTTCCTGTTAAAGTCGGATCGCGTTTTAACATGCAATCTCTATCCACTAAGAATTTAGCTTCTAGAATATCAACCAATCAAGTGTCTGCTTTCTTCTATTTCTGAACCAATCCCGTGCAGCGCAAGAGAGTGCTGCTTTTTTCTGCTGCTTGAGTAGATGTTCTACTCGAGCAGCAGCTTCCTCAACACGAGCGGCAGGTTCTCAACATGAGCAGTAGCAACCTGCCGTGACTGCCCGCATTGAGAAATCTTGCCAAAAGGTGGTCTAGTGTATGAGTTTACTCGCTCACCAACTTAATGTTGGCAAGCTGCGGGAGAGGAAAACTCTGCTCTGCGCTGCTTTGCTGAGTTTTTCCAAACTCTGCATTCTATGCAGAGCGCCAAGTGGGCAAAACTCTGCGAACTCCATTGGCGGAACCGAGTTCACCGCCCACCCCTAGCTTTGTCCCGTCACACGGTAGCACTCAGTATAAGTCAAAAAAATACCCTTTCAGGCTTAGAGTGACACATAAATTATGTAAAAAGGAAGCAGAGAACTCTGGGTAGCTCCCAAGTTTAGATGGTGAGCAGCTCCTATATAGAGCACCGTGCCGCACCAGCAATACAGAGGGTGATGGGAGAAACGCCTGCAATACGTCTAACCACTGGCAGTTGCTTGGAGTAGCATTCCAACCCATATGTCTTTTGCCCACCTTGCCACTCCAGTTTAGACCCAGCCATAAGCAGATAAGTCTTGACTCTGCTCCAATTAGAACAGTCCAGCCTGAAAACGTCAAGCCAGGTCCTCCTTTAACCAGAATACAAGCAACCCAAGACTGGTTTATTTTAATTGGGGCTCCTTAGTTGGGTGTAGCTTGGTTCAAGTAGCTTAGTGAGCATGGGACCCATGTATGGGCATATATGCTTAACCACTTAGGGTCTGCCATATAAGACACAAAAGGTGATGGTAGAAATGCCTGCAATAAGTCTAACCACTGGCAGTCTCTCAGGGTAGCATTCCAGCCCATCACTCCTTTGCCCACCATGCCACCTCAGTTTGAGCCCAGGTATATACAAATAATTCTTGGTCCTACTCCAATTGGAACAGCTGCATTTGAACCACCAGGCCACATCCTCCCCGAACCAGAAAACAAGCAACCAAAGACCGGTTTCGCTCTGAACGGGGCTCTTCAGTCATGTGTAGATTGGCAGGACCGGCTTCTGCATTGGTGGCGCCCTGTGCGACAATCTTTGTTGGCGCCCCCTGTGACCTTCTTCTCCAAGGATCCCCTCACTGCCACTCTCCAATGGTGTCCCTTCTCACTTCCTAGACCCTCTCACACTTTTAGCGCTACTCACCACAATGTAGGGCGTCAAAGCATTACATCACACATACATAATATAAAGAGACATTGAATGGCACAGCTGTGGCAAATCACTTCCCCCATCCTCATTACCTTTACATTACGAAATAGAAAGAAGGTAATCTGGGAAAGTTCTCTACTCACAATGGCATACACTAAACAGAATAATTACGTGTGTACACACATTAAACTGTAATGAAAATCAATGGCCTAGGCAAGCACTCACACCAGCAATCTCACCAAGAGGCATGCACTCACATACAAGTATACAGTCATACACAGAGTCCTATTCTGATGCACTAGTACAGTATTTAACACAGCCAGGCAATTAGTATATACTTTACCATCAGCCGTAACCATGTATAGCACGGAAGCCTCCAAACGAGCATTCAAGCACCACAGATTAAAGTGTTATGTCAAATCCAGTAAGGAGAGTGACGTTCTCAACGTTTTCATAAACACCATCAACTCAGGATGAGTTTTGTAAGCCTCTGAACAAATGAACTGGCGGTGCACACCGATTTAAAGGAATACAGTACACTCATATAATTTCTACATGCAGAGACATATCTAAGAAACATACATAAACACTGATTTGCATAATCATAGAGTCACACACACGAAGAAACATGGAATACATGTACATGAGGGCACATCGTAACACACGCAACCACACAACTTCAAAAGGGATTTCCCTTTATCTAATTAAACAACATAAATAAACAGATGTTCCAAGAGCTATAGCTAGGCCTTACAATGATTCACTCTTCTGCAATGGCCTGCAGTAGGGACTTATTTTTAACTTCACTTCCTTTCACTCAGGAAACCATAATTCCCAGCACGTATTACTCAGGAAGATAGCAGTACTGGAAACCCATACTGGAGCAGAGTGCGCAGACTGCTGCCCTACAGGGAAATGGGGCTGTTTACATGTGGGCTGGGGAAGAGTCGGAAAACAAACAAAGTTGCCAATGGCAGTCAACACAGTATTCCCTTAATGTTCATCGTTGCGCAACTTCTACATTCCAAAAGACCAAAATGCACGTCGGGACATCTGTTTTTTAAGTTGCCACTCTGATCTGTTGCGTATGCTGTAAATTGCAGCGCCGAATAAGTACCACTTTACATGCAGGGTTCCCCTGTGTGAATGAGTAGTGCACTTGGATCTGTGCTTGATGGTTTTTTGGCTAATTGGCTCTGCCAGTGCTGAGGTCAGAAAGACATATACAAACACTCCCATGCATTTCACTTGTGCCATAAACTCTACTAGGGGAATATCAAGGGACAGAAGACTTGTCCGAGCAGCAGTGTACTCAGCACTAGTCATGATATAAACGTACGTGCTGCACCTCAGCCACAGTTGCCTCACCTGCTCTAGTGGCAGTGCTGTGCTCTCTGCTATGATAGTGTGGGTCCTGGGCACCACGCTCATCTGTGGTCCAAAGCCGAGGGGCCAGTGGATGGAAACTGTAACCAGTGGCAGCTGCTGCCACTAAAACTTGGTGGGAAGCGCAGGACGTTGTGGGAGGGGAATAATGAAAAAAAGAACTTACCTGTAGCTCCCGGACACCACCTCACTCCTCCTCTGCTCCAGCCGCCTCAGATGCGTGAACTGTTCAGTTTTTAAGCCCCGAAAATCAGGCACTCGCACTTCACCTTGGACTCCATGGATCGCAAGTGCCAAGCTGGGAGGTCTGTTTTGCAGTGTCGGGGAGGCTTCCCTAATTGGCAGCGAGCTATCCAGCGCGCCAAAATGAAACAAAGTAATTGTTAGCGTCCTGCAAGGCACGCTTCTTAGTAGGTGTTTAATGTTTTTACTGTGGTGATCCAGCACGATATTAGCAAACAGCATTCATACACCAGATACTCACTTGGGCCCATACATTCATACTACGCTAATACTTACGCTGGGGTTGTCAGTTGTTACTCTTTATCAAAATCCCTGCTACCAATTACCTTCCGATTGAAGAGTAATGACTTACCAATGAATCCTTTGCTAATTGGGAAGTTTAAAATGAGTGACATTCATTATAGTACATAATCCTGAAATAACCACTGAGTCAGGAAGTTTTAAAATGTTTATCTAAAGATTTAGCAGAGTAAATTACAGAACCACATGGTACTTAATCGCATATCATGGATAAAGCATAGAATAATAATTATTGATTAATGACGGTCCCTCAGAAAGGAGAAGATAGAGACAGCAGCGCAACTAAGGTTGCATTTATATTTACCTAAGTGCGAGAACCAAACCCCTTGGCCAAGGAGTTGGAAAGAATAGGACCCAGGAAGGATGAAGAGCAAAGACCTCCTCCAGGATCAGGACAGGACCGGTGACCTCTCTACAACGACGCCTGCGTCGTTCCCCTCTCTGATACTCGGCTTCTCCTCGATTCTCCCGCGCCTTCCTTCTAATGGACTCCGCCGCCCCCTCCTCAGGACCTCTCTGGACAGCGATTCAGTCTGCAATCGATCAGCTTAGCGGTCTGGAGCTAGAAGCTAACTAATTACCTAATTCTATATCTATTATACCCTTCTACGCCCATGTACCTCCCCTTAATGTTGCTAAAATATGGGACCACTACTTCTGATTGGACAGGGACAGGGGTTGATCCTCACACCATATTGATTTGGTTCGAATTCTGAAGACCTTTGTCTTTAAACTACCGCCCATCAATTTTAATACATTTGCTTTATTTCCCACCCGTCTCACGGCAAAGTTTATTCATTTTTCATATACATAGTTGCAAGTTTGGCAAGAACACATGAATATATCAATATAGGCCATTAGGTCGTGGCCTTGGACGACGTCCAGGTTGACTTCATCTTTATTCTTTGGCAGCCAAGCAGGGCACACATGCGCAGAATCATTGTCTCTCGAGTTTCAGATCACCAACCCCAGGCCCAAGTTTACGAACTAATAAAAGTTAGAGAAGAAAATATTAAAATCACAAAATAATATGTTTCACTGTATACCCACTCTTTCTACTCTATCCCCATTTACTTATAAATCTATCCCGCATTAGTAGCGTTAAGAAAACGACAAATTAATAATAACACAAGAGCAAGCTGAAGCATGTGAAAACATCAAGCAGACATTTTAAAGCACACTGCGCAGAAGCAGAAATTTCCCACCAAGCAAAGAAAGACGTCACACCATGTGATATGGTTGAGACATGCGCAGTAAGGTTCCCGCGCTTTAGCGGCCATTTTAGAAAAAGACAAGCGTTACTTGTTAGTTAGAACACATAGGCAAGCTTCCTTGCTATTCATGTAGTGTATGCAAAGTTAATATACACAATACAAGATTAATAAATTAATACTGTGAGGAGATTGTATTCGAGCAAGTCTCATTTGTGAGTCCTTGCTCCATCAGTGGGCTAAAAACGGACATGAGCTCTAATATCAACGGTTTCTGATTTGGTAAGCTTATTTTAAAATGACGCACGACGATGACGCAGGAAAGAATGTGTTCGGCACCTGTTAGGTCACCAGCCAGCATTCTTATAGTGCACTGTAAACACCCACAGAACAACCCCTGGAAGCCCAACGACCTCTAGAAAATCACTCTCCGGAAAGCCTGCTGTCTCCATGGCAGAAGTGCCCTGTATATACATTAAACGTAAATTGTATGTAGCATGAAGCTGGCCCCCTAGGCTTGGAGGAGGTCTGTGCAGGAAGGAGGAAGAGTGAGGGGGATACAAGCAGCACCAAGACACTCATTCTAGTGCCTAATTCACATAAGGTGCAGCTTGCTGGCCGGAGGCTAACATAAAAAAAATTGTATCCTATTGGGTGCCATCTGTGCCCGCGTGAGTGCCGGTGTCAGTCTTCGATTACCAGAACTGCCGACTTCATGGAAACTAAAGACAGACAACGGCACTCATTTCAGAAACAGTGCAAATGGCGCCCCCGCAAACTTGGCGCTCGGTGCGGTGGCACCGGGCGCACCGCCCTAAAGCCGGCACTGTAGATTGGCATACCCCTTACACTTAGGGTGGCACAAAGAACACATAAAAGGTGATGGGAGGAATGCCTGCAGTTTGTCTTGCCACTGACTATCGCTTGGGGTAGCCTCTCAACATTTTATTATTTTGCCCCCCATGGCAACTCATTTGGTGAGCTTATTTTAAAAAGACGCACAACGATGACGCAGGAAAGAATGTGTTTGGCACCTGTTAGGTCACCAGCCAGCATTCTTATAGTGCACTGTAAACACCCACAGAACAACCCCTGGAAGCTCAACGACCTCTAGAAAAGGACTCTCCGGAAAGCCTGCTGCCTCAATGGTAGAAGTGCCCTGTATATACATTAATCGTAAATTGTACGTAGCATGAAGCTGGCCCCCTAGGCTTGGAGGAGGTCTGTGCAGGAAGGAGGAAGTGTGAGGGGGATACAAGCAGCACCAAGACACTCATTGTAGTGCCTAATTCAGATAAGGTGCAGCTTGCTGGCCGGAGGCTAACATAAAAAAAATGGTATCCTATTGGGTGCCATCTGTGCCCGTGTGAGTGCCGGTGTCCGTCTTCAATTACCAGAACTGCCGACGTCATGGAAACTAAAGACAGACAACGGCACTCATTTCAGAAACAGTGCAAATGGCGCCCCCGCAAGCTTGGCGCCCGGTGCGGTGGCACCGGTCACACCGCCCTAAAGCCGGCACTATAGATTGGCATACCCCTTACACTTAGGGTGGCACAAAGAACACACAAAAGGTGATGGGAGGAATGCCTGCAGTATGTCTTGCCACTTAGCCTCTCAACATATTATTATTTTGCCCCCCTTGGCAACTCAGTTTGGACCTAGCCAAATGCAACTCAGCCTTGACCCTGCTGCAATCGGAACAGTCCAGACCAAACTGTCTGTCCCGATCATCTCTGAACAGGAATACAAGCACATTTTCAGCGCGGCTAGACAGGCAGCTCATTTCTTTTCAGTATGTTACTGGCGTAGATATTATTATATTATTATAGACATGTGTGAATGGTAGGAAAGTCTTTAGTTTTTTTTTAAACAAAATTTCTCTATTTGCATCTATGTTTTCTCAAACCTCAGTGAAAGAGCTTTGACTAGTAATTTAGACTGAACATCGTATGCATGATTCAAATATGATGTTACTCTTCAACATCTTAATTAGTTAGAATGCGCAATTTCATCTTGGAAGCAAGACTTTCAGTTCTGCCTGCTGTCTAGTACAGAACAGGGACTAAGAGCTTACAGTTACAAGAAGCTTTCACCTTTATTGTATAGACATCTCACTCTCCCAGAAGAGTTATATTAAATCTCTCTAATATTTCCCATCAACCATCGAACAGAATTGCCCTTACACGTCATTGAAAATTAAAGCATGATATGGGTCGTGCTTTAATTCATGCTGTTGAATTGACAAAATGCATTATAGGATCAATTGTTAAAAACATTTTATTGGTATGTTTTTTCAGAACAAATACTTGTTTACTTACAAATTGCACTCCTCTCTTCTAAGTTGTATTTTTCCGGTAACTAGATGGGCAAGTTGCTAAAAGTAGTCATCGAATTAATTGTTTTGTTTTTATCTATATTACTACCTATGCAGTGAAAATATGTTCAATAACTATTTGGTTTCGTTTCCCTTGAACTTTCAAGGACTGTTTAAGAACATAGGGGCATATTATCAAGGGCTTTATCGCCGCTTTAGCGGCACTTTTTGCCGCTAAAGCGGCGATATTTTTAACGCCCTTTTAGCAAGCTGTCGCTAACAGGCGTTATCGACAGCTTTCAGGCGTTAGCGGCCGGGTTTTACATCGCCTTGCATGTCAGCGATAATTATCGCTAATGACATGCAAGGTAGGCGTTCCCACTAAAAGCGACTGTAAACAGTCGCTAACACAACTAACCCATATTAACAAGGCAGGCGAAGCGATAAAATAAATCGCGCTAAGCACGTTTATCGCTAGATTTTAACACCTGCTACTGAGGATGACTTACCTGTTTAAAGTATAGGAGGTGGATTGTCAGGCTGAATCCATCCTCGCGTTAATGCGAGAATATCGCTGCTTTTCCAGCGATATTCTCACATTTTGCCGCTATCGCTGGAAATTTTATCGCTATGGAGATAAACCTTGTTAATAGGGTGTTATCTCAGCGATATTTTCCAGCGATAGGCGGCGTTAAAAAATTCGCGCTATGCGCGGTTAGCGATAAATATCGCTATTCCTTGATAATATGCCCCATAGTGCTTCCTACCGCTGTACCTGAATACAACCATACATCATATTAAGACAAGGCAGAGTTAATTGCCAACTGCTGGGTACTACTCTTAAAAGAGTGTCTTTTCTCTCCTTCAACTTTTGGCTTATTGTGGTAACAATGGCACAAGCTACCTTTTTAGTTTGTGTACATTTTGTAAGATGAGAAAACAAGATGAGAGCAGCGATTGACCAAGGCATGTGCTAACCCTTGAGTCTACTGTTTACTTCCAAAAGAAAATTTATGAGTTAGAACTTTCTGAAATTCATCTCGGATGTTGCTCAGAATTGACAAGGGAATTTGCAATGGTTTCAGATTGAGCTTGTGTAAATGAAATACAAAGGTTCCCACTCCAAGCAGCAGTCACACATTAAAAAACAATATAAATCATTGTTTGCATCACTTTCAGTTCACCCTTCCAGCTAGAAATACAATAGAAGCATGATTGATCAGGCTAGTCTTGCAGGGGGAAGGTGGGTGTGGTGCTATCATCAATCTTCAGATCCTCTGACACCTTTGTCTGCAGCAGCAATAACAGGACTCATTTGTCAGACTCCCAATCCCCTCTGCTATCAATGAAATGATACTTCTCTGAGAGCTGTGTTTAAAATTAGCTCGGATCAACTGATCAGAGCCCCTGTGGCTGGTTTAGTCTCTGAGACACTCAGACAAAATAAAATGTGCATTTTATAATTGCTGCTCCTCTATGAATGTCAATGTACATTGAGCAGGTAGTACACTAATTTCACCTGGGGTTGCACAATACTATTGGCTTGTTTCACATATAGATCTACTTAAAATAATAATTCACTTTTTAATTGTCAGACAACATAGAACATTCCTCGCTAGACATTGTTCCTTAACACACGTCAGGAAAAAATTAGACACGTATTATAGATGAAGGAAATACATTGTCCTAGCCAACATCTGCAAACAGTGCATAAACAATACTCGACTTTCAGTTATGAAATTAAATATTTTAAGAATACTTCCTCATGTTTTTCCCTTCCTAATTGCTGTAATTGAAGTTGCATCTTTTACAATTATTTATGAATTTTGATTTAGCAACCTGATAAAGGTAATAATCTGAGCATGCCCGACTGACATGCAGCTTTTGGATTGAAAGCTTAACTCACTAAGCCATTTTGCCCTTTCATGGATCGATCCCTGCCATTGCTAGCTGTGAAAAAGAAGGGCTGCCTGTATTCTACTATACTCTTTAATGGTGCATAGGAATGGATGCAACCTAACACAATGTTAACCCAGAAGGTGATCACTGGAACATAGCACCACAAACTACTTTTGTTTGTTACACGTTGCTTTGTTTGAACTTAACTACCACAGCAGTGAGTTAAAAATCATCGAGTATGCATCGGGTTGGGCAGGATTTGATTAAAGCTTTACTTATTATTTGTGCATTTAAGATACATATTATAGGTCCACACGTTTTTGTTTTTCACTACTTCTCTTTAGTACTACAATTGAGGGCCTTGCAGACGCTTTAAACAGTGATAGAAAAATCAGTAATTAGTTGTTCTTGTGCAGGTGATTACTCTGATGTCATGCTACTGATAACAACGAATCCCCATCCTGAAACATATATTCCTGCAATGTCCAATCCCATCAATGAATGTGGCACGTTTTCAGTTGGAAATGTTAATTGGGCTAATCCAAATTAATGAGTATATATGGCTATCTGCATGCCGGACAAAAAACAAAGGGCCATATTCTCAAGGAAGTGGCGGAGAGAGGCGTTAGCCTTCTTGGCTTAACGCCTCTCTCCGCCACTTCGAAAACGCGAGGCTGCACCCTATTCTCAAGGATATGGTGCAGCCTCGCGTTTCCCCCTGCGATGGCGCTAAGTTTCACAACTTAGCGCCAACGCAGGCACCCTTGCACCATAGTGCAAGGGTGTCTGCAAGCAGGGAGGTTTGTTAATGTACAGGAAGGTGCCCCTTCCTGCACATAAACAAACCTTAAATGCCAGTTTGTAACTTACATGTGTGCTGCTTCATGCAGCACACATGTAAGTTACAAAGCGGCATTTTAAGAGGTTTGTTCATGTACAGGAAGGGACACCTTCCTGTACATGAACAAACCATGGCATTTTGCTTTTTCCATGTGTGCTGCACAAGGCAGCACACATGGAAAAAGCAGAAATGAGGAGAAATTAAGCATTTCTCCTCGTTTCGGCACCTTAAGACCAGATTTTTCCTGGTCTTAAGTTTGGCGCTACCTCCTATTTACGCTGCCCTTGTGAATAGGAGGTAGCGTCAAGCTCAATGGGTGTTGCGGTGGAACGCCCACCGCAACACCCACTGCACGCCCCCTTCACGCTAAAAACAGCGTGAAGGGGGCCCTATTCACAAGCCAGCGTTAAGCCACTTAATGTGGCTTAACGCTGCCTTGTGACTAGGGCGAAGCCCCTATCGCCACAACAACGTCACTGAAAGTGACGTTGTGGTGGCGATGGGGGCTTGAGAATATGCCCCAAAGTTTGGAAGATTGGGGTGGTTAATACTTTGATAATATGCTATGGTTATTGGAAAACGAAGCTCAACCTAACTTGCATCCTCTTTTAATAGATCTGGAAGAAGATATGAGCAAATGGTATCCAATAAGGGCAGTTATATAGGGTGAAATCAATATTTTAAAAGTGTATCGGTTACCAAAAGTCTTATGTGGTCTGAGCAACAAACATTTAACAATTCCTAGTATGTATTTTTTCCTGACAAAGACAAGAGGTGTAAAGATTTTCTAAAGAAATCAGTTATCTGATTAGTTATGGGAATTTGTTCTTAAGTAAAAGAATGCATTTATTATTCAATAATAGCCAATTTGATTTCAAAGAGGATGTAGAGGTGTGGTATAAGAAAGCTAAAATTGTTCAGAAATGAAGTTGTCAGGTTTAGCATTGTTGAAGGAAGCTGGCTCTCTATATAGTGTACTAAAATGAAGTGCACTGTTTAGAGTCCAGTGAGTCCCTTATTGTTTTACAGAGGCAAAAGTCGATAATTCTAACGCTCTATTTGTGGTAGTGTGGGCGAGCAGCTAGGCTTATCAGAGGGTAGTGCTAAGCATTTGTTGTACTCACAGGGGCAATAAATGGCACACACACTCAAGAATATAGCCAAAACCAATTTATGAAAATAGTATCGATTTTTATGTAATTTGTAAGACCAAGAACTCTGATTTACAGTAAGTACTTTCAAAGTTACGATTTTTAAGAGTTCGGAAAATATATCACTTTTGTGCGCAATTACCCACCATTCTGGAAAAAAATGCATATATAATCAAGCAATGCTTTCACGAAGTTCACCTTCTCATTTTCGGTCAATAGCAGAACCAAGTCCAAAGTTCCAGCAGCAGAAGATCTGGAACGTCCCGAATTCGTCCGGGAACAGGGTGCTGAGGGTGATGGCAGCATTTGTGCTACCATGAAGGGGGCCACCTGAAAAGACACTGCATAGGCGGTCTTAAAGGTAAGTTCATCGGGTCCCACTGGAGGGTGGAGGTCACAAAGATCTCAGGAGCACAGGGGCACAGCTGGGTCATCGATACCAGGGCTGGTCGGGCCAGGTGCAGAGCAGTTAGGTCAGCCTGACGCCGAGTGTCGAAATGTTCTCGCGGTCAGGAGCAGGCAACTTGGAGAGGTGATTTCGGGACAGCTGGGCCACTCATGATTTAGGTCTCAGGGGTCTTGACGTCCCTTGATGGGTGCATGCTTCTGGGGTAGTTAAAGTCTGGAACGAATTTGTCTCGCTGTTTGCTGAAGGGAGTCCGGTACCCCAGGTGTTGGTACAGTGTGGTTCTGGTAGGTCCTGGTATCTCCAAACTTGTTGGGGAGACAGATCTGACCCACCTGAGCTGATGTACACATTATAATGCCAGTGCTGCATCGGAGTCAACAGGAAGCAGGACGTTGAAAAACTGGACTTAGAAGGATCAGCACCTGTGGAGTGCAGGGCAGTGATTCCTTCACTCCAAGGGAGGTTCTTGGTGATTTCTCAAAGACTGAAGGCACTCCGGGGTTCTTGGAGTCTTCACAGGTTCAGGATGAGACTGCACAACCATGATTGTTGAGTCCCTGAAGCAGCAGGCAGGTTTTGACGCCAATTTTCTCTGCAGCAGGGATTTAGTAATCGGGCAGCAGCTCTTCTTGTCCGTGTTTTCTTCTTGTCTGTCGAATCTACTGTTCAAGGTCCAGGAATGCCACCAAAATACTAAATTTAGAGGCATTAAAGGGGGAGACAGGTAGTAGCCAATGTGCTACCTACCTTTAGGGTGTCTACACCTTCTAAGTGACCACTTACTGTGGGAAGGGGCCCTACCCTACCTGATAGTTTTTCCCACCATCTCAAGATGGTCGATTTTCAGGAGAGGCGTTCACATCTCCTGCCACTCCTTAGGGGTGGGGCTGGCTGAATGTGGACACTCCTCCTCATCTAACTAATTTTCCTGCCTGTCATCCCACCAAATAGGGATCAGAACAGGGGAAGCCTGGCCTGCATTTCAAAGGTAGCATCACCTTTGAAGCTTCCCATTCTGGAAGACCATTCTTGCCTGGAGCGGGTGTAAAATGCAAAAGAAACAATTGATGGACGGAATGCTGGACAATGCAAACATTCACTCCCAGTCACAAGGATCTGGGTTAAATCAATCATTCTTTTGCTCACCACACCACCCAAGTTTGGACTCAGCCATATGCACATCAGTCTTGACACTGTTCCTTGTGGGAACAGTCCAGCTCAAACTGCCAAGCCAGGTCCTCCCTGAACCGGAAACAAGCATCCTGGGACCGGTTTCAGGGAATCACCCTTCATCAGCCAGGCTAGCTTGAATCCAGTGGTGTAGTGAGCATGGGACCCACGTCTGGGCATACACTTCCCACTTAGGGCGACAAATGCAAAAGAAACAATTGATGGACAGAATGCTAGACAATGCAAACATTCACTCCCAGTCACAAGGTTCTGGGTTAAATCCATCATTCTTTTGCTCACCACACCACCCCAGTTTGGACTTAGCCATATGCACATCAGCCTTGACACTGTTCCTTGTGGGAACAGTCCAGCTCAAACTGCCAAGCCAGGTCCTCCCTGAACCGGAAACAAGCATCCTGGGACCGGTTTCAGGGATTCACCCTTCATCAGCCAGGCTAGCTTGAATCCAGTGGTGTAGTGAGCATGGGACCCACGCCTGGGCATACCCTTACCACTTAGGGCGACAAATTCAAAAGAAACAATTGATGGACGGAATGCTGGACAATGCAAACATTCACTCCCAGTCACAAGGATCTGGGTTAAATCCATCATTCTTTTGCTCACCACACCACCCCAGTTTGGACCAAGCCATATGCAAATCAGTCTTGACCCTGTTCCTTGTGGGAACAGTTCTGCCCAAACTGCCAAGCCAGGTCCTCCCTGGACCGGAAACAAGCATCCTGGGACCAGTTTCAGGGCATCACCCTTCATCAGCCAGGCTAGCTTGAATCCAGTGTTGTAGTGAGCACGGGACCCACGTCTGGGCATACCCTTCCCACTTAGGGCAACAAATGCAAAAGAAACAATTGATGGACGGAATGCTGGACAATGCAAACATTCACTCCCAGTCACAAGGATATGGATTAAATCCATCATTCTTTTGATCACCACACCACCCCAGTTTGGACCCAGCCATATGCAAATCAGTCTTGACCCTGTTCCTTGTGGAACAGTCCAGCCCAAACTGCCAAGCCAGGTCCTCCCTGGACCGGAAAAAGCATTCTGGTACCGGTTTCAGGGCATCACCCTTCATCAGCCAGGCTAGCTTGAATCCAGTGGTGTAGTGAGCACGGGACCCACGTCTGGGCATACCCTTCCCACTTAGGGCGACAAATGCAAAAAAAACAATTGATGGACAGAATGCTGGACAATGCAAACATTCACTCCCAGTCACAAGGATCTGGGTTAAATCCATCATTCTTTTGCTCACCACACCACCCCAGTTTGGACCCAGCCGTATGCACATCAGTCTTGACACTGTTCCTTATGGGAACAGTCCAGCTCAAACTGCCAAGCCAGGTCCTCCCTGAACCAGAAACAAGCATCCTGGGACCGGGTTCTGGGAATCACCCTTCATCATCCAGGCTAGCTTGAATCCAGTGGTGTAGTGAGCATGGGACCCACGTCTGGGCATACCCTTCCCACTTAGGGCGACAAATGCAAAAGAAACAATTGATGGACGGAATGCTGGACAATGCAAACATTCACTCCCAGTCACAAGGATGTGGGTTAAATCCATCATTCTTTTGCTCACCACACCACCCAAGTTTGGACCAAGCTGTAGGAGAGTAGGATCTGCTTCACATGGGTACCCCCACTTTTTGCTAATGCTTCACTGTTTTTCGACCTTAGTCTGGCTGGGGCCCTGCTAATCAGAACCCCAGCCTAGCTGCTTCCTCTTTAAAATGGTTTCCATGTGCCTTAGGCACATCTCTGATTGGAATCTGGAGTGCCCTAAAAGTCCCTAGTATATGGTATACTATGTACCCAGGGCATAGGTACCTCAGAGGCCTACCAGGGGCTGCAGCATGTATTGTGCCAACCCCTGGAAGGCCATCCAAACTGACACCACAGGTCTGCTACTGCAGCCTGGGTAAAGTGGTGCATGCACCCCTTACTGTGATAAAGGCTACCTATATCACTACATACATACACACATATAAACCTATAAGTCACTCCTATGGCAGGCCTTATCAATCCTGAAGGCATAGTGCGTGGTTCCTATGTGAGAGGGTGCCCCTGCATGAGCTGGGCCCCTCTGCAGCGTTCGGAGACCCTTCTCTGATGCTGTTTGTAGTGCAGCCTGACCATATACTCTTAAGCGCATTATAACCTCGCGTTAAATGCTAACTTTGGGATGGCTGCACGGAAACATGTCGTGTTTGGTGTCAAACATCTTGGAATACTACCCCCTCACCAGTTCTGGCGGCGGGGGTACCATTCCACCCTTCTAGAGGGAAAGACATGTACACACCGGTATACCCGGTACTGACTTTCCAGAGCCCTGGCATCACAAAATGGATGCCGCTGCCACAGACACGAGTCTGGCCTCCTGCTGCTGACCGAAACTCCGGCAGGGGAGGCCTGGACAATAGGTTTCCTGTCCCAGGGAGGTGTGATCCCAGGGAGGTGTGACCACCTCCCCAGACAGGATAGTGTGTATTGGGGCTGGGCGGGAGCACTCTCGGGTGCTGTGAAGTCCTGCACTGGGGGCACACTTGGTGTCCCTGTGCATACCCCAGTTCAAACCGGCTCAGGGGCTTCCAGCCCCTGCTCTGGCGTGAAACTGGACAAAGGGAAAGAGGTGTAACCACCCCTCTGCCCTGACCCTCCCATAGGTGGGGCCACAGAGTATGTCCAACCCCTACCTTAGTATAAGTAGGGGACCCCAGTCCTTAGGACTTTAGATTTACCTGGATGAAACTCTGATACAGAATCCTGGACCTTCGACGCTCTACTTTAAGATTAGAGGACTGAAGAATCTCCCTTGGGGTCAAGGAGTGACTCCCCTGCTTGGCAGGCACCAAAGAAGCAATTGTCCAGTCTGCATCACTGAAGCTCCCGTCGGACGCCGAAGTCTTTGCATCACCAAAGGTAGATTTCCAGACTTCCCTGAGGCTGCCTTGAGTCCCCAGCAAAGCTGAGGCCCGTAGCTGTCGTGGGTAACGTTGAACCGTGACCCCTGGACACCGATTGCATTTGCAAGTGCATCCTCTTCTGGGTCTCCCACGAAGTCGTGCTTTGGGCTCCGAGTAGCCCCAGCCTCCAGCACCAACTGCACCGAAGATCACTGGCCTCCACTCCACGAGTATCCTGTGAGCCAGCTCCACGTGCATCATCTCGAGGCTCCTTTGCGGTCGCTAGTCCGTTGGCTAGTAGGCCCTCCCGAAGGCCAATCTTTTTCTGCTTGAGCTCCCTGGTTGCTCCAGATGTGCCCTGACTTATCCTCACTGGGTGAGTCCCCCAGACCTTGGTGGTCTGCAACATCGTCCTCCTTCTATTTCCATGAGACTTGCCTTTGCCAAGGCTTGTTGGGTCCAATACGGTCGCCGACACCCCTGCAATCGACAGACATCGTGGGATAGCTCTAATCCAGCTCCTGGTTGTCGTCGACGCCTCCTGGACCTCGTGGCTGAAGACGACTGTCAACCTACCTGAAGCACTCGACATCGGTGGGCATCTGCTCATCGCCTTCCTGGTCACTGGCTAGTGACCCAGACTCTGTCCCCTCTGCTTTCAGGTTCTTCAGATCTTCGATCCACCTTTGGATCCACCCGAACACTTTCGACTTGGCCGCCAGCAGCACTTTGCAGCAGATCGCCATTGAAAGCGACGACGAAACCCGACCCCGAAAGACACCTATGCACCCGGCTCCCTGGGTGAGGTAACTCGAGTACTCCGGTGCTCCCGTGGGTATTGACACTAGAACAGCCTAGTTCTCAAAGGGTTTGCTCCAAGTCCTCCTCTAAGTGTCCCTTTTCTTTAAAATTCCAACCGCGACTTTCCCCATAGAAGTCAACGGCGATTCGCGGCTGTGTTCATCACACTGCACGCGTCCCCCGTGGGTCCCCTGTGTCACTACCTTGGGTGGTTCCTTGTGGTCCAAGCACTTCTACAGGCTCTAGGCCCTGTGTCTAGCTCAGTCGTGGTTCTTATACCACTTTATTGGTATATGGTTTGGTACGCCCCTAGGGCTCAAACGTGTATTTGTGCTATTACTGTAGATAACTAACTTATAATTTATGTACTTCGAACTCTAGCCTCATAAAGAGACTAGAGGGGTGTGTTTAGTAATAAATACATATATTTTGAATATATACCTGGTGTGGTCCTCTTTCATTTGGTCACTCAAGAGATTATAGACTGGTAAAACAAGCTGCTTTACATTCCTTCAAGACTTAGCCTGAAGGCTGCTCTCCATAGCTACCACTAGGATAGCTTTCAATAAAGGTTGTCTTTAACCTATCTCCAATAAGGGGTTGTTTGGACTGGTGCAAGGTGCCCACTATAATTAGTGGACAGCATATGCCAGGCCAACTTCTCACATTGGTGTGCAGCGTGTGGGATTCCAGCTTGCTATTGTTTTACCAGATAATCTCAATTGAATTGATCAACTGAAAACCACTAAGGGTACCTAAGATACATATAATCGAGCTTAGTAATACAGTAAGTTCTACTGAACTTAGAGTTGTGTGTTAAGGGACAGCACACCCTTTCTACAACTCAAGAGAGTTTAGTAGGCCACACTAGAGTAGGTAGTGCATACACCACACCTCACTAGTAATGTCTTCAAAGCCAGGACCCAGTGAGTCCTTGCCAGAAGCCAGTGGGCTTCTTCCTCCAAGTATGATAAACTCCCATTCTTGGAATTGAGAGCATTATGCAATACTAGGAAGTTGAAGGCAGGCAAAAGTGCCAGCACCCAACACCTCAGGGAGGTGTTACTAGCTGATGATCTCAGCAGGCCCCTAGGGTCTGAAGGGGTAGGCAAAGAGGGTGGGGCAGAAGATGAGGAAGGGGCCAGGGGTGAAGAAACCCAGGCCCCCCCCTCTGAAACTGGCCAGGAAGGTGAAAATGACCTTGTCCTGGAAAACCCAATTCCTCCTGTGGAGGAGGAGGAGGAGGAGGAGGATCAGAATGACTTCCCTTTGTCCCCACAGGAAGAGTTCTGAGTGTGCCCAGAAGGTCTAGGTCTCCTTCTCAGGAGTCTAACCACTCTGACACCTCAATAGGGACCTCTGTCTCCTCTCATAGGAGGGAATCCTCTCATGAGAGGAGAAAGAGACTGATTCAATATGAGCAAACTCAGCTTGAACTCAGGAAACAGCAATTGGCTATAGACAGGGAGTCCCTAGATCTCTATAGAGAGAGACAAAAGTTGGGACTAGAGTCCCATGGTGGCAGCAGTTTCCCCAAAGATAGTGAAAGGTCTTATGACCATAGAAACCTGAACAAGATTGTCCCTCCCTACCAGAGTGGGGATGACATCCACAAATGGATAACTGCTCTAGAGAGGGCCTGTAAAGTACAGAGGGTCCCTCAGGAGCAGTGGGCAGCAATCGTGTGGCTCTCCTTTGCAGACAAAGGTAGAGATAAGCTCCTCACTGTTAGAGAGGAGGATGCTGATAATTACAAAGTCTTGAAGAGTGCTCTAATTGATGGGTTTGGCCTAACCACTGAACAATACAGGTTAAAGTTCAGGGATACCCAAAAGCACAGACTCAAGACTGGGTGGACTTTGTTGATTGTTCTGCCAAGGCTCTGGAAGGTTGGTTATTGGGCAGTAAGGTATGTGACTTCACAGGATTGTACAATCTGATCATGAGGGAGCAGATTCTTAATAACTGTCAAAATCAGCTGTTGCATCAGCACCTGGTAGACTCTGATCTGACCTCTCCCCAAGAATTGGGAAAGAAGGCAGACAAATGGGTCAGAACCAGGGTGAAGCAGAAGGTACAGAACCAAGGTGGTGACCCTAAGAAGCAAGATTCGAAAACCTCTGATAAGGGTGGGGAGAAGGGTAAAGATCAAAAGTCTTCACAAGGCCCCCAAAAATCTTCTTCAGGTGGGGATTCACAGTCTACCAAAGGGAAAGGCCAAAGGAAACCATGGTGCAAGGTCTGTAAACAAAAGACCCACTGGACCAGTGATTGCACCAAGTCCAAAGACTCGACTCCAGCCCCCACCAATGCCCCTAAGGCACCTGCTCCCCTAGTGCAGTTACAGTTGGTGGTGGGACTACACAA
Source organism: Calotriton arnoldi (assembly GCA_963921515.1). NCBI lineage: Eukaryota > Metazoa > Chordata > Amphibia > Caudata > Salamandridae > Calotriton > Calotriton arnoldi. The sequence goes on from CAWUFW010009290.1 coordinate 172,925, forward strand.
GCCAAGGGTTTAGTAGGGTTGACCCTGGGTAAAGAGATGAGCTCTGACCTAGTCAGAGAACTCACTCAGGCTGTCCTAGTCTGTGATGGAGGCATGGATATGACCTCCTCTGTGAGTCCCAGTAATCTGGGCAAGTACAGACAACAGCCCTTAATCAATGGAAGAGAGGCTTTGCCATTTAGGGACACAGGGGCAAGTGTCACCATGGTGACACAAGACCTTGTGAATCCTGGGCAGATCATACTTGGTGAAATGTACCAAGTGACCAATGCTAGCAACGTCAGAACAGACCATACTCTGGCAGTTGTTAACTTCTCCTGGGGAGGGGTAACTGGCCTTAAGAAGGTTGTGGTAAGTGCAGACCTACCCGTTGAATGCTTGCTTGGCAATGACTTAGAAACTTCAGCTTGGGCAGAAGTGGAGCTCAGGACCCATGCAGAAATGCTGGGGATCCCTGCAGATGTGTTTGCTGTGACCAGGTCACAAGCCAAAATGTCTAGCACTGAACAGGCCTTGGATTCTGGAATAATGGACCAAGTGCCCTCCAAGAAGAGGAGTAGTAGGGTAAAGGCAGTGCCTTCCCCCTTGGCTCAGAAGGAAGATCAGTCCCTTGAGGGGGATGATCTCAGTCCTGAGGAAGGAACTGTCCCAGAGGAGCTTGAACCTGACCAGGTTGAGTTCTTGGGGACAGGGGGACCTTCCAGGGTAGATCTGAGCCAGGAGCAGCAGAGCTGCCCCTCTCTTGAACCCCTCAGACAGCAAGCTGCTGCTGAGGCTGCTGGGAAAGCTAGTGGTCCCCATACTGTGTATTGGGATGATGGACTCTTGTACTCAGAGTGTAGAGACCCCAAGCCTGGTGCTACCAGGAGGTTGGTTAAACCTCTGAAGTTCAGGGGCTTCCTATTGACCCTAGCCCATGATATTCCCTTAGCAGGTCACCTGGGCCAGAACAAGACTTGGGACAGAATTGTCCCTCACTTTCACTGGCCCCACATGTCTGAAGACACCAAGGAGTTTTGTCGCTCCTGTGTAACCTGCCAGGCCAGTGGCAAGGCAGGTGGCACTACAAAGGCCCCCTGATACCACTACCTGTGGTAGGGGTTCCCTTTGAAAGGGTGGGGATTGACATTGTTGGTCCCATGGATCCCCAAACAGCATCTGGGCACAGGTTTATCCTGGTGGTAGTGGATCATGCCACCAGGTACCCAGAGGCTATTCCCCTTAGGACCACTACAGCACCTGTGGTGGCAAGAGCCCTCCTGGGAATTTTCTCAAGAGTGGGCTTCCCTAAGGAGGTTGTATCAGACAGGGGTGCAAACTTTATGTCTGGATACTTAAAAGCAATGTGGAAGGAGTGTGGAGTGACTTACAAGTTCACCACACCCTATCACCCACAATGCAATGGTTTAGTTGAGAGATTCAATAAAACCTTGAAGGGCATGATTAAAGGGCTCCCAGAAAAGCTTAGGCGAAGATGGGACATACTCTTACCCTGCCTTTTATTTTCATACAGGGAGGTGCCTCAAAAGGGGTTGGCTACAGCCCTTTGAACTTTTGTTTGGTCACCCTGTCAGGGGTCCATTGTGCTTGGTGAAGGAAGGATAGGAGTTACCTCTCAAGCCCCCAAAGCAAGACATAGTGGACTATGTACTTGGTCTCCGCTCCCGGATGGCTGAGTATATGAAAAAGGCAACTAAAAACCTTGAGGCTAGCCAGGAACTTCAAAAAGCCTGGCATGACCAAAAGGCTGTACTGACTGTTTACCAGCCAGGACAGAAGGTGTGGGTGTTGGAGCCAGTGGCCCCAGCAGCTCTCCAAGACAAATGGAGTGGAACCCATACCATTGTTGAACAGAAGGGTGAGGTTACCTACTTAGTAGACCTAGGAACACCCAGGAGTCCCCACAGGGTTCTCCATGTCAACAGGTTAAAACCATATGTGGACAGGGCAGACATGGGCTTGCTCATGGCTACTGATGAGGGACAGGAGGAAGAGAGTGACCCACTCCCTGACCTGCTCTCACAGAACCCTGGTGATGGGTCAGTGGATGGTGTAGCCTTGGCAGGCAGCCTCACTACCCAGCAGCAGACTGATTGCAGACAGGTGCTCAATCAGTTCAGACACATATTCTCACTGACACCCAGTCAGACTACCTGGTGCACTCATGAAGTGGACACTGGGGACAGTCTGCCTATTAAAAATAAGATTTATAGGCAACCTGACCATGTCAGGGACTGTATCAGGACAGAAGTCCAGAAGATGTTGGATTTGGGAGTTATTGAACCCTCAGATAGCCCTTGGGCTAGTCCAGTGGTCCTTGTGCCAAAACCTCACACCAATGGTGGGAAAAGAGAGATGAGGTTTTGTGTGGACTACAGGGGTCTCAATGCAGTCACTAGGACTGATGCCCATCCAATACCAAGGGCAGATGAGCTAATAGACACTTTGGCCTCAGCCAAGTATCTAAGCACATTTGACCTGACAGCTGGCTACTGGCAGATCAGACTAGCTGATGATGCAAAGCCAAAGACAGCATTCTCAACCCCTAGTGGGCATTATCAATTTGTGGTGATGCCCTTTGGTCTGAAGAATGCACCTGCCACTTTTCAGAGGTTGGTGAATACAGTCCTTACAGGTCTGGAAGCCTATAGTGCAGCATATCTAGATGATATTGCTGTCTTTAGCTCCACCTGGGAGGATCACCTGGTCCACCTCAGAAATGTTTTACAGGCCCTGCAGAAAGCAGGCCTGACTATCAAGGCCACCAAGTGCCAGATAGGGCAGAGTCAGGTTGTGTACCTGGGCCACCTTGTGGGTGGAGGCCAGGTTTAACCACTGCAGAGCAAGATCCAGACCATCATGGACTGGACTGCTCCAACTACCCAGACTCAGGTGAGAGCCTTCTTAGGCCTGACTGGGTACTATAGGAGATTTGTCAAGGGGTATGGATCAATAGTGACACCCCTGAATGACTTAACTTCCAAGAAAATGCCCAAAAAGGTTCAGTGGACAGTTAGCTGTCAAAAGGCATTTGATGACCTGAAGCAGGCCATGTGCACTGCTCCCATTCTACAGAGTCCTGATTACTCCAAGAAGTTCATTGTTCAAACTGATGCATCTGAATTGGGGGTAGGGGCTGTACTGTCACAATTGAATGATGAAGGTCAGGATCAGCCAGTAGCTTTTATTAGCAGAAGGCTGACCCCTAGAGAGAAACGTTGGTCAGCCATTGAGAGGGAGGCCTTTGCTGTGGTCTGGGCTCTGAAGAAGTTGAGGCCATACTTGTTTGGTACTCACTTCCTTGTTCAAACAGACCATAAGCCCCTCTTATGGCTAAAACAAATGAAGGGTGAAAACCCCAAACTGCTTAGGTGGTCCATTTCCCTACAGGGGATGGACTTCACAGTGGAACATAGACCTGGGAGTAACCATGCCAATGCAGATGGACTCTCTAGGTACTTCCACTTAGAACATGAAGACTTAACTGGGCAAGGTTAGTTTAATGTCCCTACGTTTGGGGGGTTGTGTAGGAGAGTAGGATCTGCTTCACATGGGTACCCCCACTTTTTGCTGATGCTTCACTGTTTTTCGACCTTAGTCTGGCTGGGGCCCTGCTAATCAGAACCCCAGCCTAGCTGCTTCCTCTTTAAAATGGTTTCCATGTGCCTTAGGCACATCTCTGATTGGAATCTGGAGTGCCCTTATAAGTCCCTAGTATATGGTATACTATGTACCCAGTGCATAGATACCTCAGAGGCCTACCAGGGGCTGCAGCATGTATTGTGCCACCCCTGGAAGGCCATCCAAACTGACACCACAGGTCTGCTACTGCAGCCTGGGTAAGGTGGTGCATGCACCCCTTACTGTGATATAGGCTACCTATATCACTACATACATACACACATATAAACCTATAAGTCACTCCTATGGCAGGCCTTATCAATCCTGAAGGCAGAGTGCGTGGTTCCTATGTGAGAGGGTGCCCCTGCATGAGCTGGGCCCCTCTGCAGCATTCAGAGACCCTTCTCTGATGCTGTTTGTAGTGCAGCCTGACCATATACTCTTAAGCACATTATAACCTCGCGTTAAATGCTAACTTTGGGATGGCTGCACGGAAACATGTTGTGTTTGGTGTCAAACATCTTGGTGTTCTGGCGGCGGGGGTAGCATTCCACCCTTCTAGAGGGAAAGACATGTACACACCGGTATACCCGGTACTGACTTTCCAGAGCCCTGGCATCACAAAATGGATGCCGCTGCCACAGACACGAGTCTGGCCTCCTGCTGCTGACCAAAACTCCGGCAGGGGAGGCCTGGACAATAGGTTTCCTGTCCCAGGGAGGTGTGACCACCTCCCCAGACAGGATAGTGTGTATTGGGGCTGGGCGGGAGCACTCTCGGGTGCTGTGAAGTCCTGCACTGGGGGCACACTTGGTGTCCCTGTGCATACCCTAGTTCAAACCGGCTCAGGGGCTTCCAGCCCCTGCTCTGGCGCGAAACTGGACAAAGGGAAAGGGGTGTAACCACCCCTCTGCCCTGACCCTCCCATAGGTGGGGCCACAGAGTATGTCCAACCCCCTACCTTAGTATAAGTAGGGGACCCCAGTCCTTAAGACTTTAGATTTACCTGGACGAAACTCTGATACAGAATCCTGGACCTTCGACGCTCTACTTTAAGATTAGAGGACTGAAGAATCTCCCTTGGGGTCAAGGAGTGACTCCCCTGCTTGGCAGGCACCAAAGAAGCAATTGTCCGGTCTGCATCGCTGAAGCTCCCGTCGGACGCCAAAGTCTTTGCATCGCCAGAGGTGGATTTCCAGACTTCCCCGCGGCTGCCCTGAGTCCCCAGCAAAGCTGAGGCCCGTAGCTGTAGTGGGTAACGTGGAACCGTGACCCCTGGACACCGATCGTATTTGCAAGTGCATCCTGTTCTGGGTCTCCCACGAAGTCGTGCTTTGGGCTCCGAGTAGCCCCAGCCTCCAGCACCAAATGCACCGAAGATCACTGGCCTCCACTCCACGAGTGTCCTGTGAGACAGCTCCACGTGCATCGTCTCGAGGCTCCTTTGCAGTCGCTAGTCCATTGGCTAGTAGGCCCTCCCGAAGGCCAATCTTTTTCTGCTTGGGCTCCCTGGTTGCTCCAGGTGTGCCCTGACTTATCCTCGCTGGGTGAGTCCCCCAGACCTTGCTGGTCTGCAACATCGTCCTCCTTCTATTTCCACGAGACTTTCGTTGCCAAGGCTTGTTGGGTCCAATACGGTCGCCGACACCCCCTGCAATCGACAGACGTCGTGGGACAGCTCGAATCCAGCTCCTGGTCATCGTCGACGCCTCCTGGACCTCGTGGCTGAAGAGTCAAGACGACCGTCAACCTACCTGAAGCACTCGACATCGGTGGGCATCTGCTCATCACCTTCCTGGTCACTGGCTAGTGACCCAGACTCTGTCCCCTCTGCTTTCAGGTTCTTCAGATCTTCAATCCACCTTTGGATCCACCCGAACACTTTTGACTTGGCCGCCAGCAGCACTTTGCAGCAGATCGCCATTGAAAGCGACGACGAAACCCGACCCCGAAAGACACCTATGCACCCGGCTCCCCTGGGTGAGGTAACTCGAGTACTCCGGTGCTCCCGTGGGTATTGACACTAGAACAGCCTAGTTCTCAAAGGGTTTGCTCCAAGTCCTCCTCTAAGTGTCCCTTTTCTTTAAAATTCCAACTGCGACTTTCCCCATAGAAGTCAACGGCGATTCGCAGCTGTGTTCTCACACTGCACGCGTCCCCGTGGGTCCCCTGTGTCACTACCTTGGGTGGTTCCTTGTGGTCCAAGCACTTCTACAGGCTCTAGGCCCTGTGTCTAGCTCAGTCGTGGTTCTTATACCACTTTATTGGTATATGGTTTGGTACGCCCCTAGGGCTCAAACGTGTATTTGTGCTATTACTGTAGATAACTAACTTATAATTTATGTACTTCGAACTCTAGCCTCATAAAGAGACTAGAGGGGTGTGTTTAGTAATAAATACATATATTTTGAATATATACCTGGTGTGGTCCTCTTTCATTTGGTCACTCAAGAGATTATAGACTGGTAAAACAAGCTGCTTTACATTCCTTCAAGACTTAGCCTGAAGGCTGCTCTCCATAGCTACCACTAGGATAGCTTTCAATAAAGGTTGTCTTTAACCTATCTCCAATAAGGGGTTGTTTGGACTGGTGCAAGGTGCCCACTATAATTAGTGGACAGCATATGCCAGGCCAACTTCTCACACAAGCCATATGCAAATCAGTCTTGACCCTGTTCCTTGTGGGAACAGTCCTGCCCAAACTGCCAAGCCAGGTCCTCCCTGGACCGGAAACAAGCATCCTGGGACCAGTTTCAGGGCATCACCCTTCATCAGCCAGGCTAGCTTGAATCCAGTGTTGTAGTGAGCACAAGACCCACGTCTGGGCATACCCTTCCCACTTAGAGCGACAAATGCAAAAGAAACAATTGATGGACGGAATGCTGGACAATGCAAACATTCACTCCTAGTCAGAAGGATCTGGGTTAAATCCATCATTCTTTTGCTCACCACACCACCCCTGTTTGGACCGAGCCATATGCAAATCAGTCTTGCCCCTGTTCCTTATGGGAACAATTCAGCCCAAACTGTCAAGCCAGGTCCTCCCTGGACCGGAAACAAGCATCCTGGGACCGGTTTCAGGGCATCACCCTTCATCAGCCAGGCTAGCTTGAATCCAGTGGTGTAGTGAGCACGGGACCCACGTCTGGGCATACCCTTCCCACTAAGGGTGAAAAATGCAAAAGAAACAATTGATGGACGGATGCTGGACAATGCAAACATTCACTCCCAGTCACAAGGATCTGGGTTAAATCCATCATTCTTTTGCTCACCACACCACCCCAGTTTGGACCCAGCCATATGCAAATCATTCTTGACCACGTTCCTTGTGGGAACAGTCCAGCCGAAACTGCCAAGCCAGGTCCTCCCTGGACCGGAAACAAGCATTCTGGGACCGGTTTCAGGGCATCACTATTCATCAGCCAGGCTAGCTTAAATACAGTGGTGTAGTGAGCACGGGATCCACGTCTGGGCATACCCTTCCCACTTATGGCGACAAATGCAAAAGAAACAGTTGATGGACGGCATGCTGGACAATGCAAACATTCACTCCCAGTCACAAGGATCTGAGTTAAATCCATCATTCTTTTGCTCACCACACCACCCCAGTTTGGACACAGCCATATGCAAATCAGTCTTGAACCTGTTCCTTGTGGGAACAGTCCAGCCCAAACTGCCAAGCCAGGTCCTCCCTGGCCCGGAAAAGCATCCTGGGACCGGTTTCAGGGCATCACCTTCATCAGCTAGTGTAGCTTCAATCCAGTGGTGTAGTGAGCACGGGTTCCACATCTGGGCATACTCTTCCCACTTAGGGCGACAAATGCAAAAGAACAATTGATGGACGGAATGCTGGACAATACAAACATTCACTCCCAGTCACAAGGATCTGGGTTACATCCATCATTCTTTTGCTCACCACACCACCCCAGTTTGGACCCAGCCATATGCAAATCAGTCTTGACCCTGTTCCTTGTGGGAACAGTCCAGCCCAAACTGCCAAGCCAGGTCCTCCCTGGACCGGAAACAAGCATCCTAAGACTGGTTTCAGGGTATCACCCTTCACCAGCCAGGCTAGCTTGAATCCAGTGGTGTAGTGAGCACGGGACCCACGTCTGGGCATACCCTTCCCACTTAGGGCGACAAATGCAAAAGAAACAATTGATGGAGGGAATGCTGGACAATACAAATATTCACTCCCAGTCACAAGGATCTGGGTTAAATCCATCATTCTTTTGCTCACCACACCACCCCAGTTTGGACCCAGCCATATGCAAATCAGTCTTGACCCTGTTCCTTGTGGGAACAGTCCAGCCCAAACTGCCAAGCCAGGTCCTCCCTGGACCGGAAACAAACCTCCTGGGACCGGTTTCAGGGCATCACCCTTCATCAGCCAGGCTAGCTTGAATCCAGTGGTGTAGTGAACACGGGACCCACGTCTGGGCATACCCTTCCCACTTAGAGCGACAAATGCAAAAGAAACAATTGATGGAGGGAATGCTGGACAATGCAAACATTCACTCCCAGTCACAAGGATCTGGGTTAAATCCATCATTCTTTTGCTCACCACACCACCCCAGTTTGGACCCAGCCATATGCAAATCAGTGTTGACCCTGTTCCTTGTGGGAACAGTCCAGCCCAAACTGCCAAGCCAGGTCCTCCCTGGACCGGAAACAAGCATCCTGAGACAAGTTTCAGGGCATCACCCTTCATCAGCCAGACTAGCTTGAATCCAGTGGTGTAGTGAGTACGGGACCCACGTCTGGGCACACCCTTCCCACTTAGGGCGACAAATGCAAAAGAAAGAATTGATGGACGGAATGGATGGACGGAATGCTGGACAATGCAAACATTTACTCCCAGTCACAAAGATATGGATTAATTCCATCATTATTTTGATCACCACACCAACAGTTTGGACCCAGCCATGTGCAGATCAGTCTTGACCCTGTTCCTTGTGGGAACAGTCCAGCCTAAACTGCCAAGCCAGGTCCTCCCTGGACCGGAAACAAGCATCCTGGGACCGGTTTCAGGGCATCACCCTTCATCAGCCAGGCTAGCTTGAATCCAGTGGTGTAGGGAGCACGGGACCCACGTCTGGGCATACCCTTCCCACTTAGGGAGACAAATGCAAAAGAAACAATTGATGGGGGGAATGTTGGACAATGCAAACAATCACTCCCAGTCACAAGGATCTGGGTTAAATCAGTCATTCTTTTGCTCTCCACACCACCCCAGTTTGGACCCAGCGATATGCAAATCTGTCTTGACCCTGTTCCTTGTGGGAATAGTCCAGCCCAAACTGCCAAGCCAGGTCCTCCCTGGACCGGAAACAAGCATCCTGGGACCAGTTTCAGAGCATCACCCTTCATCAGCCAGGCAAGCTTGAATCCAGTGTTGTAGTGAGAACGGGACCCACGTCTGGGCATACCTTTCCCACTTAGGGCGACAAATGCAAAAGAAACTATTGATGGACGGAATGCTGGACAATGTAAACATTCACTCCCAGTCACAAGGATCTGGGATAAATCCATCATTCTTTTGCTCACCACACCACCCCAGTTTGGACCCAGCCATATGCAAGTCAGTCTTGACCTTGTTCCTTGTGGGAACAGTCCAGCCCAAACTGCCAAGCCAGGTCCTCCCTGGACCGGAAACAAGCATCCTGGTACCGGTTTCAGGGCATCACCCTTCATCAGCCAGGCTAGCTTGAATCCAGTGGTGTAGTCAGCACGGGACCCACTTCTGGGCATACCCTTCCCACTTAGGGCGACAAATGCAAAAGGAACTATTGATGGACGGAATGCTGGACAATGGAAACATTCACTCCCAGTCACAAGGATCTGGGTTAAATCCATCATTCTTTTGCTCACCACAGCACCCCAGTTTGGACCCAGCCATATTCAAATCAGTCTTGACCCTGTTCCTTGTGGGAACAGTCCGGCCAAAACTGCCAAGCCAGGTCCTCCCTGGACCGGAAACAAGCATCCTGGGACCGGGTTCAAGGCATCACCCTTCATCAGCCAGGCTAGCTTGAATCCAGTGGTGTAGAGAGCACGGGACCCATGTCTGGGCATACCCTTCCCACTAAGGGCGACAAATGAAAAAGAAACAATTGATGGACGGATGCTGGACAATGCAAACATTCACTCCCAGTCACAAGAATCTGGGTTAAATCCATCATTCTTTTGCTCACCACACCACCCCAGTTTGGACCCAGCCATATGCACATCAGTCTTGACACTGTTCCTTGTGGGAACAGTCCAGCTCAAACTGCAAAGCCAGGTCCTCCCTGAACCGGAAACAAGCATCCTGGGACCGGTTTCAAGGAATCACCCTTCATCAGCCAGACTAGCTTGAATCCACTGGTGTAGTGAGCATGGGACCCACGTCTGGGCATACCCTTCCCACTTAGGGCGACAAATGCAAAAGAAACAATTGATGGACGGAATGCTGGACAATGCAAACATTCACTCCCATTCACAAGGATCTGGGTTAAATCCATCATTCTTTTGCTCACCACACCACCCAAGTTTGGACCAAGCCATATGCAAATCAGTCTTGACCCTGTTCCTTGTGGGAACAGTCCTGCCCAAACTGCCAAGCCAGGTCCTCCCTGGACCGGAAGCAAGCATCCTGGGAGCAGTTTCAGGGCATCACCCTTCCTCAGCAAGGCTAGCTTGAATCCAGTGTTGTAGTGAGCACGGGACCCACGTCTGGGCATACCCTTCCCACTTAGGGCGACAAATGCAAAAGAAACAATTGATGGACGGAATGTTGGACAATGCAAACCTTCACTCCCAGTCACAAGGATCTGGGTTAAATCCATCTTTCTTTTGCTCACCACACCACCCCTGTTTGGACCCAGCCATATGCAAATCAGTCTTGCCCCTGTTCCTTGTGGGAACAGTCCAGCCCAAACTGTCAAGCCAGGTCCTCCCTGGACCGGAAACAAGCATCCTGGGACCGGTTTCAGGGCATCACCCTTCATCAGCCAGGCTAGCTTGAATCCAGTGGTGTAGTGAGCACGGGACCCACGTCTGGGCATACCCTTCCCACTAAGGGCGAAAAATGCAAAAGAAACAATTGATGGACGGATGCTGGACAAAGCAAACATTCACTCCCAGTCACAAGGATCTGGGTTAAATCCATCATTCTTTTCCTCACCACACCACCCCAGTTTGGACCCAGCCATATGGAAATCAGTCTTGACCCTGTTCCTTGTGGGAACAGTCCAGCCCAAACTGCCAAGCCAGGTCCTCCCTGTACCGGAAAAGCATCCTGGGACCGGTTTCAGGGCATCACCCTTCATCAGCCAGGGTAGCTTCAATCCAGTGGTGTAGTGAGCACGGGATCCACATCTAGGCATACCCTTCCCACTTAGGGCGACAAATGAAAAAGAACAATTGATGGACGGAATACTGGACAATGCAAACATTCACTCCCAGTCACAAGGATCTGGGTTAAATCCATCATTCTTTTGATCACCACACCACCCCAGTTTGGACCCAGCCAAATGCAAATCAGTCTTGACCCTGTTCCTTATGGGAACAGTCCAGCCCAAACTGCCAAGCCAGGTCTTCGCTGGACCGGAAACAAGCATCCTGGGACCAATTTCAGGGCATCACCCTTCATCAGCCAGGCTAGCTTGAATCCATGGTGTAGTGAGCACAGGACCCACGTTTGGGCATACCCTTCCCACTTAGGGCGACAAAGCAAAAGAAACAAGTGATCGAGGGAATGCTGGACAATGCAAACATTCACTTCCAGTCACAAGGATCTGGGTTAAATCCATCATTCTTTTGCTCACCACACCACCCCAGTTTGGACCCAGCCATATGCAAATCAGTCTTGACCCTGTTCCTTGTGGGAACAGTCCAGACCAAACTGCCAAGCCAGGTCCTCCCTGGACTGGAAACAAGCATCCTGGGACCAGTTTCAGGGCATCACCCTTGATCAGCCAGGCTACCTTGAATCCAGTGGTGTAGTGAGCACGGGACCCACGTCTGGGCATACCCTTCCCACTTTGGGCAGCAAATGCAAAAGAAACAATTGATGGACGGAGAGCTGGACAATGCAAGCATTCACTCCCATTCACAAGGATCTCTATTAAATGCATCATTCTTTTTCTCACCACACCACCCCAGTTTGGACCCAGCCATATGCAAATCAGTCTTGACCCTGTTCCTTGTGGGAACAGTCCAGCCCAAACTGCCAAGCCAGGTCCTCCCTGGACCGGAAACACGCAACCTGGGACCGGTTTCAGGGCATCACCCTTCATGAGCCAGGCTAGCTTGAATCCAGTGGTGTAGTGAGCACGGGACCCACGTCTGGGCATACCCTTCCCACTTATGGCGACAAATGCAAAAGAAACAATTGATGGACGGAATGCTGGACAATGTAAACATTCACTCCCAGTCACAAGGATCTGGGTTAAATCCATCATTCTTTTCCTCACCACACCACCCCAGTTTGGACCCAGCCATATGCAAATCAGTCTTGACCACGTTCCTTGTGGGAACAGTCCAGCCGAAACTGCCAAGCCAGGTCCTCCCTAGACCAGAAACAAACATCCTGAGACCGGTTTCAGGACATCACCCTTCATCTGCCAGGCTAGCTTGAATCCAGTGGTGTAGTGAGCATGGGATCCACGTCTGGGCATACCCTTCCCACTTATGGCGACAAATGCAAAAGAAACAATTGATGGACGGAATGCTGGACAATGCAAACATTCACTCCCAGTCACAAGGATCTGGGTTAAATCCATCATTCTTTTGCTCACCACACCACCCCAGTTTGGACACAGCCATATGCAAATCAGTCTTGACCCTGTTCCTTGTGGGAACAGTCCAGCCCAAACTGCCAAGCCAAGTCCTCCCTGGACCGGAAAAGCATCCTGGGACCGGTTTCAGGGCATCACCCTTCATCAGCCAGGGTAGCTTCAATCCAGTGGTGTAACGAGCACGGGATCCACATCTGGGCATACCCTTCCCACTTTGAGCGACAAATGCAAAAGAAACAATTGATGTAGGGAATGCTGGACAGTGCAAACATTCACTCCCAGTCACAAGGATCTGGGCTAAATCCATCATTCTTTTGCTCACCACACCACCCCAATTTGGATCCAGCCATATGCAAATCAGTCTTGACCCTGTTCCTTGTGGGAACAGTCCAGCCCAAACTGCCAAGCCAGGTCCTCCCTGGACCGGAAACAAGCATCCTGGGACCAGTTTCAGGGCATCACCCTTCATCAGCCAGGCTACCTTGAATCCAGTGTTGTAGTGAGCACAGGACCCACGTCTGGGCATACCCTTCCCACTTCGGGCGACAAATGCAAAAGAAACAATTGATGGACGGAGTGCTGGACAATGCAAACATTCACTCCCAGTCACAAGGATCTCTGTTAAATGCATCATTCTTTTGCTCACCACACCACCCCAGTTTGGACCCAGCCAAATGCAAATCAGTCTTGACCCTGTTCCTTGTGGGAACAGTCCAGCCCAAACTGTCAAGCCAGGTCCTCCCTGGACCGGAAAGGCGCATCCTGGGACCGGTTTCAGGGCATCACCCTTCATCAGCCAGGCTATCTTGAATCCAGTGGTGTAGTGAGCAAGGGACCCACGTCTGGGCATACCCTTCCCACTTAGGGCGACAAATGCAAAAGAAACAATTGATGGACGGAATGCTGGACAATGCAAACATTCACTCCCCGTCACAAGGATCTGGGTTAAATCCATCATTCTTTTGCTCACCACACCACCCCAGTTTGGACCCAGCGATATGCAAATCTGTCTTGACCCTGTTCCTTGTGGGAACTGTCCAGCCCAAACTGCCAAGCTAGGTCCTCCCTGGACCGGAAACAAGCATCCTGGGACCAGTTTCAGGGCATCACACTTCATCAGCCAGGCTACCTTGAATCCAGTGTTGTAGTGAGCACGGGACCCACGTCTGGGCATACCCTTCCCACTTAGGGCAACAAATGCAAAAGAAACAATTGATGGACGGAATGCTGGACAATGCAAACATTCACTCCCAGTCACAAGGATCTGGGATAAATCCATCATTCTTTTGCTCACCACACCACCCCAGTTTGGACCCAGCCATATGCAAGTCAGTCTTGACCCTGTTCCTTGTGGGAACAGTCCAGCCCAAACTGCCAAGACAGGTCCTCCCTGGACCGGAAACAAGCATCCTGGGAAAGGTTTCAGGGCATCACCCTTCATCAGCCAGGCTAGCTTGAATCCAGTGGTGTAGTGAGCACGGGACCCACGTCTGGGCATACCCTTCTGACTTAGGGCGACAAATGCAAAAGAAACAATTGATGGACGGAATGCTGGACAATGGAAACATTCACTCCCAGTCAGAAGGATCTAGGTTAAATCCATCATTCTTTTGCTCACCACACCACCCCAGTTTGGACACAGCCATATGCAAATCAGTCTTGACCCTGTTCCTTGTGGGAACAGTCCAGCCCAAACTGCCAAGACAGGTCCTCCCTGGACCGGAAACAAGCATCCTGGGAAAGGTTTCAGGGCATCACCCTTCATCAGCCAGGGTAGCTTCAATCCAGTGGTGTAGTGAGCACGGGATCCACATCTGGGCATACCCTTCCCGCTTAGGGCGACAAATGCAAAAGAAACAATTGATGGAGGGAATGCTGGACAATGCAAACATTCACTCCCAGTCACAAGGATCTGGGTTAAATCCATCATTCTTTTGATCACCACACCACCCCAGTTTGGACCCAGCCAAATGCAAATCAGTCTTGACCCTGTTCCTTGTGGGAACAGTCCAGCCCAAACTGCCAAGCCAGGTCCTCGCTGGACCGGAAACAAGCATCCTGGGACCAGTTTCAGGGCATCACCCTTCATCAGCCAGGCTAGCTTGAATCCAGTGGTGTAGTGAGCACAGGACCCACGTTTGGGCATACCCTTCACACTTAGGGCGACAAAGCAAAAGAAACAAGTGATGGAGGGAATGCTGGACAATGCAAACATTCACTTCCAGTCACAAGGATCTGGGTTAAATCCATCATTCTTTTGCTCACCACACCACCCCAGTTTGGACCCAGCCATATGCAAATCAGTCTTGACCCTGTTCCTAGTGGGAACAGTCCAGACCAAACTGCCAAGCCAGGTCCTCCCTGGACTGGAAACAAGCATCCTGGGACCAGTTTCAGGGCATCACCCTTCATCAGCCAGGCTACCATGAATCCAGTGGTGTAGTGAGCACGGGACCCACGTCTGGCAATACCCTTCCCACTTCAGGCAGCAAATGCAAAAGAAACAATTGATGGACGGAGAGCTGGACAATGCAAGCATTCACTCCCAGTCACAAGGATCTCTATTAAATGCATCATTCTTTTTCTCACCACACCACCCCTGTTTGGACCCAGCCATATGCAAATCAGTCTTGACCCTGTTCCTTGTGGGAACAGTCCAGCCCAAACTGCCAAGCCAGGTCCTCCCTGGACCGGAAACACGCAAACTGGGACCGGTTTCAGGGCATCACCCTTCATGAGCCAGGCTAGCTTGAATCCAGTGGTGTAGTGAGCACGGGACCCACGTCTGGGCATACCGTTCCCACTTATGGCGACAAATGCAAAAGAAACAATTGATGGACGGAATGCTGGACAATGCAAATATTCACTCCCAGTCACAAGGATCTGGGTTAAATCCATCATTCTTTTGCTCACCGCACCACCCCAGTTTGGACCCAGCCATATGCAAATCAGTCTTGACCCTGTTCCTTGTGGGAACCGTCCAGCCCAAACTGCAAAGCCAGGTCCTCCCTGGACCGGAAACAAGCATCCTGGGACCGGTTTCAGGGCATCACCCTTCATCAGCCATGCTAGCTTGAATCCAGTGGTGTAGTGAGCACGGGACCCACGTCTGGGCATACCCTTCCCACTAAGGGCGAAAAATGCAAAAGAAACAATTGATGGACGGATGCTGGACAAAGCAAACATTCACTCCCAGTCACAAGGATCTGGGTTAAATCCATCATTCTTTTCCTCACCACACCACCCCAGTTTGGACCCATCCATATGCAAATCAGTCTTGACCACGTTCCTTGTGGGAACAGTCCAGCCGAAACTGCCAAGCCAGGTCCTCCCTGGACTGGAAACAAGCATCCTGAGACCGGTTTCAGGGCATCACCCTTCATCAGCCAGGCTAGCTTGAATCCAGTGGTGTAGTGAGCACGGGATCCACGTCTGGGCATACCCTTCCCACTTATGGCGACAAATGCAAAAGAAACAATTGATGGACGGAATGCTGGACAATGCATACATTCACTCCCAGTCACAAGGATCTGGGTTAAATCCATCATTCTTTTGCTCACCACACCACCCCAGTTTGGACCCAGCCATATGCAAATCAGTCTTGACCCTGTTCCTTGTGGGAACAGTCCAGCCCGAACTGCCAAGCCAAGTCCTCCCTGGACCGGAAACAAGCATCCTGGGACCGGTTTCAGGGCATCACCCTTCATCAGCCAGGCTAGCTTGAATCCAGTGGTGTAGCGAGCACGGGACCCACATCTGGGCATACCCTTCCCACTTTGAGCGACAAATGCAAAAGAAACAATTGATGTAGGGAATGCTGGACAGTGCAAACATTCACTCCCAGTCACAAGGATCTGGGTTAAATCCATCATTCTTTTGCTCACCACACCACCCCAATTTGGATCCAGCCATATGCAAATCAGTCTTGACCCTGTTCCTTGTGGGAACAGTCCAGCCCAAACTGCCAAGCCAGGTCCTCCCTGGACCGGAAACAAGCATCCTGGGACCAGTTTCAGGGCATCACCCTTCATCAGCCAGGCTACCTTGAATCCAGTGGTGTAGTGAGCACGGGACCCACGTCTGGGCATACCCTTCCCACTTCGGGTGACAAATGCAAAAGAAACAATTGATGGACGGAGTGCTGGACAATGCAAACATTCACTCCCAGTCACAAGGATCTGGGTTAAATCCATCATTCTTTTGCTCACCACACCACCCCAGTTTGGACCCAGCCATATGCAAATCAGTCTTGACCCTGTTCCTTGTGGGAACAGTCCAGCACAACCTGCCAAGCCAGGTCTTCCCTGGACCGGAAACAAGCATCCTGGGACCGGTTTCAGGGCATCACCCTTCATCAGCCAGGCTAGCTTGAATCCAGTGGTGTAGTGAGCACGGGACCCACGTCTGGGCATACCCTTCCCACTTAGGGCGACAAATGCAAAAGAAACAATTGATGGACGGAATGCTGGACAATGCAAACATTCACTCCCAGTCACAAGGATCTGGGTTAAATCCATCATTCTTTTGCTCACCACACCACCCCAGTTTGGACCCAGCGATATGCAAATCTGTCTTGACCCTGTTCCTTGTGGGAACTGTCCAGCCCAAACTGCCAAGCCAGGTCCTCCCTGGACCGGAAACAAGCATCCTGGGACCAGTTTCAGGGCATCACACTTCATGAGCCAGGCTAGCTTGAATCCAGTGTTGTAGTGAGCACGGGACCCACGTCTGGGCATACCCTTCACACTTAGGGCAACAAATGCAAAAGAAACAATTGATGGACGGAATGCTGGACAATGCAAACATTCACTCCCAGTCACAAGGATCTGGGATAAATCCATCATTCTTTTGCTCACCACACCACCCCAGTTTGGACCCAGCCATATGCAAGTCAGTCTTGACCCTGTTCCTTGTGGGAACAGTCCAGCCCAAACTGCCAAGACAGGTCCTCCATGGACCGGAAACAAGCATCCTGGGACCAGTTTCAGGGCATCACCCTTCATCAGCCAGGCTACCTTGAATCCAGTGGTGTAGTGAGCACGGGACCCACGTCTGGGCATACCCTTCCCACTTCGGGCGACAAATGCAAAAGAAACAATTGATGGACGGAGTGCTGGACAATGCAAACATTCACTCCCAGTCACAAGGATCTCTGTTAAATGCATAATTCTTTTGCTCACCACACCACCCCAGTTTGGACCCAGCCATATGCAAATCAGTCTTGACCCTGTTCCTTGTGGGAACAGTCCAGCCCAAACTGTCAAGCCAGGTCCTCCCTGGACCGGAAACACGCATCCTGGGACCGGTTTCAGGGCATCACCCTTCATCAGCCAGGCTATCTTGAATCCAGTGGTGTAGTGAGCAAGGGACCCACGTCTGGGCATACCCTTCCCACTTAGGGCGACAAATGCAAAAGAAACAATTGATGGACGGAATGCTGGACAATGCAAACATTCACTCCCAGTCACAAGGATCTGGGTTAAATCCATCATTCTTTTGCTCACCACACCACCCCAGTTTGGACCCAGCCATATGCAAATCAGTCTTGACCCTGTTCCTTGTGGGAACAGTCCAGCCCAAACTGCCAAGCCAGGTCCTCCCTGGACCGGAAACAAGTATCCTGGTACCGGTTTCAGGGCATCACCCTTCATCAGCCAGGCTAGCTTGAATCCAGTGGTGTAGGGAGCACGGGACCCACGTCTGGGCATACCCTTCCCACTTAGGGCGACAAATGCAAAAGAAACAATTGATGGGGGGAATGCTGGACAATGCAAATAATCACTCCCAGTCACAAGGATCTGGGTTAAATCCATCATTCTTTTGCTCACCACACCACCCCAGTTTGGACCCAGCGATATGCAAATCTGTCTTGACCCTGTTCCTTGTGGGATCTGTCCAGCCCAAACTGCCAAGCTAGGTCCTCCCTGGACCGGAAACAAGCATCCTGGGACCAGTTTCAGGGCATCACACTTCATCAGCCAGGCTAGCTTGAATCCAGTGTTGTAGTGAGCACGGGACCCACGTCTGGGCATACCCTTCCCACTTAGGGCAACAAATGCAAAAGAAACAATTGATGGACGGAATGCTGGACAATGCAAACATTCACTCCCAGTCACAAGGATCTGGGATAAATCCATCATTCTTTTGCTCACCACACCACCCCAGTTTGGACCCAGCCATATGCAAGTCAGTCTTGACCCTGTTCCTTGTGTGAACAGTCCAGCCCAAACTGCCAAGACAGGTCCTCCCTGGACCGGAAACAAGCATCCTGGGAAAGGTTTCAGGGCATCACCCTTCATCAGCCAGGCTAGCTTGAATCCAGTGGTGTAGTGATCACGGGACCCAAGTCTGGGCATACCCTTCCCACTTAGGGCGACAAATGCAAAAGAAACAATTGATGGACGGAATGCTGGACAATGGAAACATTCACTCCCAGTCACAAGGATCTAGGTTAAATCCATCATTCTTTTGCTCACCACACCACCCCAGTTTGGACACAGCCATATGCAAATCAGTCATGACCCTGTTCCTTGTGGGAACAGTCCAGCCCAAACTGCCAAGACAGGTCCTCCCTGGACCGGAAACAAGCATCCTGGGAAAGGTTTCAGGGCATCACCCTTCATCAGCCAGGGTAGCTTCAATCCAGTGGTGTAGTGAGCACGGGACCCACGTCTGGGCATACCCTTCCCACTTCAGGCAGCAAATGCAAAAGAAACAATTGATGGACGGAGAGCTGGACAATGCAAGCATTCACTCCCAGTCACAAGGATCTCTATTAAATGCATCATTCTTTTGCTCACCACACCACCCCAGTTTGGACCCAGCCATATGCAAATCAGTCTTGACCCTGTTCCTTGTGGGAACAGTCCAGCCCGAACTGCCAAGCCAGGTCCTCCCTGGACCGGAAACACGCATCCTGGGACCGGTTTCAGGGCATCACCCTTCATCAGCCAGGCTAGCTTGAATCCAGTGGTGTAGTGAGCACGGGACCCACGTCTGGGCATACCGTTCCCACTTATGGCGACAAATGCAAAAGAAACAATTGATGGACGGAATGCTGGACAATGCAAACATTCACTCCCAGTCACAAGGATCTGGGTTAAATCCATCATTCTTTTGCTCACCACACCACCCCAGTTTGGACCCAGCCATATGCAAATCAGTCTTGACCCTGTTCCTTGTGGGAACCGTCCAGCCCGAACTGCAAAGCCAGGTCCTCCCTGGACCGGAAACAAGCATCCTGGGACCGGTTTCAGGGCATCACCCTTCATCAGCCATGCTAGCTTGAATCCAGTGGTGTAGTGAGCACGGGACCCACGTCTGGGCATACCCTTCCCACTTAGGGCGACAAATGCAAAAGAAACAATTGATGGACGGAATGCTGGACAATGCAAACATTCACTCCCAGTCACAAGGATCTGGGTTAAATCCATCATTCTTTTGCTCACCACACCACCCCAGTTTGGACCCATCCATATGCAAATCAGTCTTGACCACTGTTCCTTGTGGGAACAGTCCAGCCCGAAACTGCCAAGCCAGGTCCTCCCTGGACTGGAAACAAGCATCCTGAGACCGGTTTCAGGGCATCACCCTTCATCAGCCAGGCTAGCTTGAATCCAGTGGTGTAGTGAGCACGGGATCCACGTCTGGGCATACCCTTCCCACTTATGGCGACAAATGCAAAAGAAACAATTGATGGACGGAATGCTGGACAATGCATACATTCACTGCCAGTCACAAGGATCTGGGTTAAATCCATCATTCTTTTGATCACCACACCACCCCAGTTTGGACCCAGCCATATGCAAATCAGTCTTGACCCTGTTCCTTGTGGGAACAGTCCAGCCCAAACTGCCAAGCCAAGTCCTCCCTGGACCGGAAAAGCATCCTGGGACCGGTTTCAGGGCATCACCCTTCATCAGCCAGGGTAGCTTCAATCCAGTGGTGTAGTGAGCACGGGACCCACGTCTGGGCATACCCTTCCCACTTTGGGCGACAAATGCAAAAGAAACAATTGATGGAGGGAATGCTGGACAATGCAAACATTCACTCCCAGTCACAAGGATCTGGGTTAAATCCATCATTCTTTTGCTCACCACACCACCCCAGTTTGGATCCAGCCATATGCAAATCAGTCTTGACCCTGTTCCTTGTGGGAACAGTCCAGCCCGAACTGCCAAGCCAGGTCCTCCCTGGACCGGAAACAAGCATCCTGGGACCAGTTTCAGGGCATCACCCTTCATCAGCCAGGCTAGCTTGAATCCAGTGGTGTAGTGAGCACGGGACCCACGTCTGGGCATACCCTTCCCACTTCGGGTGACAAATGCAAAAGAAACAATTGATGGACGGAATGCTGGACAATGCAAACATTCACTCCCAGTCACAAGGATCTGGGTTAAATCCATCATTCTTTTGCTCACCACACCACCCCAGTTTGGACCCAGCCATATGCAAATCAGTCTTGACCCTGTTCCTTGTGGGAACAGTCCAGCCCGAACCTGCCAAGCCAGGTCCTCCCTGGACCGGAAACAAGCATCCTGGGACCGGTTTCAGGGCATCACCCTTCATCAGCCAGGCTAGCTTGAATCCAGTGGTGTAGTGAGCACGGGACCCACGTCTGGGCATACCCTTCCCACTTAGGGCGACAAATGCAAAAGAAACAATTGATGGACGGAATGCTGGACAATGCAAATATTCACCCCCAGTCACAAGGATCTGGGTTAAATCCATCATTCTTTTGCTCACCACACCACCCCAGTTTGGACCCAGCCATATGCAAATCTGTCTTGACCCTGTTCCTTGTGGGAACAGTCCAGCCCGAACTGCCAAGCCAGGTCCTCCCTGGACCGGAAACAAGCATCCTGGGACCAGTTTCAGGGCATCACACTTCATCAGCCAGGCTAGCTTGAATCCAGTGGTGTAGTGAGCACGGGACCCACGTCTGGGCATACCCTTCCCACTTAGGGCAACAAATGCAAAAGAAACAATTGATGGACGGAATGCTGGACAATGCAAACATTCACTCCCAGTCACAAGGATCTGGGTTAAATCCATCATTCTTTTGCTCACCACACCACCCCAGTTTGGACCCAGCCATATGCAAGTCAGTCTTGACCCTGTTCCTTGTGGGAACAGTCCAGCCCAAACTGCCAAGACAGGTCCTCCATGGACCGGAAACAAGCATCCTGGGACCAGTTTCAGGGCATCACCCTTCATCAGCCAGGCTACCTTGAATCCAGTGGTGTAGTGAGCACGGGACCCACGTCTGGGCATACCCTTCCCACTTCGGGCGACAAATGCAAAAGAAACAATTGATGGACGGAGTGCTGGACAATGCAAACATTCACTCCCAGTCACAAGGATCTCTGTTAAATGCATAATTCTTTTGCTCACCACACCACCCCAGTTTGGACCCAGCCATATGCAAATCAGTCTTGACCCTGTTCCTTGTGGGAACAGTCCAGCCCGAACTGCCAAGCCAGGTCCTCCCTGGACCGGAAACAAGCATCCTGGGACCGGTTTCAGGGCATCACCCTTCATCAGCCAGGCTAGCTTGAATCCAGTGGTGTAGTGAGCACGGGACCCACGTCTGGGCATACCCTTCCCACTTAGGGCGACAAATGCAAAAGAAACAATTGATGGACGGAATGCTGGACAATGCAAACATTCACTCCCAGTCACAAGGATCTGGGTTAAATCCATCATTCTTTTGCTCACCACACCACCCCAGTTTGGACCCAGCCATATGCAAATCAGTCTTGACCCTGTTCCTTGTGGGAACAGTCCAGCCCGAACTGCCAAGCCAGGTCCTCCATGGACCGGAAACAAGCATCCTGGGACCAGTTTCAGGGCATCACCCTTCATCAGCCAGGCTAGCTTGAATCCAGTGGTGTAGTGAGCACGGGACCCACGTCTGGGCATACCCTTCCCACTTAGGGCGACAAATGCAAAAGAAACAATTGATGGACGGAATGCTGGACAATGCAAACATTCACCCCCAGTCACAAGGATCTCGGTTAAATCCATAATTCTTTTGCTCACCACACCACCCCAGTTTGGACCCAGCCATATGCAAATCAGTCTTGACCCTGTTCCTTGTGGGAACAGTCCAGCCCGAACTGTCAAGCCAGGTCCTCCCTGGACCGGAAACAAGCATCCTGGGACCGGTTTCAGGGCATCACCCTTCATCAGCCAGGCTAGCTTGAATCCAGTGGTGTAGTGAGCACGGGACCCACGTCTGGGCATACCCTTCCCACTTAGGGCGACAAATGCAAAAGAAACAATTGATGGACGGAATGCTGGACAATGCAAACATTCACTCCCAGTCACAAGGATCTGGGTTAAATCCATCATTCTTTTGCTCACCACACCACCCCAGTTTGGACCCAGCCATATGCAAATCAGTCTTGACCCTGTTCCTTGTGGGAACAGTCCAGCCCGAACTGCCAAGCCAGGTCCTCCCTGGACCGGAAACAAGCATCCTGGTACCGGTTTCAGGGCATCACCCTTCATCAGCCAGGCTAGCTTGAATCCAGTGGTGTAGTGAGCACGGGACCCACGTCTGGGCATACCCTTCCCACTTAGGGCGACAAATGCAAAAGAAACAATTGATGGACGGAATGCTGGACAATGCAAACATTCACTCCCAGTCACAAGGATCTGGGTTAAATCCATCATTCTTTTGCTCACCACACCACCCCAGTTTGGACCCAGCCATATGCAAATCTGTCTTGACCCTGTTCCTTGTGGGATCTGTCCAGCCCAAACTGCCAAGCTAGGTCCTCCCTGGACCGGAAACAAGCATCCTGGGACCAGTTTCAGGGCATCACACTTCATCAGCCAGGCTAGCTTGAATCCAGTGGTGTAGTGAGCACGGGACCCACGTCTGGGCATACCCTTCCCACTTAGGGCAACAAATGCAAAAGAAACAATTGATGGACGGAATGCTGGACAATGCAAACATTCACTCCCAGTCACAAGGATCTGGGATAAATCCATCATTCTTTTGCTCACCACACCACCCCAGTTTGGACCCAGCCATATGCAAGTCAGTCTTGACCCTGTTCCTTGTGGGAACAGTCCAGCCCGAACTGCCAAGCCAGGTCCTCCCTGGACCGGAAACAAGCATCCTGGGAACGGTTTCAGGGCATCACCCTTCATCAGCCAGGTTAGCTTGAATCCAGTGGTGTAGTGAGCACGGGACCCACGTCTGGGCATACCCTTCCCCTTAGGGCGACAAATGCAAAAGAAACAATTGATGGACGGAATGCTGGACAATGCAAACATTCACTCCCAGTCACAAGGATCTAGGTTAAATCCATCATTCTTTTGCTCACCACACCACCCCAGTTTGGACCCAGCCATATGCAAATCAGTCTTGACCCTGTTCCTTGTGGGAACAGTCCAGCCCGAACTGCCAAGCCAGGTCCTCCCTGGACCGGAAACAAGCATCCTGGGACCGGTTTCAGGGCATCACCCTTCATCAGCCAGGCTAGCTTGAATCCAGTGGTGTAGTGAGCACGGGACCCACGTCTGGGCATACCCTTCCCACTTCAGGGCAGACAAATGCAAAAGAAACAATTGATGGACGGAGATGCTGGACAATGCAAACATTCACTCCCAGTCACAAGGATCTCTGTTAAATCCATAATTCTTTTGCTCACCACACCACCCCAGTTTGGACCCAGCCATATGCAAATCAGTCTTGACCCTGTTCCTTGTGGGAACAGTCCAGCCCAAACTGCCAAGCCAGGTCCTCCCTGGACCGGAAACACGCAACCTGGGACCGGTTTCAGGGCATCACCCTTCATCAGCCAGGCTAGCTTGAATCCAGTGGTGTAGTGAGCACGGGACCCACGTCTGGGCATACCGTTCCCACTTATGGCGACAAATGCAAAAGAAACAATTGATGGACGGAATGCTGGACAATGCAAACATTCACTCCCAGTCACAAGGATCTGGGTTAAATCCATCATTCTTTTGCTCACCACACCACCCCAGTTTGGACCCAGCCATATGCAAATCAGTCTTGACCCTGTTCCTTGTGGGAACAGTCCAGCCCAAACTGCCAAGCCAGGTCCTCCCTGGACCGGAAACAAGCATCCTGGGACCGGTTTCAGGGCATCACCCTTCATCAGCCAGGCTAGCTTGAATCCAGTGGTGTAGTGAGCACGGGACCCACGTCTGGGCATACCCTTCCCACTTAGGGCGACAAATGCAAAAGAAACAATTGATGGACGGAATGCTGGACAAAGCAAACATTCACTCCCAGTCACAAGGATCTGGGTTAAATCCATCATTCTTTTGCTCACCACACCACCCCAGTTTGGACCCAGCCATATGCAAATCAGTCTTGACCCTGTTCCTTGTGGGAACAGTCCAGCCCGAAACTGCCAAGCCAGGTCCTCCCTGGACTGGAAACAAGCATCCTGGAGACCGGTTTCAGGGCATCACCCTTCATCAGCCAGGCTAGCTTGAATCCAGTGGTGTAGTGAGCACGGGATCCACGTCTGGGCATACCCTTCCCACTTATGGCGACAAATGCAAAAGAAACAATTGATGGACGGAATGCTGGACAATGCATACATTCACTCCCAGTCACAAGGATCTGGGTTAAATCCATCATTCTTTTGCTCACCACACCACCCCAGTTTGGACCCAGCCATATGCAAATCAGTCTTGACCCTGTTCCTTGTGGGAACAGTCCAGCCCGAACTGCCAAGCCAAGTCCTCCCTGGACCGGAAACAAGCATCCTGGGACCGGTTTCAGGGCATCACCCTTCATCAGCCAGGCTAGCTTGAATCCAGTGGTGTAGTGAGCACGGGACCCACGTCTGGGCATACCCTTCCCACTTTGGGCGACAAATGCAAAAGAAACAATTGATGGACGGAATGCTGGACAATGCAAACATTCACTCCCAGTCACAAGGATCTGGGTTAAATCCATCATTCTTTTGCTCACCACACCACCCCAGTTTGGACCCAGCCATATGCAAATCAGTCTTGACCCTGTTCCTTGTGGGAACAGTCCAGCCCGAACTGCCAAGCCAGGTCCTCCCTGGACCGGAAACAAGCATCCTGGGACCAGTTTCAGGGCATCACCCTTCATCAGCCAGGCTAGCTTAAATCGAGTGGTGTAGTGAGCACGGGACCCACGTCTGGGCATACCCTTCCCACTTAGGGTGACAAATGCAAAAGAAACAATTGATGGACGGAATGCTGGACAATGCAAACATTCACTCCCAGTCACAAGGATCTGGGTTAAATCCATCATTCTTTTGCTCACCACACCACCCCAGTTTGGAACCAGCCATATGCAAATCAGTCTTGACCCTGTTCCTTGTGGGAACAGTCCAGCCCGAACTGCCAAGCCAGGTCCTCCCTGGACCGGAAACAAGCATCCTGGGACCGGTTTCAGGGCATCACCGTTCATCAGCCAGGCTAGCTTGAATCCAGTGGTGTAGTGAGCACGGGACCCACGTCTGGGCATACCCTTCCCACTTAGGGCGACAAATGCAAAAGAAACAATTGATGGACGGAATGCTGGACAATGCAAACATTCACTCCCAGTCACAAGGATCTGGGTTAAATCCATCATTCTTTTGCTCACCACACCACCCCAGTTTGGACCCAGCCATATGCAAATCAGTCTTGACCCTGTTCCTTGTGGGAACAGTCCAGACCGAACTGCCAAGCCAGGTCCTCCCTGGACCGGAAACAAGCATCCTGGGACCAGTTTCAGTGCATCACCCTGAATCAGCCAGGCTAGCTTGAATCCAGTGGTGTAGTGAGCACGGGACCCACGTCTGGG
Source organism: Calotriton arnoldi (assembly GCA_963921515.1). NCBI lineage: Eukaryota > Metazoa > Chordata > Amphibia > Caudata > Salamandridae > Calotriton > Calotriton arnoldi. The sequence continues at coordinate 199,136 of CAWUFW010009290.1, forward strand.
CATACACTTCCAACTTGGGCAACAAAAGCAAAAGAAACAATTGATGGACGGAATGCTGGACAATGCAAACATTCACTCCCAGTCACAAGGATCTGGGTTAAATCCATCATTCTTTTGCTCACCACACCACCCCAGTTTGGACCCAGCCATATGCAAATCAGTCTTGACCCTGTTCCTTGTGGGAACAGTCCAGCCCAAACTGCCTAGCCTGGTCCTCCATGGACCGGAAACAAGCATCCTGGGACCAGTTTCAGGGCATCACCCTTCATCAGCCAGGCTAGCTTGAATCCAGTGGTGTAGTGAGCACGGGACCCACGTCTGGGCATACCCTTCCCACTTAGGGCGACAAATGCAAAAGAAACAATTGATGGACGGAATGCTGGACAATGCAAACATTCACTCCCAGTCACAAGGATCTCGGTTAAATCCATCATTCTTTTGCTCACCACACCACCCCAGTTTGGACCCAGCCATATGCAAATCAGTCTTGACCCTGTTCCTTGTGGGAACAGTCCAGCCCGAACTGTCAAGCCAGGTCCTCCCTGGACCGGAAACAAGCATCCTGGGACCGGTTTCAGGGCATCACCCTTCATCAGCCAGGCTAGCTTGAATCCAGTGGTGTAGTGAGCACGGGACCCACGTCTGGGCATACCCTTCCCACTTAGGGCGACAAATGCAAAAGAAACAATTGATGGACGGAATGCTGGACAATGCAAACATTCACTCCCAGTCACAAGGATCTGGGTTAAATCCATCATTCTTTTGCTCACCACACCACCCCAGTTTGGACCCAGCCATATGCAAATCAGTCTTGACCCTGTTCCTTGTGGGAACAGTCCAGCCCGAACTGCCAAGCCAGGTCCTCCCTGGACCGGAAACAAGCATCCTGGGACCGGTTTCAGGGCATCACCCTTCATCAGCCAGGCTAGCTTGAATCCAGTGGTGTAGTGAGCACGGGACCCACGTCTGGGCATACCCTTCCCACTTAGGGCGACAAATGCAAAAGAAACAATTGATGGACGGAATGCTGGACAATGCAAATATTCACTCCCAGTCACAAGGATCTGGGTTAAATCCATCATTCTTTTGCTCACCACACCACCCCAGTTTGGACCCAGCCATATGCAAATCAGTCTTGACCCTGTTCCTTGTGGGAACAGTCCAGCCCGAACTGCCAAGCTAGGTCCTCCCTGGACCGGAAACAAGCATCCTGGGACCAGTTTCAGGGCATCACACTTCATCAGCCAGGCTAGCTTGAATCCAGTGGTGTAGTGAGCACGGGACCCACGTCTGGGCATACCCTTCCCACTTAGGGCAACAAATGCAAAAGAAACAATTGATGGACGGAATGCTGGACAATGCAAACATTCACTCCCAGTCACAAGGATCTGGGATAAATCCATCATTCTTTTGCTCACCACACCACCCCAGTTTGGACCCAGCCATATGCAAGTCAGTCTTGACCCTGTTCCTTGTGGGAACAGTCCAGCCCGAACTGCCAAGCCAGGTCCTCCCTGGACCGGAAACAAGCATCCTGGGACCGGTTTCAGGGCATCACCCTTCATCAGCCAGGCTAGCTTGAATCCAGTGGTGTAGTGAGCACGGGACCCACGTCTGGGCATACCCTTCCCACTTAGGGCGACAAATGCAAAAGAAACAATTGATGGACGGAATGCTGGACAATGCAAACATTCACTCCCAGTCACAAGGATCTAGGTTAAATCCATCATTCTTTTGCTCACCACACCACCCCAGTTTGGACCCAGCCATATGCAAATCAGTCTTGACCCTGTTCCTTGTGGGAACAGTCCAGCCCGAACTGCCAAGCCAGGTCCTCCCTGGACCGGAAACAAGCATCCTGGGAACCGGTTTCAGGGCATCACCCTTCATCAGCCAGGCTAGCTTGAATCCAGTGGTGTAGTGAGCACGGGATCCACATCTGGGCATACCCTTCCCACTTAGGGCGACAAATGCAAAAGAAACAATTGATGGACGGAATGCTGGACAATGCAAACATTCACCCCCAGTCACAAGGATCTAGGTTAAATCCATCATTCTTTTGCTCACCACACCACCCCAGTTTGGACCCAGCCATATGCAAATCAGTCTTGACCCTGTTCCTTGTGGGAACAATCCAGCCCGAACTGCCAAGCCAGGTCCTCCCTGGACCGGAAACAAGCATCCTGGGACCAGTTTCAGGGCATCACCCTTCATCAGCCAGGCTACCTTGAATCCAGTGGTGTAGTGAGCACGGGACCCACGTCTGGGCATACCCCTCCCACTTCGGGCGACAAATGCAAAATAAACAATTGATGGACAGAGTGCTGGACAATGCAAACATTCACTGCCAGTCACAAGGATCTCTGTTAAATGCATCATTCTTTTGCTCACCACACCACCCCAGTTTGGACCCAGCCATATGCAAATCAGTCTTGACCCTGTTCATTGTGGGAACAGTCCAGCCCAAACTGCCAAGCCAGGTCCTCCCTGGACCGGAAACACGCATCCTGGGACCGGTTTCAGGGCATCACCCTTCATCAGCCAGGCTAGCTTGAATCCAGTGGTGTAGTGAGCACGGGATCCACGTCTGGGCATACCCTTCCCACTTAGGGCGACAAATGCAAAAGAAACAATTGATGGACGGAATGCTGGACAATGCAAACATTCACTCCCAGTCACAAGGATCTGGGTTAAATCCATCATTCTTTTGCTCACCACACCACCCCAGTTTGGACCTAGCCATATGCAAATCAGTCTTGACCCTGTTCCTTGTGGGAACAGTCCAGCCCAAACTGCCAAGCCAGGTCCTCCCTGGACCGGAAACAAGCATCCTGGGACCAGTTTCAGGGCATCACCCTTCATCAGCCAGGCTAGCTTGAATCCAGTGGAGTAGGGAGCACGGGACCCACGTCTGGGCATACCCTTCCCACTTAGGGCGACAAATGCAAAAGAAACAATTGATGGGGGGAATGCTGGACAATGCAAACAATCACTCCCAGTCAGAAGGATCTGGGTTAAATCAATCATTCTTTTGCTCTCCACACCACCCCAGTTTGGACCCAGCGATAAGCAAATCTGTCTTGACCCTGTTCCTTGTGGGAACAGTCCAGCCCAAACTGGCAAGCCAGGTCCTCCCTGGACCGGAAATAAGCATCCTGGGACCAGTTTCAGGGCATCACTCTTCATCAGCCAGGCTAGCTTGAATCCAGTGTTGTAGTGTGAATGGGACCCACGTCTGGGCATACCCTTCCCACTTAGGGGGACAAATGCAAAAGAAACAATTGATGGACGGAATGCTGGACAATACAAACATTCACTCCCAGTCACAAGGATCTGGGATAAATCCATCATTCTTTTGCTCACCACACCACCCCAGTTTGAACCCAGCCATATGCAAATCAGTCTTGACCCTGTTCCTTGTGGGAACAGTCCAGCCCGAACTGCCAAGCCAGGTCCTCCCTGGACCGGAAACAAGCATCCTGGGACCGGTTTCAGGGCATCACCCTTCATCAGCCAGGCTAGCTTGAATCCAGTGGTGTAGTGAGCACGGGACCCATGTCTGTGCATACCCTTCCCACTTAGGGCGACAAATGCAAAAGAAACAATTGATGGATGGAATGCTGGACAATGGAAACATTCAGTCCCAGTCACAAGGATCTGGGTTAAATCCATCATTCTTTTGCTCACCACACCACCCCAGTTTGGACCCAGCCATATGCAAATCAGTCTTGACCCTGTTCCTTGTGGGAACAGTCCAGCCTGCACTGCCAAGCCAGGTCCTCCCTGGGCCGGAAACAAGCCTCCTGGGACCGGTTTCAGGGCATCACCCTTCATCAGCCAGGCTAGCTTGAATCCAGTGGTGTAGTGAGCACGGGACCCACGTCTGGGCATACCCTTCCCACTAAGGGCGACCGATGCAAAAGAAACAATTGATGGACGGATGCTGGACAATGCAAACATTCACTCCCAGTCACAAGGATCTGGGTTAAATCCATCATTCTTTTGCTCACCACACCACCCCAGTTTGGACCCAGCCATATGCAAATCAGTCTTGACCATGTTCCTTGTGGGAACAGTCCAGCCCAAACTGCCAAGCCAGGTCCTCCTGGACCAGAAACAAGCATCTTGCGACCGGTTTCAGGGCATCACCCTTCATCAGCCAGGCTAGTTTGAATCCAGTGGTGTAGTGAGCACGGGACCCACGTCTGGGCATACCCTTCCCACTTAGGGCGACAAATGCAAAAGAAACAATTGATGGACGGAATGCTGGACAATGCAAACATTCACTCCCAGTCACAAGGATCTGGGTTAAATCCATCATTCTTTTGCTCACCACACCACCCCAGTTTGGACCCAGCGATATGCAAATCAGTCTTGACCCTGTTCCTTGTGGGAACAGTCCAGCCCGAACTGCCAAGCCAGGTCCTCCCTGGACCGGAAACAAGCATCCTGGGACCAGTTTCAGGGCATCACCCTTCATCAGCCAGGCTAGCTTGAATCCAGTGGTGTAGTGAGCATGGGACCCACGTCTGGGCATACCCTTCCCACTTAGGGCGACAAATGCAAAAGAAACAATTGATGGACGGAATGCTGGACAATACAAACATTCACTCCCAGTCACAAGGATCTGGGATAAATCCATCATTCTTTTGCTCACCACACCACCCCAGTTTGAACCCAGCCATATGCAAGTCAGTCTTGACCCTGTTCCTTGTGGGAACAGTCCGGCCCGAACTGCCAAGCCAGGTCCTCCCTGGACCAGAAACAAGCATCCTGGGAACGGTTTCAGGGCATCACCTTTCATCAGCCAGGCTAGCTTGAATCCAGTGGTGTAGTGAGCACGGGACCCACGTCTGGGCATACCCTTCCCACTTAGGGCGACAAATGCAAAAGAAACAATTGATGGACGGAATGCTGGACAATGCAAACATTCACTCCCAGTCACAAGGATCTGGGTTAAATCCATCATTCTTTTGCTCACCACACCACCCCAGTTTGGACCCAACCATATGCAAATCAGTCTTGACCCTGTTCCTTGTGGGAACAGTCCAGCCCAAACTGCCAAGCCAGGTCCTCCCTGGACCGGAAACAAGCATCCTGGGACCGGTTTCAGGGCATCACCCTTCATCAGCCAGGCTAGCTTGAATCCAGTGGTGTAGTGAGCACAGGACCCACGTCTGGGCATACCCTTCCCACTTAGGGCGACAAATGCAAAAGAAACAATTGATGGACGGAATGCTGGACAATGCAAACATTCACTCCCAGTCACAAGGATCTGGGTTAAATCCATCATTCTTTTGCTCACCACACCACCCCAGTTTGGACCCAGCCATATGCAAATCAGTCTTGACCCTGTTCCTTGTGGGAACAGTCCAGCCCAAACTGCCAAGCCAGGTCCTCCCTGGACCGGAAACAAGCATCGTGGGACCAGTTCCAGGGCATCACCCTTCATCAGCCAGGCTAGCTTGAATCCAGTGTTGTAGTGAGCACGGGACCCACGTCTGGGCATACCCTTCCCACTTAGGGCGACAAATGCAAAAGAAACAATTGATGGACGGAATGCTGGACAATACAAACATTCACTCTCAGTCACAAGGATCTGAGTTGAATCCATCATTCTTTTGCTGACCACACCACCCCTGTTTGGACCCAGCAATATGCAAATCAGTCTTGACCCTGTTCCTTGTGGGAACAGTCCAGCCCAAGCTGTCAAGCCAGGTCCTCCCTGGACCGGAAACAAGCATCCTGGGACTGCTTTCAGGGCATCACCCTTCATCAGCCAGGCTAGCTTGAATCCAGTGTTGTAGTGAGCACGGGACCCACGTCTGGGCATACCCTTCCCACTTAGGGCGACAAATGCAAAAGAAATAATTGATGGACGGAATGCTGGACAATGCAAACATTCACTCCCAGTCACAAGGATCTGGGTTAAATCCATCATTCTTTTGTGTAAAGCATCTCTGCCCAGAACAGGCTTTTTTTCTGGCCTCTGAGAGCGTGGGCTCTCAGCCCATGAGGTCAGAAACATGTCTGATGGTGGTAGGCTGGCTATGACTACTCAGAGACCACACCAGTGCTTGGTAGGTTCTCAGGGGACCCTCTAAAGAGTCTCCTGTGTGCATTTTTTAAATAAATCCAACATTGGCATCAATGAGTATTTAGTAAGATGAGATGTTTAGTACCAAACAGCTTAGGATACTCTGAAGCCATCATGGAGCTAGATAACTCGTAACAACAATATCCAACCAATGTTCTCTCTATGGCTTCCCTGTGCACATTAATCACAATGTATACATCACAATATATCATGAAATGATGATGTATGTTGTATATACATTGTGTTTAATTTGATGTTTTAGTGACTAGGGGTGAGCATGGGTTATCTTCGGTGTGTAATCCCCTTACCCTGACTAGAAAGAAGGGTCCCTACTTGGACAGAGAGCAAGCCACTGCCAACTAGAGACCTCCATTTCTAACAGTTCTCAAGACTGAAATCACTAGTCCATTACCTATGTTACCGAACCAGTTGCTAACAGTTGACAATCCTTTCCCTATTATTTCTCAGGCACCATCAGCTTTTAAATCTTTCAAGTCTTTCTTCAAGTCAGTAATATTTTTAATGTAATTCTCTAGATCTTTACTCTTGTCTGTTATGTAAGTGCAATATTGTTGAACTTTTAACAAACAACAAACTCCATCCTCATTCAATTTTGCATCACCATCGATCCGATTGAAATCAGTTCAATATCTACAACAGAAAATCCTCCAGGTATACTGGTGACTAATTTATCTACTATAGTAGAAAGCAATCTTATCTTTTGCAAATGTAATGCCTCTGCTACAGAAGGTATTGAAGCTCCAAAAATGTCACCCACTATTTCACTAGCACTCACACTTTCACATGAAACATTTTTGGAAAAACAATTCCAGAACTACAGATTCCATGCCATCCTTTCAGCAACTTGTAATAAGCATTCTTTCCACATGTATAATACACTTCAGGAAAGGTAGTATCAACTCGTTCTAAGTATCTTCACCAGTTCTCATAAACGTCAAAGGTATGTTCACATTCACTATGACCTACAAATTTTGTATTAGTATTTGATCTTTTTCTATATATACAAATTTTTCCTTTATGCTGCCAGTGTAAAGCTAAATTAGCCATTCCTTCTTCTATTTTATTTACTTCCCCTGGTAAGTAACAAAAAGTGAATTTTAAAGGTGCATCACTTTTATTAGTCACATTATTTTGTCTACTCTCTACTAAAAGTATGAATTTCTTCTCAGCTTTCTCGATTATATAGGTAGGTTATTTCTATGTTCATAGCCATGTTGAAAGATTGATTTGGTCTGAATAGACATCCCATATTTTCAATAAGAGAACTTCAGGATGCAGGTTTAAACTTTTTAGTACAGGAATTTCAGAAAAGAACAGAACTTTATTTGAATAATAATATTTTAAGTAATCAGTATCATAAAACAAACTAGTGTACATGCTGCAAAAACTCCAAAGGTTAATGGTAAGCTGTGGTAGGTCACCCCTTCTGCAACGGATGCAGGTAATTGCATGCATACGTAGCAATCACTAGCATCCATTGTTTTGACATACTCATTTACCAGGCGAGTATAAACATTTAGTGAAGTTTCAAAATTCGAGAGATCAAGATGTAAAATCAGTGATATTAGTTGTCGCAGTTTTGAAAGAATTGGAAAGCTTAGGCTTTTCAACAGGTACATTATGCGGCAAATTCAAAAGAATAAGAAATATAATAATATCAGAATAATAACAGGAAAAATTTCTGCATACACACGTTTCCATATAGGTAAGATTTTAGTGTTGGATCTCATGGCTTCTCACAATTCAGACCGTTGACTATGAAAAATAAAAAATAGAAAATAGCAGCTAGCATAGTTTGAGTGATTCAGCAAAGACACAGTTCAATGGCTCTGTCCAAAATGAGAAATTCGCAGAGCAGCTTCATTGATGAGTATATTTAGGACAAACTGCATCAGTCCTTCAAGCGACACACCAAGACTGAAATTCAAATCCACAACAAGATTTGTTTCAAGGGGTTCAGGTGGACTCATACTGTTAAAGCAAAAGGCAATGTATTCTCATTCCCATTCATTCGCAGCGAGATAAGTTCATTCAGGAGATGAGTACCTGTGGTTGGTTACTCTAGCTCTTTTTGCTCTCCTCACAACTGTTCTCTCGTCATCACTGTCATTCTGGTCAGACTGCTCAGAACTTTCAGGAATGGTCTATGGTACTCGCACTCTTCCTTCTGTTAGGCAACAATGCAGTATCTCACCTTTTCTGGGCCAACCGTCACTGGGTACAACTAGCTTTCTTGGTGCACTAGGCCTTTCATTAGGATCAACACTACTCATAGTCAACTCTACTGTCTGAGACCCTTCGGTACCATCGCTGGTTGACTCTCTCAGACCCTCGTCAGGCTAAATGTGTGCTGTGCAAGCAGCTTGCTGGTCTCTATTAGCTTGGCTAACCTGCAAAGGCAACTTCTCCAACCTGGTGACACACAAAATGTACCACATCAGCCAAACCTTTACAATAGTTCAAGACCAGGTTATCTGTTATGTTGACAAGAGCATTTGCAGGAACAGCTGGCTGTCTCATCACTCGCCCATTATTACTTCACGGAGCAAAAATCCTGTTCTCCTGTCTGGTGTGCTTCACAAGCTCATCAACACAAGAGGCAATGCATCAGCCCACTTTAAAGACATAGAAGCGCACACCTTCGCCAATCTCAATTTCTCAAAACCTCTGAACAGTAACCGCAATGAAGTTTCTGCTCAACCTGTAATACTCCACATAACTTTTTCAGGACCTCATTGTTAAAATGAGTTCCTCAGTCTGACTCAAGAGAAGTTGGAAAGCCAAACCTTGGAATTAGCTCCCGTAACAACAATTTTGCTACTGTCAGGCTGTCATTTCTACGTGTTGCATAAGCTTCCACCCATTTAAAAAAAAATGCAAACAATAACCAAGACATATCTTATACCATCAATCAATCAGGGGTTTGTTAAAGCGTGACTACTCACCCGTAAGGGTCTCAAGGCACTAGGGGTGGGGGGGGTACAGGTTCCATTCCATCAAGGAGGGGGTCTGTCGAAGAGCCAGGTTTTGAGGTTTCTTGCGAAGATGGGGAGCGATGTTGTCTGTCTGAGGTGGAGCGGAAGGACGTTCCATGCTTTGGCCGCGAGGAAGGAGAAGGAGCGGCCTTTCGATCTGGTCTTTCTGGTGCAGGGAACCACGGCGTAGGAGAGCTGGGCTGATCATAGGGTCCTTTGGGGTGCGTGGAATTTGAGTCGGCTGTTCAGGTATGCTGGTCCGGTGCCGTGGAGGGCCTTGTGTGCGTGGGTGAGCATCTTGAAGGTGATTCTCGCCTCGACGGGGAGCCAGTGGAGTGTGCGCAGGTGCAGGGAGATATGGCGGTGTTTTGGCAGGTTGAGGACCAGTCTTGCGGCGGCGTTCTGGATGTTCTGTAGCTTGCGGGTGAGGTTTTTGTTTATTCCGGCATAGAGTGCGTTGCTGTAGTCGAGTCTGCTGGTGACCAGGGCGTGAGTGACGGTCTTTTGGTGTTCGAGGGGGATCCATTTGAAGGTCTTACGAAGGAGGCGGAGGGTGTGGAAGCAGGAAGATGAGACAGAGTTGATCTGCCGGTCCATTTTGAGCTCGGAGTCCAGGATGATTCCCAGGTTGCGTGCGTGGTCAGTGGGGGTTGGCGGGTTTCCGAGGGCGGGGGGCCACCAGGTGTCGCTCCAGGTGTCTGGGTTTGGGCCCATGATGAGTACTTCTGTTTTGTTGGTGTTTAGTTGTAGGCAGCTGTTTTTCATCCATTTGGCGACGGCTTCCATGCCTTTTCGAAAGTTGCGTCTGGTGGTGTTGGGCTCGTTGGATAGGGAGAGGATGAGTTGGGTGTCGTCTGCTTATGACACGATGTTGAGTCCGTAGGTTTTGACGATGGGGCGAGTGGAGCCATGTAGACGTTGAAGAGCGTCGGGCTGAGGGAGGAGCCCTGGGGGACTCCGCAGGTGGTAGGTGTGGGGTCCGAGAGGAAAGGGGGAGTCTGACCCGCTGCATCCTGCCGGAGAGGAAGGAGTGGATCCAGTCGAGGGCTTTGTCCTGGATTCCTGCATTGTAGAGTCTGCGTATTAGGGTGCGGTGGGAGACTGTGTCGAACGCCGCTGATAGGTCGAGGAGGATGAGGGCTACTGTTTCTCCTTTGTCCAATAGGGTGCGTATGTCGTCTGTTGCGGCGAGGAGGGCGGTTTCCGTACTGTGGTTTTTTCTGAAGCCGGATTGGGAGGAGTCGAGGATGTTGTGTTCTTCAATGAATGTGGCGAGTTGGCTGTTGATGGCTTTCTTGATGACTTTCGCTAGGAACGGGAGCAGGGAGATGGGTCTGTAGTTTTTGAGGTCGGTGGGGTCTGCTGAGGGTTTCTTTAGGAGGGGGTTGACCTCAGCGCGTTTCCAGTCATCGGGGAACGAGGCAGTCGCCAGGGAGCGGTTGATGATGTGGCGGAGCATGGGTGCGATGGTGTCGGCGGCTCTGTTGAAGATGTGGTGGGGGCAGGGGTCCGTGGGGGCCCCTGAGTGGATTGACTTCATTGTCTTCAGTGTGTCTTCGGTGGTGAGGGCTGTCCAGTCATAAATCGCTGGTTTCCGGGTGTCTGGGGTGGTTGGTGAGGGTTCAGTGTGTTGGTTGTCTTCGTCTAAGTTGTCGTAGATGCTCTTGATTTTGTGGTGGAAAAATGTGCTGAGTTTGTCGCAGAGGTCTTGTGAGGGAATGATGTCAGTAGACTCGCTGGTGGGTTGGGCGAATTCCTTGATGATGCTGAAGAGTTCCTTGCTGTTGTGCGCGTGGGTACCATTGCAAAGGGGTATTACAATAAACTCCATTTGTATTTGGTTGAAGGGACCAGCAGATTTTCCTCCATGATTCATTGTAACAGGTATTCTTTTTCCCACATTTTGCTGTTGACACACAATTCATCTTTGACAAAGGATCTTTGCAGTAGCTCCGAATCAGGGGTTAAACCACACTCTTTGAAAACGGAACATCATTTCATCTCTTCCCAAATGTGCAGGACCATGATAATGTCTAGCCATAGGTGGTAACAAACTATCAGGTAATACAGGTCTGCCATCAGTGTAAATCCAAACATCATCCTCTCTTTGGGTACAACCTGCTCACACCGAACTTTGCTGTTCATTTTCTGACACTTCTTCTTGTAACTGCCGAACCTCATCCCATGTGCCTATTGCGGTTAGCAATAGGTTATAATTTGTGAGGTCTGATGCTTCATTAATTAACTCTCCATTAAAATTATGAGAATTTATGGCACAATACTTATCCATCTTGTCAGCGTATCTATTACCAATGATCACATAGTCAGTGCCCTGCCTTTGAGCTACACACTTGACTACAGGAATTTGGGCAGGCAATTGTAGGGACCGCACAAGGTTCCTCACACTTTCTCTATTTTGTATTGGCGATCCGGAATAAGTCATGAACCCTCACTGTGACCACACTTGCCCGAAGTCATGCACAAATCCAAAGCCGTACTGATTATAAATATGGTAACTCTGAGTTGCTCAGAGATGCTACAAGCTTGTGTCAGTGAAATCAGCTCAGCAAATTAAACCAATTACACTTCTTGCAAACATAACACTTACACAACACCTGCAATGCAACAGTACAAAAGCAGATGCAGCTTTCAGATTTCCATCATTGTCTCGCAAGCAAGAACCATCAACAAATAACACATGATCAGATTCAGGCAATGGTTCATCCATTATACCAGGATGGGGCTTGGTACATAGTTCAGTCACATCCAGACAATCATGTTCAACATCACCAGTCACAGTTTCATGTCCAGGCAGTGGCAACAGAGTTGACAGATTTAATATCGTGCATCTTTTAAGTGTAATATTATCTGCACCCAGGTATCTGCTCATATTTAATCAAATGACTATTAGTTTCCTAGTACGGGTCAACAGTATTTCCACTGAGTGAGGCACGAACACAGTCAGTGGATGTCCCATGACCATGCTTTCACACTGCTAAAGCCTCACACATGCAGATGAAACCTTTTTTAAACATCTCGGCAAGGTTGCAGCTACAGGATCAAGAGTTTCAGAAAAGTACGCAATAGGTCTGCGATTACTTTTGTGCATCTGTGCCATTACTGAAAGAGTGCAGCCTTTTTTCTCACTACAAAATAGCACAAAGCACATGTTGTAATCAGGCATTTCCAGAGCCGGTGCTCTGCACAGGCATTCTTGCTGCTCAGTCATAAAACTATCATCCCAGGGTACTGGATCAGACACGCTTGTGTGTCAACCTCTGGAGAGGTTTAGCTGTCAATGAGAAATTTGGAATCCATTTCGGCAATAGATCACCATGCCTAAGAACATGCAGACTTCTTTCTGGTTATTTGGCGGACTCATATTTAGAATTGCTGCAATTCTCTCTTGTGACACTTTCCTTGCTCCTTTTTCAATTTGATGTCCTAAGTACAGGACTTCAGTTTGGCAAAAGTATATCTTAGTTGATGCTACTTTGTGTCCATTCTCAGCCAGATGATTCAGAAGGGAAATGGTATCAATCCTGTAGCTTCCTTTGTATTTGACGCCACCAGTGGGTCGTCAATATATTGGACTAACACTGACATCTCCAGAGACTCAACATTTTTCTTGAGTATCTGATTAAAAATTGAGGGGATTTCCGTATACCCTTGTGGGACTCGGCACCATGCCAAGACGCGATTGAAAGCAAAAAGTTATTGACTATCCTTATGCAAGGTAATAGAAAAGAAACTTGGCATAAATCAATGACTGAAAACCTTTCAGCTTTGCACAGTATTTGAAACAGGATCACAGCTGGATTCGTTACCACAGGACAACAAGGAACAACAATGGAATTTATTTTCTACAAATTCTGCACAATACGAGATTTGCCATTCAGCTTCTGGAAGCCCATAATGGGAGAGTTACATGGACTTCCCATTATCTCCTTTAAGAGTCCTTGCTCAATCATTGAATCAATCACAGGATCAATACCTGCAATAGTATTTGGAGTCAAATTGTATTGTGGGATATTTGGATATTCTGCATTGGGTTTGATTGTGAGTCGGACTGGTTCAACACCTTTGATTAGTCCGATATTTTTACCTGTAAATTCCCAGACTTTAGGTAACACAGTGTCTCTCAGCTCAATGGGTAAATCCTCTTTGGTTAGAAGGGGATACATTCCAATGTCAGATGCCTTTTTGGAGTGCAACAGATAGAACAATTTAATTTGCATAGCAAGTCTCATCCAAGGAGTTTTACTGCACTCGAATCACACACCACAAATCGATGTCGATCCACAAAATATCCTATTGTAACAGGAACTGCTTCTAAAATTGGGGTGGACAACTTTTATTTTTAACTTCAACAACTTGGATACTTTCTCCCCAGAGGGCTAGGTTAGGAACCTCTGCAATTGTCACAGTAGAGCTGGTAGCGCCACTGTCAACGAGGAATGAAACATGATTTCCATTTACCTCACCATCCACATATGTACCACTCTGGTCTACATCTAAAGCTGTGTTGCTTGGATTTGAATTTACCTTAAATAAATTAAAAGACAAGCAGTATTTGGCAAAACAGGAACAAGTTTGTTTACTTAAACGCTGTGACCAGGAGAGCCTGGACTGAATGCGTCTGCTCAAAATCTCTCGATGTACAAAGTTTTGGCCATCCATTTATACACTTCATGAGGTACAATAAAAGACTTTGCTACATTCCAAAAATCATCTCAGTTGTAAATCAAAAATGTGGGCATCTGATAAGGACACAGAAGGCTCTCGACCTCGGGGAGAGCTAGTGTGCGCCAGTGTGTATATTTCCAGATGTCCGGCATGAGGAGCGCATGATCGCTATGTGTGGTGTGCCTGTCATGTCCCGATTCATTGAGTGTGCCTATCTACATGTGGTATCTAGCTTTATGGTACTTCTGGGGAGTGTGAGCCATTGGTCAAACTGGTTTTATTGGGGCCAATTATCTTGGACTTGTTTGTGGTGCAACTATCTATCTATGGAATCGATCATGGTTTTCTTTGGGTGTGTGTTTGTCTTTGGTTTATGGGTGACCTCACCTGTTACCTGTTACTTGATAGGCATGGGCATGGGACACAGGACCTGCCTGACCACGTATCTCTGACTCGGGATTGATGGAGAGGTCACCTTGTGTGAATCCGACTGCAATGATGTGGGTTCATCGGAACTCCTAAAAGTTATATGGCAGACCCTGGTATCATTTTTAGCGACATTATCATCATTAAGCATACAGTTGTCATGTTGTACATTGATATTGTTTGCAATGGTATTAACAAGATTATGTTGGCTCTGGTATGAACGCATGTTGACATTGTACTTATTCGCAACAGTAATATTATCGTAGGAGCATGGTTCATAGAATACATTTGCATCATTATTGCTAAAGTCATCGCTGCTGTGCGGGCACACGTTGTGGTACACATTGACATTGCATTGAAACGGCATTGTGAGGGTCAAGTGGTATCATATGTTCACATTGCATTTACTGATATTGCCGTTGTCGGGCCTGCACATATTATGACATTCATTGCCATCATATTCACCCATCCCAACAGCTACACCAAGCACGCAGTACTCCTCCCCCCTCAGGCACTGTCAGGCTGACGGGTCCTGATCAAAGTTATCTCTTTTAATCAAATACTGTTGCGACGCATTTTGATTTGGAATAAATTTCACTTTATCTGCTGATTCTGGGTATTGTATCTTTGTACCTGAACATTCTGCTGAAGCATTGTAGCTTGGGGGTATCTGCATTGATTGGGATGTATTACAATTTGAATTCTCTGTCTTTGTAACCCCTAAGTCTGGACCATGCCATTTCCCTGAAACTGTGCATTCCCTCCAATCTGCATCTGATTTCCAAAATTACTTGGATTATATTTACACTCGCGTTTCCAATGTCCAAATCTTATGCACATGTGATAAGGATTCATTTTCTTCAAAACTGACAAATGAACACCTGTTCTAGAATCCACTGGATTACTTCGACCTCTACTCTGTGTCTGAAACTTCTATTGCTGGAAACCAGGAACTGTGTTAAATCCTCCCTGTGCTGAAACTGTATTGTCAAAAGGATTCTGATTTTTTTGTACTGCTCTCATTTCTGCTACCATTAGTATTTCCGTTAGCTTTAAGTGCTTCAATTCCAATTCATCCCCACAATATTCGGCAGAAGCAAAATCTCATTGATCGGTTTGTTTTGCTAGCACAGTAAACACTGTTGAATCATAGACACAATCTCAGGGTGAAAACTATTTACAAATCTAACAACAAAGGGTCCTATATCTTTGGCTGCCATATTTTCTGTTCCAAAACCTGAATCAATCTTTCATAAAAAGCATGAACTGATTCTTTAATCTCTTGGATAGTTCTGTTAATCTTGCCAATGAATTTCTTTAGGAGAAATCTTCATTTTCAGGAAAGTAACCACTTGCTGGTATTTCTTTGATACTACTGGAAATGGGGCACCTAATTTAGGATCCCTCACTGGTTCTCCTTCAGGCAAATCCACAGAAATGTTACATTCGGTAAACAAATCTCCAGGAAACACAATGTCAAACAGAGAATTCAAATCTATCGACAGGACTTTTGAGATTTTCACAAACCTTTCAATCTGTATGTACCATTCCACTGGATTATCTCTCAATTTCAGGAATTATTTTGTAAATTACAAAATATCTCTCTATTCTATGGCACGTGTATTTATCCTCCACCAGGTACCTACGTCATAGGAAACATCTGTATTTCACCTAATCCTTCATCAATTATGACTGAAGTTCTCTGCATTCTAAATTTCTGCACTTCATTCTTTTTCAACCATCTACATTCCTGTTAGACCTGGCATCATTGGCGTGGGTTTCCCCTGTAGTTTTTTGCCTTCACCTCCTGTGTTTTTGCTGTGTGTTGGACTCCGTTTTGCTGGTCTAGATGCTTTGGGCACTTTGCCACTACTGTTCAGTGCCAAAGTGCAAGTGCTCTTTTGGTAAATTATTGTTATGGATTGGTGTTTCTATGATTGGCATATTTGATTACCTAGTCAGTCCCTAGTACAGTGCACTGTGTGTGCCCAGGGCCTGTAAATCAAATGCTGCTAGTAGGCTTGAAGCACTCATTGTGCCACCTACAAAAGGAGCCTATAAATGTAACTCAGGCCTGCCATTGCAGGGCCTGTGGGCAGTCTAGTACTGCCATGTCGACTTGGCAAGTGCACCCACTTGCCAGGCCCTAACCTTCCTTTTTCTTACATGTTAGTCAGCCCTAAGGTAGGCCCAAGGTACCCATGTGGGCAGGGTACAGTGTATGTGAAAGGTAGGACATGCCCTGGTATGTGTGGTATGTCCTGATAGTGAAATACTGCCAATTTTGTTTTTCACTATTGCAAGGCTACCTGTTCCCATAGGATTGAATCAGGAGTTTGCTTATAACATCTTATAAGCCTAACTACCCCTGGGAACAAGGTAGGAAAATAAAGTTTAGTATGCCTGAACTCAGAATGTTAAACAGCATCTTTTAGTGAGGGTGATTTTTACATTCTGTGTTTGGAAATACCACTTTTAGAAAGTAGGTATTTTCTGGCTTAGCCATCCAGCGTGCCTCTGCTAGGATGTGGATTGACTGTCTGGGATTGTAGTGTCTGGGCCTGGGGAGGTGCAGTGGCTCCGGAGAGTCTGATGAGTCAGGGCTGGGCCGAATAGACCTGGGCTGCACTTAGAGTAGGGGGAGGAGATTTCCTTTCACTTGAATGGGCCTGGTCTGCCTTCCACAATGCTGAGCCACCTCCTGCCAGGAAGCTGCACCAGAGAGGACAGAACTGGTTTAGACTGAGCACAGGGCTTCTCTGCCACCAGAGAACAAAGGATTTTACTGTATAAAAAGAGGGGCCCAGACCCCAACTCCCAGACTTTTAGATCACTTCTGGGAATCAAGAGGAACCTTTGCCAAGGAGAAGAGCCGAAGAAGCTGAGGAGGAATACTGCCCCCGGGCTATTTTGCTGTTTCGGGTTGGCCTGCAGTGGCTACTTGCTGCCAAGAAAATGAGAAGGACTTTGTTATTTGCTATGTCCCCTGCTTGAGGAAGATCTCCAAGGTCTTGAAATAGAGCTTGCCTCCTGTTCTGAAGTCTCAGGGACACAAAGACTTCATTTCTTCTGTCTTTCTGCATCTGGAACTGCTGTTTCAGCTTCCACAGAAGGAAATTGCAACAGCGACGCCGGCAAGCGGCGCCGTAACCTGCACCGAAGGCATGGGCCCTGCTCATGAAGATCACGACGCACCGCCCCGACTTGCACCGTAGGCCCCACGCCTGCTCACGCCGTGCCGCATCGACTCCGAAGCCGTCACCGAGGCTGCTGCCTGCACAGTAGCCGAGGACACCGCTTGTGATGTCCACGATGCACCGTCTCGACTCGCACCACAGCCACAACTACACCGACGCCGGTGCTTCATCAACGTGGAGCCGATACTCGATGTGGGTGACTCCCGAATCCATCGACACCGCACCGTCGTAAGGAACCAACGCCTCGCCGCCACCGTGACGTCACCCCCCTGACACTGTAAGGAACCGACGTCTCACCTCCCCCTGCATCGCAATAAGGAACCGAGGCTTCACCTCCCCTGGGGTCGTAAGGAACCGATGCCGCCCGGCGCCAACGAAGCATTACCTCCCCGAAGCAGTGCACCGTCTTTGCTTTCATCGTTTCCACTGTTCTTTGGGGGTCTGCTTGACTCCCCGCCTCACGCCGCACACTTCGCGGTTGGCCTTGTACTTTGGGGTTTTCATCTGTCATGACGTCGTAATAACTCCAGGTGGAGTTATTTGTTGCTACAAACTTTATTTGAGTGAATAACCTATTTTTAAGGATACCTTTATAACTGTATTGTGGATTTTTGTCGTTTTGGGTCTTGTTTGATTTAGATAAAGATTACTTTTTTTTCTAAACTGGTGTGGTGTTCATTTGTAGTGTTTTCACTGCATTACTGTATGTGTTCACAAATGCTTACTTGGACAAAGGTACAAACCTCTGCCAACTAGAGACCCCCATTTCTAACATTGGTGGTCAGCGGTGAGGATCTGGACTTGCATTTGTGTCTTACATACAGTAATTGGTGTACACTACTAGTAGAGTGTAGACCATTATGCGACCACATACATTTGGTAGAACTTTTTCCTTGGAATTGTTTGCAACTTGAGAACTGCCAATTTTCACCATGAGTAAACCAGCATCACTTGCATCTGTGGATATTGAACTTGAAGAGGAGAGGGTTGATACCTACACTGTGCCACAACATAAAGCTGTCTGCAAAAAAATTAAAATCTCAGTAAGGGTCCTCACCAGAGGAGGAATACCAAAAGGCGCTGAGGGCCTGGCTGGAATCAAGGAATGCCAGTGAGCATACCGAGGAGCCTATGGTGGAAGGAGAGAATTTAGATGGGCAGCAGGATGGGCTATTGTACCTGACTGGAGGGAAGTTGCCTTCCGGGGGGGGCAGCAGTGTGTCTTCAAAGGTTCTGTCTCCAGAGGAGTTGGAGGACAGGGAGAGAAGCAGAGTGCATGAGTTGGAGCTTACAAAGCTCAGGCTGGGGAAGGAGTGTGACATGGAGACTAGGAAATTGGAGTTGGAGAAGCAGAAATTTGCCATGGAAGAGAAGAAGATGCTCTTCGAGCATGAAAGAGGGTTGAGGGAGTTGGATCTGAAAGCCAAAATTCTAGAGACCAATCCCAATAGTGGCAGCGCACCATAAGTGCCTGGAGAAGGGAGGTTATACATCCCCAAGGAGGTTATTAAGGATTTCATGAAGCATGAGGAAATTGGTCAGTGGTTCAAGGCCTATGAGGTAGCAATGAGGTCCCATAGAGTCCCTGAAAGAGATTGGGAAGCAGGGTTGTGGGGCTGCCTTATCAGTGAAGGAAGGGAAACATTGCTAGCATTGCCCACTGAGGTTCAGATGTCCTATGCCCCCATGAAGGAAGCCTTAGTAGCAAAGTATGAGTTGACCCCAGAGCTGTACAGGCAGAAATTTAGAAACTGTAAGAAGCTGGAGTCAAGTACCTGGGTGGAGTATGTGCCCTATTTTTGCAGAACACTGGATGGTTGGGTGAAGGGTAGCAAGGTGAATGATTTGCAGGGACTCTATGATTTGGCTGCATGGGAGCACTTGTCAGATAATTGTTTTCCAGAGCTACGCCAGCACTTGATTGACAGTAAGCTGACTGACCCCAGGAAGCTTGCTGTGGAGGCAGGCCGCTGGGTCAGAACCAGGGTCAAAAAAGGTCATGTGGGAGACTCCGCCAAAGGTGGGCATGGTCCCCAGCAGAAAAGTGGGGGGGACCAGGGTAAACAGAAGCAGTTCCAATAAGGCCCCCAAAGTAATTCCCAAGGGAACCAATGTAAGGGTTCCAAGTCTCTCAGTGAAAAGAAGCCATGGGTCCCAACAGGTAAGCCTGTTCATAGGGGCCCCAGGGCATGTTGTGGTCAGGTGGGCCACTTCCAAGGGGATCCTAGGTGTTCTCTGCCACCAGAGAACAAAGGATTTTACTGTATAAAAAGAGGGGCCCACACCCCAGGTTTTTAGATCACTTCTGGGAATCAAGAGGAACCTATGCCAAGGAGAAGAGCCGGAGAAGCTGAGGAGGAATACTGCCCTTGTGCTGTTTTGCTGTCTGGGGTTGGCCTGCAGTGGCTACTTGCTGCCAAGGAAAGGAGAAGGACTTTGCCGTTTGCTATGTCCCCTGCTTGAGGAAGATCTCCAAGGTCTTGAAATAGAGCTTGCCTCCTGTTCTGAAGTCTCAGGAACACAAAGACGTCATTTCTTCTGTTTTTCTGCATCTGGAACTGCTGTTTCAGCTTCCACAGAAGGAAATTGCAACAGAGACGCCGGCAAGCAACGCAGGTACCCTGCACCGAAGCCATGGGCACCGCTCGTGAAGAGCACGACGCACCGCCACGACTTGCATCATAGGCCCGACACCTGCTCACGCCGTGCCGCATCGACTCCGAAGCCGTCACCGAGGCCGCTGCCTGCACCAGAACCGAGAACACCGCTCGTGAAGTCCACGACGCACCGTCCCGACTCGCACTGCAGCCCCGACGCCAGTGCTTCATCAACGCGGAGCCGATACTCGATGTGGGTGACTACCGAATCCATCGACACTGCACCGTCGTAAGGAACCGCTGCCTCGCCACCACTTTGACGTCACCTCCCCAACACAGTAAGGAACTGACGTCTCACCTGCCCCTGCATCGCAGTAAGGAACCGAGGCTTCACCTCTCCTGGGGTTGTAAGAAACCGACGCCATCCGGCGCCAACGAAGCATCACCTCCCTGACGCCGTGCACCGTCTTTGCTTTCATCGTTTCCAAGGTACTGTTCTTTGGGGGTCTGCTTGACTCCACGCCTGACGCAGCGCACTTCGCAGTCGGCGCCATACTTTGGGGTTTTCACCTGTCACGACGTCGTAATAACTCCAGGTGGAGTTATTTGTTGCTACAAACTTTATTTGAGTGAATAACCTATTCTTAAGGATATCTTGATAACTGTATTTTGGATTTTTGTCGTTTTGGGTCTTGTTTAGTTTAGATAAAGATTACTTATTTTTCTAAACTGGTGTGGTGTCCATTTATAGTGTTTTCACTGTATTACTGTATGTGTTCACAAATGCTTTACACACTGCCTCTGAGATAAGCCTGTCTGCTGGTGCCAAGCTACCAAGGGGGAGAGCAGGGGCTATTTTAGAAGTGTATCCCCTTTACCCTGACTAGGAAGAAGGGCCCCTACTTGGACAAAGGTACCTACCTCTGCCAACTAGAGACCCTAATTTCTAACAATTCCCATCTATATCTCTCGCTCAATTTCTTAATCAGTGTCACCAGTTCCTTAATCTGTAATTTCATTCCAGCTGGCCTCATTTTTTAAAAGACTTTGTCACTAAAGTCTAATCTGTATGTCCTTTGCAGGACCTTGGATTTCTGAATGTTGATTTCGCTTCTCATATGTTTGTCTCACTCATCTGAAGATATCTTTGCATACGAACAATAGTTCCTCTTCCTGGTAATTGTCTAATCGAGATAGACTAAGAGTTCCAAGTATCATTTCTTCTAGCTCCACTTTCAGTTTGGCTACATCTAGCATTTTACTCTGTTCTGAGGATGAAGCTCTGTCAGAATTTTGATTATTATTAATTGGGGTTCTAAACCCTCTGACCCTATCACCAAAGTCTTGTGGAGTAATTTCAGATGTTTCTCTTGAATTAATTTGATGCAAATTTCAATTTGTCAAGTCTCTACTCATTCCAGGTTGCATGTCTATTGCAGATGTATCAGGAACTGAAATTCCTACAGGCGCAGTCATTTGAGTTGCATGATAACTTATTTCAGTAGGCGCACCTGCTCTGGGGTTAAAAAAGGTGGCAATCCCTGAACCATTCTATTTCTGGGATCAAATTGTGTCTGATTTAAATTTGTACTCTTAGTACCAGCAGTATCACTTCGATAACAAAACCATTGGTGTCAGTGTCAAAGATTATGATGTCAAATCTAGTGGATTACCATGTGCAGTATTCATTCCTGTAGGTACAGTCAATGTGTGTGAAGTATTTAACTGTAACCCAGATTTATAAGGAGGTACAACAGGTCCAATAGTGACAGGAAAAGTAAAAGCATCTGAAGCATTCAATTCATATGGATTCAATGGAACTGGTATTTCTGTTTCCCTTCTTTTTTTTTGTACTTCAGGCATAATGGGGGCATTTGGAATATCAGCTGTATTCTTATCTACTATACTCTCACTCTAAGATTCATTGTATGATGGTGGACGTGTCAACTAATTAATTTAACAGATCATCATCTATGTCGTCATCTACTTCCACTTCAGTGCTACCCTTTTCTGTTCAGTGTGTTTCTTTTTCTCTTTTAATTTTCCCTCAACTTCTCCCTCAACTGGTGTTAGAGGATACAGTCCTGTTCCATGAACAACATCTGCTCTCCATGCTTTTTGCTGTGCATCCCATCTAGCTTCTGAAAAATGATCTAGAGTTCTCCTATACCACCCTTGGTATTTCTCCTTCTGATGAGCTAGATGTTCCCAAACATCTATGCTTCAATTTGCATTGGTCTAGAACATTGATACTCAAAGTACAGCCAGGGGGCCACTTGCGACCCTCTTGACCTTTATGTGCGGCCTCCTTGGTGAACAGCAGCACGAGCAACTGAACACTAATATTCAGAAACAAATGTTAAATAAACAGGCAAGCATTTATTACTCTGCAAATAAATGCTTGCCCATTTATTTAACTTTTTTTAGACCTACTTCCACAATCCCTGACCCTCCCAGACCCCCTACCGCCACCCGGCTGACATCAATGTGGCCCTCAGTCACACCACAGACCGCACTTTGTGGCCCCTGTGCAAATGTTTGTGAGTAACCATGGTTTAGAAGGTGGTTTCATTGCATATAATTTCCTCCTCAAATTCTCAAGGTTTCTCAAATTATATATACCATGACGAGAAAATCTTAAAACCTTGCCTTGCTCTGTAATTTCATACCAATGCAGGTGTAAGTGTCTGAATAAAGATCCCCTGGTTTGTCCTGCCTGGGATAAGGATGAATGAGGGTGGAGACCGTGCATGGGGGAAATTGGCATTCATAGGCTTACTAATCGCCAAAAGGGATATAGTGATACATTGGAGGGCTGCCACGGCTCCAGCACCTAGATCAGTGGCATAGAGGAATAGACACTTGAGCAGTGGCAGAGAAAGCAGTATTAAGAGCTAGGGGGTGCCAAATTAAACACATGAAAACACAGGGAGGATGGTGGAACCAACTTTACTCTGCAGAGAGCTGTTAATTTTTTTCTGATTGACTGTACTTATTAATACACACATTTACATTGCTTTTTGCCCTATGGATTCTTATGGAGGTACAAATCAGCAACGGGTTTAGACTGTGGATGGTTTATTAGTTGAGGGGGGTAGATGTGCCAATAAGGCAAAAACCACAATCCTAGTCAGGGTGAACCACAAAAGTCACTAATTTAACCTGCGCTTTACCCTCTGGTAGCTTGGCACAAAGCAGTCAGGTTTAAATTAGAGGTAATGTGTAAAGTATTTCTGCAGCACTCAGAGTAATTAAGTGAAACCACAACACAAGAACAATCCCAAACCAATTGAGTAAAATAGAGTAAGTTTTAATGAATAAAATTACACCACAACAAACTAAATTCAATCAGTAGACCGACAGTTATGAATTTTTAAAGTTTCAAGTGAAAACCAGTGCCTAGAGGATCAAAGCTCTAACTGCGGGTATCTAGATGAGAGAAACTGGGACAAAGTCAAAAATTAAAGCCAACCGTGATGGATATACAAGGTGGATTAGGCCTGGTCTTGGCCTATGCTTTGACTTAGAAGAACTTTTTAAGAAAAGTTCTTGAGAAGGAAGAGTTCAGCAGGGCATGGCAGCAGACAATGTTCTAAGAGGAGATGTCGTTATCAAGGAGCCAATAGATGGAGTTGCAGTGAAAATGTTTACCTTCAGACTTTACCACTTTTTTTGGAAGATGAGAATTTCCAGAGGGATTTAGCTGCAGTCTGTAGCTAATGAAGGCTCTAAAAGGCTGACTATCTTCGCCGAGAGATCCCGTCAAACAGAATTTGCTGCTGCGGAGAAAAATGTAGAGAGAGCTACTGCAAAGTCAGGCTGACTGGCGATGTACCTCAGACAGATTGGCTGGCAGGGAGGTCCCAGTCTTCTGTTAGTTCTCAGGGAACTTTTTGGGTGAAAATTCCCAACTTTTAGGGTTAAGCAGGAGCAGCACCTCTAACACCACTTATAAGCATCCAGGACCTGGGGGCACCTCTTGGGGGTTAGGACTCACTCCAGCAGAGGCCGGGTGCAGGGTTCCAGGTCTCTTGAGCATGTTATGTTCCTGTAGCTCATACAGGAGGCCAGCCAACTAGTCTTTGGAATCACTCTGGTGGCCCTGGGTTCAAGCAGCAGGTTCAGTCTTCCTACAGCAGGGCAGACCTTCCAGCAGCAGGGCAGCAGAACAGTCCTTCTTCTGATTATTCCAGAGGTCCAGAAGTGATCTGAAGAGGGGTTCTGAGAGTTCATTATTTATACCTTGTACCAGCATTTGTGGGGAGGCACTCATAACCGTACATCTGGTTCTGGATAGTTTTTCCTTTCCCCTATCAAGGCTCCAAACTATCTGGAGTGACAAAAGACTGGTGTCAGATTTTTTTGTATGTGCTGGAGGCAAGCCGCTTTAAAGTTTGAGTATGGTAGGGTACAACTTTGCCTGTCCACACCTTTTCCCCTTTGGAATACACAAACCCCAGCAGAAGGGCCGTTCACAGTTATGTGGCCTAGGAAACTGGCAGAAGGCACAAATGGTTAAGACAAGAAAATGCCAATTTTAAAAAAAATACATTTTTAGAATTGTAACTTAAAATGTAACTTTCCCATTAAAGAGGATTTTAATTACAATTCATTTGAGTCTAAACAGTACATCTGTATCTGCTCCCAAACGAACGTGAGCACTCATTACATTTAATAAAATGTCTAGCGACTTTTTTCCTTTGGGCATCTCTCTTA
Source organism: Calotriton arnoldi (assembly GCA_963921515.1). NCBI lineage: Eukaryota > Metazoa > Chordata > Amphibia > Caudata > Salamandridae > Calotriton > Calotriton arnoldi. Next base: position 223,851 of record CAWUFW010009290.1, read on the forward strand.
AATACTGATCTGTTTAAAGTTGTTGAATCTCACATGTCCATATCTTTATTTCTTTTATATATTCTGGCATGTTCTGTCTTCCTTTGCCCTTTCTCTTCCACTTCCTATCAAATTTACGTGTACTTTATTTACATCTTTTAAATGTAGTTATCAAGAAGCATGCATAGAACACTAGTTGACTGTTTAAGTATATTTAAAATGAATCATACATATGCAGCCCTGCCAAGTACCACGCATCAGGCGTTAGACTAACACATTTCAGTGCGGTGGTCTGCCTCACCGCACTGAAATGCAAAGACACGCATAAATGGGATAGCGCCCCCTCGCTGATAATGCTGACTAAACTAAAGGAGTGGCAGCGCGCCGTATCATGGGCGCTGCTCCTGGCAGGCATGGGGGCTTTAGCTGCTAACTCTCTTGGCTGCTACAATCTCTTAATAAAAGAATAAGATTTCCCAGAGCGGCATTTATTGTGACTGACCGTGACGTCACTAGGCAGTGCTCAATAGGCGCACGCCGCAGGATGTCATGTCCTGCTGCGGTCAGCTGCAGTTAAACTTGAGGCAGGCCGGCAAATGTTGGCAGCGCTGGCGCTGCTCGGCGGTAAATTTAAATCAATGACCCCGCGACCGCAGGACCCAACCCATGGACCCCGGCGGCCACTGGATCCTACACTGTGCAGCTCAGCTGTTCCTGCTGCTGACTGAGTAAGTGTTAACTCATTTTCTGTAGTAACTACTACTAGTTTCAGTAAGTTGTAGTCAGGGAGTGGGTGCTCCGTCGGTACGGGTGGCAGCCGGGCGAAGAGCACTCAACAATAAAAGTACTACTGCTACTGGCCAGTCAGCATGAAAAAAACACTTCTTAGCGAAACAGATGCGGTTTGGGTGTCTCCGACATCTCCTCAGGCACACCCTTTAACAGTGGCCTGATATTGCAGCCCGTGCCCCCTCAGTCCCTGTGCCTGCCAACCACAGAGCTTCAGCCCCAAGGCGCACCTCAAGAAGAGAAACCAAGCGGTGAATCTCCCAGCCTGGTAGATACACTCCCCAGTCACTTTACTGGCAGCAGTCAGGCGAGTCATTAACGCATTCTCAGTCTACAGTCTCTGTAGCATTTGCTTAATAATACTGGGCCGCAATGCCAGTTAGTTTAGTTAGTTTACACCTGCATAGAAATATCTCTTTGAATTATAGTTCAGACTGAGCCCGAGAGTTTACTTGGTTCACGCAAAGGATTAATTATATTAATATTGTGAGTGTGATGGATGATGTCTGGCAATTTCCAGCACCATGCAGCTTTAAAGGTCAAGCTGACCGCATCACATTCTACTCAGATGCTCTTCTATAAAGGCACTCTTAAACGGGTGGTCATATTTGAAACCGCACTGGTCATAGGGGGTTCTAAATATATACTAACGTATGCCTTCGTAATCAAAGTTGTCGTAAGGTTTCTGCACATACAGAGCTATGCACAGGATAATAGGACCTCGGAATATAGTGGTGAGCCAACCATAAACCTTAGCACCCAAAACCCCAACCCAACTAGCCTTAGCGTCCCATTAGCACTAATGTACCAATGATTAGACAACCCAGAACACGGTATCTCTCTCTCAGGACTCGCAGAGGCAAGAACACTCTTTCGTTACTCTCGTACCTGTCCACAACATGCGTAAGAAGAGACACTTTATAGTTCAAAATATTTATTTCAACTTACGTGCCCTTAGATACAGTACACGTGTCAGTACTAATAGCATAATACATAAGAATAATATAATCAGCATAGTTACTACTCCATAGAATACGAACGGGGAAAGCATCTCATAAAGCAGTGGATATATGTCAAACTAACATTACCACCCTCCCCGTGCTAGAAGCCAGTTTATTATAATAATAGAAGACCTTTGGGCTTTGACTAGCGAACCCCCATACCTCAGTCTCTTGATGCAAAACTACATCAGCAAACAATCACAGCTCTTCTCTCTGGAAAGGTCGTCTCCAAGTGCTATCTTAGAGCAAGCGAGCGCATTATTAAAAGCACACTAATTTCTCAATGGCAGCTGTACAAGTGTTATGTCTAGGTGCGAGGGACGGGCCAAATCAGTAGAAACCAGGGATTTGTTATTCGACCTTGTAACTGTTGTTCAGACTGAGCCCACAAGGGAATAGGAGAAAAGGTAAGAAACAGAAAATGCAGACTATTGTAGAACAACTTGGCTAACAGAGGGCGACAGAACAACATCCAATAGTAACGTGCGCAAGAGTCATCATGGCAGCCAGGCGTGGTAACGTAGCCAGACCTGCCAGGAGGCCATGAGCCACAAGACAAAGTTATATTCAACAGAATGTTTTTTTCTTTTCTGCGGCGCCTGCTGCAGGCAGTGAGCGGGGGTGGAACCCTCAGGCCAAAGCAGTGTGACCCCAGCCTAATTGGAAGTACAGTGTTAGCCCGCCTAGATCGGTGGGTGTGCGTGACTGGAACAACATGTGACATCAGCAGATCCCCATTGATCAAGGCCCTAAAAGGGAGCTCCAAGCACTGCACAGAGTTAGAGCTCACTGATGCAGGACAACACTTGCAGCAGCCCTGAGCCTCTGAGAGAGAGCCTCAGCCCCTGCCTACAGTTCAAAACCAGCCAGCACTCAGTAGTACAGCAGGCCCTGGCAGAGACCAGAGGCAGCTCCACACCATTTCTGAGTGGTAAGTGAACCCGCAAGTGCTGGAGCTCAGGACCTGTGAACTACCACAGTTTAAGCAATTATCAAAAATCGCCAGTCCAGCCCTTATTTGAAGAGACACTGCCTTGTAATACTTTCTGTGACTAACTTTTTATCCCGAAACACTTTGCATGCTGGGACTTGTAGTTTTCTCTTTTTCCTATCCAACAAAATGGGCATGATACAAATCCCAGCATGCAAAGTACACCTGGCTTTAAAAAAAAAAACTGGACTTTGTGGACGTGGGTTGCTTCTTCACTGGACTACTGGAGTTTGAGGAACTCCAGGGCTCATATGACCTTCCATTTCAGGTGCTTTGAAGCAGTTTCAAGATCTTTTTAGAGCTTCTCATAGCTAAAAAAAAATTGCTTGGTTTTACTAGTGATAAAGTGTCACTCTAAGTGTCACCCATTTGCCCATTGAGCATCACTCATAAGTTCATAGAGACCATAGAAATGTTGTACATGAGCAATCTGAAAACTTGGAAGCTACATAAATATTCCATTGCCACCAGTTGAACCTGTAATACTCAAGTCCTAATGGAAGCAAACTCTTTGAAAGTCAGCAGTACAGTATTATATTTATATAGCGCTTCCAACAATGGGCCCGATTCACAGAACTAACTTAAGACAAAATCCTAAACTTACTACCATTTTGGTATTCACAGAAGGCACTTACTCATTTTTGTATTTACAGAAGGCACTTACTCATTTTGGTATTCACAGAAGGCACTTACTCATTTTGGTATTCACAGAAGGCACTTACTCATTGATGAGCAAGTGCCTTCTGTGAATACCAAAATGAGTAAGTGCCTTCTGTGAATACCAAAATGGTAGTAAGTTTAGGATTTTGTCTTAAGTTAGTTCTGTGAATCGGGCCCCAAGTGTACCTGCCTAAACTCGCGGCGCCGGTATATAGTAGTTCAGCTAACTTGCTATGGTTTCTATTAATAAATACAATTAATGCTTCAATCATTCTGAGCTGCCTGTGCCCTCTGCCTTTAGTGTACTGAGTCTGAGAACTGTGCAGTCACTCAGTCTTACTCTGCTCTGCTCAGTTTTCAGCTGCCTGCTGTTAGCGCACTTGAGTTCAGAGACTTTGTAGAGTTAATCGTTGTTCAAATGGGTGTCATTTTATGTTTCCCTTGTATTCATTGCTTGACTTTGCTCGCGAGAAAGTGTCAGTCATAGTCGTTGAAATATCACGCATAATTACACTGAAATTATGAAAATGTCACACATATCAATTTGAAATCTTGGCAGCTATGCATATGACTACCAAATAAATATTGTCAGTTTAATTCCAAAGTATATTTGCAATGTTTATCACCACAGTTGTGGGTATAGAACTATGAATTTAGTCCAATGGCTATGATTCACAAATTATTTTTGTCACTTTTTGTACACAAATTACTTGCAGTCAGAAAGCAAACATCTTAATTCTCATTATCAGAATTCTGTATATTTGTAAATGCACATTCAGTATAAGACTGGAAAAATTTGTATTTTCCTCACTTTTAAATTTATATTTAGGATACAACATCAAAAAATCGGAGCGGTATCACAGGCAGATAAAATGCCAAATGATAAGAGTATTCAAAAAACTATTTTGTGTCTATTCACAACTAATTTGCATGGCCATTTGCACGTTCAAATACATGATTAGTTACTTCTATAATCGGTCCTTTAAATATGTTTTCCAGAGCATAAAAGGGTATGCAATATTATCATAATGCATGCATTGCATGACAGGTAGTTCTTCCCCTGAAAAAGAAAGATTTTCCGGTTGAACAAAGACACTCTTTCCTGTACACCATATTGGACAAATTGTGTGCCATGCTAAAAGTTGCAAACATTTTGCTGAATACTGTAGCAGCTTTATGTGAATTATTAAATGAAGTAAATCCGAAGGCATCATGGGCGGAAACTAGTGATATGTACATTTCTTCTTTTCCACAAGAAATGTGGATCATCCCCTGTACTAACAGAGTTTACTGTTAGGTACAGCAAATCTACAGGGCAGGCAATCACCATCTACTTTACATAAGAAGCATTGTCATAGCCACCAACTCTTGCCTTGGCAAGCTGGAGAGATGATTGTTTTGAAATAAAATATTGGAAGCATATGAAAATTTAATACTAACAAAATTAGACATCACGTATAACTTGAATAGAACAGTACGAACCTTTGTCTGCAGGAAGTGTACTTAGAACTGGTATAGAAATTACTGTTCGCTTTTGTGAGCATTGCAGAATAATATGACTCTTGCTGGTGTAATGAAAAGGTACTTTCTTCTTTGAATTACTCCACCCTGAAGACCCAATCTGAACACAAAGATGGCTGGCAAATTAACTTAATGTGAAGTAAGGGCCAAGTAACCCAGGCACAGGAGTGCTATTCTATTTTGATAGATCTGTACTTCCTGATCAGGAAAAATGCCATCTGTCACTATGAGAGAGATAATGGCTATAGACGGCCGACACATTACAAGCAGTTTGCTGTGGTGATGAAAGAAACATGTAAATAACTGCTGGACGGAACAATGAATTGTGATCACTTTAATATTAATATAGATTTTACGTGGGGTAAGATTCTTTTTGTCTACAAGTGTGTTATATACTGTTTTGGGAAGTGTACTGTATTTTAATTGAGGATAATGGGGGCTGGGTAGATGTGCAGGCCTCAGGTCGTGATGTGGTTCAGAAATTAGAGTGTGAAAATCAGCTCTTGACTTCACACTAATGCAAATGGATTTCTAATCCTTCAGGAAACATTTTTACGTAAAAAATGATTACGGAAAGGTTAGCATGTGGTGCCAGAGACCTGAAAAACGAGGAAACCATTAACACTATTTATACCAACAGCCCTCTATTGACTGTGGGAACTCTTCAAGAAATAAACGTTAGGAAGAATTTCAGCAGCGGTTGACCCGCAGTCCATTACCTTACATGAATGACGAAAATATTCACATCGAAATTGCTATAATGCATTCCAAGTATTAGCTAAATGTGGTTATCCTCTGCTTTGCAAACACATTAACTCGGCGTTCAATTTAAATCCCTCCTCATAGGTTTCCAGTGAAAACCAGGTAGCAAAAATGTACCCTCTAGCTTCTTTTTTGAAACAGTGAAGCAACAACAATATTTTGTACAATTCAATTTTAGGCTCCAATGAAACTGTGTCCTGAGGCTGATGTAGTACATCAAAGAATAAGCAGACAGGTCTTCCCCTTTGTACCCCTTGTGGCAGTCTTTGACCGATTTATGGAGGAGGCCGAATAACATGAAATGGAGGCAGTGAGTGAGTAGCGCAGTTCATAAGCCACGACAGTTTATTGAGATCATTTTTAGTAAAACAGCATTATTTCAGAGAAATAAAGGTATTCATAAATTAATGAACGGTGTACTCTGTAAAGCAAAGCATACATTTTGTTTTCTATTGGACTCCTCAATATATATTAATGAAAGGCCAAAAAAATGCCCCTGTGCATTCTCATTTCTTGCATTTATATTACACTTACGACAGTACTAGGCTCGATCCTAGAAACAAATGTGGTGTTGAGTGTGTTAGCTATTTATGGATAATCATAATAATTGTCATATAACGATGTGGAACTCGCCTGAAAAATATAAAATAGATTTACCATAATTCAACAAGTGCATAGATGAAATTGTCTCATTGTGAAATAAGACGCGTATCTATACTACGTATTCAATAATAGTACAAAAAGCAGAGAAAACCAGTTTAGTTTGGAATTGCACAGAATTGAATGCCAAGAACGAGGGCTTGGAGAAGAGATTGACTATGACTATTGTGGCATAATGAGAGCAATTGTGACACGTGCCCTTAAACATGTGTTCTCCGTCATGGAAAACGAAAGGAATCATTATTCAGATTTCTGCACTCAGGAAATGCTGCCTTGATCCAGAGGCATGTTTTGGATGCAATGGATAGTGGAGATTGAGCACGAATAAAGAGAGAAATTCAGATGGTAAAACTGAGAGAAAACCAATCTTAACAGAGAGAGGTATTCAGCTGTTGAACTATGATATATTGATGAATTTTCAAACAAATAATCTACGGAGGATATTGTCACAGAAAACACTGTCAATATTTTAAAAGGCTTTGCATAAAGCATAATTGCAACTCCCAAATTTAGATGCAAATTAAATTACATTCTAATGCGTTCTCATCTATGACAAGTATCAATAGCAAAGGAGCAGCCAAAAAACATAAAACACCCCCACTTAAACCAAATCCAAAATGGCAATATGCGAGTGAGGTTAGCAACTCTAACAGGCTTTTGGGGAGAGTGCCGCCAGAGAGAATTCTGAAATATCCTTCCTGCTTCCAGCCCTCTTTCAGTTTTATTCCTCATTTCGTTCCTCCATATCTCAATTCTCTTTTCTGTCTTATTCTGTCTCTTTCCGTCCTCCATTTACCATCTTTCTTAGTCATTTCTTTCCAGTCATCCATCCATCCTTTGTTCATGCCTTCTTTCTTTCAACCATCCATCAGTGCTTTAAAAGGGCCATTACTCACAGGCACTCAGTACCGGCACTCCTCAGTGTTCTCCCCTTGAGTACCAGATCTTTTCCTTGTGTCAAGAGCGTACCAGTACTTCTAGTGGCAAACTAGGGTAAGACTCTGGGATATAAGTATATGCAGCACTGGTGCCGCTAAATACGAAGCTTTCAGGTGGAGCTTGTCTGTGAGGTGCTCTGTCAATGGTGTAGGTTGCTGTTTCAGCCTTATACTCTAATTGGCAATGCAACAGTGTTAGACCTGGCCCTTTTGACAGGTTTATTCCCAAAAAGTTTGCCTTTTGCCTCCCATTTTTCTAATCCTGTTTAGGTTGGCTATAGGATTCTGGGTACTTTACCACTGCTGATCAGTGCTAAAGTGCATATGCACTCTGTATAAATTGTGACAATGATTCGTTATCCATGATTGGCATATTTGATTTACTGGTAAGTCCCCAGTAAAGTGCACATTGTGCGCCAGGGACTGTAAATCAAATACTACTAGTGGGCTTGCAGCACTGGTTGTGCCACCCACATGAGTAGCCCTGTAAATGTGTCTCAGACCCGGCCATGTAAACTGCCATGTTGCCCTGGCACTTGCACCCAGTTCAATCACACAACAGAAAGGGACTAGAGATTGAGCCTTCCCTCAGTCTCCCAAAGACATTGAACCTCAGAAAAAGGGAAGGACTATTGTGGACGCCAACAAAGGGCAGCACAACAAGAAGGGTTAAAGAGATCTAAAGGACTCCCCTCAAGGTTATTAACATTGCCCTCACGGCCTATTAGTGGCATGCTTCATCATAGGGCCACTAACACACCCTGGCGCAGACCAACGCGCATATTTTCCACAAAGATAATCAGAAACAATTATTTTCGTGAGGGATCCCTTGGTACAGAAAGAAAGAATAATTAAAACTGCCCAAGTGGGTAACCCCCGTGTCTTTATTATGGGTCCCCCTTGACAGGGCTAAAAATAATAGGGTATATTAGAGCGGTAATGTCTCTCTTACTCCATTTGTTTATATGATCTGTTTATATCAACATGTTTCAGCCAATTTCAACTGCCCTACTCGGTCAATGGCCTTCCTCAGGATACAGATCCCTTCAATTACAGTCCCCCCTAGTAAGTAATTCTATGGTAGGGATACGAAATGTGGCAATACTTGCTCATAGTAGACACACTTAGAGGCATACCTACAAAGATAAAACATATCAGAGTATTAATGATTTATCTTTCATCCTTCAGGAATACCCCCTGAAAGATATCACCATAATTCACATTGTGACTGTTTTACCACATAACGACCCACACACAGTGAAAAAGTGATACATCCATATTTATAGTAAACAGAAAGAAAAAGTTACTCTCCTTACCGGGTTTCAATAATACTTCTCCAAACCCGGGGCCAGAGTGGAGATGTTACCCTGTAGTCACACTCTGAAAATGAAATTCCAAGACACATACTTTTTTTGGTCATCATTTCTTGCATAAATCTGCAACACCTAGAAATGTTTTTAAGTTTAACCAATGGGAACATTGTCCTACACCTCCAAAGGGGAGTTCAAAAACGTTTGCAAATAAGTTTCCATATTTTTCAGGGTACAATACATCTGATCCAGAAACATTTTACTATAAAAATGTAAACAAAACAGGTCAGAAAATTATGTTAACTAATACAAAACAGATTTATTCTGCAGCCTTTATTACCCAACTGTCTAGACAAGGATTTGACTTTTGGAAAGACACAATTGACACAAAATCTGTCTGGGGTTCTAAAGATTGGCAAGTGCAGGGGATAGAAGCTTTGTTTAGAGCATGTATCATCCCACATCAAATAATGTTTTTGAATGACACTGTCCAATAAACGTCTTGCCTTGGTTTAGCCAAGATCAAAGACATGAACACACCTTCTGTACCAACACCTGCAAGTAATAGCACTACACAGGGAGCGGTCACAGTAGACACAATACTACAAAACAACAGAACTGATCCTGATTGGAAAAAATGGTTACTCTGGCCCACATAAGCACAACAAAAAAGGATATGCTGTTCCTAAAAGATCCTACAGATCACGGTTATACAAAAGGCAAGTGGGTGCTAGTAGAAATCGGAGAAATGATTATCTCCTTTCAGAAAAAGACCCTCACACACCCAGCCAGCTAGGTGTCTTGCTTCATCACTGGGTCTGCTCCTTATCGGGTCGGCGCTGCAATACCCGATCGGCACCCGTGGTGGGGCCTTCTTGGCGGAGATCTTTTTCTTAGCCGTAGGGTGTAGTGCGTGTAAGGGCCCTAGTGAGTGTAGATGTGAATTGTGTGAAATCTAAAACAGGGATAGTGAACCACCCAAAACTATTTTAATGACTGTGGTCACTAACCTGATTAAAAATAGAAAAGGCGCACACGCCTGACCAAGGATTGCAGGGTTGTGTGCTAAAGCTCAGGCCAACATGTTTCATGCCTAATGTTAATTTAACGGCAATTCTTCAGGACCTACTATCGACATTCTACACTTTATGGTTGGTGGTCTAAAGATACAGTTCAGTGACCACTCATACCGCACCCTATAAAGTGGTACCTGTCGATCAATAACACTGCCTGTAGGAAAAAAGAATCAGTGATTAATACAAAGTTCTACTGTAGTCTGCAATTCAACCTTATTGCGACAGCATAATTATTGACCATGCTATTGTGACATTGCAAACCACACGTGAGATGTGAGCATGCTTCATCTCAAAATGTATGTGCTGGTGTACATTGTGAATTTGATAAAAACAGAAGTAGCCAGGAAGATGTAGATAAATACAGTATACTTGAACACTCACCCAAACTAGGGTCAGCTCAAGACCCCCAAGATGTCACGGCAGGTAGAAACACTGCAAGATTCAGTGTCCTATGGATATTAACAATAAATATGGGAGGGCGAGGGATCAAGTTAAGGCATCACAGACACAAACATCTGTCAAGAAAGATTCCTGAATAGAATACAGGGCTTTACAATTCATAGGCCAGAACCACGTTATGTTCAACGACAACATCCGGGGGTAGTAACAACATACAGTGTAGGAAAATTGTGCCTTGACTGGTTACAAAAATCTACACTTGAGGATGTGAAACAACACTTATGTTTACTTAAAGAAGACGCAGACCTTAGGGAATTCTTGCTAGGACCAAGAAAACCGCATCAAAAACGTTTCATATATGCCGGCAGTTATGCTGCTTATAATGAAGTATGGAAGGTTTCACAGGCAGAGGCCGCAGAAAGAATACGTGAACTTGATCGTATTAACTTAGAGAAATCGCTCACTGTGGTCGACAATGGGTTAACAACTTTGTCATCTAGAATTTATTCATTGGACAACATTGTATCCTCTGCTATTGTCATACTGGAACAAGATTTAGCCATGTTACAACAAGGCCAATCTCAGCTACGTTCTATTATGTTATTAGGCTGGACGCTGCAATCTTTGCGTACGGGCTATGTGCCTTGGCGTTTTATCAACACGTCTTCTCTGTTTTCGGAATACAATCTAACGGATAAACAGATCGAATTGGCACAAAGGGGAGCAAAGTATACAGTGCTGAGCATTGAAAAACTGGAAAAATTACCATTTACGGTAGCAGAAAAACCAGCTACAGAATGGCTTATCCATGGCAAAATAACTCTGCCTGTCACTACTTTTCATTTTCAGTATTGCCTCAAACAAATGCAAGCAGGCAAATATCAAAGGTTGGGTAAAGAATTCATTAAGACATCCTGGGATTTACCTTACGAATACAGATGTTGGAGTGGGGATCGTGAAGTGTTTCTAAGCGGTACAAACTGTGAAAAGGCAATCAGCGGTTTTCTCATATGTCAGGACATTTCTTTACATGGGGCTTGTAATGGTTCTGTGGCAAACTTGTCCTGTCACCTGCAAGGTACACCAGCTGCTGTGATTAATCCAACGTTTGGCCAACTTTCTAATGGGAGTTACCTCATGTTGAATGATCAGAGTTGCTGTGGCATGTTGCCAGGAATCCCATATCTGGTAACGGTCGACTCCAGGGTTACTTGTTGTATGCAAGTATTGTTCCCCCAAATAGAGACAGTCAGGGAGTCGCCACTATGGCCTTCATTCAATGTTTCTTTTATACGTTTTGATACTTTAAGCAGAATGAAAGCCATGCTTTTGCAACAGACCGTGCCTTTGACCTCGGCCAAAGAAACTTATGATTTACAAATTGCAAGGACTTCGGCTGAGATACAGGCTTTAATTCGTACAAACTACCCTATACATTTCGTAGAAATGATGGGACGTATCTTAAACATGTCTGATACGAGCGGGATTGTACATGTATTTAAGACCATCGGTTCAGGACTGTTAGCACCCTTCCAGGCAGTCCTCGGAATCATCCCAAACTTCGCACATTCGGTGTTTGGTGGTGTGCCATTAATTCTAGCACTTGTTGCAGGAATCCTGTTCTTATTCCTACTACTACGCTACTACGCTATGGCAAGCCTACCCACCGGCGTCACTCCGAGCGATGTGGAGAAAGCTCTCCTAGAACGGAAGTGCCGTGAGAGCATAGTGCAACTTTTGGGGATGCCTCGTCTACGGGAACTTAATTCAACATGGTTTCTGTCATTTAGACCAATCTGGCAAGATTGCATCTTACCTGTTCTACGCTGCCTGCTTTGCGGTGAAGAATGTGTGCTAGACACCTGTCTAACACTCCCATCAGTCATGCCAACAGATATCGATACTCTGCTGGACCCGATAACGGCCCATGCTCTGTGTTGTCCCCAAAGGCTACCAATCCTGTAGACGGCATTCATTGAGATCTCACAGACGCTTCCTGCTGCTGCTGAGTTACGAGATGGATCAACAGGCACACAGGTAACAACGGACGTGAACATTGCTGCGGCGTCCTATGCTGAAGGCGATGCTTCTCATCTCTGTGCAGTTAACCTTCTGAACGAGGTGTTCCAAATGTCACCAACATCGGTTGACGATATTTTGTCTACAGAAATAGATGATTTCATGTTTACACCAGACCCATACACTGACTTTGATTCGGCTCACAGTGTACCAGGGGAGCAATACATTTGGCCTCCATATTTTCAAAACAGAACAAAACTTGGAACTCTTCCTAGAATTGAATTTTTTCTTATTTCTATTTTTTGAAAATACATGGCAATTCAATCTGCTTACAGTAGAACTATTCATATAAAACGGACTTCTTTGAATACTTCCAGGGACACATTGTCACCTTATTTACCACAATTTCATTTAGTACCATGATATGCAATGGCTTTGATTTTTGAAAACGTGTCAATCATTTTCATCATATGTATGTATTTCTGTTTATTCATTCATGTTGCAATTATTTCCAAAATATGCTTAGAATGAAAAAATGCTTTAAAATGTACAGTACCTATTGCATTACATGTTTTAGCAACAGTTCTTTTAAAACTTCTTTTAATATGCTTTTATAAATGTCTTTAGCAACATGTGGTACTCGGTTTAATGTTTAGCATTTCATGTTTAGCATTTAGTACTATCGTTCATTCGAAAGTGGAGTGGGTGTTGTATTCCGCTTTAGGTGTCCGTATATAGGTTTTCCTGAAACATGTCCTTATATAGGCACAATTCGCATTGCCCTTATATAGGCATAAAATCCCAGTCCTTATTTAGGCATTAGCCATGCACTCCAAATATAGGCATGGTCACCGACATCCGTCCACCCCAACGTCACAACGAGTTCTTAGAAACTAGACCCTTAAGCTCTTGGGAGCTCCCCTAGCACAGGATTATTGATTTCTCCAAGAACTCATTTATTATGCATGAACCGCTATTCCTTAAGGGTTCATTCCTGACGTCTTCCTCTGCCCGACTTCACGTCAATGCTAACATTCCAAGGCACCTACCAGGTATAAATATACCTTCCCTTGCCCAAGCAAGTAGGAGGAGACCTCGACTTTAGAGGAGCCCATGTCCCGGCCTGACGCACTGAGAAGAGACGCTGTCATCCCTGCTCGCAGAGAATCCAGCTTCCAGTGTTCTGACTCCCTTCGCGGGGTGTTAGAGTTCGAGACCCGGAAAGAGATTCCCACCTCTCTCATTCTCAAGGTATGGAGCTGACTAGAACCTAGAGGGACTCTTGGCATACCAGACTCTTAGTATACCATACTATAGAATACTTCACCTACTTCTTACCTTGCCCTACACCTAGGTTAGGTTACGTACACTGGGGTAGAACTAGCTTAGAGAAGCATCGTATGAGTACTCGCATTTTTAGCTTATGTTATTTATGTATATGAATATATGTATCATAGCTAAAAGATAATGCTAGCGCAGTATTATTTCTTTCTACTGCTTACACTGTACATTATATATCTCGCATACTGTCTTGTGATCTTAACAGCTCATATCTCTTACACGAGAAACAAGACTGTTCAATAAATCCTTTTATTGAAACGCCCGTCTATTCTTTCTGTGTAACTCTGAAGAAACTAAGCATGCACGATTAGCTGAGTGAAACTGTTATCTCTTATTTCCACGATTCTGAGAGTGTTCCGATTCTAAAGGGAAACAAAGTTGTCATGTTTATGCGGTTGCCAGAAACTACTCCCTTCTTGTTTACAAGGAGTTTCTAGTGGCCTCTGAGTTAGCTGGCACAAAGTAATTAAGTTTAATATACTCGATAGGGACTTACTGACCTCAGTCCTATGTCGAATCTATAGGGTATATTATTCCAATGCGCAGAGCCTATTAGGGAAATAGGAACTACACTACAGTATGTCATTATTTATATATAAAAATATTGCCTTGACTCTCTCTTGCCAGAAGGTCCTGCCAGATCTCATGTATTATCATCTATTATAGAAACAGAATGACCCTCAAAATCACATAAATTTTCATTAGGGGATATATTCTAATAAAAAATTCCTGTTAATGAAATACTGTGTATTTCATTTTTCACTATTGATAGGCTTATCATTGGGGCTGCACTGTAACATTTTACATGTGTAGCTTTCCATAGGGACAAGATAGAAAAATTGAGTTTAGGCTCTCTGAACTCTGAATTTATAAACACAACTTTTGGTAAAGATGTTTTTTAAATACTGTGTTTAAAAATACCACTTTTAGAATGTAGGCATTTTCTTGCTTTACCATTCTGTGTGCCTCTGGCTGTTTGTGTATTCAGAGTCTGGTGTTTGAGTGACAGGAGCTGGGGATGTGCATTCACTCTAGACAGTCACTAGGGGGGTTGAGGTGTGCCCTGCCTTGCCTGGGTGACTCACCGCAGGGCTGATTAGACCTGGTCTGCATTTGGAGTGGTGGGAGGAGTTTCGCTTGCACCTGAATAGGCTGTGTCTACTTTTTCACAATGCTGTCTCCCCCTCTGTGGTCATGCTGCACCAGGGAGGACAGGACTGGTTTGGACTGGGTTCAGAGACCCTTGCCACAAAGAGAACAATGACCAACTGGGGTATAAGTACTACACCTAAAACCCAAGGACTTTAGATTATTTCCAGGAACAAGAGGACTCTGCCAAGAAGAAGAGCAGAAAGACTGTGTGAGGAGCGTTGCCTTTTCTGAGAGAGGGGTGGGTTGGCCTGCAATTGCTGCTTCTGTCTGTGGTGGAGGAAAAGGACTGGCTCTTTTTGCCCTGCTGTGGAATCCTGCTTGGGAAGTAAATCTCCAAGGGCTTGTGTGCACTGGCCTCCTGTTGGAAGTCTCAGGAATACAAAAGACTTCAGGAGAAGAACTGGACTGTTTTTTACCTTGTTTTTCCTCTAAAGAAAGAAAGTCAGCAGAAGCGCTGTGTTTCCCCAACCTAGCGCTTGGTTCCTGAGGGACAGCGCATGGAAGCACTTCCTCCTTCAATTACTCTTTCCAAAGAAGTAATTGCGTGGTGAACACTGAGTTATTTACCTTATTTGGTTATTCCAACAAAAGCGAATGAGAAGCCGCTGCATCTCAGCGGGTTCAGTGCTGCACTGCCCTTGTGGTTCCAAGTGAAGGGAGGGGAGAGCTTGCTGCTATGGAAACGCTCTCCTCCTCCCTAACAACGGTGTATGAAACATCCCAGCTGGGGACTGCCGGCAGGCGCTACACAACCCGCCTCTCTGCTCTTGGCCAGCCTTGTCTAGCCTGCCCCGGGCAGATCGTGCAGACAAGCGGAGGAACTCTGCAGGTGACCTACTGGGAGGTGGGGCCGACAAGGAAGGCCATTCCCACCCTTCCTGGACGGGAAGAGGAAGTCGCCAACAAAGATGTCAGGGCTCTGACTGCCAGAAAGAGATTCCGGTGCAGTTGCTAAGCCGCGAGGTCGTGGGTAGCCGACCCTTTGGTTAGGGGAGGTCCCTCCTCCCCTGAGGGCAGTGCGTGTGCCTCCTCTCCTTGAGCGCGCGTCCCTGGGGGCTTGAGGGACAGCAGTTCCGCCTGAACGAGGTCAGCAGCCGGGATCCTGAGGTCGTGGGGGGAAAGGACTGGGTGAGGTCTCCCCACTCCTTTCTTTGCCCTTTTTTGTAGTGCAGATACAGCGGGGCCTTGAGGGATTGGAAACATGCTGCAGGACATGAGGGAAGCCCTTGCTGGAGGTCCCGTCCCTGCGGCTCCCCCGCAGTTCTACATAGCCTGTGTTAAAGGCACAGTCGTCCCTGTGTCCTGCAGGCCGACGATATTTACCACATGATAGGAGAGAGAAGTGCAGGTGTGCTGTATCGCTAATGAGATATGTGCAGTGATATTTGGGGAGTCCTGTACAGTGGTAATTTGGGAATTCTGTGCAGTGCTGGTTAAGGGATTTATGTCTGACCTTACTACTGCAGATTCAGGTCCTAAGGTTATGATTAAGGATAGTTCCCTACCTTTCTATGCCCTAATGTTTTAAAATATATGGAGGAGATGATGTGCACAGTGATGGTGGTTTACTCGACAGTCTTATGACATGTGCAACTAAGTGGTATTGGCTTTATAGCACTAACTATAATGTTAGGCATACTATTTTCAGTATGGTTTCATGACATGTCAAACTCAGAAGTATTGGGGTTATGGCCTTACTGTGGCAACATGCCTCATGTCTTGATGATGATTTCTTGATGACTAGTGCAACCTATAAGTCTTGCTTTAGTGCACTACATGTGATGTGATGCCCATTGCCTTATGGCAAAGTGATTTATGATCTATGTGTTTTATATGACAAGTGCCTTGTAGCACAGTGATTTATGTGATTGTAATTTAATGTGTTTTATGTATAATACAAAGGATATTTTTAAATAACCTTTTGTGGGGTCTATTTTTATGGTGTGCCTAGTGTGTCACTGGTGTGTGTGTGTGTGTGTATGTCTGTGTGTGTGTTGTGCAAACGCTTTACACATTGCCTCTGGGATAAGCCTGACTGCTCTGCCAAGCAACCAAGGGGGTGAGCAGGGGTTATCTTGTGTGTGTGGCTCCCTTACCCTGACTAGAGTGGTGGGTTCTGCCTGGCTTAGGTGCATACCCTAGCCAACCAGAAACCTTATTTCTAACACACAGGAATAAGGAGATGTGGCCTGATGGCTACAGCTCCCGGCACCCTGTCAGAGTGTAAGGTTTCAGCACTGGAATACACTCAGCATTCACTGTCAGAGCAACTAATGCCCTTCATCCAAGTTCGACTCGTGTGTGCAGTGTGCAATTGGTATGTTTTTTTGCTGTTATATATAGCACAAACTTGGCATGCAGGCATTAAAATGGTTTACATGAGAAACTTAAGTTCTACAACAAAGAATATTCTTTTGTTTTTATTTCACTGCGAGGTGAAATCACAGTGTTGGCTTAACATCCTGTGATCCTGAGCAAATCACTTAATCTCTCCATGCCATGTAAATTTCTGCTTCTCATGTAAAATGCTTTAATACCCATGCGCAATGTTCATGCAATATAAAACTGCAACAAATACTAATTACACCTTGCACATATGAGCCGAAGTTGGCCGAAGGGCACTAGGGTGCTTTACTTGAAGAAGAAAATGCAGCTATTGTTAAATGTGTGCTTCAAAGCCACACCCCCAGAAATGTCCCTGCCAGTCCCTTAAGACCCACCTCAATCAATTTGGTAAGTACCGGCGCTTCTCTTTTTCAATTCAAAGCATTACCATCCATCCTTCTTTCTTCCATCCCTCTTTTTCATCTTCAAAAATGCATACATTCATGGTTTTGCCCTTGCGTCTTTCCTCCCATCCTTTTTTAAAAACCATCCACCTATCAGTCACTTTATCCATTCATCCTCTTCATGCCAACACTTTTTTTGCAACCATCCACGTTTCTCCATGTACTCTCTCTATCCATCCACCCACTTCTCCATTCATTTCCCTATTCATCCTTCTCTCGTCCCTCCTCCTCATCCTTTTCCCCAGAGTGTCTTGTGCCATTTGGTACCCCAACCCACAGCACCTGCATTTTTCTCTCCTAGAATGGTTTTTATGACAATCAGTTCAGAGACTAGCTGTCTCTGAGCACAGTATGACACACCTGACCAAAAGGATAAGTCGAAATCAAAGGAAATTTTCTTTAAATTAATCAATTATTGATTGTTTTTGGCAGAATATGCAGAGGGAATGGAGCAGATAAGGCAACTGTCAAAAGAGGTTGATATCTGACAAACGTGATGAATATTCATCAAACCTACAAAGTGCTGAAATAAAAAAAGACAGATTTACTCGAAGCATTCGTGCTAGTTTAAAGAGGCAGTAAAAATAGAAGCTTTTTAAGGAAACAGTCATTGATGTCATAGTAATGAGAGACAAACCCCACAGACCTGGTGAAAGTACTGTACCTCTCCAAAATGAGAAAACATTTACAAATGTATGACAAAATATTGTCGGATAGTTCTAGGTCTTCTCATTGCTAACCCTCTACTGTAGGTCAAGTATTAAACTGGTAATTTGCCTTTATGGAAAAAATACTAACAACTGAATCTGAAAGGATCTCTTTAAATCAGAGTGACCCCAATGCAAAAATACCAATGCAGCTCCGGGTTTAAATGCTTATTGTGGAAGAAGAAATCTGTGGTAAAAAAAAGAACCTCTTTAAAGTTTATAAGAGAAATACATTTCTTTGCTATATGCAGCAGCAGTCTTTTATTTATAGAAGATTGAAGTAACATCTGCCACAATTATTTTAGGATACAAAATACATGATGAAGAGTTTGGAAACTTAAAAGCAAATTGTAAGCAAAGTGGTGTGATAAATAACTATAACCAATGAGATTTGATAACTGCCCCCGTCGTTTGATTGGAAAGAAAAACTTGATGTGTTAGTAATTGGGTTAATGGTTGAGGGTGGTGGAGGCCCCACTCAGGAAACAACTACAATCCTTGTCAGGGTGTTCCAAAAAGTCACTAAATCAACCTGTGTTTAAACCTCTGGCATCTTGGCACAAAAGCAGTCAGGCTTAATTTAGAGGCAATTTGTAAAATATTTATGCAGCACAATCAAAACAGTAATAAAGTGAAAACACAACTCAAGAAAAATCCCAAACCAATTTGGAAATATAGAATAAATAAAAGAAAAATGTAAAAAAATAAAATGATACGAGAATGACACAAATTCAAACAGTAGAACTGGAGATATTCAGTTTTAAGGTTTTCAGTAAAAATAGCGTCTAAGCGCACAACGCACCACTCATGGTCATCTGGTCACACTAGACCAGTGGAAAGTCTCAAGTTAAGGCTGACCGTGATAGGGCGCTGGTTAGATATAGAAACCAACTTAGTCATGCTGAAAGGCCACCTTCTAAGTCTGGTTCAAAGAGTTCCAATAATGTTGGTAGAAGACCAGGAGGAGGAGGCTGAGCCCGAGGAGCTGGTCAGGCATCATGGACAATTGTTGCTGTAGTACAAAGAGCCAGTAGAGCATTGTGGATAGTCATTGCTGCAGCTTCACACTGGCGATCATTGCAGGCTGTTATTGCTGTAGCATAAAGAGCAGGTCTCACGTTGATGGATGCCACGGACTGTCCTTGAGGACACAAGGAGCAGGTCTTGCATTGTTGGTCACCGTGAACTGTCATTGTCAGTGCAAAAAGCAGGGTTCACCAGAGCTTCATGTTAGCGTTGTCTCGGATGACAGAATTTCAGCAAAATAGGCCCCATCACAATCATGAGGAGCCCATACTTCAGGATTTTCACCTTTTCCTTAGAAGGAGTACACTCTGATGCCAGCCAAGGGTCAAGGACCTAGGAAGGCACCTCTTGGGGATCAGGGACTCACTGCAGCAGAGGCCAACAGGGCTCAGGCCGGTCCAGTTGAAAGTCCAGGCAGGTCCAGTTACCGCAGGTCAGCTGGGTAGTTGCTGGGAGGCCTATCAAGATTGTTGTGTCCCTATAGCCCACACATGGGGTTAGCCAGCTGACCCTTGGAGTCACTCTGGTTAGCCTGGGATAAAGTAAAGCAGGTCCAGACTTTTTCTTAAACAACAAGACATTCCTTAAAGCAGTAGGGTAGTCCTTCTAGCAGCAGGGCAGCCCTCTAGCAGCAGGGCAGTCCTTCTTCTGTAACTTCCACAGGTCCAAAAGCGTTCTGATGAGTAGCTCTGGAGGTACAATATTTATATCTAGCACTGCCTTTGCGGGGGTGAGGGAAAGGCCTGGTGTCAGGTTCCTTTATGTGTGCAGGAGGTAAAAACCTTTGAGGTCCAAGTGGGGCTGGGCCCCTCTCTAGTCCTCCTGCCAGGATGGTCCATCCTTCTCACATTTAAGCCCCCTTTGTCTCACTGTGTGCAAGCAAAACCCAAGCCCCAACAGCACAACCATTCACAGTCACTTGACCCAGGACACAGGCAGGTAGCACAAATGGCTTGCCCAAAAAAATGCCAACTTTCTAAAAGTGGATTTTTCTGAATTGTGACTTAAAATTGGATTTTATAATTAAAAAGAGACTTTTAAAATTCAATGAATTTCAGTGTAAACAGCATATATCTATCTGCTCCCAATCCAAACAGCACTTTTTAAATGTAATAAGATTGCCCAGTGTTAGGAAAAGAGAGAGATATGTCTTACAAAAGTGAAAAATTACTTTAGGGATTTTTCCATGTCAAGACATGTAAAACATAAGCACACATGTCCTACCTTTTAAAGACCATGTACCCTGCCAACTTGAGTGGTTAGGACTTTCCTCGGGGGTGACTTATAAGTATTAAAAAGGAAGGTTTAGGCCTGGCTAAAGGTTTATTTTGCCAGGCCGAAATGGCAGTTTGCAACTGCACTACAAGTTGCAGTGGTAGGCCTGAGAGAGGTTTTAAAGTACTACTTTAGTGCTGCAGGCCCACTAGTAATATTTAATTTACAGGCTCTGGGTACATGTAGTACTTTATACCAAGGACTCACAAATAAATGTAATGTCCCAATGAGGTGTAGGCCAATTTTACTGTTTTTAAAGGAGAGAGCACAATCACTTTAGCACTGGTTAGCAGTCCTTAAGTCAACAAAGACGAATTCAGAAAAACAAAAGGGGTGAAGGCAAAAGGTTTGGGGAATACCAGATCAAGGACGTCAGATCTAACATAATGTAATTTATGTGTTAACAGAACGGATTATTGCACTTATGAATATGTAAGAGAAATTATGGATTTGTGAAGAGTTTACTAATGAGCCACAACAAAGAAAACCAGTCATTTTGTCTAAAGCCATGGTATTTAATGAAGTATGATGCTTCAAGGAATAATCAAACTCTAACAATGCTTCAATCCCTCAGCCTTCTCAGCAAATAAGATAATTTGAAACTGAAATATTTGGACACTGTTGTAGTCAGAATCTTGATAGATGAACAATAACAACAATTCTTCAACAGTCTTAACAGTAATCTGCACTTAGATGACCCGAGCAACCCACAAATGTCTTGCTATGGATCATCTTGTTTTTACAAATCAAGCTGTGCAGTTAGGAAATAAAAGTAATGGCCAAAGTGGATTGGCAACCTTTTTATGTGCACATATTAGTTTACAATGAGTGAAGCTACAGTCCAACTTGTTTGGACTAATGGAGCTCAAGTAGGTGTATTAAGATTATTTTTCAGTCCTAGCTGGGTAAAATTATTCATACATTAACAATTATATCACAAATGGATTACATAATGCTCACTACATATCTACAGTATTTGAGTAAAAATTGATGCTAGATGTCTTGAATTTGTTGGCGATTGCTATACGTGATGCATGCCTAACCACCAAGTCACATACAGATCCAACACATTTGCTGAAAAAATATTTTACACAATGGCATGACTTCTTCAAAGATCTATAATAAAAAAAAATATGAGGAGTTTCTAGAGTGCCTGGCATGTTTAATTTTAATGACATGTTTAGGCATAGTAGACTTCAAACCACATGTTGAGGACATAACACAATTCATAAACACCTCAAAAGATTCACATGCGAAAGGCATATAGGGCCTGACAATTACATTTTTAAAAACAAGCTCAGCCTTTTGAGTAGCCTTTCTTCAACTTCTCTTTATCTACACCCTCACTTATTGCATATTTCCCCCTTTTTGGGAATGAAAATTCATGTTTTCCTATTTGCAAGATGGAATCCATAGTTCATTTAAATATTTACAGACTAAGTGATCTACTAGATTCTATTAATCGCCAAATCAATTGTCCTGCAATTATATACCCAAGTAGTGCATTCATTCAGGGAGATGGGTCCACATTATGGCAAAAGCTGGAAAGTTATCGATTTTGAATTTTATTTTACAATACTATCAAGAGTCATGGGTCTAAAATGTAACTACAAATCGAGTGCATACAACATATTTGTCTTTTTAAATAATGAATTAATAAGAAGTTGCATGCATCCTTGCTCCATTTCTCTTTTCTCTACGTTTATTGAACTCACCCACGGTATTAGAAGAAGAAATATCTCGCCCTCCAAAGCTAGGTAATAAAAACTTTGGGGCATATTCATGAGGAAGTGGCGGTGAGAGGCGTTAGCCTCTTTGGCTTAACGCCTCTCACCGCCACTTCGGAAACGCCAGGCTGCACCCTATTCCCAAGAATGTGGTGCAGCCTGGCGTTTCCCCCTGCTACGGCGCTAAGTCTCACGACTTAACGCCAACGCAGGCACCCTTGCACCAGAGTGCAAGGGTGTCTGCGAGCAGGGAGGTTTGTTTATGTACAGGAAGGTGTCCCTTCCTGCACATAAACAAACCTAAAATGCTGTTTAGTAACTTACATGTGTGCTGCTTCATGCAGCACACATGTAAGTTACAAAACGGCATTTTTTTAAAAGGTTTGTTTATGTACAGGAAGGGACACCTTCCTGTACATAAACAAACCATGGCATTTTGCTATTTCCATGTGTGCTGCACAAGGCAGCACACATGGAAATAGCAAAAACGAGGAGAAATTAAGCATTTCTCCTCGTTTCGCCACCTTAAGACCAGGATTTTTCTGGTCTTAAGTTCGGCGCTGCCACCTATTATCGCCGCCCTTGATAATAGGTGGCAGCGTCGAATTCAATGGGTGTTGCACTGCACGCCCCCTTTCACGCTAAGTTTAGCGGGAAAGGGGCCCTATTCTCAAGGCAGCGTTAAGCCACTTAACGTGGCTTTACGCCACGTTAAGTGGGTTAACGCTGGCTGGCCCTATCGCCACGGGAACGTAAAAAAGTGATGTTCCCATGGCGATAGGGGCTTGAGAATATGCCCCTTTGTGTTCTTGTAGAAATACAGATCTCACAAATAGCCTTGAAGAACAGAAGGGAACCCCACTGGAAAAAGTGAAGCCTTACTCTTCTCTTGTCTAAATATAATTTTCAAATTATTCACGGTCTTTTGGATGACTCACACAGATAACCAAGCAGTAAAACCCTTGTCAATTGTGAAGTTCATCACTTCGGTATTCAATAGCATGACAAACAAACGTCTGATGTTGTAAAACCAATCTACGGACCTACGATTTAATGTTTACTTTTATGACCCGTATTAAGAGTGGCCTGTAAAATGTTTCTGATTTCCTTGCACTGGAATTATAATTACTGGGGTTCCCGGTAATTCCAGTGGCAGGTAAATAACAGGAATTACAAGTTGGTAGGGAATAGCATGTGGGGAATATTTTTTCAGCACAATTCTGGCTTGATTTCCCTGTGCATTTTACACGGAGTTTGTGGCTGCTATAAGCAGCCAAAACCTCCATCTGAAAAACTAAACATATAATTACGATGGGTCTGATAACAACTGTTATAAGTCTGTATTAATTCTAATTAACTCTATATATTGCAGAATGTGTGCACTTATGCTTTAAAATGTTAACGTTGTTAAAGGGAAACATTCTTCCATGAGACATCGGGCCATATTATCAAGAACGGCGATAACATTATCGCCGCTTTAGCAGCAGGAAACTGCCGCTAAAGCGGCGACAAAGGGCTTGATAATATGCCCTATAGAATTCCAATAGAGGCCCAGGTTTGATGTCCTACACACCAGAACCTGGGCTTCTATTGGAATTCTATAGGGCATATTATCAAGCCCCCTTATAATGTTATCGCCGTTCTTGATAATATGGCCCATAGTTTACCTGAGGCAGCACTCAGACTAGAGCTAACTCAGGATAAATGGACAAGGGATAATGTTCTGGAGTTACATAATAAACTTTGGATTTTTAAACTATTATATAAAACATGAACTAATACTAAAGATATTATATCATGTCTATCAGATGATTTGGTGGAGCTATTTATTATTACAAATTTCAGAAGAGGTATCTTATTACTGGACAACCAAATGATTTATGAAATCTAACTTCTGGGCTGTGATAGTAAATGCTAGCTCACAGCCTGATCATAGACACTGCGAGCCCAATTTCAAAGATAAATTTACATGTGTAGAGCTACTTGTTTAGATTTACTCTTACACCTTGGTGTAGCTCTACATTGTTTTGCTATTAAACCTTTTATTCGTAGGCCACGGGTGGGCCAGGTCCCGGGGGCATGCAGGAATTAATAAAACAATGAAGGGGGGGCGCAGAGAGCCCCCTCCAAGGGCTTAAAAATGCCCTGGGGACCACGAGCACTCAGGGAATAATTATATTTCAAAGCGGGGGGATGGATGGACACCCTGGACCCCAGGGACCCACTACTTCAATGCTTGTGTGGGCCTCGCAGACCCCTCACTGAACCCCAGGGACAACCATCTCCATGGAGTATAAAATAAAATGCTTAGGGGGGCCTGGCGGACCCCCAACCCCAGGGATCCCCACCTCCCCTGGGCTAACTTAAATATGGAGAGGGGGGCCAAACAGACTTCGGCTGCCACTACCTCCCAGGGTGTTCTTTTTTGTTAAAGAAGCATGGGGGTCGCAGGGCCCCCCTCAAGGGCCATTCTTGTCCCTGGGGACCACCACCTACCCAGGGCAGGCCTGTGGAAGTGAAAGGATGGGGGCCATGCAGTCCCCCTCCTTGAGCCAATAAATGCCCTGCGGACCGCCACCCCCCAGGGCTGGCTCCTACTATGTCCCGGGGTGCCCACCCCCGGGACATAGCTGTTTGCTGTGACTTAGCAGGAGCAAGTCAGAGCAAACACTTCGCTTCTAGCTACGGGGAGCTGACAAAAAGCTCTTGCTTGCTGGAAACTGAAGTTTCATCTGTTTCCCAGCCCGCTGTCAAGTGGGTAGGGAAACAGAGGAAACAATTGCTTTCACAGACAGGGAACTGCATGTTTAGAAGCTCTCTGTCTGTGAGAGCAATGCCAGCTTCCGCAGGAGGTGAGGCGTCCGTAGGGATCGCAGGGGCCTTGAGGCTCCCTCACAGTCCTGGGCAAAAGAGCAGAAAGAAGCAAAATAAAGGTGTGAACCAAGCATAAAGAGGCAGAATAAAGGTCAGAAATGTGCAGAAAGAGGCAGAATAAAGGTCAGCAACAAGCTTAAAGAGGCAAGATAAAGGTGAGAAATGAGCAGCAAGAGGCAGAATAAAGGTGAGAAACAAGCACAAAAAGGCAAAATAAGTATGAGAAATTAGCAGAAAGAAGCAAAATAAGTGCCAGCAATGAGCAGAAAGAGGTAAAAAAAAGGTGAGAAACGAGCAGAAAGAGGCTGAAAAGATCAGAAACTAGCAGAATGAGGCAAAATAGTGGTCAGAAATGATCAGCAAGAGGCAGAATAAAGGTCAGAAACAAGCAGAAAGAAGCAGAAAAAAGGTCAGCACTCAGCAGAAAGAGGCAAGATAAAGATGAGAAACGAGCAAAAAAAACACAATAAAGGTCAGCAACGAGCAGAAAGAGGCAAAATAAAGGTCAGAAGAGAGCAGAAAGAGTCAGACTAAAGGTCAGCATCGGGCAGAAAGAGGCAATCCGAAGGTCAGTAATGGGCAAAATAGAGATCATAAACAAGCAGGAAGAGGCAAAATAAAGGTCAGCAACGAGCAGAAAGAAGCAAAATAGAGATTAGAAATGAGCAGAAAGAGGCATTCAGACACTCATGCGTCCACTCACAGACCCACACAGAGACTCATGTACTTGCTCACAGACCCAGTCAGACACTCTTGCACCCACTCACAGAGCCACTCAGACACTCACGCACTGGCTTACAGACCCACTCAGAAACTAACGCACCCAGTCACATACC
Source organism: Calotriton arnoldi (assembly GCA_963921515.1). Lineage (NCBI taxonomy): Eukaryota > Metazoa > Chordata > Amphibia > Caudata > Salamandridae > Calotriton > Calotriton arnoldi. The sequence continues at coordinate 249,683 of CAWUFW010009290.1, forward strand.
CACTCAGAGACTCAGGCACCCACTCGCAGATCTTCTCAGACACTCACAAACTGACTCAAAGACCCACTCACACACTCATGCATGTACTCACAGACCCACTCACACACCCACTCACAGATCCACAAAGGTACTCCTACACACACTTACACTGCTATCTACACACCCATACAGTCAGTCACACACCTACTCACAGGCCCATACAGCCACTCACACACCCACAGGCCCACTCACACACCCACTCAGAGACCCAACAGCCACTCACACACCCACTCACCTATCTATACAGCCACTCACACACCCACTCTCAAAGGTTACAGGTTACGGTTAGGAAATCAAATTGAAAAAAGTTGACATTCACTGAAAAAACCAAAGGTTACAGGGACGTTATAGTTAGGAAATAGAATTTAAAACAAATTAGAAATTCACTGGAAAAACAAAAGTTACAGGGATGTTGAAGGTAGGAAATAGTATGTTAAAAAACCTTAGACATTCACTGAAAACAGTTGTTATATTTAGGCTGAGATTTCACTCATATAAAACCATTGAAATTCCCCAGTTATAGTTACCTAAGTGAACTATAACTTATGCCCCCACAATGCACTGCTTATGACCTCACATATTACATCACTCATGACATGGTCAATTACATCACTGATGACATCATTGATGACATCTCAAATAACGTCACTGATGACATCACTGATGACATCATCTGCATAACCACTCACGCACCCATACATCCTCTCATACACCTACTTACTCACCCACACAACTACTCACATACCCATTCACAGACCCATACAACTACTGACACACATATTCACTCTCTCAAACAGCCACTCACACAACCACTCACTCATCCTTACAGCCACTCACAGAGCCACTCACAGATTCACACAGCTACTCACACACCCACAGAACTACTCACACACCCACTCACAGACCCATACAGCCACTCACACTCAAACAACCATACAACCATTCACATACCGATTCACACACCCATGCAGCCGCTCACACAATCACTCACTCACCCATACAGCAATGCACACAGCCACTCACTCACCCATATAGCTACTAACAGAGCTACTCACACACCCATACAGTCACTCACACATCCAATCATTCATCCTCAAAACCACTTACATACCCATTCACACATCAATAAAATCACTCATGTGCCCATTCACTCATCTATACATCCACTCACACAATTACTTTCTGTGCAAAACAGCCACTCACACACCCACTCACATACTCTTGTACCCAGTCAAACACCCACTCACCTACCTATACATCCACTTACACACCCAGCTACTCACACATATCACCGTTCACACATCCACCCAGTCATCCATGCAGCCATTCACACATACAGTTATCTACCATAGAGCCACTCACACAGCCAACACAGTCACTGATAAAGCCACTCACACACACTCACCCACTGAGACAGCAACTCAGACAATCACTCACTCACCCATACAGCCACTCAGTCACCCACTCGCACTGATACTGTCAGTTATAGTACCACTCAGCTGACATATATTAGAAACTGTGTGACTCATTAGTAGTACAAAAATAATAGTAATTGAACTTATGCAGTACCTTAGTATATATCTTTAACCCTCAGAAAATTTTACGAAACACTTACACTCACTGGATGATGTCATGAGTGAGGTCACTGACCGTGTCATGAGTGATGTAATGTGTGAGGTCATAAGCAGTGCATTGCGGGGGCATAAGTTATAGTTAGCAGAGGTAACTGTAACACTGTAACTTCTGAGATTCAATGCTTTTGCATGAGTGAAATCAGAGCCGAACTTGAAACATCCCTGTAACCTTGGTGTTATATATAGTAGAAGGCTGGGAGTTGAAACGCGTAGACCGTCCTCTACCGTTTTGTTTTTGCACTATGGTTAAACAATAAAATCACCTTATGGAGTATCTTCTGTGCGTGGTGCTGTGATCCCTCGCCGAACTTGATTGGGAATGAAGGAGCGGAGGAGTTTCGAATATATATATATATGTATATATATATACTTGAAGATGAAGGATCACAAGAAAACAACAGCCAGCCAGGGCAAAAATCTGGATCCCAAAGGATACAATGAGTCACAAAGAAATAAAATATCCAAGAAAGAAGTGACGCAAACAGATAGATTCACCAAAGAACAAAAATATATTTCCACTACAACGTTTCAGCTTCCGCCTTCCTCAAGTAGTACAAGATGGTTTGCTCAGTGGCTGCACAGATGACACAGCTGAATTTATATATATATATTTATATTTTATATATACATAATAGTAGTATTATTTGATGGATTGATTCCATCGCTGGCACCGGCACTGTGAGGCTAGCGGCGGCATCCCAACAACGCTGTTCCGGAAATATATATATACACATACATATATATATATATATATATATATATATCCCAAACAAAGTCCATGAAGTACTTCAGATAGAAGCAGGACACAAATGTAGTTAATCCAAGTGTGGAATAAACTTGGATTAACTACATTTGTGTCCTGCTTCTTATCCTGAGAGCGTACTTCATTGGACTTTTGTTTGGGATATTATTGCCGGTACGCTCTGCCGGCGTGTACGCCACCCTCCTTGGGTCCCTGCACTCCAGAAGGAGCTTTGTGCGTTTTTGGATATATATATATATATATATATATATATATATATATATATATAGTTCCCTCAAAATGGCTCTTTTTTCACAAAATGAATACACTACATTTACCAGAATGCAAAGCGCCTCACTAATAGGATGTGATGTAACATCATGTGATTAATTCAAATACAGGCACTGTTAGAAGCGTTTTGTTACCCGTGAGCAAGGTCTGTGGGCAGACTGAAACGCGTTGGGTTATTGTAGCTTGTCGGTAAATGTTGCTGCCGAAATTAAAATGGAGAATGTAACATCTAATTGCCAGTGAGTGCGCGTGGATCTTTCCCGTAAGGGATATTGGTGGTAAATATATATATATATATATATATATATATATATATATATATATATATATATATATATATATATATATAACCAGTAGCAGTCGCCACTGGGTAGTTATAATTAACGTTTATATAGGAAATACCTTGTTAATAACTTTGGCACCATTTAACAAACCTTCACAAAACTTTACAAACAAGTGCTACTTTTTGTCTAGATGTGCTTGTAAAGTTTAGGGGTAATATGTCAAGTAGGGGCTGGGACAAAAGGGGTTGCATTTTCCATAGACATTTTTTAACAGCACTGCCGCAAAAACTGCAGAACAGAACTGCACCAAATTTGACAAGGAGCTAGATCTTGGCCCAGAAAGTGTGCTTTTGGTGATTTGGTATATATCCATTCAGTAGTGTTGGAGATATTGGTCTCTAAACATATTTGTCTAACTGGACAGTTGAGTTCGAGGGACACTCACCAGAGTCCCTCAAACCCAATTTTGAAAAAATAGAGCCTTCTGATTTACTCAGCGTGCTTCTTTTTATCCTTGGGGAATCTTACTCCCAATGGGAGCGAGAGCTCTGATAGGCTGCAAACAACATGAAGAAAAATGTTGCTGGTAGCCATCACAGTACTCAAGGATTAACAGGCACATGCATCAACCATTTTTGCGAGCGCAAACGGTGCGATTCGCAAAAATCGTCCGTTTGCGCCCGCAAAAAGGGCATTTGCGATGCATCAAGGTTCAAGGCACTTCGCAACTTGAGAATTCGCAATTAATTGCGATTACTCAGTGACAGTATTTAAGGAATCGCAATTTGCGATTCCTTAAATGCAATGCAAGAACCACTTTAGAATAGCGATTTCGCTACTAGGGGCGCAAATTACCATCAAGTTGAACTTGATGGTAATTTGTAAAACTTTGAAAAATGCACTAAAGTGCATTTTTCAAAGTTGTAGGTTACACACACACATGCCCTTGCGGCATGTGTGTGCACAACATATGTGCACAGAGCAATTTCAGGGTGCAACAGGGTGTCCTTTTGACACCCTTGCACCCTTGAATAGACATGCACTTGCGAGTACCTATTGGTACTCGCAAATTGCGCATGTAATCTTCCCATTCATTCCTATGGGCCTGTAGGCCCATAGGAATGAATGGGAAGGCATTCCTTAATTGCGACTCTCAATTTACGAGTCGCAATTCAGGAATGTTTGGGAATCGCTAATTTTATAGCGATTCCTACATGCATAGGCTTTTGCAATTCCTTAATTGCGATTCCTTAATAATCGCAATTAAGGAATCGCAAAAGCCTACATTGATGCATGTGCCCGTTAGTCTGTATACTGCATATAAAATCCCATAAGGGGGCAAGGTAAGGTTACCCTGCCCCATAGCCATTTTCAGGGGTCCCAGAGGGCTAGACCCCCCAGGCCCAAAAAAGAAAAAGAATGCCCATGGAAGAAAAAATAGCCACATGCCATTGCAGAGGCCCGAGTTATAGTTATGTTAGGGCACAAGCTATAGTAACTAGAGATAACTATAACTGGTGAATTTCAGTGATTTTTTTAGTTTAAAATGCTGCATTGGCATTGAAAGTTTCACCCAAATATAATGTGACTTTAACTTTTGTTTCTTTTTCAGTGAATATCTATCTATCTATCTATCTATCTATCTATCTATCTCTCTCTCTCTCTCTCTCTCTCTCTCTCTCTCTATATATATATATATATATATATATATATATATATATATATATTTCCAAACAATGCAGGTTAATTCCAGGCGCACTCTCTGCGGGTGCTCGCGAAGGGCTTAACCCTAAAGCCCAAGGCAATTTTTCAAAGTACAAAATGCGCTGCACTCAGTAATTCCTGTGTTCCATTTTTAATTTAGAACAGCACTACTCCACCAACGCGTTTCGACCTCACAGGGTCTTTTTCACAGTGAGTTGGTCTTCTTTTATTATTAATTTATACTCTCTCCATCCTCTGCCTATTATGATGCATGATGGGAGTTATAGTTAGCAATAAACATCACGTTATACCATTCAAAAACGTGGCATTTTCATTTTCATTTTTATACAGAATAAACATAGCTTATTCTACACTGGTGTTTATGTGCAAAAAATATGTATCTCACTGTGACTCACTAATTCATTAATTGAGTGATTTCTAACGGAGACATTATACCACCAATTCGCAGATTTACAGATATCAGTTACAATTGTGGGTCTATTTGCAAATGCATCTTCTGTGTAGTACCATCAAGAGTCTATGAAGAAAAAAACATTAGATATAGTCTGCAGTTACTAATTTTTCTCTCTAAGCACATTTTAAGCTTAACATAGCTCAACCTTCATTTGGTTTAGTACCAATGGCTCTCAATGCCCAATTGAACAGTTTCTAACATTGCTTTTTAGTCTCATTCTGTCCACTGTCATGTAAATAAGTCACCCAATGATTATTTCTAAATGCACAAAAAGTTCCTCATCCACATTGAAGCCTGTCAGTACCTTAGTCTTGAGTCTTATTATGTATCGTGATTCCAACTGTATTAGTTTTCTTGTTCTATCACCCCCACGTTCGTCCGGTGGGATTGTGTCTAGGCCAAAGTAGCTCATTGATCTCCAGTCTGCATTTTGACATTGATTCAGGGGTCTCGCTGTCGCATAATTTGCATCTTTGTTCTTGACAGCACGTATGTGCTCTAATATCCTCTTTTTCAGCATGCATGTCGTGCTTCCGATATATTGCAAACCACAATGGCATTGAATCACATATACCACATATGTCGTTTTACATGTAATATTGTATTTTATAGATATTGTCTTCCCATCTCTGTCAATTACTTGTTTTTTGTTTTCCCCAATTTTGCAGGCTTTGCAACTATTGCCTTTCATAAATCCTTTTCTAGCATCCATTAGCCAATTTTTATTTATCGTTGTTGTAGTTGTTTGTAAATGGCTTCGAACTAACTTGTCTTTTAGTGATTGAGTTTTCTTATAAGTCACTGATGGTCGAGTGCCCAGCATATCTCCTATGTCTGGATCCTTGCTGATCAGATGCCAGTGTTTCTGTATTGCATTTATGATATTTTTGCTCTCTTTGCTATATGTTAAGATCAACATTGGTGCTTCTTGGTTCTCATTCTCTATTTCATCAGGTTTCTTTTTAGTGATTAACGTTTCAGCACAAGTTTTTGTTCTTACTTTTTCCAGGAAAGTGGTCAGTTCTTTTTGTTTATATCCTCTCTTTTTCATCCTTGATATTGTTTCTTTGAACTGGTAGTCTGCATCTTCATCCTTAGAGCAGTTCCGACGCATTCTTATTAGTTCCCCATAAGGGATGCTTTTTAACAGTGATTTGGGGTGAAAGATTTCTCCATGGAGTATGCTGTTTGTCGCCGTCTTTATTCCATAAAGTCTTTTTTGCTCCCATTCCATATTATAAAAAGTTTGTCGATATATCTGACTCATAATATGATTTTGTCAAGTTCTTTTTGATGTTCTGGACCCCATGCCATCTCTTTCTCCCACCATCCCATTGTAATATTGGGTGGTTCGGAGAGAAAGAAATCTCCATGGCGGTCCCGCATTTTTGGTGAAAAAGTTCATGATTGAATATGAAAACATTATTTGTCAGGCACATTTCGATCATCTTAAACAGCATTTTCGAGTGCTCCAATTCACTTATATTCCTTTGTTTCAGAAAGTAAGTGCAAGCCTGCAATCCTACTTTGTGTTCAATTGAAGTATAGAGGGAAACGACATCGATGGTTGCCATCCTGTAGTTCTCATTCCAGTCCGTCTCTGATAGAATGCGTAGGAAGTCTCCAGTATCTTTTATATAAGAGCTTAGGCTTTGTGCTATAGGTGCCAAGTATGAGTAGGGGTGGGCGGAATTTGTGTAGTCGCGTTCCGCAAAGTTCCGCAGAGATGTAATAAATCTCCGCGAGCTACGCAGAATTCCGCGAGCACGCGGAATTGCTTGTTCCGCCCGTTCGCGGTGCGTTTTTCCTGTTCGGGGACGCTGTTTGCGTGCTCGGGGGGAAATATCTCGCGAACTTGCCCATGCGGTCGCCAATTGGCGCGGCCATCTTGTTTCACTTGTCCCGCCCGTTCGCAATGCGTGTTTCCTGTTCGCGAACGCGGATATCCGATGGCGCGTCCAAATGACGTGTTTGCGATCGAACACTCTTGCGGGATCTCGCGGCCGGATAGGAAACTCGTCGGCGAACGCAGGGATCCCGGTAAGTCGCTACCGCGTGCGCGAACACGCATTTTGAAAGCGCGAACAAGGAAAAAATTCCGCTATGCCGCGGATCACGGAATTTTCGGCAATTCCGCATTTTCCGCAGAACGCGGAATTGCCAAAATTCCGCAAATTCCGCGAGCGGAGCGGATTTTACCGCCCAGGCCTAAGTATGAGTCCACATAAGTTGACATGTTCTCATAGATTGATTCACACGAAGAAACAATTGGTCTCCCAGGAGTGTTGACCAATGTTTTGTGAATTTTTGGCAGGAGGTATATTGTCGGTATCATGGGTTCTTCTTTTACTAAGAATAGATGTTCATCCTTGTTTATTAGTTTCATATTGTCCCACTCATTTAGCGGATTTTCTAATTCTGTTATCATTCGATTGATGGGATTGGATGATAATTTCACATATTTTTCTTTGTCATTCAGTTGTCCATAACCTTTCCGCATATAGTCACTTCCATTTTGAAGGACTATATTGCCCCCTTATCTGCGGGCTTGATTATAATTTGGTCATTGTTCATTAATTCCTTCAGAGCTACTCGCTCACTGCAGGTTAGATTCTCATACCTTGGTTGTCTAGTTTTTGTTATCTTTTGCAATTCTCTCATTATTGCATCTCAAAACATGTCAAACTTGTTGCCAGGAGAGAGACTGGGGCAGAATTTAGATTTTTTCTCTTGAACTTACTGAACTTATGTTGATCAGTTTCTAATGTCAGTTCTTGTAGTATTTCACTTTCGGTGATCTCATCCTCACTGAGATTGTACATCAGATTAAACATTTTTGAGATCAGGTATTTGTTCAATTGTCAATCCAATGCTATCCTGTTGTTTTTCTATTGTCATTGGTTTAGTTATACTTTGTTTGTTCGCATGAATTTTAACCAATTTTAATTTTCTTATGTGCTTATATACATCTATTTTAATGTCTGTATAGTCAAAGTGAGACTCCGGACAAAAGGAAAGTCCTTTATTCCGGAGTGACTTTTCATTCTCCTTAAGTACATGGTTTGACAGATTGACTATTAAATTGTTTTCTTCATTATCAATAATTTTTTCTTGTTGCGAAAGCGCAGGGGATACTGCCTTTTTTCACTTTGATCTTCTGGTTTTCCTTGTGCTTTTAAAGTCTTTGTATCTTTACTGCCACGTCCTCTGCCGGCCCCTCTTCCTCTCCCTCTCCCTCTCCCTCTTATCATCATTGCATCCAAGTGCATCAATCTCATTTCCTCTAAAAAAGTTGTTTTAACTGTGAGGGTTGATGTACTTGTTCCTTCACCTTCGCTGATATCTGATTTGCTTGTTATCTCTCCAAGTGTGGCTTGTGTGATCTTCGTTGGATAATTTTGTTTGAGAACTTCAAATCTCTTTGCGAAGGTGAGGATTTTCCCATATTTGTAATCCATTTTATCTCTGCGGAACTGACTCTTTTTTCTCTCCTGGATCTCTTCTTCATATTTTTCCAATCTGCTCTCCATTTCTTTTCTTAGTTTGGCCACTTCCTCTTTATCCGGATTGGCAGAAATTTTTGATTCCATTTCTTGTATTAGGATGTGTACCTCATCAATATCTATTTCAGCATGCTTTATTAAGATCTTCATCATAATCATGGAGCACTGCATGTTGTTGTGCCCCCATTCCTCTAGTAGCTCTGATCTCATGTCAGGATGAGTGGGCATTGTAAAGATCCTCAAGCCCCACGGAACTCAGTTCACTTCCACGTATTTTTCAAGAGCATCACTTACCAGCTCTTATTTATTTCCTTCTTGTATAACCTTTCTATTTGAAAAAGCATTTGTTTTAATGTGCCTCCTTGACTTCCCAATACTGATGGCTCAGGGCCTGTTGTAGTTCCATTTCCTGTTGCTGGTTGAAACATTGTTGCAGATTTAGCCACTCTTTTCACTTTTTGTGCCTCCATTATAAACCAACTTGGATGTTTTCCACTTTCTATCTCGAGTTCAATATATATTTTTATTGGTTTGTTGCCGCTCTATTTCAATGTCAAACACGGATCGTATATAGTTGTTGTTTTTTATTTCTTATTTTTCGAAGACTTATGTTTTGTTGGCTTAATTCAAACTCATTTTACCTTTTGACAGATATTGCCTGTGTCGATGAGTCATCTGTGTTTATTCCTGACTTTGCTTAGATTTTACATAGCCACATGCTTTCAATTGTTGTAGCGTGTTTGTTACTCTGTTCATTTTGGCCAATTTAGGCCCCGGGTACCCCATCCCCCGGGGTGAGGCCTTTTCTATTTTTTGTTTTTAAAATTTCCTTAAAGGGAGGCAAGCTCACGCCCCCCTTCTGGGCCATTTTCAGTCCTGGGGACCTTATCCCCTAGGGCCAGGCCACCTCGTCGGGGATCGCAGGGGGAGCCTGAAGGCTCCCACAGTCACGGCCGGCTCCCCGCCTCTTGCAGAAGCCAGAATTTCTTTGTACACACAGGGAGCTGCTGTGTGTAAAAATCAAAGCGCTCCGCTTTCAGCAAGCGAGAGCAAAATGCTCCCACTTTCTGACACCGAAGCACTTGTTTGCTATGGCATGGTGGGACAGTGGTCCCACCATGCCATAGCAAACTGCAATGTCCCAGGGGTGGGCATCCCAGGACATTGCTGGAGCTGGCCATGGGGGCTGGCGGTCCCAGAGCCATCTAGGGCTCCTGGAGGGGGGCAAGTGGCCTCCCTCCCTCCCTCATTGAGTAGGGTCTGCCCCAGGAGGTGGCGGTCCCTGGTTCCCAGAACGTCCCCCCTCCCATTTCTTAAATGTATAGTTTGGCCCTCAGGGAGGTGGTGGTCTCTGGGGCTGGGGCGGTCCATGAGGCACCCCACATTAAAATTTTAAAGCCCCGGGGAGGTGGTGGTCCTTGGGGCAGGGTGGGGTCCGTGAGGCCCCCCACATTAAATTGTTAAACCCCCAGAGAGGTGGTGGTCCCCAGGACCGGAGGGGTCCATGAGGCCCCCCATATTAAAATGTTAAAGCCCCAGGGATGTGGTGGCCCCCTGGGGCAGGGGGGTCCTCGAGGCCCCCCATTACATTAGCCCTGGGGAGGTGGTGGTCCCCAGGGCTGCAGGGGAGTCCATCAAGCCTCCCCTGCACCTTTTATATTTTTTTAACAATTAGCCCTGTGGAAGGTGGTGGTCCCGGAACTGTGGGGTGCTGTTCAGGCACCTGCACCTCTTCAATTATGTTTGCCCTGGGGAGGTGGCGGCCCCCAGTAGGCAGGGGTGCCACATAGGCACCCCCGCAGTAACTCATAAACTGAACCCGGGACCTGGCCCATCCTGGGGCCTTTATTTAATGATAATGAAGCATGGGAGACCGTGCTTCTTTTTAAAAAAAAATTCAGGTAGAGTCACAGATCCAACAAGAATCCTGTCAAATAAAAAAAAATGCTTCTTTGGCCCTGGGTGGTCCATGTGGGACCCCCCCCCCAAAGAGGCCTAGGGGGCTAAGGTGTTTCTACCTTGCCCTCTTATGGTTTTTTTTATGTTTTTTCTTATGACTCGGTCTAACCGAGTCACAAGACGGCTGCCAACACTTTGTGGACCCGAGATGCTGAACAGCTGCTGTCACCCAGGTCAATTGCTCTCCACCAAATTGGATTACTTAAGGTGTGGCATTGCGGTTAAGCGGGAAAACACATGATTTCCACCAGTGCACTTGCAGCCCCGCTACCTGCTCAAAGTCTCAAAAAGCCACCGTAATGGTGAACACGTCAGTCAACACGTCCCGAAGATATACCTACCTTTCCCCGTTATATGAATTCTTTTTAAGCGTTATGACTGGCGACTACTTCCCTGAGTCCTGTAATGGCTGCAAGCAACATTTTTTTTATTTTTTTTTATTTATAAACTTTTCTTTATTGAGTTTCAATAAAACAGTACAATAATAAAAAAAGCAGTTTATGATTAGGCACAGTACTCGGACATTAGGTTACATTGCAGAACACTTATCACAAATGAGCAATATCAGAGGGTGGTACCATAGTTTGACATTTTCTTGTAGTGTCGTCAGCGTCAGCAAACCACTATAAATTCTTCATGATAACATAGGTTCATTACCAGACACATAACATGCTTTACAGACCAGACTAATAATGTAGTATGTTCTATTCAATATGTCCTGTGAAGGACCGTTAAGTTGCATTGGTGTCGTATATAGAGCGCGGGTCCGGTGGGGATACATCTAATGTGAGGCTTATTTATGATGTCGATGAGTGGTCTCGTGACCTTGAAGATGCGGCCTTAGGGATTGTTCGCCGCGGGTTCAGTGTCTGGGATATCTCGTGGATGTGTAATGAGATAACTTGTAAGGGGTCCCCAAATGTCCCGGGGTTGGGAAGTGCATGGGAGTAGTTCTGCGTATGTGGTAAATTGCTCTTGGCAGAACACCAAGTCGTTGAGCCAATCCTTAAATGTGGGTGCCCTCCCCCAGCGGCACGCTGTATGCTGTTTGGCCATCAAAAGCGCGACGGCTATATAGCGTCGATGTAAAACAGGAAGCAACTTGGTGTAACCCAACAGGGCCAGCAACGGGGTGCGCTCTAAATCAGGTGACGTCATCAATACTATGGCATCAAAGACTTGGTTCCAGTAGTCCTGCACTTCTGGGCAGCACCACGCCAAATGTAGGAAATCCGCCCCCGGGGCTTTGCATCTGTCACATCTATCAGAGTCCCTGAGTTTATATTTATGCATCTTGACTGGAGTATAATATAACCGGTGAAGGAATTTGTAATGCGTGATGCGCAATCTGCTGCTGGCAGAGATGCGCTCAGTTTGGGAACAGCAGTATTCCCATTGGTCATCCGACAATTCATAGCCCAATTCGGAATTCCAGTGCGTGCGTGAGCTGGGCGTAGGCTCTACTCTTTGTGTGTGCACTGTGTGATAAATTGTTGAAACTAGATGTCCCGGGGATGAGGCTCTGAGCAACAAGTGTAGTGGTGCGAGAATGGGTGGCTCTGAAGGAAGCTCCAAGGTACCCGCTCAAACTCCCTGTCGGAGTCGTATGTATAAAAAAACATCTAAGGGAGATGGGTGAAGCCCCTGGAATAGTTGCTCAGACGTTTTAAATTGTCCATTGTGGTAGAGATCCCCCCATGTGGTGATTTTGGTTTTTTCTTTAAATTTGTGGAATGCCGTTTCCTGGAGAAGGGGCATTTTGGGGTGGTAGGAGAGTGGGAGCAACGGTGAGTACAATCTGGGGTTTCGCAGCATATGACATAGTCGGTGCCAGGCTTTTATGGTACATGTGACTGTGGTAGGACTTATGTCTCTGGGGCTAGTCTCGGCGCAAAGCATGCCATCAATAGGTAAGGGGGCAGCCAACCAATGCTCAGCCGCAACTTGCGGCATATATCGTGGTGGGTGCACCCAATAGTGGGCATAGTGGGCTTGGGCACTGAAGTAATATAGCTCAAAATTGGGGATGCCAAAACCCCCTTGAGAATAAGGCCGGGTAAGTACGTTCCACTGCAGTCGTGGCTGTTTGCCCCCCCATACCAATCGTATCATCTCGGACCGGAGGGTCTTGAAAAAATATACCCCCTGGGAGAATGGAATATTTAAAAATCGATACAGCAATTGTGGGAGTATTACCATCTTAATTAAGGTTGCTCTACCCGCAAGCGAGAGTGGTAGGGAGATCCAACGGGTGACGTAACCAGTGATGCGTTCCAAGGCAGTTCCATAATTAAGGCGCATCAGCTCCTCCCTGTCTCTAGAGATGCGAATACCCAGGTATCGCAGGTCAGAGTCGCACCACTCCAGCGGATAATCTAGTGGGGAGCACGATGTCGCTGCCGTCAGAGGAAAAAAGTGGGATATCCCCCAGTTAATCTGGACCCCTGACAATTTCCCAAATACAATAAACTCCCTGAGGACCGGGTTCAAGTTCTGTTGTGGGTCACGGATATATAGCGTAATATCGTCCGCGTATAATGATACAAGGATCTGGCGTTGGTTGCAGCGGAATGCCTTATCTTGGTGGCGCTGTCTCAGCCTGGCCGCCAATGGCTCGACCGCCAGGGCAAAAAGGAGGGGGGACAGCGGGCATCCCTGCCTAGTGCCCCTGGTGATCAAGATGGCCTGGGAAAGATGACCGTTTATTAGGATCTTGGCAGTAGGCATTTGATACAAAAGTTGAATCCAGGATAGAAATAGAGGTGGAAAGCCCATGCGCCGCATCACCCCGAATATGTAGTCCCATTCGACAGAGTCAAATGCCTTAGTGGCATCAAAATAAATGGCCGCCAGAGGCAACTCGGGTGCAACATTATTGAGTATTGAAAACAGGGTTCATAAATTGTGGGATGTAGCTCTTCCTGGTACAAAACCCGATTGATCGGGAAGGATCAATTTGTCCATCAGGAGGCTGAGACGATTAGCTATTAATTTGGCCAGAATCTTGGTGTCACAGTTAAGGAGGGATAGTGGTCTATATGAATCACAGTGGAGGGGGGATTTCCCGGGCTTAAGAAGGGAGGTAATAAGCACCTCTCTCATGGATGGTGGAAGTTTGCCCGATTCCAGCGATTCTTCATACACCTCGCGGAGAATAGGTGCCATTTGATCTATATATGTTTTATAGAACTCTATGGGTATACCGTCCATACCAGCGGCTTTCCCAGAACTCATGTGCATGATTGCCTCTCTGACCTCATCCAGTTCGAAGGGAGCACATAAAAACTCTCTCTGGGAGTCTCCCAGCCAACCCAGCGCCACATCTCCCAAATAATCATCAAGATCTAACTGGTTGGTCCTACTGGAGGTGTATAGTTGGGAGAAGTGGGTAGTGAAGGCGTTTAGTATGTTAGCAGTATCACGGTATAGTATTTCCCCCGGTCCAGGAAGTTCCAGAACATAATTGGAGAATCGTGGTTTCCGAATGGTGTCTGCTAGCGCTTTCCCCGGCCGTTCGCCTTCACCGTAACGCCGAGCTACCCAATATTTCCCCCTAAAATGTGCTTCGCGAGCAGCAGTGTCCATGTACTCTGTGAGTTGTATGCGTAGCTTTTGTTGGGCGTCGTTATCGGGTCCCGATGACAGCTGTGTTTCTAGTGCTTTGAGCTCTTCTTCTAACTTTCGCAGCGTTCGAAGTATATCTTTAAGCACTCCTGAGCTCTTCGATATGCACAATCCCCTTAATGTAACCTTGAATGCCTCCCAAACAGTTTCTACACTGTCCACCGAGTTCTTATTCCTTTGAAAAAAGTCTAGAATTTCCTCCCCCCAGGTCAGCATGAAAGACCGGCTCTAGTAGGGCAGAGGGTTGCATTTTCCACGCGTTGCGGGGGGGGGGCCGTATCCTGGCGAGGTAATGGAGAGCTGCACCGGGCGTAGTCGGAGTATGTTCTTGCCAAATGTGTGACTTTGGAAATGGCAGGCCCCAATCCGCGTGATAATAGCCAATAATCTAACTGTGCCCAGAATGCAGCTTGCGCAGTGAAGTGTGTACCTTCTCGTTTATGAGGGTGCAAGTGGCGCCAAGCGTCAATTAGTTGGTGGGCCTCTACTATGTCCTGGATGACTGTGCGTGGTTTAGTATAGTGATGAGTGGCAGGGTGCGATCTGTCCATATTGGGGTTACAAGGTACATTAAAATCGCCCCCCATATTATGTGACTTGAACCTATTTCTGCTATCTTACCCCATAGCAAGGTGTAGAATTCGGGACTATCGACATTGGGGCCATAACAACAAGCTAGCGTGACCGAGTCAGATCCCAGCCTACCCCATGCCAGGCAATACCTTCCCTGTTCATCCCAAGTGGCGCCTGCCAAGGCAAAAGGGGTACCTCTTTTGATGAGTATAGCCGTGCCCCTGGCATAGGAGGAGTACGAAGAAAAGAATCGGTATGCAGCCCACCTGTGCGCAAAGGTATTTTTGTGTCTGGGGTTAATGTGCGTTTCCTGCAACATAGCTATATGGATTTGGTGTCTGTCAAGATATGGCAATATTTGGCGCCGTTTTCGTGGGTCTCCCAATCCTCTAACATTCCAGGTGATAATCTGTAGTTCTGCGTGTGGTTGTGAATCAGCCATAAGACCGCCTATTCCGTGGATCTAGGCCCTGTGGCCTCAAAACAATAGCAAGAACAAGAGTGCAAAAGCAGTTCAAAACCACGTTCTGTGCCAATATTATGTTAACTACGAGAGAAAACCATCCCAACCCCTCCTCCCCCTCCCACTGTAGCATCCCAAACATGCCAGCATCACAATGCCCACCCCCCACCCAATCACCCATATACAATGAACACATGCTGCTACAATTGCGCAGCAGAACTCAGTTGGGGGAATGCCCGTGGGGGGGAACCCCTAGGTGTATGCACTTGGTCCCCTAGCCCTTAATGCCCCGAAAGTAGGTGTTATCGGCCCAGGGAAAGGGCTGAGGGTGCTCGGCTTACATATTACGACCATACAGTATGCAAGGGTCCAAAACGGAGGGAAGTAAAATTAGGGAAAATCTCTAAAAGTCACTTATCTGGTTTGTAACAGCCACGGCCCAGGACGTTAAATAGTTCGAGTCTAGCCGCGTCAGAGTACCTTCTCACCGCCTCCAGTGTCCAAGGCCAATAAATGGGGTCTAAGTGTATTTAGTAGGAGTCAGCCCTCTTGAGAGGGGATGGTGATCTCGAGGCTGTGTCATTCAAGTCCTTGGATGTGTTGTTGTGCTTTAGGCGTTTCAAGAAGTCGTCCACTTGTTGGGGTTGGGTGAAGAAGAACTGCTTCCCCTGGTGCGTGACCCGCAGTCGCGCCGGATACAGGAGCACGTAATCTATTTGGGCCTGCCTTAGTTTCTGCTTAGCTGGCAGGAATTACCGTCTCTCCTCCTGTACTGTTGCTGTAAAGTCAGGGTAGATGGAGAATGTGACTCCATCAAAGCTCAGCTGGCGTTTTTCCCGAGCAATTTTGAGAGCAATATCGCGGTCTCTGTAATTCAGGAGGCGTGCGATAATGGGGCGCGGTGTGCTTCCTGGTGGAGGGCGGGGACCCAAGGAGCGATGAGCTCTTTCTACTATGAATTGCTTAGAGAGTGAGTCAGCGCCGATTATTGACACTAGCAATTTCTCGATGTAGTCTTCCATCTTCCCAGTGTTCGTACATTCCGGGACCCCTAGCACGCGGATGTTATTACGCCTACTGCGTGCTTCAATGTCTTCATTTTTGGCTGCTATTAATTTCAAAAGTTTGTCCATCTGTGTCACTTTAAGCTGCGTCTGGGAGGCTGTGTCCTCTGTGTCGGAGATGCGGCGTTCGGCTTCCGTGAGTCGCTCTTCATGCCTGTCTAGCTTATGGACGATAGCGTCCATGCGCGTCGTCATGGCATGCATTTTGTCTGCTATGGTGGCAATGCCTTGACGGACCTCACGCAGAATGGTCTTCATATCTTCGTCGGGTGCGTCATTGGAGTCTTGAGTAATACCGTGCATGGCTTCTTTTCCAGTCATGTTGTGCCCCTCTTGTTGTAACCTGGCGCTTTTCTTATTCTCGAAGGTCAGCCGTGGCTGACGCGCATCTGGTTTCCCCATGTGGGTAGTGGTCGTGGCACCCCGGTTGTTACAGTGCGCAATGGCCACCTGGATCGTGGTGGTTGTGTTGCAATGAAGTAGCAAGCTTCTCCTGCGCCGTTGCTGAGCACCCCTTAATGGTTCGCTTTTCTCTTTTAAGTGATGTAATCACATATGAGGAGCAAGGGATCGGCTCATTCGCACGTCAGGTGCCGTAGGATGTCGCGCCGGTATGGCTGCGTAGTGCACGGCGTGCTCTCACTGTGAGGATACGTTAGTGAGTTATACTGAGCTGGGGGAAGCAACCAGTGAGAGGCCCACATCGTGTATGGCCTGGGGATCTTCCCTCCTCACCGTTTCTCTGCAGCTCCAGGAAGGTGAGTGATGCTTGCCCGCTGTTCCTCGTCGCGCCGCAGCTCTTCACCATACGCTATTAATATATCAGGCAGACTGGCGTAAGGAGTATGACGCGCCGCCTGTGCTTCTGTCGGCTGGCGCTATATGATACCGCCGTAGGCAGTGGTGGCAGTTGGATTTGGCAGGGTACAGCGAGGCCGTGTCTCGTCAGGGAGCATAACCCTCCCACGCGGTGGAGAATCGGTGCAGGCTGTGTTTGCGGCGCGATGGATCAGCGCCGCCACACGTCATGAATGGTGCGGCAGGCCGGGTTTCAGCAGCGCCGTGCGGCTGTACGACGTCTTGGGTGGCTAGTCTTCTTTTATGTTCTGTGGGGCATTATACCCGTGTCCAAATATAGCAGCCAGTTTATTAGGGGCCAGGTGCTTACAAATGCATACGCGATACAGGGAGGCGCAGCAACGATCTCACCTCCCTCAGTGATTCTCTCGAGTCTGCCCATGCGCCTCGTGGGCGCATCGGTCTCGCGTGGTACTACCGCCGAGCTACGGCTCCAGGCGGCAGTGTTGGATGCGGCGGTCCAATCGGGAGGTGGGCACAGCGACGGTTCAGTACGGCCCCCGAAGTCCAAACTCGCAGCGAGGATGCCAAATGCTTCTTCCTCCGTATGGCTTGTGATTTAGAGCATACATATGCAGTCTAGCAGGATTAATTGGCGGATTTGTTAACCGAGCAGCAGGAGCCTCACATCAGTGCGGCCATCTTGCTCGTGCGCCACCTAGCGCCCCCTGCAAGCAACATTTTTCTCATGTTGCTGGCAGCCAATAAGAGTGCTCACTTCGGGAGTTGACTTTTGGGGGAGCAATTTGGCCCAATGGAAAATGCCACTTTTAAAAAGGTGGCATTTTCTTGTCCTAGCCATTTGGTACCTGCAGCCCATTTCTAGGGTCACATGAACAGATGTAGTTGGCAGTTGACCCGTGTGTATTCCTTCCAGAAGAGTGACACAATAGGGAAATTGGGTATTGGCAGGAAGGGCCATCCTGACTGGAAAGGAGGGATGATGCTTTGCACAGCCCCACTTGCACTTAAAAGACACTGCCTCACCTCACACACAAAGAGCTTCACACTAGCCTTTTTTTACTCATGACATCCTGGGACCAGGGCAGGGAAGCAGGAAATTCCAGACACTCCTGTTCGGGGGTGAGGGAAATTCCAGATGTTTCCTCCACTTCCAATCTGGCTCAAGGTATACAATTAGGACCTAATCAAGCGAGAGAGAGAGGAACAGTGTAGACTAGTTCACTTCCCCTGGGTATAGTAGTAAGTATCAAAAGGAACTAGCTTACCGCTGTAGAGGCTAGATGTCTATGTCAGGAAGAACCATTTGTTTTTAATGAAAACCCTCACCCACCAACGTAGTTGGTGGCATGCTTCATCATCGGGTTCCACCCAAGGTGTCTAGTGCACCTCGGGTGTGCTACTACGCCTGATTACAGCGGAGCTGGTTTTTTTGTAGTGAGTGTGTAGTGAAGTGAATAAGTGGAAGTTAAAAGGCTGTCCAATGGGTCCCTTGTTGTCACAAAATTTAGTGGTGGGCCCTTGGCAGTATTAAAAGCACTAAGGCAGATATGTGTGAGGATGTAAGTATGTCTCCTATATCCTGTTTGTAAAGGTCAGGTCTACATGTTTCAGTCAGGCAGCTACGTTGGCTGGCTTTCGTCAGGACCTATGTGCAATGTGAATACGTAATGGTCATGTGTAATTTATATGACCGATATGAGCGAGCAACATGAATCCCAGCCAGTGATCTTGACGAATGTGTGACTACAGGTCCGGCCCCCTACGGGGTTCATGTTGCTCGCTTTGAAAATGTCATCACTTTGAGCATTTTAAACGGAGGACACACCCTCCCATCAGGACCGCACCTTAGCCAGTGCGGCATTTCTATTGGTCATATAAATTACACATGACCATCACGTATTCACATTGCACATAGGTCCGGACAAAAGCCAGCCAACGTAGCTGCTTGGCTGAAACATGTAGACCTGACCTTTACAAACAGGATATAGGAGACATACTTACATCCCCACACATATCCGCCTTATTGCTTTTAATACTGCCAAGGGCACACCATTACATTTTGTGACAACAAGGGACCCATTGGACAGCTTTTTAACTTCCACTTATTTACTTCACTACACTACACACTCACTACGAAAAAAACAGCTCCGCTGTAATCAGGCGTCGTAGCACACCCAAGGTGTACTCGGCACCTTGGATAGAACCCGATGATGAAGCATGCCACCAACTAGGTTGGTGGGTGAGGGTTTTCATTAAAAACAAATGGTTTTTCCTGCCATAGACATCTAGCCTCTACACCCGTAAGCTAGTTCCTTTTGATACTTAATACAATTAGGACTCTCAGACCCATTTGTCAGTTCACTTTTGGACGTGCAGAAGACTCTGAGGATTTCCCCACTGCCTGTGGTCTGCTGTGTACTTCAGAGGACTACCTTGCTGAAGCAAGAGGACTGCCCTGCTGCATGAAGACTGCCCTCTGCCCTCAGAGGACTTCTCTGCTGCTTGAGAACTGCTTTTCTTCTTGAACCCAGGACTAACAGAGTGGCTCCAAGGACTTGTAGGCTGGCCTCCTGATTAGAGCTCCAGGGACAGAAAAGGCTCCAACCATCTTGAACCTGAACCTGGACCCAGCATGACCTTGCAAGTGGTGGCCACCAGTCCTGAACCCTTGGAAGTGGTGCTAAAGCTGTCCAGATAGCCTAAATCAAAAATAGTCAGCCTGACCTCAAAGTAGCTCCCGCTACATTCTTTTCCACAGCAGCAAATCCTGTCCAGCAGCTTCTCGCAGAAGACGTATTTGGCCTCATGGACCCTCGCCAGCTACTGCTTGCAGCTTCATCCTGCTGGATAATTTTGGCTTCTACAAAAGTTACTAAGTTCAAACATAGAAATCTTCACCACGACTTCATGCAGCAGCTCCCTGATGACAGCACCTTCTCCTCAGACACCACTATCGGCCTTGCGTCGCTGAACTATACCTTCTTAGACATTTTTCATAAAAATTCTTTGAAGTTCGAAGGTAAGCAGAGAGCGGTAACATCCACTTCGTGTATCCGAACAGCACTCCATTTCGGTAGGCCATAACTTTCAACTTTGGCCCGATCTTGCGAGACTATAGGTCTGCAGTTGGCTCATTGATCTTTTAGATGCTATTTTTCAGTTACAACTTTAATAATTCATAGCTCTGGTTCTACTTATTGGATTTTTGTTGTTTTGGTGTCAAATAATTTATTAAAATGAACTCCAACAAAGGTTTGTGAATTGCATTTTGAAATAATCAAATACTAGTATTGGAATACTACTTTACATTGACTTGAATCAGGCCCTTAAAATGTTCTTCAATATTTCTATTTTACAATCTCACTGATACCCAGGAACTCTGGAACTAGGGCTGCAAAACGTTTTTATGAATTTTAAAGCTTGGGGGTCTTTCTCATGTTCCAATTACACACCCTCCAACTGATATTAATAATAGATTGTGTGTTTTGTGTGTTAACCAAACATGAAATACAAAAAGTACTGCGAGCTTGGCCAGCATTAAAAACATTAGGGAAACCTTGATTCTTTACTATATTTGTCATCGCATGTAAGTGGTAAATAATGCAATGAAAATGTTATATTGTCCCCAAACTGTGAATATAGTTTATTGTACATTTAATTTTTTAAGCATAAGTTAAATTGCTTGTGATGGATTATTTTGCTGAAATAGGTTTTGGATGCATATTTCTGTGAGAATATAAAAGTAAAATAAAAATGTACTTATGGTTACCTCCAAGAGAAATACTGAAAATTCAATAAACTGTGTACTGTTTGTGAAGAAGGATGACCTCAGGTTAGGTTTGTGTCTGATGAGATGGGCACATATAAGTAATTGGTATCCAAACCTAGACATCTTAAATTTAGTTGTGTCTGCTCCAGAAGTGGTGCATGGCGTTATAGACCTTGTTTGTAAAGTGTGCATATAGTAGGTACTAACAATATAATGACTCTCCTCTATTGTGACCTATTTGTTGATTCTGATATTATAATGCTTCCATTACTCCTTACCAAACTCTCTTTCTTTTTGTCTACAAATAAACATGCTAAGAAATTTATTGATATGTTTTTGGGTATGGAAAAATCCTTGCATGGTGAAGGGTGTGCACCTCTGTTCTGTGTGCCCCAGTTGCATGCATATGTGAGCCTTGATAAAAAGTTTGGTCATGGGCGAACACAGATCATGCCTGTGCACCAGGACTAAGGCCTGTCACACGATAATGCATATGGTTAGACTAGGAGGGGCATACAAAATGCTGTCCTTCTGAAGGTAAAGGGCTACAGCCTCTATCTGGCGTTAAGCAACACAAGCATAGTGGTGGCAGCATATCCCATTTTGTGTTCAGTAGAATCAGGAGTGTGGACGCGCCTTTTTACCTGTGTCAATGGAGTGGGGTCTACTGGCCCACGAGTGTAAAGTTTCATGTGTATGTACTTAACTCATCCTTGGCCTGCATGGATTGTGTGTAGCATCTGACAACAGGTGATACTTGTTTGAGCGCAGTGGGATCCATGTGTGTGCCTGTGTGTGGTACATACCCTGCAGGGCCCAGAGAGGCTGGAAATCTGACAACTGTATCCCTCAGACAGGAGATATGTATTGCTGACATTCGTGAGGGGTGGAATGGGACACACACTTATGGGAGAGGAGCAGGTCAACCTCTGTGCACATAAAAGGCTCTTTGATTCCAGGAGAGGTAGTGGTCGGTGGGGCCTGGGCTCTTTGTCATTTAGATAGAGGGACTGGAAAGGCTGGTACAGTGCACCAGGGAATCTAAATATAGTGGAAGGCTTCAATCAATCAATCAATCAGGAATTGTGAAGCGCGCTACTCTCCCATGAGGGTCTCATGGCACTGGGGGAGGTGGGGTTTTGCAGCTCCGTTCAGTCAAAAAGCCAGGTCTTGAGTGTTTTCCTGAAAATGTTCAGGGAGGGGGCGAGTCTGATGTCGATCGGGAGTGCGTTCCAGGTCTTGGCCACTATGTGGGAGAAGGCTTTACCACCTGACCTGGCTTTGCTGATGCGCGGGGTTTCGGCGAGGGCGAGGTTGGCAGATCGGAGGTTTCTCTTGGGTACGTGGGAGGAGATTCTCTCGTTGAGGTATTGTGGTCCGGTGTTGTGGAGACATTTGTAGGCGTGTGTGAGTATCTTGAAGGTGACTCTCTTCTCTACGGGGAGCCAGTGGAGGTTGCGCAGGTGTTGGGTGATGTGTTCCTGTCGAGGAATGCCGAGGACGAGTCTGGCTGCGGTGTTCTGTATGGTCTGTAGTTTGTGGGTGAGAGACTTGTTGATCCCAGCGTAGAGGGTGTTTCTGTAGTCCAGTCTGCTTGTTATGAGTGCATGGGTGACGGTCTTCCTTGTTTCATGGGGGATCCATTTGAAGGCTTGGGCCTTTGAACCTTTACTGGGGCGTATTTATGTGGACACTGACAACAAAATGTGATCCCTGGTTACTTCCTTGGCCTGCATTGTGGTTTAATCAGAATTGGAGCTATTCCTGCTGTGGCAGACTAACTCTTTGACAAAAGTTAGTACAGAGAAGAGAGCACTTCAAATGAGATGAACAAATTTCAAAGGCAAACTGTTTTTCTGAGTGCTTTCCCCTGCTTTTACCTCATTTTTTGCTGCTTTCTCCTTCCTTTCCCTCTTTTTTCAGAGTGCTTTTTCCTGCTATTCCCTCTTTTTCACTGCTTTTGTTTTTTTCTCATTTGTCCCTTCCACCTGCTGCCCATTTTCCCACCTTCCACCCAACCCCACCCACCACCTCCAAGCGCCCCTTCTTCCTCCCAGGAACTAATTAACAGAGGCCACAGGCCGACCCCATTGAGCAGGTCTCAGTCCCAGCTCTCTTGTACTGCTGCACCGAACCCTGTTTTTATCTGAGTGCTTTTTTACGCTTTTGCCTCATTTTCACTGCTTTCTCCTTCCTTTCCCTGTTTTTCTGAGTGCTTTTCCTGCTTTTCCCTCACTTTTCCTTGCTTCTCCTTGTTTTTTTTCATTTGTCCCTCCTACCTGCTGTCTATTTTCCCACCTCCCACTTAGCTACACCCACCACCTCCTAGCAGCCCTCCGCCCTCCCAGGATCTACTTAATGGAGGACGCAGGGTGACCCTATTGAGCAGGCCCCAGGCCCAGCTATCCCATGCTGCTGCACCGCTCAGCTTCCTCCACGTTTTTCTGAATACTTTCTACTGCTTTTGCCTCATTATTTAGTGCTTTCTCTTTCCTTTTCCACCATTTTTTAAAGTGCTTTCTCCTGCTTTTCCCTCATTTTTCACTGCTTTCTCCGTCCTTTCCCCTGTTTTTCTGAGAGCCTTCTCCTGCTTTTGCCTTGTTTTTTTACTGCTTTCTCATTCCTCTCCCACGTTTTTCAGAGAGCCTTCTCTGCTTTCGCCTCCTTTTTCACTGCTTTCTCCTTCCTCGTCCCCATTTTTCGGAATGCTTTCTTCTGCTTTTGCCTCATTTTCACTGCTTTCGCCTTCCTCTCTCCTGTTTTTCTGAGTGTCTTCTCCTGCTTTCGCCTCTTTTTTCACTGCTTTCTCCTTCTTCGCCCCCATTTTTCTGAGTGCTTTCTACTGCTTTTCCTTCACTTTTTACTGCTTTCTCCTTCCTCTACTTTGTTTTTCTGAGAGCTTTTTTCTGCTGTTCCCTTATTTTTCACTGCTTCTCCTTGGTTTTTTCCTCATTTGCTGCTCCCGTCTGCCACCCATTTACCCTCCTCCTTCCTAGCTCTGCCCACTGCCTCTAAGTACCCGTCCCTCCTCCCAGGACCTATCTAATTGAGGCCACAGCGTGACCTCATTGAGCAGACCCAAATCCCAGCTCTCCCGTGCTGCTGCACTGTTCTGCTTCCTCCCTGTTTTTCTGAGTGCTTTCTCCTGCTTTTCTCATGTTTTTTACTGTTTTTTCCTTCCTTTCCCCCTGTTTTTTTTAGTGCTTTCTCCTGCTTTTCCATTGTTTTTTACTGCTTACTCCAACCTTCTCCCTTTCTTTTGAGTGCTTTTCCCTCGGTTTTCACTGCTGCCTGTTTAAATGTCAACCACCTAGCCCCACCCATCACCTCCCATGGCCCCTCCCTCTTCCCAGGAAATACTTAATGGAGGCTGCAGCGCAACCCTATTGAGCAGGTCCCTCCCAGGCCCACCGCTCTACTTCCTACCCGTTTTGTGTGTGTTTTCCACTGCTTTTGCCTTATTTTTACTGTTTTCTCTGTCCTTTCCCTCCATTTTTTTTAATGCTTTCTCCTGCTTTTGCCTCCTGTTTCACTGCTTTCTCCTTCCTCTCCCTCATTTTTCTGAGTGCTTTCTCTTGCTTTTCCTTCATTTTTAACTGCTTTCTCCTTCCTCTACTTGTTTCTCCTTTTTATTTCCTCATTTGCTGCTCGCGTCTGCCACCCATTTTCCCTCCTCCTGCCTAGCCCTGTCCACTGCCTCCCAGCACCCCTCCCTCCTCCCAGGACCTACCTAATTGAGGCTACGACGTGACCTCATTGAGCAGACCCCAAACCCAGCTCTCCTGTGCTGCTGCACCGTTCTGCTTCCTCACTGTTTCTCTGAGTGGTTTGTCATGCTTTCCCCTCATTTTTAACTCCTTTCTCCTTCCTTTCCCAAATTTTTCTGAGCGCTTTAGCCTGTTTTTTTCACGTTTCTACTGCTTTTTCCTTCCTTTCCCCGTTTTTTTAGTGTGTACTTTCTCCTGCTTTTCCCTAATTTCTTACTGCTTTCTCCAAACTTTCCCCCTTTTTTCTGAGCGCTTTTCACTCGTTTTTCACTACTTTTTGTATTTAACCTCATTTGTCGCTCCCGCCTGCTGCCCAATTAACTGCCAACCACCTATCCCTGCCCACCATCTCCCAGGCTCACTCCCCAGGAACTACTTAATGGAGGCCACAGCGCAGCCCCATTGAGCAGGTCCCAGGCCCCCCTCTCCCGTGCTGCTGCACTGCCCTGCTTCCCCCCGTTTTTCTGAGTGTTTTCCACTGCTTTTGCCTATTTTTTTTACAGCTTTCCCCTTCCTTTCCCCCTACTTTTCTGAGTGCTTTCTCCTGCTTTAGTCACATTTTATACTGCTTTCTCCTTCCCCTTCCCCATTTTTCTGAGTGCTTTCTCTTGCCTAATTTTTACTGCTTTCTCCGTCCTTTCCCTTCATTTTTTTGAGTGCTTTCTCCTACTTTTGCCTCGTCTTTCACTGCTTTCTGCATGAAGCAGCTAGCAACTCCAGCGCCTTGAGGCCCTCAGGGATGATTTGCAATGCTTTTTAAATCTGATTGATTAATTGATTGATTGATTGATTGATTGATATCACATATATGTCTGGATTTGGACTATAAACTTGGAAGCATGAGTATCAGACTTGGTTGAACAACACTGCCTCATCAGTAGAGGAAGGATTATCAAGCCTTCTTTCGGTTGGAGCCAGGCCAGGGGTCCAAGTCTTGCCAGTCTCCCTGCTGGATCATCCAGGAAGTAAGGACCACTTGGTCCAAGGCTGGATTTAATTGTCTTTGCTTCCTGGGTGTCAAGATGAGGAGCAAAGAAGGAGAACACCTGGAGTCTGCCTGCCTACCAAGAACAGTAGGCCCTGTGAGGAAGAGAAGAGTGCCTGAGGGAAGTGAGGACAAGCAGGGATTCTGTCAAGTCGATCCCCATGAACAAAGTGTGAGGCATTCAGTCCAGTTGAGACCATTGCAGAAGAGTGGGCCATCTGCCCAATTCTACCAAGTTGGTGACCCCCGTGTGCAGGAAGGAGTCACCTTGAAATTCTGGCAATTCCTTGTGTGCGGCAAGTTGGCTAAACCCCTGCGAACCAGGAGGGTGCTGCCATGAAAGTTGGGGTGTAGCCCATGCCTGTTGTGCTGGGATCGAGGGGCAATTGTTAAGGCAGATATGTTTGTGTGCAAATCAAAGTGGGTGAAATCTGTGTGTCCATTAGGGGCCACCACAAAGCCAGGTTTGCCACCCTGACTTCTTGTGCCTTCAGAACTGCTGGGAACACTTATTGATCGCTGGAGGAGTCAAGCAGGGGTTTCCACAATGAGCGCAGTTGTCTGGAGACTCAGGAGGCTCATGGGGCATTGGGGAAAGACCACAAAAGGTTAATGGCCTTCAACATGTAGAGACAGGAGCCTTCAAAGGATTGTCCTTGTTGTCTGGAGTTGGCAACTGCCCTCGGGTCAGATAAGACTGTGCGAGACGTACACAAATGTAGTTGCCAAGTGCTGCTGACTTAACTCTTAAGGCAAAACATAAACTTTTATTCATTAGCATGGAACGCATCTGGGAGTCGCCTCCAGTATCGAGTGGAGAGTGGAGAATAGCAAATCCCACTAGACGGGATAGAGAGGACATGGGTGTTGACTCCAGGATGAACTTAATAGGCTGTGGAGGTTATTTCAGTTCGCTGATGCTGTTTTTAATCTGTTCCATTAAAATAATCAATTTTCATGAAAGCAAGTATTTGTCAGGACAATCACATTATTGTTGTTTCTGTTTGTACTTTGAGTTGTGAGCCTGTATACGTGTTACACCTATCTCCTCTTAAAGATCCTCGAAATGCAGTCAAATACCGGACGGGTAGTTCTTAGTCCAGTTACTTAGGACCCATAGTAGGTCAGGCACCAGGACATTAGTAGTAAAAAGGTCTCAACCGACACTTTAGCTCCTGCTTGCCCCCGGGCCCTTTGAAAGGGGTTATGACATATGTCAAGATCTGAACAAATCCAGATGTTTGAAAAACTGACATATTTAACCTATGTTATTTATAGCATATTCTCTGACACGTATGTGCAAATCTCTGAAGCAATCCTCTTAATTGTCATATTTCTAAATTTAGATATACAAATTATTGACTTTTTAAACGTATGATTTGTGGCATTGCCTTTTATTTACAACAGCAGAAAGTGTGCACTATCTTGCTAATATATTTTCAAATTATTCCTAATGGCTGTTATTGTAATCCTATTCTTGGAGATTTGCCTGCTTTGTTTTTAATCACAAAATAATAATTACAATTTAGTTCTGAGGCAAATCAGGACTTGTGCTTCACTCTGTAAAATGTTGTCCGGATTGGGCTTTTAAAACCAGTTTCCCATCTGAGTAATTATTCTATGCTTCATGAGGATGCTGCCTCTGAGAATGTACAACCATTTTACATACGCATCAATCAGCACAGGCACTAAGCGAGTGGAGATTTTCAGTCCAAGAAATCAAAAGAGCATATTCTTATGTCCATTATACCTGCTGTACATATAACATTCCTTCAGGTTACATTGTGTGACACAGAGGCATTTGTAGTTATTGATAGATTTATGTATGTGTTAGACTTGGCTTTTTCAGCGGGTTTACCCTCAGATATTTTACTTTTTGGCCTCTAGTTTTTTACCCTGTTTTTGTTGGTTTTAGGTCTCTGGGCACTTTACCACTGCTATTCAGTGCTAAAGTACATATGCTCTCCAGGTAAATTATGTTATAGATTGGTGTTTCCATGATTGGCATATTTGATTTACTGGTAAGTCCCTAGTAAAGTGCACTAAGAGTGCCAGGGGTACTGTAAATCAAATGCTGCTAATGGGCCTGCAGCACTGATTGTGCCACCCACGCGATCAGCCTTTCAAAGGGTTCTCAGGCCTGCCACTGCAGTGTCTGTGCGCAGGTTTTACTACCATGTTGCCTTGGCAAGTGCACCCGCTTGTCAGGCCCTAACCTTCCCTTTTATTACATGTAAGTCACCCCTAAGGTAGGCCCAAGGTACCCCTGTGGGCAGGGTGCAGTGTATGTGAAGGGTAGGACATGTACTGGTGTGGGTGACATGCCCTGATAGTGAAATACAGTATATTTTGTTTTTCCCTATTGAAAGGCTATCTGTCCTATAGGATAGAATGGGAGTTTACTTGTAACATCTTATGAGTATATCTTCCCAGTAGGACAAGATAGAGAAATGGGAGTTTAGTATGCCTGAACTCAGAATGTAGAAATGCATCTTTTAGTAAAGATGACTTTTATGTTTTGTGTTTGAAAATACCACTTTTAGAAAGTAGGTATTTTCTTGCTTAGCCATCAGGTGTGCCTCTGCTGGGTTCTGGATTGACTGTCTGGCTTTGGAGTGACAGGGGCTGGAGATTTACATTCTCTTTCAGACAGAGAGGTGTGTCCTGCCTTTCCTGGGTGAGTCAGGGCTGAGCTGAATAGACCTGGGCTGCATTTAGAGTAGTGGGAGGAGATTTCCTTGCACCTGAATAGGCCTCGTCTGCCTTGGACAATGCTGTCTCCACCTCCTGCCAGAAAGCTGAGCTAGAGAGTACCAGACTGGTTTGGACTGAGCGCAGACACTCTCTGCCCAAAAGAACAAAGAGAAACTGAGTATAAATATTGGGGCCCAGACTCCAGAACATTAGAACTCACTGGGATCAAGAAACCTGTCAAGGAGAAGAGCTGGAAGAACTGCCAGGAGGAGTAATGCCCCGTTGCTGTTTTGTTGCTTTGCTGGGTTGGCCTGCAGTTGCTGCTTCTGCCTTGGGCAGTGAAGGGACTGAACTGAACTTTTCTTCACTTGTTGCTGAGTATCTCCAAGGGCTTGAGATGGAGCTTGCCTCTTGTTCACAAAGTCTCAGGGACAGCAAAGACTTCACTTACCTCTGGGACCGCGTGTCTCAGTTGCCACAGAGAGAAACCGAAACCCGGTGACGTCACCAAGCCCGCCAGCGGTTCCATGACTGGAAGGCACCGCAGAGGGCACTGCAGCACTTCGCACCGCAACCCTGGTCTTACCGATGACGATGACCACCGCCACCACAGAGCTGTTGCTTGCACCGCGACCTGTGGGCACCTCACTCCGCACTGCCTCGCTTCACTCCGCCACCCTGGTCTCACCGTTGACGCTGTGGCCAGCTGACAATGCTGCAGTGGTCTGCACCATGGTCTGGGGGCATCACTCGTAAGCTACACACAGCACCGCCCTGCCGCACACTGCAGCCGCAGCCCAACGATGCCAGCCCCATCGACTGCCAATCCTCGATGGTTGCCAAAGCTTGCACCGTTACCGTCAGCACCGCAACGAGCACCACCCCACTTCGCACTACAGCCCTGGTCTCACCAACGCCTCTGGATGACCTCCACCGAGCCACTGCCTGTACCACGACCTGAGGGCACCGCACGCTACACCGCTCCGCTCACACAGCAGCCTCAATTACCACCACCACCAGAAAACACTGCAGCGGTCGGCCGGCCGGAACAAAAATGGTACTGTTTACACGTCTTTTGGGACCCCAACGCTGGTCTGCACCAATGCAGTCAACTGACCTGGTTGGATTTGGTTGTTTTCATCACTGCGGTAGCACCGGACGGAGCTACTGACTTCAAGGAACTGCATTTTTAAGGTTATTCTTGCAGAGTACAGATTTTGATTATTGTATTTTTGACTTTTTATCATTTTGGTCTTCTTTGCACAGATAAATATTGGTTTTTTTCTAAAACCGGTGTGGTGTCCTTTTGTTGTGTTTTCACTGTATTACTATGTGTTATGTGCAAATGCTTCACACATTGCCTCTGAGATAAGCCGGACAGCTCGTGCCAAGCTACCAAGGGGGTGAGCAGGGTTTATTTTAGAAGGGTATCCCCTTATCCTGACTAGAAGGAAGGGTCCCTATTTGGACAAAGGTGCAAACCATTGCCAACTAGAGACCTCCATTTCTAGCACTTTGTCTTAATGCTGCTCTCTTCAAAAGCTACAACTCTGGCTTGTCGTGTTTCTCTCATGTCCTAGTTCATGCTTGAGTTTCTATACCAAACCTGAGAATAGATATCCTAGGTGAAGCGGGTGTTCGTTACTAGCATTCAGCAGAAACAGGCGTCCACCCTGGGTAGAGCGCTGAGTAGACGCTGGAATAAAATCATACCTGTCCTACTCCGCCCATCCTCTCTACAATTTGGTGATGAGAAGACCTACTTACGTGTGCTGTCCATGTCTGCCCATATTTCTTCACTTTGTTTAATTCTGCTGGTCACATTTTCTTTCTCTGGAGGTTTTCTCTGGGGTCAGCATTTCTGCTGGTCATCTTCTGTGGGGTCTGACAAGCTGGACTGGAATTGAGGACTCGGTCCGCAGCTGGGTGTGAGCAATATCTGTGCTGAGATGAGATACTAGTCTGCAGCATGAGCTTGTCTCCCAGCCATCATGGAAGTTCGCAATACAGTCATTGGAGATGTGCACAGCCACTCTCAAATGTCCACAAGAATTGGTTTTCATCTTGCGTGACTTTCATCAAGTGAAGTTTCTGCTTACTGTAACAACCTCCATTCAGTTCACGCTGAGTGTACCTGCACATTAATTCATCTTCAACCTCATTAACTCCTCGTCCGTCTTCCCGTCCCATTTCTTCCACATGAGCAGCTCACCTGTTCTTTAGAACTTATTACCTAGCTGAGGTAAAAATACTTCCCCCAATATGGCGCTGCCTACCCAGCATGCATAGAGGGGGGAAGCATGTCACCAGAACAGTCTGTTCTTTTTCTTATGCGCTGCAGACCGATATCAGAAGGGCCAGAGGTATTTTGCATGTTGTTATGTGTTGTTCCTACCGGACTTGCATGAGCAGTCTTTGTCCTTTCTTTCCTTTAGGGGACTGCACCAGCCTGCTCCAGCAGGCATGGGTCCTGTTGTGGGTTGCGGCATGAAGCATCCTTTCTCCCATGGTTTGTTTCCCCTGTAGTGCTGTCACTTTACATAGGGAGTGGCCCGCAGTGGATTACTGGCTCTTCAAAGGTGCTGAGCGTCCTCCTGAGTTTACATGCATGTCTTCCTTAGCAGCCAAACGTCTGGAAGTGATGTTTTATGCTGCGGTCCTAGCTCCTGCCTCTTGCGGCTCCAGTGAGTTTTCGGGTGCTGCAAGAGTTGAATTGCCTAGAACCAGGCTGGTTGCAGGAAGTGACCTCGTTGTGTTTTTCTCATGTCTACTATGGAGTCTACTTCTGAAGGTGCTGCCTTGATGACGACTTAGGCAGCATTACGCCTGCTCAATAATGAGGTAGTTAAGGCTGTTTTTCAGGCCAGAGAATCAGGGGAACCTCCTGCTAAGTTTCAAGAGCTGAGTACCCTGCTGGACATTTATGATCCTGATAAAGAGGAGGCGCAGGGTCGCTTTGTACAGGGAGCTGAGCTCTCTGGTTTGTTTTCTTATTTCCCGGGCAATCTGAGATTGCCTACTCCTGTGGAACTGGCGGTAGAGGATGATTTTTTACCCAATATCAGCGCCCGGACCCGGCCTCTTTGCCCTTGCATGGTGCAGTTCACAAAGTGCTGGGCTATGAAGGAAAGAAATTGATAAAACTGCTTTTCCTTATTTCTGGCCAAATGCTGTGCTTTGGAGGGGTTTTCCGAGGAATTCACGCAATCAGTCAAATTTGGCAACCTGATGGTTGGCCTGTCTTCCCAGGGCATGATGCTTTCTGATGACGCCCTTCCTTTGACCCAGTGGATAAGAAGGTGTAAGGGGCAGTGAAGAGGTCTTACGCCACCTCCAACTTTTCAATCAGGGCTACCACCTAATCGAATTATATGGTTCAGTCTCTTCTAAATGATTTCCAGGCCATACACTGCAGATGAATGAGGGTGGGGATACTTCCTCCCTATTGGCTCTGATGGAACTCCAGGTCCACTAATTAGCAGATATTTTATTCGATAACTGGAGCTCGGCTGCCGCAGATTTTAAGACTTCCATTATGGCTTGTCACCATATATGGATGCGGGCATGGAAGGTGGATGCCTCACAGATGTCTGTCCTCTTAAAGTTACCATTTCACGGTTCAAAGGTGTTTGGTCCTCAACTTGAGGAAATGGTGACGCAGTGAGTCAAAAATTGGAAACTGGTGGCTCCTGTTCGCCCTCCTTCCTGGGAGAGAGGTTTTGGTTATCGTCATGCCTTTTATTTTCATCAGGCTAGGGGTGTTGGCCAGCCCTTTCGAGGCAGGCCCCAACAAGTAACAAATTCCGGTCTCAGTCAGCTGATGCCTCCTTCACTCCTTCTCCAAAGCAGTGACTATCCCCTACAATTGGTGGTCGTCATTTCTTCTTTTTTCACCAGTGACAGGGGATTTCGGATGCCTAGGCAGTCAGGACAGTGGCCTTCGGTTACCGGATCGAGTTTTCATCCCACCCAGCCTAGGTGTTCAAGGAGACACGAAATTCTCTGATACAGACAAACAACGATCCGATCGGAACAAGAAACAAGAGGCATAGGAGAACTGAATATATCAAAAGATCCCCTAGCACTATATGGAAAATAAGAAAAACAAGCTCGTAAATTCAATCTACAGTTACGAGGTTAGGGCATTAGACAAGATTTAAAAACAGAAGATTAAGACACATACACATAATTGCATTTCTGAAAGTTTAGCTACATCACTTATAAGTCAGTCTCAAACAACATTCTTATTTACACATTATATCGAAAACTCTTAGCTCCACAGGTGGATAAAGTGATAAAGGTGAGTGCTCAGAGAAGGTGCTTGTGTGGATAAGGAGTAGAAAAAGGTAAAAAAAGGGGGTCCTTTAGACCTTTTAACAAATCATATTATTGCACATGGAAGCCTGTCCGGTATACAATTTCTAATAACATATATCGCACCTAGAAGTGATCCAGTTGTTAAGTTACTATTGCCACTCTGCACAGATTACCAAATGATCTAGGCTTAATGAAAGAGCATCGACGTTTCGACCCGACACCTGAAGAGGGAAAAGGGCAACTAAATGCCTCAAACGCGGGTCTTCATCAGGACTACGAAGGTGAAGGAGCCACCTGGATGCTGGAGTCATCTAACTGAGAAAATAGACCTGGATAATTCCATGAAGCAGAAGGGCCCAAAGGCTCCACTATGATGGGTGAATAATCTCACTTTAATATATGGTCGTAATAGTGACGATAATGGGGAGAACACAAGCCTTCATATTCAGCTTAACTGCGTGGCCCAACCTCGTTTCCACTCAAATGGCCATGGCTAGGAAAAGACCCACAATTGGGTTTGGGGCATACAAAATAGAGTTAATCACACGGGCCCTGCAGCTGCTACAGCTAATGCATCCTCTCTCATACGAAGTCAGAAAGTCGGATTATTGTCTGCTGTCCTAACCTCGTAACTGTGGATTGAATCTACGAGATTGTTTTTCTTCTTTTCCATATAGTGGTAGGAGATCTTTTGATATGTTCAGTTCTCCTATGCCTCTTGTTGCTTTTTCCGATCGGACCATTGTTTGTCTGTATCATAAGTTACCCAGGTCCTTCGGGTTAATTTTGGGGTACCCCATTATTCTGTGATTATGAAATTCCCTGTGGCAGATAGACTTATTGGAGGGTGTTTGGCTTCTCTTGGAAAAGGCAATGATCATCAAGGTCCCACCCCTGGGGAGGGGTCTGGGATATTATTCCATCCTGTTTTTTATAGAGAAGTCCTCCGTCGGCGATTGCCACCCAGTTCTACATCTCAAAGGAGTGAATCTGAGGGGCCGTGGCCAGGCAAGATGGCTGGATGGACTTGATCCACACCAGCTCCGGAGCCCCGTAACTGTCAGACACGGCCAAACTTCAGCTAGAGGACCACAAACTACAGGCAATGAACCGGGAAGACTCAGCGACGCTGTCGAGAGCCCGGGCATTCGAGCGCAGAAAGTCTTCAATGAGCACCTGAGGATTATATGATGCGGTGCGAAACGGAGCGAGGGACCAAGATGGCGCCAATGATCCTGTTCGCGCGGCGCCCGGAGATCAAATAAGTCTCCGCCGCCTCTGCAGGACTCAGGGACCAGGCGCAGGGAGGTAGGCGATTCCGCTGAGGGGCCCCCTGTGATGCAGTTCATGCGCGGCCAAGGGGACGCGCAGCTCAGGAGCGGGGCTTCCTGATAATGTGGCGCCTTACCTGAGCCATTGCGCCTAAGAGGTGAGCGGGGCCCGGTGACTGCGGCAAAGTGACGTGCGGGGGCTGCCCCGGGGGGGCTCCCTCTCTTGAGCTACACCACACCGGGAACGTGAAGGCACTAAGCTGGGTGAAAGGCTGGAGGCGGCACCTGACCTCAAGATGGCGCCCAGACGGAGGTCTTGCTCAGGGTAGGGGACACTAAATAAACCAGCAACCGGACTGAGGGGCACAAACAGAATGGCACAGATCTGAAGCACGTCCACCATGAGTGCAGAGTGAAAAAGGAGGCTACACAGCGCGCTGCCACACACAAAGCTATACCACACGCCTGACCCTAAGATGGCCGCCTCAGGCTGATTCTGGCAAGAAGCACCATTGACTCGTCTGATAGACGGCCATTTCACAGCATTAGCCTCCACAAAGAGGCCGCAGAGCGGAGGGGGCTGCCTGCCCAAGAGTGGAAGGCCCACAACAAAGCCCTTATGCCACCGAAAAAAGCGGCGAACAAGGTCTCTAACTTCTTCGCGCCAACAGAAAAGAGGCAAAACAGCGACGAAGGAGGGCAGACAGGCAATATGGCCCTCACCAGAGAGGATATAGTGGCCTCACTTAGAGACTTCAAAACCGAACTGTGTGCAGAGATTAAGCAAGACCTACGAACCTCTATGAACCAACTAAAGGCCGATCTCAACGAGCGCATGTCTGCCCTACAGCAAGATGTGGATGCTGTGGGCTCCAGGGTCCTGGAGATAGAGGACCAGACAAAAGAGATGGACACCCGCATGCTTCGGCTACAGGAGAAACAACAGGATCTCCAGACACAACTCCAACAGGCACTCCTGAAGGCGGAAGACTTAGAAAACAGGTCCCGGAGGGAGAACATTCGCATAAGTGACCTGGAGGAGGGCGCAGAAGGGCCAGACTTGGAGGCCTTTGTGGTGGGGCTCTTTGCTGAAATTCTGAGCCCGCGACAGATGAAGATTGAGATTGACAGAGCACACCATGTGGGGAACCAGCAGGCAGGCCAGAGACGACGCACTCGTGATGTTTTGGTCAAACTACACTCTTTTAAAACAAAAGAAAGCCGCAAGGAAAAAGAAGAGACCTCTTTTCAAGGTTACAAGTGCCTACTGTACCAGGACCTGGCCCCCTCTACATTGGCGTGCAGACAACAACTCAGACCAATAACGACTAAACTCAGAGAAGACAATATATGCTACAGATGGACTTTTTCCTTCGGTCTAGCCTTTGAACTCAATAGCAAGTCTCAACACATCTCTGACCTGGAGGCATTCTAGGTCTCCCTAACCCCGAGGACGAGGGAGGCCAAGGTCCTGCGAAAGGATTAGATACGACAAAAGGTGCCACCCGCCAATGGTCACGATTTCCAAAGGCAAGCCCAGCCACAAATAAAGTCCCATGGACAATGTTCATCAATCGTGAAGGAGGCAATCCCCTCAACTATAGGGTAATATTACCCCTGGACATACACAATACAGGGCGTCCGACTGATGAGCTCCCCCTCACAGGTCCATTCCGAACGTCTCTGCGCACTGGGCCGCAGTTCAACATAGCTCGAGCTGGTCTTCAAGACACGAAACGACTGACAGCCGGGGGTTCGGGCACTGCCCGAGTTGCCCGTTATCATGTACTTTTTCTTCAAGAATGTATTTGCTGAGAGCCCGTTGGCTGCTCAGCTGAAGGTTTTTGGGTTTTTCAGTTTTTTCTATTTTGGCTGGGGGTGAGGGACCTGGTGGTGGATTCAAAGGCCAGTCAGTCAGATCATGTGGGATGGGAGTGAGGGGATCCTCTTTGAAGCCAGTCCTGGCAGATGCAAATCACGAGGGGGGAATGGGTGGCAGCTCAAAGATCACTGAGGGAATGCAAGAGAGGGAGAGGGATTAGTTGATGATAAGATGGTTGCAATAGCTTCGTGGAACGTAAAAGGCTTGAATTCGCCCATCAAACGGCAGAACATTTGGAAGTATCTAATAGACCACCAGTTCGAGGTGGTTGCGCTGCAGGAAAAACACCTTAAAAAAACCGAAGAGTTGTGTCTCCGCCACAAAAGCTACCCCTTAATCTATAGATCATCTGCCACCTCTAAACAGAGGGGAGTCGCACTCTTATTCCACAGCACTGCAAAATTCCAACCAGCGGCCATAAAGGCAGATAGGGAGGGCAGGGTAATCATGGTAAAGTGGAATTTGAGAGGCAGACTCTATACTTTTATTTCCGCATACGCCCCCAATACAGGGCAAGCTAAGTTTTTATCCTCCCTACTAGACCTGATAGGCGGGTTCGCAGAGGGCCAGACGATACTCATGGGCGACTTTAACCTGACTTGGCATGCCAAGATGGACTGCACTCACCCACACAGGGCGGCCACAAGCAGTTTCCCCAAAGGGATCAAACAAAGAATGCATGCCCTAGGGCTGAGGGACGCATGGCAGACGCTCTATCCCACCACCAAAGACTTCACCTTCTTCTCACATGTAAACTTGACCTATTCCAGGTTAGATTACATCTTCATAAGTCAATCCCTGCTAGGCTCCCTCCAGGCAGCGAAGATTCTTCCAATCACTATCTCTGACCATAGTCTAGTGACCATCAATTTGTCTTGGGGATGTAACGGGGCAGGCACTCATAGATGGTATTTCCCAATCTCGGTAACCAGGGGCAGAGTGCTTCGAGACGAGCTGAGGGCAACCATTTCCGACTACTTTGGACTCAATCAGCCCCAGGATACCTCACCCCAAAACAACTGGGATGCGTTTAAGGCAGTCCTCAGAGGTAAATGTATTGAGCTCAACTCCACATTGAATAAAAAGAGGGCTAAGGAAAGGGGGGAATTGGAGGTGGAACTAGAGAAGGTAGAAAGAGACCATAAGAAGGCGCCTTCTCGGGTATTACAAAGGCAACTTTGTGCATTGCAGGGGAAAATTAAAGCGATCTATGCAAACAGGGCAGAATACACACTGTTACGGCTCCGGCAGATATCTTATGTCCAAGGAGGTAAGGTGGGAACTCACCTAGCAAGACAGCTATGGGAAAAAAGAGAACGAGAATACATAGGGGCCATCTGTGATGGAGAGGGTAACTTAACTCACACGGACGAAGCAAAAGCGTCCATATTTGGAGGGTTCTATAATGATTTATACACAGGCACACTCCCAGATACAGAGCTGCAAAAACACTATTTAGACACACTGGAGCTGCCCCAAGTCCCAGTATCGGAGAACGACCAACTAAACGGCCCGATTACTTCAGAAGAAGTAGGAAAAGCAATCGCGAAACTCAAATTACACAAATCCCCTGGGCCCGATGGGTTGACGGCACACTTTTATAAAACATACGCGTCAGAGCTTATACCCCACCTCACCTCATTGTTTAATGCAATAGCGGAGGACTCCACGGTATCGAAATCTATGGCTGAAGCAGTCATCACCGTTATTCCCAAACCCGGGAAAAACCCCCAGAGTTGTGCCTCCTACCGGCCTATTGCTCTATTAAGTTTAGACACCAAAATATTCTCAGCAATACTGGCATCAAGAATAGAAAACATAATGGCCGCACTAATCCACCCTGATCAATCTCGCTTCATAAAGGGAAGACAGACGCACAACATTATCCGGCGGACATTACACCTGATCGAAAAAGCTTCCAAATTTAAAATCCCGGCGATGCTGAAGCAGGGTCCCGTTTTACCATATAAATGCCCTACACAAATTCCGGTTCTATCCCGATAGCATGAAACTCCCATATAGGCCCCACCAATCAGATCTTGACAAATGTGTTAACCTGACCATTTTTTGTAGCCTCACTGATTACACAACAGGTATTTGTGCCATGCACGGCACTGCGAAGCGCACCAGCCCATCACAGTAATTTTCCACAGTTACAAATATAGGTTAGCCCACACGTACGCAAGAGGCAGCTGGTACATTTTGTTCTTTCACAAGCAATATTTGTAATATTTTTAGTTATGAAATTTTCTGAGCTTGCTCAAACAAAACCATAGACAGCACCTTGACACGAGAACATCTTATAAAAGTTCTGCTTTTCTTATAAATTTCCGAGAAGCGTAGGTTAAAAGTTATAGTTTGTTTATAAAATGCGGTCAAGCATCACTGACCACCTGATACAACACCTGCTTCACCATGATACCACTTCTGTGTTTTTATGATACCACTTCTGTGTTCTCACTATTTTTACCGACATAACTGTAAGCTTGCGGTCAAACGCCCACGTCAATGTGGTCAACAGTTCTGCATTAAACAGGTATAAAAGACCTGCACCCCTGCTAGAACACCGAACTCCTACTATAGTGTTCAGCACTTGAGTTCCCGGTCGACCGATCTCCTATCTTGGGCCTAGAAGCCTATTCTGAGGTGGTAGTGCTCTTCTCAGTTTAAAAGTCTTTCTGCCTTTGCCTTTTTCTCTAGGTTATTCATCTGCACCCAATTCCTTGCATTGAATTTACTTTAAATATTGTTGCCTTGGATGGTGTTGCTCTCTCTTTCAAGATTTGCCTTCTAGGCACCTGCACTTTTATTAATACATATGCACAGCTATTTTTGCTTGACTTGAAATGTGATTTTAAATAATTCCTCTGAGCTAATGAGTAGATGAATGTTTCTCTGTGTTAATGTGTTAGTGCTTTGATAAATAAAGTGCCACTTCAATCTCAAGTGCCTTCGTTTCACACCTTTGTTCCTCATTTCTAGACAAGCTGTATTCCTGCTCTCGTTTAAACTGGTAATGACCACCACAGTCAGTTCATTTACCCTCCAACACCTCACCTCATTGTTTAATGCAATAGCGGAGGACTCCACGGTATCGAAATCTATGGCTGAAGCAGTCATCACCGTTATTCCCAAACCCGGGAAAACCCCCAGAGTTGTGCCTCCTACCGGCCTATTGCTCTATTAAATTTAGACGCCAAAATATTCTCAGCAATACTGGCATCAAGAATAGAAAACATAATGCCCGCACATAAAGGGAAGACAGACGCACGACAATATCCGGCGGACATTACACCTGATCGAAAAAGCTTCCAAATTTAAAATCCCGGCGATGCTGGTGGGCCTAGACGCCGAGAAGGCCTTTGACAGGGTGGATTGGTTGTTTCTCTTTCTAACCCTACAACGTTTTGGGTTCGGGGAAAAGTTCATTAACATGGTCAGGGCTAACTATAAGCACCCACATTCCCGAGTTCAGGTTAACGGGTCTGCGTCACGCCCATTCGCACTTGGCAGAGGTACAAGACAGGGCTGCCCGCTTTCCCCTCTTTGCCCGGAGCATAGAACCATTGGCAATTCAATTCAGGGCAAACCCGGAGATCAAAGGTATACACTTTGGGGGTATAGAACACAAGGAATCGCTCTTCACGGATTACATCCTGATGACACTCACAGACCCAGGCCCTTCATTAAGGGCACTACAGGCAGAACTGCGTAAATATGAGGCGGTAGCAGGCTTCAAAGTTAATTTATCGAAATCGTCCATCTGAAACCTTACAATCCCTGAAAAGGACGCCATGCAGCTCCGGGGACAGACCCCCTTTCAATGGGCCAAACGCTTACTTCAATATTTAGGTATCCAGCTCATCCTGAGGATAGAGGATCTCTATAAAGCCAAATATCCCCCCTGCTGTCTCAACTCCAACAAGATCTCAAGCGCTGGAAACCGCTGTTCATCTCTTGGCTCGGACGGATAAACGCCATAAAAATGACAATGCTCCAAAAATTACTTTATTTGTTCCAGGCGCTTCCGGTGGACCTGGATTGTGAGCTCCTTCCCAAGCTTCACTCTCTTATTACCAAATTCATTTGGCAGAATGGAAGGGCTCATCTCCTGTTTCATTCTCTACGATGCCCGAAGAAAGAGGGGGGTGTGGCGCTACCAGTCTTCTCCCTGTACTACAAAGCAGCCCAACTTAGGGTGGTGGTAGAGTGGTCCATGAGGGAGTCCGACAAACATTGGCTTCACATGGACAGGGTGATAGTGAGAAGGTCGATCTGGGACGTGCTTTGGAAGCAGAAAAAAGATAGGCCGGCCAATGCGTACATTAGCACTCTGACACGCACCACACTTAAGGTTTGGGACGAAGTCACGAGGGATGGGGGCTGGACTTCCTTCCCTTCACTGCATACCCCTATACACTTCAACCCTGACTTTCCCCCAGCACTACAAGAGGGCCCATTTGACGCTTGGCGGGAGGGGGGGCGGCCTGATGGTCTCGGACCTTTTTCACAATTTTGACATACGCACATTTGATAGCTGCCAAAGAGAATTCCATGTTCCCAGCAGCAACCAATTCCAATATCTCCAACTCAAACATTGGGTATCCCAGCCGCAGATAAGAAAAGCCGCTACCAGAGAGCGCACCCCGGTAGAACAGCTGGTACAGAGGGCGGGCAATATGAAAGGGGCAATTTCCTCGCTCTATGCCTTGCTGCTTTCAACAGTACACGCTCCGCGGGCGCGCTACATGTCTTTTTGGGAGCAGGTGGTCCGAAGGGATATTACAGAAGAGGAGTGGAAACACTTATGGTCAGATATCACCAAGAGCAATCACTCAGTGGCCTTGAGAGAGGCCCATTACAAGACCCTTTTTGATTGGTACCTCTATCCCACTAAACTCAAAAAGATATTTCCAGAGACCTCCGATCTCTGTTGGCGGGGTTGCGGTCTTCTCGGGGATTTCCGCCACATATGGTGGGACTGCCCTACTATCCGAACCTTCTGGGAGGAGATCCTAACACACATTAATGACATGTTGGGCTACCCTATACCGACATCCATTGAGGGAGTGCTCCTGGGCATCAGGGATCCAGACCTAGAACATCAGACAAAAGCAGATAAGGCAATAATGTGGGCCTGTCTAGGGGCAGCCAAGACGACAATCACGGCAGCTTGGAAAAAGAAGGAGGCACCAGCCATGTCGCTGTGGCACTCACGTTTATGGAGAATTCTCACTATGGAAAGATTAGCAGACATTTTCAGAGATGAATATAAAAATTTTGAATATAAATGGGGCCCACTGGTCTCCTTTCTCTCACGCGGACTCCCTCGGCAGTGTGCCCACCCTCTGTATGAGCCATGCACCTCTTCCGGTTCTAGGTCAGCCAGGGTACGGGCCCGACTATGCCCCTACGCACATGAGGTTGTCCCGGGCAATACGGAGTACTAGTTGAGCCAGAGGAGGGCTCTACCCCTCTATCCAACACTTACCTAACTATTCAACAGTACATTTCAAAGAATCACCACCACCAGGGGAAGGGGAGGGGTGGGGGGGAGGGTTGGGGTTTGTTTACAAAACTTATTTGTATTAGTAGCCTAAAGACTTGATGTACCCAAATAGATATGATTTGAATTGAGGGAGGCATTGGGACTTCTTAAAAAGAGAAGCTGAATCTTCATTAGATGTTAATGCTCATATGAAGTTCCGTATGTTTTCAACATGTTGTATGTCACGTGAAAGTCATATTGAATAAACAGATCTTTGATTAAAAAAAAAAGGGGTGAATCTGCACATTCCACATCATTGCTTCAAGATAATGACCCTGCAGTTAATCCTTCAGCTGATGCATAGGTGTTGCTTCCTCGCATCTCACAAACTGATGGATGCCTACCTGCATGGTCCAATCCATCTGGCAGATCAGCAGTTTCTGCACTTTGTGGTGGGCTCCAGGCACTATCAGTTCCATGTGCTTCCTTTCCACCTTTCATCAGCACCAAGGATTTTTACTAACCCTGGGCATAGTTTGCGTAGTAGCACTACACGTAGCTATGCAAAGTACATTTTGAACTACACGTAGCAATGCAAATTGCGTAGCTGTGTGCTTGACTGCACTGTACAATAATTGCCAAAGGCATCTTGCACAGTGCAAGTTAAGATAAAATAAGTATCTCTGTCTTTATATGCTAAAATGCATATAGTCATTTCACAAAAATGAAAACGTGATGATTTTGGGATCCTCCCTAACCTAGGGAGAGAACCAAGCAGATGCCTTGAAAACAAAAAGCACATCTTGTTGAACGATTCGGTGTTGGTCCCATCCTCTTAGGACCACCCCCAAGCACAGTTATTGGCAAAAATACAATCCCAACCAAAGGCCCTGCAAAGCATTATGGGACGAGATTAGCAGTGGGCAATGAATATTATAGTATCCAATATCAAAATAATTCTACAAAGAGCTGCAGTTGAACTAGTCGTTACTAGATGTCCCTCACGAGTCAAATGCAAAAGCATTGAAATTATTATTACATCAAGCTGCAGTTCCACTAGTCGTTACTAGATGTCCCTCACGAGTCAAATGCAAAAGCTTCATAAAAGGGTTTCAATGCTTTTGCATTTGACTCGTGAGGGACATCTAGTAACGACTAGTGGAACTGAAGCTTGATGTATTAATAATTTCAATGCTTTTGCATTTGACTCGTGAGGGACATCTAGTAACGACTAGTTGAACTGCAGCTCTTTGTAGAATTATTTTGATATTGGACACTATAATATTCACTGCTCACTGCTAATCTCGTCCTATAATGCTTTGCAGGGCCTTTGGTTGGGATTGTATTTTTGCCCATACTGTGCTTGGGGTGGTCCTAGGAGGAAGGGACCACCACTGAATCGTTCATCATGATATGCTCTTTGTGTTCGAGGCATCTGCTTGGTCCTCCCCTAGGTTAGGGGGACCCCAAAATCATCACCTCTCTCATTGCCTGATATTTTCATTCTCAAAGTTCACTTTTGTGAATTGGTTATATGCTTTTTAGCATATAAAATTGCTTCATCAAAGCATTTGTAGGTGTTGATGATATAGCTGCTACGCTATGTCAATTAGCACAGTTTTTGCACTGTGCTACGTGCAATTTGTGTAGTAGCACAAACTACTCATGCTCCGTGAGCGTAGCGTAGTACTACGCCCAGAGTTAATTTTTACAAAACTCTTGGCCCACCTGGTAGGTATTCTCCATTCTCATGGTATTCAAGTCTATTCTCATCTTGATTATTGGTTCATTGTTTCTCCTTAAGGTTCTTCAGGTCTCTCAGCTTCTGGAATCTTTTAGGTTCCTAATCAACCACAGGAAGTCCTCCCTACAGCCATCGCAGTCTCTGAAGTTCATCGGGGCTTCCTTCCGGATGGATCTAGGAATGCTGTTCCTGTTTCCCAAAAGACAATTGACTCTGTTCCAACATCTATCATGGGTACTGTCCCAAACTCAGGTGTCTGGCCGTCTCTGGCTGGGGAGTCAGGGGAGATGGCCTCCACACTGCAAGTGCTCCCTTGGGCCCATCTCAATTTGTACCCCCTCATGCATCACCTACTGCACCACTGGGATCCTGCTTCTCAGGAATACAAAGCTCCAATTCCTGTGATCCTGGAGATTCTGGAATCTCTCCAGTGGTGGTTGTCACCTCTCAATCTCTCCAAGGGTTTCGATCTCAATCCTTCTCCCTCTGTGGTCTTGACGGCCGATGCCAGCACCATGGGGTCGGGCGGCTCTGGGGGATTCCAAGGCACTGGGCCGATTTTCCCATTTCAGGGCTCTCCAGTCCTCAAACCAGAGGGAATTGATGGCAATGTGGCAGGCCCTTCTTTGGTTCGCTCCTCTCCTTCAGCATCATACTCTCTGCGTTTAGACCGACTACCAGGTCATTCATGCCCATATCAACTGGCAAGGGGGATGTGCTGATCCCTGTTTCTCTTTTCCCAGAAGATCAGTCTGGGGGCCGAGAGGAATCTCCTCATTCTTAGCAGTCTATGTTCAGGGGAAGGAGAATGGGCTTGCAGATTCTTTGAGCAGGGTGTTCCCCTCGTTTGTGACCATCTGTCTGTCGCCTCTTCTCTTTTGGCAGATTCTCTCCAGGTTCGGCCTACCCTGCCTCAGAGAAGACAGCCCTTCTCCCTCAGTTGGCCTGGGCAATAGATGCTTTCTCCGTCCAGTGGTCTAAGGGGCTCCTGTTTGCTTTTCCCCATTACCCGGGTCCTCATTGGAGGTTTCGCATCCACCAATCTCTGCTGCTTGCTCCTCTTCTCAGCACATCCTC
Organism: Calotriton arnoldi; assembly: GCA_963921515.1. Classification (NCBI taxonomy): domain Eukaryota; kingdom Metazoa; phylum Chordata; class Amphibia; order Caudata; family Salamandridae; genus Calotriton; species Calotriton arnoldi. Next base: position 293,854 of record CAWUFW010009290.1, read on the forward strand.
TCTCCTGTGCCTCCGGCTGGGGGTTGAGAGGTTGAACTCGTTGGCTCAGGGTAGTTCTCTTGAGGTGGGTCAGAACATCCAGTTGTCTCGCAGACCTTCAACCCTGAAGTCTTACAGTTGGGGATGGGTCTGTCTCCTGTGATCCAGTCAGGGTGTTGTACTTGATTTGGAAGTGAAAAGGTTTGTTAGAGATTGTACACAATGTGCTTGTGCTGACAAATCTCAATTAATGTTGAGACCACTGTTAGACTTGGCATCTTTTGGCGTGTTTCCCCTGATTTTTTGCTTTCTAACCTCCTGGTTTTGACTCTGTTTTTGCTGGCGTGATGATTCTGCGCACTTTCCTCACTGCGGTCCAGTGGGAAAGTGCAAGTGCTTCTGTATAAAATGTGTTATGGATTGGTGTTTCCATGATTGGCCTATTTGGTCTATTTGTCAGTCCCTTGTAAAGTGCACTGAGAGTGCCAGGGACTATAGATCAAATGCTGTTGCTGGGCTGCAGCACTGGATTGTGCCACCCACGCAAACAGCCCGTAAAGCGTAACTCTGGCCTGCCATTGCAGAGCCTGTGGGCAGCCGGGGGCTGCCATGTCGACTTGGCAAGTGCACACACTTGCAAGTCCCTAAACCTTCCCTTTTCTACATGTTAGTCACCCCTAAGGTAGGCCCAAGGTACCCCTATGGGCAGGGTGCATTGTATGTGAAAGGTAGGACATGCCCTGGTGTGTGTGGCATGTCCTGATAGTGAATTACAGCCTATTTCGGTTTTCACTATTGCAAGGCTACCTGTTCCCCATATGCCAGAATGGGCAGTTTTGATTATTACAGCTTATAATCCTAACTGACCCAGGGAACATGGTAGAAATTCGAGTTTAGTATGCCTGGACTCAGAATGATAAAATGCATCTTTTAGTGAAGTTGGTTTTAACATTCTGTGTTTGAAAATACCACTTTTAGAAAGTGGGTATTTTCTTGTCTAACCATCCAAGCCTGCCTCTGCGAGGTTGTGTATTCCTTGTCTGGAGTGTGAGTGACAGGGGCTGGGGGATGCCAGGAGACAGGGTGAGTCAGCACAGGGCTGTATAGCAAGATCTACATGTAGATGGGTGGGAGGAGATGCACCTGGGAACTGAATAGGGCTAGGCCTTCCCTCCACAATGCTGGCTCCACCTCCTGTGGTGTGTCTGATGTCCCTGGCCTACTCTCTGAAAGAAAGGACGGAGACTTGTCAACAAAGTGCTCCAGAACTGGTTTGGACTAGGCAAAGGCCTCTCTGCCTTCAGAGAACAAAGGAATTTGGGATATAAATATTGGGGCCCTGACCCCATGAATTTAGATCTCGCTGGAATCAAGGAACCTGCCAAGACGAAGAGCTGGAAGAGCTGCCAGGAGGAGTACTGCCCCTTTGCTGTGTTGTTGCTTTGTTGGGTTGGCCTGCAGCTGCTGCTTCTGCCTTGGGCAGTGAAAGGACTGGACTGAACTTTCTACTACTTGTGCTGAGAATCTCCAAGGGCCTGAAACCGAGCTGGCCTCCTGTTAAGAAGTCTCAGGGACTGCAAAGACTTCACAACCCTCTGGGTACCGCTTCTGGAACCGCTGTTTCAGTTGCCACAGAGGAAGGGAACCGCAACCGACTCCGTCAACCGACTCCATCGCTGGCCCGGTGTCCTGTTTGCCCCGCAGACCGCACCGTCCGCATCTCGCACCGCAACCCTGGTCTCACCGACGACGAGCGTCCGACGCCATCGCCACCGAGCCGCTGCTTGCACCGTGACCTGTGGGCACCGCAGTTCGCATCGCATCGCTTCACTGTGCCAGCCGGACCAGACCGACGCTGTCGCTGCAACTGGCTCAACACTCGTGACCGCATCGAAGTTGGGGCACCACTCGCACGCTTGCGACGCACCGCTCCGACTCGAACCGCTGTCCGACGCCAGCTCCCGCACTCCGGCTTGGTCGCCTGCATCGCAACCTGCCAGCACCGCATCGAGCACCGTCTCACCCTGCACCGCACGCCTTGGACTCACCGACTCCGTCTGCACGATTGTCACCGAGCCGCTGCCTGCACCACATCGAGAGGACAACGCACCCTGCACTGCTTCCATCTTGCATCGCAACCGCGATGAACGCCGACCGGCTCGCACACACCGTGTCAGCCACAACGAGAAAGTTACTGTGACCGAGTCTGTTCACGACTCCGCTGGCCCGTATCGACGCGGTCGGCTGGAACTGTTAGACTCTGTGGTTTTCAGCATCGCGGTAGACTCGGACGGAGCTACTGACTCGTACGAACTTTGTTTTTGAACTATTCCTGCAAAGAAGAAGTTATCTTGCAACGTAATCAGTTTTAAAGTACTGTACTGTGGATTTTTATCGTATTTGGTCTTGTTTTAAAGTATATAAAAATATTGGATATTTTTCTAAACTGGTGTGGTGTCAGTTTGTAGTGCTTACACTTATTACTGTTGGTTATGTGCAAATGCTTTACACACTGTCTCTAGAATAAGCCTGACTGCTCGTGCCAAGCTACCAAGGGGGTGAGCAGGGGTTATTTTAGGAGTGTAACTCCCTTACCCTGACTAGGAAGAAGGGTCCCTACTTGGACAAAGGTGCAAGCCCTTGCCAACTAGAGATCCCATTTCTAACATTGGTTGTCAGCGGTGAGGATAGGACTTGTGTTTGCACTTGACTTACAGTGATTGGTGTGCACTACTACCATATCGCAGACCATTACGTACCACATACAGGTTCTTTTTCTTTTGGCCTATTTTTGATCTTGCCAGTTTGAACTTGCTACTTCAACATGCCTGAATCAATAGTATCATCAATTGCATCAGTAGAAATTGCCTTTGAGGAGGATCGATTGGAAGCCTACAATGTCAAGGAGTTAAAATCGATTTGCAAGAACCTGAAAGTCCAGGTCAGAGGCCTCACCAGGAAGGATGAGCTACAAAAGGCGCTGAGGGCCTGGGTAGCAGCCAGAGGTGCCAGTGGGCAATCTGGTGATCTCACTGGAGAGGTGGAAGAGCCTGTTCCTAGGGTAGATGTGCTTTTGGGAGGGGGGGAACCCTCCAGGCCAGGCAGCCATAGTTTGTCCCCAGAGGAGCTGGAGGACAGGCGGGAAGTAAGGAGGTTTGAATTGGAGAAACTCAGAATCGAAAGTGAGAGGGAAGAGAAAAGAATAGCCATGGAAGAAAGGAAAATGATACTAGATCATGAGAGAATGATCAAGGAGCTGGAGCTAAAGAGTAGATCCGGTTCAGATGGTGGCAGCAATTCTTCAGCACACACAGACAGGATTGTAGACATCCCCAAGAATGTAGGTAAAGAGTACAAAAAGGGTGAAGACATACAAAGGTGGTTTCAAGGGTATGAGTCGTCTATTCATATGAATGGGGTCCCTGAGAGGAACTGGGGAGCGGGGTTGTGGCCTCTCTTTCCAGAGGAAGCTAGGGATACTCTGATAGCTTTGGGTAAGGGGCAGGACCTCACCTATGCTGACATGAAAGACGCTCTCCTCACTAGATATGGGCTCACTCCTGAGAAGTACAGGGATCAGTTTAGGTCCAGTAAAAAGTCTGAGGCGAACACTTGGTTGGAATGTGTGGATATGTTCTGCAGGTCGCTGGATGGTTGGGTGTAGGGCAGTAATATAACAGATTTTCAGGGGCTCTACAATTTGATTGCATGGGAGCACTTGTCTAGTCTATGTTTTGCAGATCTGCGCCAGCACCTAGTTGATAGTAAGCTAACTGACCCCAGGAAGCTTGCTATGGAGGCGGACCGCTGGGTGAGTACCAGGGTCCACAAGAAAGCGTTTGTGGGAGACTCAGCCAAAGGTGGGCAGGGTCCCCAGCAGAAAGGTGGGGGGGACAAGGGTAAAGCACAGGAGTTCTCTAAAGGGCCCCAAACTAGTAACCAGGGTAAAGGTTCCCAGCCCCCCGGTGATAAGAAGAAAGGGGTCTCTACAGGGAAGCCTGTTGAGACCGGCCCCCACAAGTGTTATGCATGTGACCAGGTATGTCACTTTAAGGGGGACCCCAAGTGCCCAAAGGGGACACAGCCACCTACCGGTGGACAGTCCAAAGTGTTGGCTAGTGTAGCGCTTGGGGAGGAGGGGTGCCCACAGGAGGCTGGGTATCCCGCAGAAATGACCCTTGTCTCACTAGGGGACAGTGAGATGGTCCCAGGAAACCAGGTGCCCCCTACACAAAGAAATATAGCACCTGGGTGACCGTTAATGGGAACAGGGTAGAGGCTCTCAGAGATACTGGAGCCAGTGTGACCTCAGTCCGGTGTCACCTGGTCTCTGAGAAGCAGGTAGTCCCAGGGGCATTCCACCAAGTAGTTGCTGTAGACAACTCTGAGCGCCAGTGTATGGTGGCGCAGGTTCCCTTTGAATGGGGGGGGGTCTCAGGTCCCTTGAGGGTGGTTGTGAGCCCTACCATGCTTGTAGATTGTCTGCTAGGTAACGACCTGGAGCAGTCCTTATGGAAGGATGTTGAGCTCAGGTCTCACTTGGAGATGCTTGGGTTGCCAGAGTGGGCATGCGTGTCTACTCGGTCAATGGCAGCCAGGAAGGGTGATCAAGAGGACTTGGAGCCTGGAACAATGGCCCAAGTCCCTGCCAAGAGGAAGGGCAGGGGCGTGGGAAACCGGCCCCGAAGTTCCCACGGACCGGGAGGAGGCGGACCTCGAGGGGACGCCCCAGTGCCTACAGGGGAGCAGGTAGCCGAACTGGGAGACATCTCTGAGCTGACCCATTGGCAGCAAGAAGGGGGTCCCACCAGGGAGGAGTTCTGCAGGGAGCAGAACGAGTGCCCTACTCTGGAGGGTCTGCGGCTGCAGGCTGCAGACCAGGCAGCTGGTAATCAGTCCGGGTCACATCTGATCTACTGGGAGAATGGTCTCCTATACAGTGAGCCTAAGGTTGCTGAGCCTGGGTCAACCCGTGTGCTGGTGGTACCCCAGCGCTTCAGGACCTTCCTACTGGGTCTGGCTCATAACGTGCCTTTGGCAGGACATTTGGGGCAGGACAAGACTTTTGACAGGCTTGTCACCCACTTCTTTTGGCCCCAAATGCGAAGGCAGTCAGATTCACACTGTAGGTCTTGCCAAACTTGCCAGGCAAGTGGTAAGAGTGGGAGGAAGGTCAAAGCTCCTCTCCAACCTTTTCCTGTTGTTGGAACATCCTTTGAAAGGGTATGGATGGATATTGTGGGGCCACTGGATCCCAAGACAGCCATGGGCAACAGGTACATCCTGGTCTTGGTGGACCATGCCACCCGGTACCCGGAGGCAATCCCTCTCAGGACAACGACGTTTCCAGTGGTGGGCCGGGCGTTAATGGGGATCTTTTCCCATGTGGGATTCCCCAGAGAGGTGGTTTCTGATAGGGGGACCAATTTCATATCCAAGTATATGACATCCCCATGGAAGGAGTGTGGTGTAACCTACAAGTTCACCACTCCTTACCACCCACAAGGAAACGGTCTGGTGGAGAGATTCAACCAGACCTTGAAAGGCATGATCAAGGGTCTAACAGAACCCATGAGGCGTAAGTGGGACGTCCTCTTGCCATGCCTACTCTTTGCATACAGGGAGGTGCCTCAGAAGTCTCTTGGGTACAGCCCCTTTGAGCTCCTGTATGGCCCCCCTGTCAGAGGACCTCTGAGTTTGGTAAAGGAAGGCTGGGAGGCAGCTCCCAGGAAAACTCCCCAGGATGTGTTTAGTTACATGCTGGCCTTTAGAAACCAAACTGCCCGCTTCAGGAAACTCGCTCAGGCGAACCTAGAAGCAAGCCAGGAAGAAATGAAGAGGTGGTATGACCAGAATGCCACTCTGGTCGAATTTCAACCTGGGCAAAAAGTGTGGGTCATGGCCCCAGTGGAACCTTGTGCCTTGCAGGACAAGTGGACTGGGCCATATGAGGTGGTGGAGCGCAAAAGTGACGTCACCTACCTGGTGGATTTGCAGGCTCCAAGGAACCCTTTGAGGGTCCTTCACGTGAACCGCCTCAAGCCCCACTTCGAGAGGTCCGAAGTGAGTATGCTCTTGGCGACAGATGATGGGGTGGAAGAGGAGAGTGAGCCTCTCCCTGACCTCCTGTCTACCAAGGAGCATGTTGGGTCAGTCGAGGGTGTGATCCTCTCCCCTACTCTGACTCAGGAGCAGCAGGGGGACTGTCACCAGTTGTTGGGGCACTTCGCTCCACTGTTCTCTCTGACCCCCGGTGTTACTCACTGGTGTACCCATGACGTGGACACTGGTGACAGCCCTCCTGTGAAGCACAAGATTTACAGGGTGACTGACCGGGTCAGGGCCAGCATTAAGGAGGAGGTCTCTAAGATGTTAGCGTTAGGGGTGATTGAGCCCTCCAACAGTCCTTGGGCCAGCCCAGTGGTCTTGGTCCCAAAGGCTGCTGCGCCCGGTGCCACTCCAGAACTCCGGTTTTGTGTGGACTACCGTGGGCTCAATGACGTCACCAGGACTGACGCGCACCCCATCCCCAGAGCTGATGAGCTCATTGATCGGTTGGGAGCTGCCCGGTTCCTCAGCACATTTGATTTAACGTCTGGGTACTGGCAGATTGCCTTAACCGATGGGGCCAAGGAGAGATCAGCATTCTCAACCCCAGAAGGTCATTACCAATTCCGGGTGATGCCCTTTGGGTTCAAGAATGCCCCTGCCACCTTTCAGAGGTTGGTCAATCAGGTGTTGGCTGGGCTGGAGGATTTCAGTGCCGCCTACCTGGATGACATTGCTGTGTTCAGTTCCAGCTGGGAAGAACATTTACAGCACCTTGAGAAAGTGTTGAGGGCTCTGCAAGGTGCAGGCCTCACGATCAAGGACAGTAAGTGCCAGATCGGGCAGGGTTCGGTGGTGTACTTGGGACACCAGGTAGGAAGCGGCCAGGTGGCGCCCCTACAACCCAAGATTGACACCATTCTGGCTTGGGAGCCCCCCAAGACCCAGACAGAGGTGAGAGCCTTCTTAGGTCTCACCGGCTACTATAGGAGATTTGTTAAGGGCTATGGCACCATCGTTGCCCCCTTAACAGAGCTGACTTCTAAGAAGCAGCCCAGGAAAGTGATCTGGACTGAGTCCTGCCAGAAAGCTTTTGATGCCCTGAAGGCAGCCATGTGCTCGGCACCCGTGCTCAAGGCACCTGACTTCTCCAAGGAATTCGTCGTGCAGACTGACGCTTCAGAGCTTGGTGTGGGAGCGGTGCTCTCACAACTATACGAAGAGGGCCTGGATCAACCTGTAGTCTTCCTTAGCAGGAGACTACTCCCCAGGGAACAGAGGTGGAGTGCCATAGAAAGGGAAGCTTTTGCTGTGGTCTGGGCGCTGAAGAAGCTGAGACCATACCTGTTTGGGACTCACTTCCGGGTTCAGACAGACCACAGGCCCCTCAGATGGTTGATGCAAATGAGGGGTGAGAATCCAAAACTGCTGAGGTTGTCCATCTCCCTACAGGGAATGGACTTTTCGGTGGAACACCGTCCTGGTACAGAACACGCCAATGCAGATGGTCTGTCCAGGTTCTTCCGCCTTAGTGAAGAGAACTCCAATGGGGTTGGGTAGTTCTCCCTACTTTCAGCTGGAGGGGACATGTGTTAGACTTGGCATCTTTTGGCATGTTTCCCCTGACTTTTTGCTTTCTGATCTCCTGGTTTTGACTCTGTTTTTGCTGGCGTGATGATTCTGCGCACTTTCCTCACTGCTGTCCAGTGGGAAAGTGCAAGTGCTCCTGTATAAAATGTGTTATGAATTGGTGTTTCCGTGATTGGCCTATTTGGTCCATGTGTCAGTCCCTTGTAAAGTGCACTGAGAGTGCCAGGGCCTATAGATAAAATGCTGTTGGTGGGCTGCAGCACTGGATTGTGCCACCCACGCAAACAGCCCGTAAAGCGTAACTCTGGCCTGCCATTGCATAGCCTGTGTGCAGCCGGGGGCTGCCATGTCGACTTGGCAAGTGCACACACTTGCAAGTCCCTAAACCTTCCCTTTTCTACATGTTAGTCACCCCTAAGGTAGGCCCAAGGTACCCCTGTGGGCAGGGTGCATTGTAGGTGAAAGGTAGGACATGCACTGGTGTGTGTGGCATGTCCTGATAGTGAATTACAGCCTATTTCGGTTTTCACTATTGCAAGGCTACCTGTTCCCCATAGGCCAGAATGGGCAGTTTTGATTATTACAGCTTATAATCCTAACTGACCCAGGGAACATGGTAGAAATTCGAGTTTAGTATGCCTGGACTCAGAATGATAAAATGCATCTTTTAGTGAAGTTGGTTTTAACATTCTGTGTTTGAAAATACCACTTTTAGAAAGTGGGTATTTTCTTGTCTAACCATCCAAGCCTGCCTCTGCGAGGTTGTGTATTCCTTGTCTGGAGTGTGAGTGACAGGGGCTGGGGGATGCCAGGAGAGAGGGTGAGTCAGCACAGGGCTGTATAGCAAGATCTACATGTAGATGGGTGGGAGGAGATGCACCTGGGACCTGAATAGGGCTGGGCCTTCCCTCCACAATGCTGGCTCCACCTCCTGTGGTGTGTCTGATGTCCCTGGCCTACTCTCTGAAAGAAAGGACGGAGACTTGTCAACAAAGTGCTCCAGAACTGGTTTGGACTAGGCAAAGGCCTCTCTGCCTTCAGAGAACAAAGGAATTTGGGATATAAATATTGGGGCCCTGACCCCATAAATTTAGATCTCGCTGGAATCAAGGAACCTGCCAAGACGAAGAGCTGGAAGAGCTGCCAGGAGGAGTACTGCCCCTTTGCTGTGTTGTTGCTTTGTTGGGTTGGCCTGCAGCTGCTGCTTCTGCCTTGGGCAGTGAAAGGACTGGACTGAACTTTCTACTACTTGTGCTGAGAATCTCCAAGGGCCTGAAACCGAGCTGGCCTCCTGTTAAGAAGTCTCAGGGACTGCAAAGACTTCACAACCCTCTGGGTACCGCTTCTGGAACCGCTGTTTCAGTTGCCACAGAGGAAGGGAACCGCAACCGACTCCGTCAACCGACTCCATCGCTGGCCCGGTGTCCTGTTTGCCCCGCAGACCGCACCGTCCGCATCACGCACCGCAACCCTGGTCTCACCGACGACGACGTCCGACGCCATCGCCACCGAGCCGCTGCTTGCACCGTGACCTGTGGGCACCGCAGTTCGCATCGCATCGCTTCACTGTGCCAGCCGGACCAGACCGACGCTGTCGCTGCAACTGGCTCAACACTCGTGACCGCATCGAAGTTGGGGCACCGCTCGCACGCTTGCGACGCACCGCTCCGACTCGAACCGCTGTCCGACGCCAGCTCCCGCACTCCGGCTTGGTCGCCTGCATCGCAACCTGCCAGCACCGCATCGAGCACCGTCTCACCCTGCACCGCACGCCTTGGACTCACCGACTCCATCTGCACGATTGTCACCGAGCCGCTGCCTGCACCACATCGAGAGGACAACGCACCCTGCACCGCTTCCATCTTGCATCGCAACCGCGACGAACGCCGACCGGCTCGCACACTCCGTGTCAGCCACAACGAGAAAGTTACTGTGACCGAGTCTGTTCACGACTCCGCTGGCCCGTATCGACGCGGTCGGCTGGAACTGTTAGACTCTGTGGTTTTCAGCATCGCGGTAGACTCGGACGGAGCTACCGACTCGTACGAACTTTGTTTTTGAACTATTCCTGCAAAGAAGAAGTTATCTTGCAACGTAATCAGTTTTAAAGTACTGTACTGTGGATTTTTATCGTATTTGGTCTTGTTTTAAAGTATATAAAAATATTGGATATTTTTCTAAACTGGTGTGGTATCAGTTTGTAGTGCTTACACTTATTACTGTTGGTTATGTGCAAATGCTTTACACACTGTCTCTAGAATAAGCCTGACTGCTCGTGCCAAGCTACCAAGGGGGTGAGCAGGGGTTATTTTAGGAGTGTAACTCCCTTACCCTGACTAGGAAGAAGGGTCCCTACTTGGACAAAGGTGCAAGCCCTTGCCAACTAGAGATCCCATTTCTAACATTGGTTGTCAGCGGTGAGGATAGTACTTGTGTTTGCACTTGACTTACAGTGATTGGTGTGCACTACTACCATATCGCAGACCATTACGTACCACATACAGGTTCTTTTTCTTTTGGCCTATTTTGGTCTTGCCAGTTTGAACTTGCTACTTCAACATGCCTGAATCAATAGTATCATCAATTGCATCAGTAGAAATTGCCTTTGAGGAGGATCGATTGGAAGCCTACAATGTCAAGGAGTTAAAATCGATTTGCAAGAACCTGAAAGTCCAGGTCAGAGGCCTCACCAGGAAGGATGAGCTACAAAAGGCGCTGAGGGCCTGGGTAGCAGCCAGAGGTGCCAGTGGGCAATCTGGTGATCTCACTGGAGAGGTGGAAGAGCCTGTTCCTAGGGTAGATGTGCTTTTGGGAGGGGGGGAACCCTCCAGGCCAGGCAGCCGTAGTTTGTCCCCAGAGGAGCTGGAGGACAGGCGGGAAGTAAGGAGGTTTGAATTGGAGAAACTCAGAATCAAAAGTGAGAGGGAAGAGAAAAAAATAGCCATGGAAGAAAGGAAAATGATACTAGATCATGAGAGAATGATCAAGGAGCTGGAGCTAAAGAGTAGATCCGGTTCAGATGGTGGCAGCAATTCTTCAGCACACACAGACAGGATTGTACACATCCCCAAGAATGTAGGTAAAGAGTACAAAAAGGGTGAAGACATACAAAGGTGGTTTCAAGGGTATGAGTCGTCTATTCATATGAATGGGGTCCCTGAGAGGAACTGGGGAGCGGGGTTGTGGCCTCTCTTTCCAGAGGAAGCTAGGGATACTCTGATAGCTTTGGGTAAGGGGCAGGACCTCACCTATGCTGACATGAAAGACGCTCTCCTCACTAGATATGGGCTCACTCCTGAGAAGTACAGGGATCAGTTTAGGTCCAGTAAAAAGTCTGAGGCGAACACTTGGTTGGAATGTGTGGATATGTTCTGCAGGTCGCTGGATGGTTGGGTGAAGGGCAGTAATATAACAGATTTTCAGGGGCTCTACAATTTGATTGCATGGGAGCACTTGTCTAGTCTATGTTTTGCAGATCTGCGCCAGCACCTAGTTGATAGTAAGCTAACTGACCCCAGGAAGCTTGCTATGGAGGCGGACCGCTGGGTGAGTACCAGGGTCCACAAGAAAGCGTTTGGGGGAGACTCAGCCAAAGGTGGGCAGGGTCCCCAGCAGAAAGGTGGGGGACAAGGGTAAAGCACAGGAGTTCTCTAAAGGGCCCCAAACTAGTAACCAGGGTAAAGGTTCCCAGCCCCCCGGTGATAAGAAGAAAGGGGTCTCTACAGGGAAGCCTGTTGAGACCGGCCCCCACAAGTGTTATGCATGTGACCAGGTATGTCACATTAAGGGGGACCCCAAGTGCCCAAAGGGGACACAGCCACCCACCGGTGGACAGTCCAAAGTGTTGGCTAGTGTAGCGCTTGGGGAGGAGGGGTGCCCACAGGAGGGTGGGTATCCCGCAGAAATGACCCTTGTCTCACTAGGGGACAGTGAGATGGTCCCAGGAAACCAGGTGCCCCCTACACAAAGAAATATAGCACCTGGGTGACCATTAATGGGAACAGGGCAGAGGCTCTCAGAGATACTGGAGCCAGTGTGACCTCAGTCCGGTGTCACCTGGTCTCTGAGAAGCAGGTAGTCCCAGGGGCATTCCACCAAGTAGTTGCTGTAGACAACTCTGAGCGCCAGTGTATGGTGGCGCAGGTTCCCTTTGAATGGGGGGGTCTCAGGTCCCTTGAGGGTGGTTGTGAGCCCTACCATGCCTGTAGATTGTCTGCTAGGTAACGACCTGGAGCAGTCCTTATGGAAGGATGTTGAGCTCAGGTCTCACTTGGAGATGCTTGGGTTGCCAGAGTGGGCATGCGTGTCTACTCGGTCAATGGCAGCCAGGAAGGGTGATCAAGAGGACTTGGAGCCTGGAACAATGGCCCAAGTCCCTGCCAAGAGGAAGGGCAGGGGGCGTGGGAAACCGGCCCCGAAGTTCCCACGGACCGGGAGGAGGCGGACCTCGAGGGGGACGCCCCAGTGCCTACAGGGGAGCAGGTAGCCGAACTGGGAGACATCTCTGAGCTGACCCATTGGCAGCAAGAAGGGAGTCCCACCAGGGAGGAGTTCTGCAGGGAGCAGAATGAGTGCCCTACTCTGGAGGGTCTGCGGCGGCAGGCTGCAGACCAGGCAGCTGGTAACCAGTCCGGGTCACATCTGATCTACTGGGAGAATGGTCTCCTATACAGTGAACCTAAGGTTGCTGAGCCTGGGTCAACCCGTGTGCTGGTGGTACCCCAGCGCTTCAGGACCTTCCTACTGGGTCTGGCTCATAACGTGCCTTTGGCAGGACATTTGGGGCAGGACAAGACCTTTGACAGGCTTGTCACCCACTTCTTTTGGCCCCAAATGCGAAGGCAGTCAGATTCACACGGTAGGTCTTGCCAAACTTGCCAGGCAAGTGGTAAGAGTGGGAGGAAGGTCAAAGCTCCTCTCCAACCTTTTCCTGTTGTTGGAACATCCTTTGAAAGGGTAGGGATGGATATTGTGGGGCCACTGGATCCCAAGACAGCCATGGGCAACAGGTACATCCTGGTCTTGGTGGACCATGCCACCCGGTACCCGGAGGCAATCCCTCTCAGGACAACGACGGCGCCAGTGGTGGGCCGGGCGTTAATGGGGATCTTTTCCCGTGTGGGATTCCCCAGAGAGGTGGTTTCTGATAGGGGGACCAATTTCATATCCAAGTATATGACATCCCTGTGGAAGGAGTGTGGTGTAACCTACAAGTTCACCACTCCTTACCACCCACAAGGAAACGGTCTGGTGGAGAGATTCAACCAGACCTTGAAAGGCATGATCAAGGGTCTAACAGAACCCATGAGGCGTAAGTGGGACGTCCTCTTGCCATGCCTACTCTTTGCATACAGGGAGGTGCCTCAGAAGTCTCTTGGGTACAGCCCCTTTGAGCTCCTGTATGGCCCCCTGTCAGAGGACCTCTGAGTTTGGTAAAGGAAGGCTGGGAGGCAGCTCCCAGGAAAACTCCCCAGGATGTGTTTAGTTACATGCTGGCCTTTAGAAACCAAACTGCCCGCTTCAGGAAACTCGCTCAGGCGAACCTAGAAGCAAGCCAGGAAGAAATGAAGAGGTGGTATGACCAGAATGCCACTCTGGTCGAATTTCAACCTGGGCAAAAAGTGTGGGTCATGGCCCCAGTGGAACCTTGTGCCTTGCAGGACAAGTGGACTGGGCCATATGAGGTGGTGGAGCGCAAAAGTGCCGTCACCTACCTGGTGGATTTGCAGGCTCCAAGGAACCCTTTGAGGGTCCTTCACGTGAACCGCCTCAAGCCCCACTTCGAGAGGTCCAAAGTGAGTATGCTCTTGGCGACAGATGATGGGGTGGAAGAGGAGAGTGAGCCTCTCCCTGACCTCCTGTCTACCAAGGAGCATGTTGGGTCAGTCGAGGGTGTGATCCTCTCCCCTACTCTGACTCAGGAGCAGCAGGGGGACTGTCACCAGTTGTTGGGGCAGTTCGCTCCACTGTTCTCTCTGACCCCCGGTGTTACTCACTGGTGTACCCATGACGTGGACACTGGTGACAGCCCTCCTGTGAAGCACAAGATTTACAGGGTGACTGACCGGGTCAGGGCCAGCATTAAGGAGGAGGTCTCTAAGATGTTAGCGTTAGGGGTGATTGAGCCCTCCAACAGTCCTTGGGCCAGCCCAGTGGTCTTGGTCCCAAAGGCTGCTGCGCCCGGTGCCACTCCAGAACTCCGGTTTTGTGTGGACTACCGTGGGCTCAATGCCGTCACCAGGACTGACGCGCACCCCATCCCCAGAGCTGATGAGCTCATTGATCGGTTGGGAGCTGCCCGGTTCCTCAGAACATTTGATTTAACGTCTGGGTACTGGCAGATTGCCTTAACCGATGGGGCCAAGGAGAGATCAGCATTCTCAACTCCAGAAGGTCATTACCAATTCCGGGTGATGCCCTTTGGGTTGAAGAATGCCCCTGCCACCTTTCAGAGGTTGGTCAATCAGGTGTTGGCTGGGCTGGAGGATTTCAGTGCCGCCTACCTGGATGACATTGCTGTGTTCAGTTCCAGCTGGGAAGAACATTTACAGCACCTTGAGAAAGTGTTGAGGGCTCTGCAAGGTGCAGGCCTCACGATCAAGGCCAGTAAGTGCCAGATCGGGCAGGGTTCGGTGGTGTACTTGGGACACCAGGTAGGAAGCGGCCAGGTGGCGCCCCTACAACCCAAGATTGACACCATTCTGGCTTGGGAGCCCCCAAGACCCAGACAGAGGTGAGAGCCTTCTTAGGTCTCACCGGCTACTATAGGAGATGTGTTAAGGGCTATGGCACCATCGTTGCCCCCTTAACAGAGCTGACTTCTAAGAAGCAGCCCAGGAAAGTGATCTGGACTGAGTCCTGCCAGAAAGCTTTTGATGCCCTGAAGGCAGCCATGTGCACGGCACCCGTGCTCAAGGCACCTGACTTCTCCAAGGAATTCGTCGTGCAGACTAACACTTCAGAGCTTGGTGTGGGAGCGGTGCTCTCACAACTGAACGAAGAGGGCCTGGATCAACCTGTAGTCTTCCTTAGCAGGAGACTACTCCCCAGGGAACAGAGGTGGAGTGACATAGAAAGGGAAGCTTTTGCTGTGGTCTGGGCGCTGAAGAAGCTGAGACCATACCTGTTTGGGACTCACTTCCGGGTTCAGACAGACCACAGGCCCCTCAGATGGTTGATGCAAATGAGGGGTGAGAATCCAAAACTGCTGAGGTTGTCCATCTCCCTACAGGGAATGGACTTTACGGTGGAACACCGTCCTGGTACAGAACACGCCAATGCAGATGGTCTGTCCAGGTTCTTCCGCCTTAGTGAAGAGAACTCCAATGGGGTTGGGTAGTTCTCCCTACTTTCAGCTGGAGGGGACATGTGTTAGACTTGGCATCTTTTGGCGTGTTTCCCCTGACTTTTTGCTTTCTGACCTCCTGGTTTTGACTCTGTTTTTGCTGGCGTGATGATTCTGCGCACTTTCTTCACTGCTGTCCAGTGGGAAAGTGCAAGTGCTCCTGTATAAAATGTGTTATGAATTGGTGTTTCCATGATTGGCCTATTTGGTCCATGTGTCAGTCCCTTGTAAAGTGCACTGAGAGTGCCAGGGCCTATAGATCAAATGCTGTTGGTGGGCTGCAACACTGGATTGTGCCACCCACGCAAACAGCCCGTAAAGCGTAACTCTGGCCTGCCATTGCAGAGCCTGTGTGCAGCCGGGGGCTGCCATGTCGACTTGGCAAGTGCACACACTTGCAAGTCCCTAAACCTTCCCTTTTCTACATGTTAGTCACCCCTAAGGTAGGCCCAAGGTACCCCTGTGGGCAGGGTGCATTGTATGTGAAAGGTAGGACATGCACTGGTGTGTGTGGCATGTCCTGATAGTGAATTACAGCCTATTTCGGTTTTCACTATTGCAAGGCTACCTGTTCCCCATAGGCCAGAATGGGCAGTTTTGATTATTACAGCTTATAATCCTAACTGACCCAGGGAACATGGTAGAAATTAGAGTTTAGTATGCCTGGACTCAGAATGATAAAATGCATCTTTTAGTGAAGTTGGTTTTAACATTCTGTGTTTGAAAATACCACTTTTAGAAAGTGGGTATTTTCTTGTCTAACCATCCAAGCCTGCCTCTGCGAGGTTGTGTATTCCTTGTCTGGAGTGTGAGTGACAGGGGCTGGGGGATGCCAGGAGACAGGGTGAGTCAGCACAGGGCTGTATAGCAAGATCTACATGTAGATGGGTGGGAGGAGATGCACCTGGGACCTGAATAGGGCTGGGCCTTCCCTCCACAATGCTGGCTCCACCTCCTGTGGTGTGTCTGATGTCCCTGGCCTACTCTCTGAAAGAAAGGACGGAGACTTGTCAACAAAGTGCTCCAGAACTGGTTTGGACTAGGCAAAGGCCCATGAATTTAGATCTCGCTGGAATCAAGGAACCTGCCAAGACGAAGAGCTGGAAGAGCTGCCAGGAGGAGTACTGCCCCTTTGCTGTGTTGTTGCTTTGTTGGGTTGGCCTGCAGCTGCTGCTTCTGCCTTGGGCAGTGAAAGGACTGGACTGAACTTTCTACTACTTGTGCTGAGAATCTCCAAGGGCCTGAAACCGAGCTGGCCTCCTGTTAAGAAGTCTCAGGGACTGCAAAGACTTCACAACCCTCTGGGTACCGCTTCTGGAACCGCTGTTTCAGTTGCCACAGAGGAAGGGAACCGCAACCGACTCCATCAACCGACTCCATCGCTGGCCCGGTGTCCTGTTTGCCCCGCAGACCGCACCGTCCGCATCTCGCACCGCAACCCTGGTCTCACCGACGACGACGTCCGACGCCATCGCCACCGAGCCGCTGGTTGCACCGTGACCTGTGGGCACCGCAGTTCGCATCGCATCGATTCACTGTGCCAGCCGGACCAGACCGACGCTGTCGCTGAAACTGGCTCAACACTCGTGACCGCATCGAAGTTGGGGCACCGCTCGCACGCTTGCGACGCACCGCTCCGACTCGAACCGCTGTCCGACGCCAGCTCCCGCACTCCGGCTTGGTCGCCTGCATCGCAACCTGCCAGCACCGCATCGAGCACCGTCTCACCCTGCACCACACGCCTTGGACTCACCGACTCCGTCTGCACGATTGTCACCGAGCCGCTGCCTGCACCACATCGAGAGGACAACGCACCCTGCACCACTTCCATCTTGCATCGCAACCGCGATGAACGCCGACCGGCTCGCACACTCCGTGTCAGCCACAACGAGAAAGTTACTGTGACCGAGTCTGTTCACGACTCCGCTGGCCCGTATCGACGCGGTCGGCTGGAACTGTTAGACTCTGTGGTTTTCAGCATCGCGGTAGACTCGGACGGAGCTACCGACTCGAACGAACTTTGTTTTTGAACTATTCCTGCAAAGAAGAAGTTATCTTGCAACGTAATCAGTTTTAAAGTACTGTACTGTGGATTTTTATCGTATTTGGTCTTGTTTTAAAGTATATAAAAATATTGGATATTTTTCTAAACTGGTGTGGTGTCAGTTTGTAGTGCTTACACTTATTACTGTTGGTTATGTGCAAATGCTTTACACACTGCCTCTAGAATAAGCCTTACTGCTCATGCCAAGCTACCAAGGGAGTGAGCAGGGGTTATTTTAGGAGTGTAACTCCCTTACCCTGACTAGGAAGAAGGGTCCCTACTTGGACAAAGGTGCAAGCCCTTGCCAACTAGAGATCCCATTTCTAACATTGGTTGTCAGCGGTGAGGATAGGACTTGTGTTTGCACTTGACTTACAGTGATTGGTGTGCACTACTACCATATCGCAGACCATTACGTACCACATACAGGTTCTTTTTCTTTTTGGCCTATTTTTGATCTTGCCAGTTTGAACTTGATACTTCAACATGCCTGAATCAATAGTATCATCAATTGCATCAGTAGAAATTGCCTTTGAGGAGGATCGATTGGAAGCCTACAATGTCAAGGAGTTAAAATCGATTTGCAAGAACCTGAAAGTCCAGGTCAGAGGCCTCACCAGGAAGGATGAGCTACAAAAGGCGCTGAGGGCCTGGGTAGCAGCCAGAGGTGCCAGTGGGCAATCTGGTGATCTCACTGGAGAGGTGGAAGAGCCTGTTCCTAGGGTAGATGTGCTTTTGGGAGGGGGGGAACCCTCCAGGCCAGGCAGCCGTAGTTTGTCCCCAGAGGAGCTGGAGGACAGGCGGGAAGTAAGGAGGTTTGAATTGGAGAAACTCAGAATCGAAAGTGAGAGGGAAGAGAAAAGAATAGCCATGGAAGAAAGGAAAATGATACTAGATCATGAGAGAACGATCAAGGAGCTGGAGCTAAAGAGTAGATCCGGTTCAGATGGTGGCAGCAATTCTTCAGCACACACAGACAGGATTGTACACATCCCCAAGAATGTAGGTAAAGAGTACAAAAGGGTGAAGACATACAAAGGTGGTTTCAAGGGTATGAGTCGTCTATTCATATGAATGGGGTCCCTGAGAGGAACTGGGGAGCGGGGTTGTGGCCTCTCTTTCCAGAGGAAGCTAGGGATACTCTGATAGCTTTGGGTAAGGGGCAGGACCTCACCTATGCTGACATGAAAGACGCTCTCCTCACTAGATATGGGCTCACTCCTGAGAAGTACAGGGATCAGTTTAGGTCCAGTAAAAAGTCTGAGGCGAACACTTGGTTGGAATGTGTGGATATGTTCTGCAGGTCGCTGGATGGTTGGGTGAAGGGCAGTAATATAACAGATTTTCAGGGGCTCTACAATTTGATTGCATGGGAGCACTTGTCTAGTCTATGTTTTGCAGATCTGCGCCAGCACCTAGTTGATAGTAAGCTAACTGACCCCAGGAAGCTTGCTATGGAGGCGGACCGCTGGGTGAGAACCAGGGTCCACAAGAAAGCGTTTGGGGAGACTCAGCCAAAGGTGGGCAGGGTCCCCAGCAGAAAGGTGGGGGACAAGGGTAAAGCACAGGAGTTCTCTAAAGGGCCCCAAACTAGTAACCAGGGTAAAGGTTCCCAGCCCCCGGTGATAAGAAGAAAGGGGTCTCTACAGGGAAGCCTGTTGAGACCGGCCCCCACAAGTGTTATGCATGTGACCAGGTATGTCACTTTAAGGGGGACCCCAAGTGCCCAAAGGGGACACAGCCACCCACCGGTGGACAGTCCAAAGTGTTGGCTAGTGTAGCGCTTGGGGAGGAGGGGTGCCCACAGGAGGGTGGGGATCCCGCAGAAATGACCCTTGTCTCACTAGGGGACAGTGAGATGGTCCCAGGAAACCAGGTGCCCCCTACACAAAGAAATATAGCACCTGGGTGACCATTAATGGGAACAGGGTAGAGGCTCTCAGAGATACTGGAGCCAGTGTGACCTCAGTCCGGTGTCACCTGGTCTCTGAGAAGCAGGTAGTCCCAGGGGCATTCCACCAAGTAGTTGCTGTAGACAACTCTGAGCGCCAGTGTATGGTGGCGCAGGTTCCCTTTGAATGGGGGGGTCTCAGGTCCCTTGAGGGTGGTTGTGAGCCCTACCATGCCTGTAGATTGTCTGCTAGGTAACGACCTGGAGCAGTCCTTATGGAAGGATGTTGAGCTCAGGTCTCACTTGGAGATGCTTGGGTTGCCAGAGTGGGCATGCGTGTCTACTCGGTCAATGGCAGCCAGGAAGGGTGATCAAGAGGACTTGGAGCCTGGAACAATGGCCCAAGTCCCTGCCAAGAGGAAGGGCAGGGGTCGTGGGAAACCGGCCCGAAGTTCCCACGGACCGGGAGGAGGCGGACCTCGAGGGGGACGCCCCAGTGCCTACAGGGGAGCAGGTAGCCGAACTGGGAGACATCTCTGAGCTGACCCATTGGCAGCAAGAAGGGGGTCCCACCAGGGAGGAGTTCTGCAGGGAGCAGAACGAGTGCCCTACTCTGGAGGGTCTGCGGCGGCAGGCTGCAGACCAGGCAGCTGGTAATCAGTCCGGGTCACATCTGATCTACTGGGAGAATGGTCTCCTATACAGTGAGCCTAAGGTTGCTGAGCCTGGGTCAACCCGTGTGCTGGTGGTACCCCAGCGCTTCAGGACCTTCCTACTGGGTCTGGCTCATAACGTGCCTTTGGCAGGACATTTGGGGCAGGACAAGACCTTTGACAGGCTTGTCACCCACTTCTTTTGGCCCCAAATGCGAAGGCAGTCGGATTCACACTGTAGGTCTTGCCAAACTTGCCAGGCAAGTGGTAAGAGTGGGAGGAAGGTCAAAGCTCCTCTCCAACCTTTTCCTGTTGTTGGAACATCCTTTGAAAGGGTAGGGATGGATATTGTGGGGCCACTGGATCCCAAGACAGCCATGGGCAACAGGTACATCCTGGTCTTGGTGGACCATGCCACCCGGTACCCGGAGGCAATCCCTCTCAGGACAACGACGGCGCCAGTGGTGGGCCGGGTGTTAATGGGGATCTTTTCCCGTGTGGGATTCCCCAGAGAGGTGGTTTCTGATAGGGGGACCAATTTCATATCCAAGTATATGACATCCCTGTGGAAGGAGTGTGGTGTAACCTACAAGTTCACCACTCCTTACCACCCACAAGGAAACGGTCTGGTGGAGAGATTCAACCAGACCTTGAAAGGCATGATCAAGGGTCTAACAGAACCCATGAGGCGTAAGTGGGACGTCCTCTTGCCATGCCTACTCTTTGCATACAGGGAGGTGCCTCAGAAGTCTCTTGGGTACAGCCCCTTTGAGCTCCTGTATGGCCACCCTGTCAGAGGACCTCTGAGTTTGGTAAAGGAAGGCTGGGAGGCAGCTCCCAGGAAAACTCCCCAGGATGTGTTTAGTTACATGCTGGCCTTTAGAAACCAAACTGCCCGCTTCAGGAAACTCGCTCAGGTGAACCTAGAAGCAAGCCAGGAAGAAATGAAGAGGTGGTATGACCAGAATGCCACTCTGGTCGAATTTCAACCTGGGCAAAAAGTGTGGGTCATGGCCCCAGTGGAACCTTGTGCCTTGCAGGACAAGTGGACTGGGCCATATGAGGTGGTGGAGTGCAAAAGTGACGTCACCTACCTGGTGGATTTGCAGGCTCCAAGGAACCCTTTGAGGGTCCTTCACGTGAACCGCCTCAAGCCCCACTTCGAGAGGTCCGAAGTGAGTATGCTCTTGGCGACAGATGATGGGGTGGAAGAGGAGAGTGAGCCTCTCCCTGACCTCCTGTCTACCAAGGAGCATGTTGGGTCAGTCGAGGGTGTGATCCTCTCCCCTACTCTGACTCAGGAGCAGCAGGGGGACTGTCACCAGTTGTTGGGGCAGTTCGCTCCACTGTTCTCTCTGACCCCCGGTGTTACTCACTGGTGTACCCATGACGTGGACACTGGTGACAGCCCTCCTGTGAAGCACAAGATTTACAGGGTGACTGACCGGGTCAGGGCCAGCATTAAAGAGGAGGTCTCTAAGATGTTAGCGTTAGGGGTGATTGAGCCCTCCAACAGTCCTTGGGCCAGCCCAGTGGTCTTGGTCCCAAAGGCTGCTGCGCCCGGTGCCACTCCAGAACTCCGGTTTTGTGTGGACTACCGTGGGCTCAATGCCGTCACCAGGACTGACGCGCACCCCATCCCCAGAGCTGATGAGCTCATTGATCAGTTGGGAGCTGCCCGGTTCCTCAGCACATTTGATTTAACGTCTGGGTACTGGCAGATTGCCTTAACCGATGGGGCCAAGGAGAGATCAGCATTCTCAACCCCAGAAGGTCATTACCAATTCCGGGTGATGCCCTTTGGGTTGAAGAATGCCCCTGCCATCTTTCAGAGGTTGGTCAATCAGGTGTTGGCTGGGCTGGAGGATTTCAGTGCCGCCTACCTGGATGACATTGCTGTGTTCAGTTCCAGCTGGGAAGAACATTTACAGCACCTTGAGAAAGTGTTGAGGGCTCTGCAAGGTGCAGGCCTCACGATCAAGGCCAGTAAGTGCCAGATCGGGCAGGGTTCGGTGGTGTACTTGGGACACCAGGTAGGAAGCGGCCAGGTGGCGCCCCTACAACCCAAGATTGACACCATTCTGGCTTGGGAGCCCCCCAAGACCAAGACAGAGGTGAGAGCCTTCTTAGGTCTCACCGGCTACTATAGGAGATTTGTTATGGGCTATGGCACCATCGTTGCCCCCTTAACAGAGCTGACTTCTAAGAAGCAGCCCAGGAAAGTGATCTGGACTGAGTCCTGCCAGAAAGCTTTTGATGCCCTGAAGGCAGCCATGTGCACGGCGCCCGTGCTCAAGGCACCTTACTTCTCCAAGGAATTCGTCGTGCAGACTGACGCTTCAGAGCTTGGTGTGGGAGCGGTGCTCTCACAACTGAACGAAGAGGGCCTGGATCAACCTTTAGTCTTCCTTAGCAGGAGACTACTCCCCAGGGAACAGAGGTGGAGTGCCATAGAAAGGGAAGCTTTTGCTGTGGTCTGGGCGCTGAAGAAGTTGAGACCATACCTGTTTGGGACTCACTTCCGGGTTCAGACAGACCACAGGCCCCTCAGATGGTTGATGCAAATGAGGGGTGAGAATCCAAAACTGCTGAGGTTGTCCATCTCCCTACAGGGAATGGACTTTACGGTGGAACACCGTCCTGGTACAGAACACGCCAATGCAGATGGTCTGTCCAGGTTCTTCCGCCTTAGTGAAGAGAACTCCAATGGGGTTGGGTAGTTCTCCCTACTTTCAGCTGGAGGGGACATGTGTTAGACTTGGCATCTTCTGGCGTGTTTCCCCTGACTTTTTGCTTTCTGACCTCCTGGTTTTGACTCTGTTTTTGCTGGCGTGATGATTCTGCGCACTTTCCTCACTGCTGTCCAGTGGGAAAGTGCAAGTGCTCCTGTATAAAATGTGTTATGAATTGGTGTTTCCATGATTGGCCTATTTGGTCTATGTGTCAGTCCCTTGTAAAGTGCACTGAGAGTGCCAGGGCCTATAGATCAAATGCTGTTGGTGGGCTGCAGCACTGGATTGTGCCACCCACGCAAACAGCCCATAAAGCGTAACTCTGGCCTGCCATTGCAGAGCCTGTGTGCAGCCGGGGGCTGCCATGTCGACTTGGCAAGTGCACACACTTGCAAGTCCCTAAACCTTCCCTTTTCTACATGTTAGTCACCCCTAAGGTAGGCCCAAGGTACCCCTGTGGGCAGGGTGCATTGTATGTGAAAGGTAGGGCATGCACTGGTGTGTGTGGCATGTCCTGATAGTGAATTACAGCCTATTTCGGTTTTCACTATTGCAAGGCTACCTGTTCCCCATAGGCCAGAATGGGCAGTTTTGATTATTACAGTTTATAATCCTAACTGACCCAGGGAACATGGTAGAAATTCGAGTTTATTATGCCTTGACTCAGAATGATAAAATGCATCTTTTAGTGAAGTTGGTTTTAACATTCTGTGTTTGAAAATACCACTTTTAGAAAGTGGGTATTTTCTTGTCTAACCATCCAAGCCTGCCTCTGCGAGGTTGTGTATTCCTTGTCTGGAGTGTGAGTGACAGGGGCTGGGGGATGCCAGGAGACAGGGTGAGTCAGCACAGGGCTGTATAGCAAGATCTACATGTAGATGGGTGGGAGGAGATGCACCTGGGACCTGAATAGGGCTGGGCCTTCCCTCCACAATGCTGGCTCCACCTCCTGTGGTGTGTCTGATGTCCCTGGCCTACTCTCTGAAAGAAAGGACGGAGACTTGTCAACAAAGTGCTCCAGAACTGGTTTGGACTAGGCAAAGGCCTCTCTGCCTTCAGAGAACAAAGGAATTTGGGATATAAATATTGGGGCCCTGACCCCATGAATTTAGATCTCGCTGGAATCAAGGAACCTGCCAAGACGAAGAGCTGGAAGAGCTGCCAGGAGGAGTACTGCCCCTTTGCTGTGTTGTTGCTTTGTTTGATTGGCCTGCAGCTGCTGCTTCTGCCTTGGGCAGTGAAAGGACTGGACTGAACTGTCTACTACTTGTGCTGAGAATCTCCAAGGGCCTGAAACCGAGCTGGCCTCCTGTTAAGAAGTCTCAGGGACTGCAAAGACTTCACAACCCTCTGGGTACCGCTTCTGGAACCGCTGTTTCAGTTGCCACAGAGGAAGGGAACCGCAACCGACTCCGTCAACCGACTCCATCGCTGGCCCGGATTCCTGTTTGCCCTGCAGACCGCACCGTCCGCATCTCGCACCGCAACCCTGGTCTCACCGACGACGACGTCCGACGCCATCGCCACCGAGCCGCTGCTTGCACCGTGACCTGTGGGCACCGCAGTTCGCATCGCATCGCTTCACTGTGCCAGCCGGACCAGACCGACGCTGTCGCTGCAACTGGCTCAACACTCGTGACCGCATCAAAGTTGGGGCACCCCTCGCACGCTTGCGACGCACCGCTCCGACTCGAACCGCTGTCCGACGCCAGCTCCCGCACTCCGGCTTGGTCGCCTGCATCGCAACCTGCCAGCACCGCATCGAGCACCCTCTCACCCTGCACTGCACGCCTTGGACTCACCGACTCCGTCTGCACGATTGTCACCGAGCCGCTGCCTGCACCGCATCGAGAGGACAACGCACCCTGCACCGCTTCCATCTTGCATTGCAAACGCGACGAACGCCGACCGGCTCGCACACTCCGTGTCAGCCACAACGAGAAAGGTACTGTGACCGAGTCTGTTCACGACTCCGCTGGCCCGTATCGACGCGGTCGGCTGGAACTGTTAGACTCTGTGGTTTTCAGCATCGCGGTAGACTCGGATGGAGCTACCGACTCGTACGAACTTTGTTTTTGAACTATTCCTGCAAAGAAGAAGTTATCTTGCAACGTAATCAGTTTTAAAGTACTGTACTGTGGATTTTTATCGTATTTGGTCTTGTTTTAAAGTATATAAAAATATTGGATATTTTTCTAAACTGGTGTGGTGTCAGTTTGTAGTGCTTACACTTATTACTGTTGGTTATGTGCAAATGCTTTACACACTGCCTCTAGAATAAGCCTGACTGCTCGTGCCAAGCTACCAAGGGGGTGAGCAGGGGTTATTTTAGGAGTGTAACTCCCTTACCCTGACTAGGAAGAAGGGTCCCTACTTGGACAAAGGTGCAAGCCCTTGCCAACTAGAGATCCCATTTCTAACAACCACCTTTTATTTATTTTATTTAAAACGTTTTGTATAGCGCGAACAAAACCCCAAAGGGTATCAGAGCGCTTCACATAAAGGAAGGGAAGAACAAAGTAAAGGGGACATTGCAGAGGGGGTAACAGAGGATAACATAATGAACTAATAACAATGTACAAGGAAGCGAACAAACATTACGTGGTAGGGTATGGCAGACAACCCTGAGCATTGCAGTTATTAGGCCAAAAAAGAGAGTAATCAAAGGACAATTAGAAAGCAGGCGAACCATGGCCATTTAGGGCAAGAACTTGTTCATTAGGATTATTTTTACTTCATATTTGAAAGCAGCCATGTAGGGGATTCTACGGATTTACGGTGGGAGAGAGTTCCAGATCTTCTGTGCCGAGCCAGAGAAGGCTCTGAGCCTCGTTCTCTTTTTGCGAAAAGTCTGAGGTTTCAATAGGAGAGAATTTGCACTTCTTGATGGTCTACTCCCTCCAGATAGTTCTAGTTTTTGAGCCAGGTAACCAGGGGTTTTGAAGTGGAGGGCTTTGTGCGTCAAACAAGCAATTTTTAGTTGTATTCTTGCTTCGTAGGGTAACCAATTTAGAGATCTTAGGGATGGGGATATGTGTTCATTTCTTTTTGTATCAGTGATCAGTCTGGCATCGGCATTCAAAGAAGCCCTGCGCTGGGCCAAGGTATATTTGGGGAGGCCACAGAGCGTTGCACTACCATAGTCTAGCCTCTGTAGGACAAGCGCTTGAACCACCTGCTTGAAGTCCTCTTGAGGGAGGAATGGTTTTAGATTTCTAAGAATCCTCATTTGGTGGTTAGCACCCTTACACATCTTACTAATATTATTCTTCATGTTCAAGTGCGAGTCTAGGGTGATTCCGAGAGATTTAGCTGAGTCAATGATATGGGGGGAACAGTTGAAGGCAGTGAGGTGTTTCATCCAGAGATCTATCTTGGGGGTATGATTAGAAGGAGATATGAGGAGGAATTCTGTTTTGGTGGTGTTGAGCATGAGGTGGTTCTCAGTTAGCCAGTTTTGGGTAATCGTCAAGGTGGAATTGAGTGAAATGAAGTCTTCAGAGGAGTTGATTTTCAGGTAAAGTTGCATGTCATCCGCATACATATGAAAAAGAATGTTCATGGATTTTAGAGCATTCGCTAGCGGTTCCAGGAAAATATTACAGAGTATGGGAGAAAGGGCAGACCCTTGAGGGACCCCCAAGGAGACTGTAGAAGGCTGGGATAGGGTTTGATTCACCTTGACTCTTTGGGATCTATTGTGAAGGAAGGACAAGAACCATTGCAATACCAGACTGGAAAGGCCCATCCTGTGTTCCAGAATGGCTAAGAGGTTATCGTGATTAACCGTGTTGAATGCTGAGGAAAGATCAAGGAGGATTAGTAGGCAGGATTCATTATGGTCTAGCATTTTTAGGATGTCATCCATAATGTGAATGAACGCCGATTCAGTGCTTTGACCGCTCCGAAAACCAGATTGATGTTGATCCAAGAGATTGAAATTCTCGATGTGCGTGCAGAGTTGCGATTTCACACATTTTCCTAGGAGCTTAGCCAGAGTGGGGAAGTTGGAAATGGGACGAAAGTTGTTGAGGTCAGTTCTGTCCGCATTAGGTTTTTTAAGAATGGGTGAAACCTGAGCTGCTTTTAGACATTTGGGTATCTTGCCTTGAGATAAAGAAGCATTGACAATCTTTGTCCAAAGGGGGTCGCTGAAGTGATTAGAAGGGTTGATGCTAAGAAGAGATGTCGTTTTCACTGAGGGGAGTGAAGGAGCCCTAAGTGGCAATGTTCTTGGTGCTAATAAAAAGAGGCTTTAGACTCTCAGAGAGGGCAGGATGAGCCGCACTCTCAAATGAGGTAGGAAGGGGCCTCTTAGATTCAAGGTCAAGGCTGATGAGTTAAGTTTTCTTGATAAAGAAGACAGCCAGATCGTTGCATGAAGGTGAATTGTCTGCTGAGTCAAGGTGGTTGGGTGCTTTTGCTGATTGCTGTTTGACAATTTCAAAAAGTTTCTTAATCAATCAATCACAGAATTTGTAAACGCGCACTACTTACCCGCGAGGGTCTCAAGGCGCTGGGGGAGAAATAAGGGGGGGGGTGCTGCTACTGGTCGAACAACCAGGTCTTGAGTAGCCTCCTGAAGGTCAGCAGGTCTTGGGTCTGTCGTAGGCTTAGTGGAAGGGTGTTCCAGGTCTTGGCGGCGAGGTGGGAGAAGGATCTGCCGCCGGTGGTGGTTCTTCGAATGCGAGGGACGGTGGCGAGGGAGAGGTCGGCGGAGCGGAGTTGGCGGTTGGGGACGTAGAAGAGGAGTCGTCTGTTGAGGTAGGCTGGGCCAGTCTTGTGGAGTGCCTTGTGTGCGTGGATGAGGAGTTTGAAGGAGATTCTCCTGTCGACGGGGAGCCAGTGCAGGTTCCTCAGGTGGGGGTGATGTGGCTGTGGCGTGGTACATCGAGGATCAGGCGTGCGGAGGCGTTTTGTATGTGTTTCAGTCGCTTGATGAGCTTGGCCGGGGCTCCCGCGTAGAGGGCGTTCCCATAGTCGAGTCTGCTGCTGACGAGGGCCTGGGTGACTGTTCTTCTCGTGTCTGTCGGGATCCACCTGTAGATCTTGCGAAGCATGCGGAGGGTGTTGAAGCAGGAGGATGAGACTGCGTTGACTTGCTTGGCCATGGAGAGCGTTGAGTCGAGGATGACTCCCAGGTTGCGTGCGTGGTCGGTGGGTGTCGGGGCTGCTCCCAGCGTCGTTGGCCACCAGGAGTCGTCCCAGGCTGAGGGGTTGGAGCCGAGGATGAGGACCTCTGTCTTCTCCGTGTTCAGTTTTAGTCGGCTGATCTTCATCCAATCGGCGACGGCCTTCATCCCTTCATGGAGGTTGGATTTGGCGGCGAGGGGGTCCTTGGTGAGGGAGAGGATCAGTTGAGTGTCGTCGGCATAGGAGATTATGTTGAGGTCGTGCTGTCTGGCGATGCATGCGAGCGGGGCCATGTAGATGTTGAACAGTGTTGGGCTGAGGGACGATCCCTGGAGTACGCCGCAGATGATCTCGGAGGCTTCGGATCGGAATGGTGGGAGGCGGACTCTCTCGGTTCTGCCGGCGAGGAAGGAGGTGGCCCATTCCAGGGCCTTGTCTCGGATCCCTGCGTCGTGGAGGCGTGCGCGTAGAGTGCGGTGGCAGACAGTGTCGAAGGCGGCGGAGAGGTCCAGCAGGATGAGGGCTGCGGTCTCACCATTGTCCAGCAGGATCCTGATGTCGTCGGTGGCGGCGATGAGGGCAGTCTCAGTGATGTGGTTGCTGCGGAACCCCGATTGGGATGGGTCCAGGATGCTGTTTTCTTCGAGGTATCGGGTTAGCTGTTTGTTGACGATCTTCTCGATGACCTTGGCTGGGAACGGAAGCAGGGAGATGGGCCGGAAGTTCTTGAGGTCTCTCGGGTCCGCCTTGGGTTTTTGAGTAGGGCGTTGATCTCTGCGTGTTTCCAGCTCTCTGGGAAGGTCGCGGTCTCGAAGGAGAGATTGATGATGTTGCACAGGTGGGGTGCGATGGAGCTGCTGGCTTTGTTGAAGATGTGGTGCGGGAAAGGGTCTGACGGGGAGCCGGAGTGTATTGTGCTCATGGTCTTGATGGTGTCCTCGATGTTCACGCTGGCCCAGGCTGGCAGGGGATCGTGGTCGATGGTGTGCGGCGGGTCTGGTGCATCGATCTTAGTTGGGGCTGTCTGGGTGTTGAAGCTGTCGTGGATGTCGGCGATCTTGCGGTGGAAGAAGGTGGCGAGGGAATCGCACAGGGGTTGCGACGGTGGGATGTCGTTGGTGTTGGACCTGGGGTTGGAGAGTTCCTTCACGATGTTGAAAAGCTCCTTGCTGTTGTGTGCGTTGTTGTCGAGGCGGTCTTTGAAGGAGATTCTCTTGGCGGACTTGATGAGGTGGAGGTGGTTACGGATGGCGTCTTTGTGGGCTGCGTGGCTGTCCGGTGTCTTATCACTGTGCCATTTCTTCTCTAGTTTCCGGCAGGTACGCTTGGAAGCTAGGAGTTCCGAGGTGAACCAGCTGGCTCTTTTGGTGGTGTCAGCGTAGGTGAGTTTTTTCAGCGGGGCGAGGGTGTTGGCACAGTCGTCCATCCATCTTCTGAGGTTGCAGGCAGCGTCGTCGGTGTTGGATGGGTCGGAGGGAGGGCTGAGAGCAAGGGTTGCCCGTAGTTGGTCTTCAGTGACTTTGCTCCAGCAGCGGCGTGGGATCTGTTGGGTGCGGTGGTGTGTGGTGGGTTTCTGGAAGGTGAAATGGATGCAGCGGTGGTCGGTCCAGAGGAGTTCCGTGGTGTGGCTGAAGGAGACGTGGGAGCTTGAGGAGAAGATGGGGTCGAGCGTGTGGCCGGCGGAATGGGTCGGTGTTGTGACGAGCTGGCTCAGACCGAGGTTGGCGAGGTTGTCGATCAGGGTGGTGGAATTGCTGTTGTTCTTGTTCTCCAGGTGAAAATTCAGGTCTCCGAGGAGGATGTAGTCGGTAGAGGTCATCTTAGGGCGATTTGAGGCTTGAATAGGTTGGGCTCTGAAGTAATCGGCCTTAGTAGTCTTGATTTTTGTATTGTAGGAGCTCCTAACCGATCTAAGGACTTTTAGATGATCCACAGAAGGTTTTGATCTCCATAGACGTTCAGCTGCCCTTAAGTTGCGGCGTTCAGAGTTTAGGTTGTCGTTGAACCAGGGTTTGGAGATTTTGGAGGAGGCATTTTTTTGTTCTAGAGGTGCTATTGAATCCATGATACCAGAGATAGTGGAGTTATAGAAGTCAGTGAGATCATGTACATCAGTCATGTCATCTTGGGAAGACAAGGCATTTTTACATTCGATTGCTAGACATTCCGTGTTAATATTCCTGAGGTCCCTTTTCCACTGTTTAATTTTCTTCGGTTGATCCCTTTTCCGAATCACCTCCCTGTTAATAAAGAAGAAGATGCTGTAGTGGTTGGACCAATCACAAGGAGTAATGTCCTCCAATGTGATGGTATTACCTTTTGAAATGATGAGGTCCAGAATTTCTCCTTTGTTGTGAGTTGGCCGGTCACAGAATTGAGTAAGGTCCAGATCAGATAAGAATGAGTTAAGGCAGATCACCGCTTGGTCATTAGGATTAGACCAGTGAAGGTTGAAATCACCAAGGTAGATTTGGGATACTGAGGGGTCGTCATTGGAAGAGATGATTTCCATTAGTTGTTCAAAGAAGAGGAAGCTATCGCCAAGAGGGTGGTAGAAAGTATGAAGTTTGCAAACCGGGAGGTGATTACTGGAGATGTTAAGGCAAAGGTATTCAACTACGGATGAGGTGGAGGTCTCCATATGGGAAACAGATAGTGTGTTCCGGTATATACAAGCTACTCCACTGCCCTGCTTCTTAGTTCTGTCTACACGGATTATGTCATGACTAGGAGGCACTAAGAGGTCTAAGATGGGGGTGGAGAAAGGATTTAGCCATCTTTCCGTGAGGATGATGATATCTAGCTCATTGTTTTGGATGAGGTCGAAGACATCTGAAGCATGTTTGCTTGCTGATCTACAATTGCAGTAGTGCGCATTTCAGACGTAAAGGCGTGTGTGATGTAGGAGTCTGAGTGATGTTCACTTGCTTGAGGTTGTTGCTATTTACTACTCTGCAGTTGTTAGAGAGTTCCTGTGTGGGTTGGCGAGAATAGTTTGAATTTGGGCCATAGGGATCTTGTCAGTGTCTAGGGTGATCGAGTAAGAGAGGAGTAGATCCTCGATATCACTACTCGCAAGTTCGACCATCATTCTTCTAGGGCGGGAGGGGGCTTTAGGGAGGGGTAAGTATTTAGAGATAGGGTGCGAGAAGTGCTGGTCAAGGCCAAAGGGTGCACTGGCGGGCACTGTGGGCAGCTTTCCTGGGGAACTAAGAGAACTGAGCAAGGGCAGATGGTCAAGTGAGAGGGGTATCAGTTCATGGAATTCGTGCGAGAGAAGGTTCACTTGGAGAGATAACTTGTCCAGACTCGCAACCAGGTCTGAGTGTTGGTTCAAGGAAAGGAACTGAGGGGAGAGATCCGGTGGAGAGGGAGGACCTTAAGTGATGTCTGGATGAGGTGCGGTAGGAATGCGAAGGTCCGGGGGAGGGGATGCGCCCTTAAAATCTTGCGGGAACCCTGCTCGATTGGAAGGAGTGGCAGGTGAGGGAAGGTTGGTGGAGGGCCAGTTGTGTTGTGTAATGGAAGTGCTCATAGGGAGGTTAAGTTTGTTAGGATAAGGAGATACCATTGATGGCGGTCATATATGCTCCACCGGTATAGAAGGCTTAGAAAGTGAGGCCCAGGATAATAGAGCATCGGCAGAGAGAAGAGGGGGTATGTCTTGAGAGGGCATCCCGATAAGGGAAGCGCCGAGAATCTGGCTTGCTAATGGCGAGATGGGTGGAACATTAAGCCCGCCACCAAGCTGAGACGATGATCGATTGGCGAGCAAGGCTACTATAGGGGATTGAGTCTCCCCGAAGTCATCTATGGGGTGGGAGGAATTATGCAAACTTGATGTATTCCCTGAAGCAGAGGGAGATGAGCTGGAAAAGACCAATGAAATAGGTGGGTGTGTAAAGGAATCAGAGGATTTAGCAGTCACTGCTTTCTTGAGGGTAGGGAAAATATAGTCCATCTTGGCTAGATTGGACTTAGAGGCTTGTATGCGAATAATATCCTTATTGTATAGAGTGATGGTGGCATTAGCTTTGAGGGCAGGTGAAGGTGAGGTTATTAATTTGAGACTATGAGGGGTTTTCCTAGAGTCCTTTATTCGAAGCATGGAATAGAGGACATTCCGCCAGCATGCCCGTTTTCTGGTGTAGAAAATGAGGTCATTAGAAAGAATACCCTTTTTTTGCGCAGATGTAGACGTCAGAGATTAATGTTTCAGGTCTAGATTTGAGTAGTTGATGTTTGTGCTTTTTAGCCACATTTTTGGAGAGGTTAGGCGGATAGTTGATAGTGAAGGCATTGGATCCTGTAGGGTCAGGAGGTAACTCCATGCTGAGAGAGGTCAGCGGTATGTTGCATGTAATGTCCAGAGAGCCCATGAGAAGATATAGCTATTGATATGGACACAGTTTATATCAATGATATGAGATTTCTCAACTAGGAATGGAATTAAGTCCATCCACACTCCACTCTCTAATTCTGCTGGTAACAGTGCTGTAGAGTGCTTTAACAGAGCAATAATGTGTAATGTTTAAATTTCCATTTGCAGTGGGAAAAATTTGGAGGAAGAGTTGCGGAAACTGTTATGGGCATACAGAGTAACTCCCACAGTAACTGGGTACAGCCTATTCAAAATATTGAGAAGAAGGGAACCCTTTACAAAGGTCAGTTCTGTCTGGTTATCAGGAGAATATAAAAGGGATTGGTCTCTTGCTGTGGTACGAGAGAACAATAAGGAGGAGCAAGCAATCTATAAGGAACATTATGATCAGAAGCATGGAGTCAAGGAAGTAACTCTAGAACTGGATGAGTGTGCATGCGTTCATTTGACAATAAAATCCAAAAATGGGCACGGAAAGTTTAGCAAATCCTTCCAGGTTATTCAAATCTATTCCAATTCACAGTTAAGTGGTAGCAAAGTATGGCATTTGAGTAAGTTGGCCAGATGCAACAAAGTGTCTGAGTGTGAATGAATGTGAATGACTTTTATTGTTCAGTTAAATAAAATATACAGTTAAAAGAAACAAACACAGTTTTCACTCCTTGGTCCCAGTGACCCTGACCCCAGCGACAGCAGTTATCATAAACTGTTTGCACTTTTGTTACATCAAAGTGTAAGCACAGGATGGATGGATAGATGAGTGAGACCGTAAACTGAGGGATTCTGAAGCTTAAGTGCTTAGTGCGGTAGCCAGTTTACAAAATACTAGGCTAAAACGAGCAATGTGCAATTAAACATTTTAACAATACTGAATATAATCATGGTTTTAGGTCATACAGGCCCTCTACATTGGGGTACTAAATACGTTTTTCAGTCCCAGTGACCCGGTCCCTATCGGCAGTAGCTTTTTCATACTGTTGGGATTCCTAGATATAAGCATGTGCTCATTGTCAGACTAATGTCACCATGGTCTTAAAGATTCGCATCTTAAAGTGCTTAATGCGTTATCAAGAATGATAGGTTATGGTTATTAGATTAAGGTGCTTGGTGCCTTTGATAGGGTACAGTACTCATTTTAAGTAAACAAAGAACACTCAAAAGATGGACTTAATTGCAATTGTACCCGTGATTTTAAAGGCTCACTGACTGAAAGTATCAGGTGCATTAAAAAACTACTGTTCTAAGATAAAGTGGGCAGAGTCCAATCAGCAGACAGGACTCTCAGGATGAAAATACTTTGGCACATTATCAGGCTACTGTTCTAAGATAAAGTGGACAAAATACAAGCGGTGATCAATACAAATTATGTCCATGGATTTAAAAGCTCCCTATGTAAGAGTGCTTATTGCATTTACAGAGTTAGGCAAAGATGGACAATGTGCAGTTAGTGCATTAGCAGTAAATGGGTGTCCTGTCACTACAGATCTTGCTTAGCCAGTCTTTTTTCTGGCAGTGTCATAAATTTCAAGACTTTTCTGCAGAGCATGATGTCCTCTCCTTGTAGGCAGACTATTATTGCCTGACGGCACATCTGGTTTCCCTTTCTTATGAAGTGGGGTTTCAAAATTCCCTTTTGCTCTGCCTTTAATGCAAGGCATGTGCAGACAATGTGGCAGATATCTTCCTTTGCATATTGTCACATCCGGCATGCGGTCATGGTGGATTTTCTCAGCCAGGAAGGAGAGTTACATAAGGTGTTGAAACTGCTGAGCCAGTAACTCAGCAACTTAGGTTTTTCCCTCAACCCAAATAGTTCTGCTAAGTAAGGTTATGGCTTCAGGAGACCATATATTCCAATTGTCATCCATGCACATGATCTTTTTGTCAGTAAGGCTTTGTCAGCAAGGGAAGAGAGCTTCTTAGCTACTAAGTTGAAGGCTGCAATTTTGTTAGTGCCTGCCTCCGTAGCCCAAATTCTAGTTTTATTTGAGCTAAAATGTGTTGTGGGAGGCTTAACACTCTCCGGTAAGTGCTGATATTTGCATTATCTATTACTTTGTCTGCCCTCCTCCTGAGAGCCTCTGCACCATACGCTATTGATGGAACGTGTTTTGAAGCCATGACTTGTAGCAATGGTTGGAGAGACAAGCCTTTTAGACTGTTTCTTAAGGAGCAGAAAGTGGACATTGAGGATTTACTTTTTTCTTAGATTCAAGCAACTGTGCTTAGAAAATGTATCTCTTGAGTCAAAGATGATCCCTACATGATCATATTCTGTCACTGGTTCCTAGGGTTGAGCCTTCAAAGTTGGACGTTGGGGTTGAGTTTCTTCTTGTACTGACTAGCAATGATTTTGTTTTTTTGAGGTTGACTTGGAGCCCATGCTTTGCAGTGTATGTTTCAGTTGCATTTATTAGCCTTTGCAGACCAACCTTTGTGTAGCTAATCAGTACTACATTGTTGGCATACAACATATGGGAGGTTTTGAATCCGGATAGTGTTGGGGCATGCAAATTTACTTTATTGAGGATTTTTTTCAACTCAGCCAGGTACAGTTTAAACAGGAATGGGGCAAGAACGCATCCTTGTTTCAGACCGTTACTTGTATGTATTTTCCTTGAGACAGTAGTGCTGGTTCCCAGTCTTAACCTTGTCCACGTATTGGTGTATAGTAGTTGGATGGCTCTGAGGAGCATTGGGGAAATTCCCCAGCTCAAAAGTTTACACCAAAGAGTTTTACGCTGTACCGCATCAAAGGCAGAGCGAAAATCCACAAACCAGAGGTGTATATTCTGGGAGCGAGATCTGACTTGGTCGATCTGTAGGGTAAGCATTAGGATGTTTGTGGCTGTGTTTTTAATAAACCCTGTTTGGTTCACCCGAACCAATGAGTCTTCAGCTGCCCTTTTGATTAACTCAGCCAACAAGAGTTTGACAAACTATTTTGCCTTACTGTCTAACAAGGCATTTAAGCTGATAATTTGATAGTAATTACTTTTTCCCAGCTTTATAAATCGGGGCTGTGAATGACCCCCACCAACTGTCTGAAATAGGCTACTGGAAAAGGATGTAGTGGTAAAAGTAGCACCGATGTTCAGCCCAATACTGAGGATTTTCTTTAAAAATGGCCTGTGAATGGTCATTTGGGCCGGGGGCACCATCACATTGCCCTGAAGTATTGACTTTTAATACATCGTCAAGATGGATGGCCTCATATGGTCGTTCAGCTGCCAAGTTTGGTGATTTTCTTAGAGGATTCACCCATGCAGTCTTGTTGCCCCCAAACATTTCCTGGAGATAAACAGTCCATGCATCTTCTGAGATGTTACAAGATGCAGGGGATGGCCTGGGTCCTGTAGCGTGATTCACCAAACTCCAGAATTCTCTGGCATCCTTCCTCCTAGTGGCTCAAAGAAGTTTACGCCAGTAATGATCTGTCTCTGACTTGGCTAACTCCCATGTTGCTTTTTTGTATAAAGATCTCAGCTTGGTTAATGCACACCTCCATGTTGGAGAGATAGAGCTGTATTGGAGTAGCCTAAGTGCATGATTTAGTTTCTTTGTTGCTATAATGAGAGTGGCTGAAGGCCTCCTGGGACAGTCCCAAGATAAAAGATTTAGGGCCTCATTTATTTTGATGTTCTGGTGGCGCAATGTGCCTCTGGCATATTTATAAGGCCACGTAAAGCCACGTTACATGGCTTTTCATGGCATTATAAATATGTGACCCCTTTGCACTGAAAACTGTGTGAAAGGGGCTTTCCATGGGTTCCAAGGTTTACCTTCCTTAACAAAAATAATCATCAACGCAATGCTGGCACCCTACCACCATGGTGCAAAGGTGCCTCCGTTGGCTCACAGCAGCCCATTGTGTGCTGGTGCAGGGCAAAAGGACAGGAATGCGCCGTATCTAATAGATACGGTGCATTCCTTCCCTTTTCTTTTTCCATAGGGCAGCACAGCAGCAAGGCCTGTGCACTGCCCCACGGCAAAAATCATAAATTAGGTCCTTAGTTTTCTAGGGGGGCATCCTTGATCAGCCGGAAGAAGGACTGAAAACAGGTCCCACTGCTCTAGGTGTCCAGAGGGTCTTTTGCATATGATCTCCCATTTATTCCTTGCATGGCATTGAGCCGAGCAATAGAACTTGTTGACAAATTTAGTCTTCTGTAGCTGGTTGTAGAGACTGTTCCCATGTCCTTTTGTGCTTGATCGTGGAGCCCACAGTGTAGACTTAGCAGGATCCTTTGCGTTTGGTGGTCACTTTATAGTCGGGTTCCTTCCTCCTAAAGGATGACAATGTGAAATAGGGGGAGGGACACATAGGTGTAGTCTAGGATCGAGTTGTCAGTTGCTGAGTGGAAGGTAGATTGTGCAGGGGCGTCAAGTTTAATTTGCAAGTTTGAAGATCTCAGGCCTACGTGCTTCAGGTTATCGGCAAAGATCCAACCCCTTTTGTCCTGCCTTTGCAACCATGGATGTAACGGGGGAATTTGCCAGAGCTGGTCTTGGATTTCCAAAATGTGGTTGTGCTCTGCTTCCTGCAGCAAATTCACATTGAAATCGCCTTTCATAAATATAAGTGGTGTGAAATTAGAAGGCATTTAGTCGGGATAAATGACAGTAAAAGTTCAATTGTTTCCTTTTTCTTAGCAGGCGTGGGCTGGATGTAAACATTTATAATAGAGAGTATTCGCTGTCCTGGAAGCATTTTGATAGCTTCACCGCTTGCAGGCTGGGGTGGTCCATGTGTACCTCTTCTATTTTAGCATTCATGGCAACCACTACATAGATGGCTAGGCCCATGGCAGGACATTCTATCTTGTGAGTTTTTAAGGCCAGTTTACTGATCCCTAGAAATACCAGAGTTTCCTTGGAGGCTAAAGCCCAGGTTTCCTGTGGTATAGCCACATGAAAAGAATTTATGTAGGCTAAAAAAATGTTGTCTTCAATTTTGCTTTGCAGGCCCTCTACGTTCCATTAGCAAATTTCAAGACTTTCCCTCGAATGCATGTCGAATGATTGTTTTCTTTGTCAATATTTTTTGTCCCTGTTTGTCTGCAATGTGCTCGGGAGCCATTCTGAGTCAGTTGGAGCTTGACTTAGTGTCCGGATTACGTCTCCATTGCTGCCGATGTTGCTGGCCTTGGGGTCGGTGGTGGCACTGAGTGGCTCCGTGCTGCTCTAAGGACTGATGCTGTCTGGGGCTGGTCATACGGTGGAGCTAAAGTTTCTTGTTTTCTCTTTGTTCTCAGTGAGGTTGAAGGAGTGGGGCTATGGCCAGACCTGTTAGGTATTACAGATTGAGGATATACAGCATCCTCAAGACGCGAGATTTCAATTCTCCATTTTCCAAAGGTTGGTTTCTCTTTCCCTAGTAATTACTGTAGATTCTTTTGAATTGGATGTCAGGGTACGGCAGAAGGTGACAGTATGTATATCGGTTGATTTAATGAGCCACAGAGTAGGAATTTTCTGAGCCATATATAGAATTAAGCTTCTGTTGATGACATCAAACTGTCTGTGTGATTTGCGTTTTGGGGTGAAGGTTAGTTTGCATAACCTCACAGGAATATTACTGGCTCTCAGATCTACTTTTTTGGCTGGAGTTGTGCTGGACTCTGTGGGGGTTAGAACTTTATAGTGACCATGGGGCCAGTTCTTATGGTGTCGAGCAGCTATGTTGAGCCCTTTGGGTCAGAATGGAGACGCGTTGGCATCAGGTTTGTTGAATGACTTTCTCTTTTGTTTGTTTGGCATCCGATGGTTGGTCCGACTTCAATTTGGGGTGGCCTTATGTCTACTTGCAGGGGATGAGTGCATATATGAGTTCTCTTCATGTGCCAATGGATGGCGCTCTAGCAGGCTTGGTCAGGGGCTCCTGAGATGCCTGCTTTGCCGATTGGTTGTTACATGTAGTTGAAGATTTCATTTGCACTAGAGGTGCTCTGAGAGCCTCCATTTTGCCTTTTTTCTGTGTTGACGGAGTTTATTCTGCTGTGTGGCTTCCCTTCTGGGCCAAACTGCTGCATCCTCCACTGGCGGTCGTCATATGTAGCTGTGAGCTTAGAGGTTGGTCTGAAGATGGAATATATCTGCTCGTGTTGTGTGGTTGAAGCTCCTTTGACGAGCTACTTGTTCTGTGCCTTTTTTAACTCTCTAACACTGTTCTTTTGTTGGTAACATTTTTCCAGAGGGCTGAGAGGTAACTAGCCCAGGGCTGTGTATCTGTGTATGCACATCCTAAGGGGGGGGTTGCACACTTTTGTTGCTCTGATGGCAGATGCTGTTTGGTGCCTCCGTTTGTAGCTTACAGATAGGAGCACTGACATAAGCATTTGAAGCAGTTGACTCGCCAGAAGACCTGGATTTAATTGGAGCTTTATTTCTGTTAGCACTGAGGCTAAGGTGGCGGGGAGGCTTGCAAGTTTGTCTATTACCAGACCACAGAAGCAGGCTAGTGCAGGTTGGTCTGACACCGACTGTGCACATTGGACTAGCGCATTTAGTGCACCTATTTTGGAATCAATTGCCATGACATAAATTGCCATGGTGTTTAGGAGGTCGACCTGCAGGTCCAGCTTGTTTGACTGGTATGTTAGTGTGTTGACAATTAATTGAAACGAATGTAGCAGGGTGTCCTAAGTGTCCCTT
Source organism: Calotriton arnoldi (assembly GCA_963921515.1). Taxonomy (NCBI): domain Eukaryota; kingdom Metazoa; phylum Chordata; class Amphibia; order Caudata; family Salamandridae; genus Calotriton; species Calotriton arnoldi. The sequence continues at coordinate 332,304 of CAWUFW010009290.1, forward strand.
GATCGCTCTTTTTGTCATGCTGGTGAGCTTCAGGAGTCATCCAAACTGATTCTAAGTTGTTCAAAGTTGGGGAGAGGAGAAGAGGAGAAGAGTGAGGATCCACTGGGAGCCCATTTAGATTGAATACTGGCGGTCTCTCATTTGGATTGAATACTGGCGTCTCTTTTCCTGGAGTGAGGGAGTAGCTTCAAATGACAGGATTGCAAGGAGGGGAGACCTACTCTTTTGCTGGCTGAAGGATGCTTCTATTTTATTAGGAGACTGATCAGTGGACCAGGGCAATTTTACATGGGGGCACCCTTCGTTTCCCTCGTTGTCAAGAGGAGAGTTCAAGGGCTCTCTAGCTGATATTACTTGTAATGGAACACAATGGTGCAGATCAACGATAACTTGGAGACCCTTCCTTTCTTCAGGACACTTGGCTTGGGCTGGCTTTGGAATGGATCTTTTTTTTAGTGGAGCTGTCGTGTGAAGATGTTTTGGTAAAGTTTGACACAGTTACCTGCAAAGAACCAGACACAGAGTTTCCACTACTGCGTCAGCCACTATGGGGTTGTCTGCTTTAAGGGTTAGCCTCTTTTCTCTTACTTCCATACTTTTTTTTGCCCATTCGTCCCATTGGAAAGATGGCTTTTTCTGTAGTTCTGTTGTTTTCTGTGACCGTTGGTCATCTCAGGAGCCTGGCAGTTGCTGGACTGTTGTAGGAGAGAAGTGCGGCTGTGTAGGAAATTGTAGGCCTCTCGTATCCTTGTTGAATGAAAATAATGCATCCATTGGTTTAAAAAAAGAAATTATTTACTGTTTACTAATGTACTTGTCTGTAATTTGTGCTTCTGGACACCTGGCCCTGGAGATAGGAGAGGACCGTCTTCCTGCTGAGCTGTTTGCAAGGTGGACTCAAATAGGTTCTTACTTTTAAGTGAGAAAGTACGCCTCTGTTGCACCTTGTGTTGGGTTTAAGTGTGGGCTCCCAGGTGCCCAGGCTGGTGCAAAAAGCAGCTCCTATGCTGCCAAGCTGCCCACTTAAAAATGTGCCAGGGGACGAAGGTGGGAGGAGCGAGACTGCAGGCAGTGATGTAGTGCATCCAGTTGGTGTTCAAACAGCTGGGACCAGAAGCCACAGCCTTAGTGGATGGCATTCAAGCAGCTGGCAACCACCCATGATCACCACGATGGGCAGAGTGATGGCAACAGCAGCAGTGCATCCTACATCAGCAGGAGACTTCAACAGTGTGCACTCACTTCAGTAAGCATTCCTCCAAGTGTGTGTACTGCTTACCATACATCACAGTCACAATCTCCGGAGTCTGAGTGGAAGGAGGGGAGAGAAATTGAAAAAGAGCTTGAATTAAGTATTAATACTTGGTTTTGGGAAGAGGATGCAGAAGGTGGGTCAATGGTAATGGTGAACTACCATCTGAAAGTGTGAACATGAAAATTTGTGTGTGTGACCTTGATAGGAACCAATTGAGTTACAACAGGAGAACGTCACCAGATATGGCAGAGCAGTAATTTTGCCTGAAAGATTGAAGGAATGCATGGTGGGATAACTACTTAATATCAGAATTGTTGTATTGATTTAGTTATCCCTTCTCATTGTAAGATTATGCTGCCACAGTTTTCTTCAATGATAGTACATGTTGTTTATTTTTATTATACTTTGACGTTATTTTATTGTTATTTATGTTTGGTATTACCTTGATGCATGAGGCTTAACTTTGGGGGAGAAATTAGGTGTTTGTCTCATGCCTTGGCTTGTGCTTACATTTCCAGCACGAACCTGCGGGTATATATCCGAGGGGATGCGGGTGCTCTTTACTGCTATTCAGAGATGAGATCTTGCCCTGTGAGAAGCTCTGTGCAGACACTGGAATAAAAAGGGTCAGCTTGCAGAGACTTCTCAACCAGCTGCTTTCCTATACAATCAGTAATGACCTGGAATTAAACCTATCGAAGACAAAGACAATTACCTTCGGGAAACAGAAGTTGCCGAGTGGCGGGTGGCAATTTAAAGGCAAAAGCATAGAAAGCACGACATTTTATAAATACCTGGGGGTTTACATGGACTCAAAGGGTACTTTCTCCAAACAAAGGAAGTGGTCGGGCCAAAGCTCTGTCAATTGAGGCAGCTTTAACAAGCTTGCGAGGCAGTTTTCCAGACCAAGTCTAATTCCGCTTTTAACAGTCATGAAAGCCAAAATTGCTAAGTACTTATCGTATGGACAGGAGATAATGCTTGGGAGAGATTTTCACATGGTGAACAAAATAAGAGCAAGAATTTTTAAGCGAGTATGTCACCTACCGAAATCCTCATCCCCAGCTCAGATAAGACTTGAGTTTGGCCTCTTAGACCACTGAGGGGTTGGGACCAGTGCCTTCATCAAGCTGTGCAATAAACTGCGTAACTCGAGGGAAGGAAGCTTGGAGGCTAGGCTGTGGCAAGAAATATCGTCCAACCAAGTGGGACAAAAACATCAACGCTACTTAGAACACTCACTGCAAATGCTTGATGCAAACGAATACTGGGGAACCAACCCACCCCAGCATGCCCTAAAAATATGTATCAAAAAAAGAGTCCTACTCTGGTCTTTTCACTCAGATATGGCACAACTGGCAATAAGAAAAAATGCCTGGACGGTCCTTTCTGGGTTCAAGCCCGGAGCAGAGGCACCATATCTATGAAGCACTTATGCAGTACTATGGAAAAAAAGGTTCTTGGCACTGAGGATGGGTAAATGGCCTTTCTTGCACCATCTACCAGACTGGCGCAGTTCAAGTGACAATACCGAGTGCAGGGGGTGCGGGTGCATCTCGGTGTCGATTGAGCACGTGGTATGTGTCTGTCTCGCCTTACTTAACGACAGAAGGATGATGCTAAGGGGCGAATGGAGCAAACTTGGTGCCCAATCCTGTCGACAAGCCATCATAGCAGCCATGAATCCGGAAAATACGATGCTCAACATCCGGTTCACCAAGTTTGTCTCAAGAGCAGACAAAATTTTAACTCAGCAGGAGCGCCAGTAATCTCACCCCCGTTGATTCACTCCTGGGAATAGTCGAGACTACACAGGACTGCTGAACTTTTAGGGACAAGTGCCAAGTCTGCTTTCTTTTCTTTTTCTTTTCTTTTTAAGTGTTTTTAATGGGATTGCACCCTCTTTAACAATGAAGTTTTTGTACCCCCAGGCACATATCTTTTTTAGATAAAGCATGTCGTTGGAAAATTATGTAAACTTAAATCTGGGATACCATGCCCAAATGTAATTTTGAAATATCATAGTTTTTAACTTTTGTGTCAATTTTGTAATCTCTTTTTTTTCATATAAAGTGTTTCCTAATTGTTATGATTTTAAATAATCAAACAATAAAAGTTTTCACACTGGAATAAAAATCTCATACTGCATCCCTGTCGTCTCTACAAGCCTGCCATTCAGTGCTTAGTTTGAGCCACTGGAGGTGGGTCCCGCCGCCACTCTTTTTTAGGGACCAGAATTTATTTTGATCCTTAGATTTTGATCCAGAACCAGAGAAAAAGAACACAAGAGAGAGAAAGAATGAGGACGAGACAGAAATTAAAAACAGTAACAAAGGGATTAAAAAGAACTGGAAAGAGTGATGTAAAGGGAGAGTATAATGAGGGACGTAAGAGGCATGAGGTAAAATATAGACTAGACCTCCTTCGAATTGTGCAAAGAAACATTGAGCAGCAGGCCGGTGGGCTTCTTATAAAATATGGGCCCCGGCACTTAGGGCCTTATTTATGAAAAGTGACGATGCGTCACTTTTCATTGCGACCTCCTTGCGACATGATGGATGCGTCATATTTACTGTATGACACATCATGTCGCGTCATGTCGCAAGGAATGACAGATAGGTCAGTTTTACTGACTTATCTGTTGTCGCACAAATGACGCATTGCAGGAGTTGTGTCGGAAGCGTGATGCAACTCCAGCAATGTTCCTTTCACATGGGGCAAGCCCCATGTGAAAGGGCCTGCGTCAGTCTTACGCCTGCCATGAGGGAGGCGTAAGGGTTTGACACATTTGCGTCCTAGAAGTGGCGCAGTGAAATCTCATAGATTTCACTGCGTCACTTCTATGAGGCTTACTTGCATGGGAACGCCCACCCTGCATACATTATACCTGACGCAGGTATAATGTAGCGCAGAAGTTTACAAAGTGATGTATCTGCTTAGTTGCGTCACTTTGTAAATAGGGCGCAACAGGGGACATGTTTTACGCAGTCGATGTGTCACAAAAACTGATGCAACGGCGGCGCAAAAGAGTTGCAAGGCCTCATAAATAAGGCCTTGAATCTTTTACAAATTAAGCACCACTGCCACTGTTGATTTTACAACTATGGCAGCAAAAAAGGCTTGAGTGTCAGTGTGTTTTCAAGGATAGATGTGATACTACTTTGCTCAGTCTGACTCTAGATTTAGAACACGGCAACCGATCCTTTGTCGTGGCTAATGCAAGCTCCCACCTGAACGACTGACAGTCACACTTTCAGCAAGATCTCTGTATTTGTTTTCAAAGTTGTCAGGGGGATAATACAGCACTACGGGTGTGTCTGGCGAAGAAAATAGGCCTTGTGGAAGACAATCTGTAAAGATACACGCTCTTGAGGTTCTCTATTGCAGGGTATTTAGTTGCATTGGTTGGCGGGCACCGTATTTAGAAAACACAGCTCAACGTAATACTAGGAAATAAACAATGATTGCTGCTTGTGCAGAAGACATTTTAGTACAAACCACCCTTTTTTCTAATATTCAATTTTGGATTAAAAGAAATGTTCACCCACTTTAGTGCCTCTTTGACCAGACATTTTAGAACAAACCACCCTTTTTTCTAATATTCAATTTTGGATTAAAAGAAATGTTCACCCACTTTAGTGCCTCTTTGACCAGAACGGTTTTTCTACGCACAATAATTCTCTTTTAGCGCAGATGATCGTCCCACCTTAAAATGCATAATCACTTTTATTAACAACTTTATTCGACATATTGTAGTTTTTGTTTCTAAGAGTTTCAGACAGTTAATAAGAGCATTGATGTTAGTGAAATGCGTAACGTGATGCACTAGAACTCGATGAAATGATTGAATTCCTCCAGTGAGTAATTTCTTACAGTCCGGGTAACGAGTGGATCCTATATTGTATATTAAAGAAATATTTGCGAAGCACCATCACAGAACAGCTTTCCAACAGCTCTCTCCTCTTTTCACCTACCCTTACTCTAAAATTATTTTGAACTCGACCTGTATATCCGCCTCATTTACGTTGTTCTTCTGTACAATAAAAGTACACATACATATTTATCATCAAATGGTATTGAATATCTAAACATTCTCTATCTACTTGTGAACAATAAAACAATAAGAGCTTACCAGAGATCGTTGGGCCACTTGAGCCGCCGAGAGATGTCCAACATGTAGACTTGTTGAAAGGAGGAGCAGTTATGGGCACTTGAACTGGAAGCATGGCTGTATCACCACTACCAGCATCCTTTGTTGGTGACAACTCTCCTTTTGATATGGCGTTGCTTAAAAGGGTATCCGCAGGGACAGTGTGCGTGTCCAGTGATAAATCTGGTGTTGCCATAAATATGGATGCTTCCATGTATGTAATTGTTGATTGGCTGGGCAAGAGCAATGAATCGGCCACATTAATTGAAGCAGGAAGCAGTAAATCGCTATAGAAGGTAGTTTTCGAATATATGTGTGAAAGTTCAGTGGTGACTGTCAGAAAGGTAGAAGTGCCAGAAAAACTGCTAGCCTCGATGTCTGGTGCCGCTTCAGCATCTAAGAATCCTGCTGTGTGATCCTTATATCCCTCGCTCAGCGGCGCACCTGCAATTTTTTCTTGATTCAACATTTCAGATGATTCCATGGTAAATGGAGATTTGTGAAATGTAGGTATCACCAATGGCTTCCTTGAAATAATGTCATAGGACTGAGGCTGTTTGAGATGCAAAACCTCAGAGCTAAATCCCACAGGCAGTTTTGCTTCAAGCACTGTGTGTGTTTCATATTCGTATATACGCGCATTTAAATTATTAATATCTTGTGATTCAACGTGTGCCACTTGCTGCTTACTTGGTGCATCAGTAATACCAATTGTCTCACTGACTGAGAAATTTCCAGAAATGTCTACCTGAGCCTCTGTAACACTGCTGGAAGCATAACTGTGAATTAATGTCAGCTTTCGCAGGGACGACTGGTCCCAGACTGGTACTTAATAAGCATCTACATTTTCTCTACTGCCCCCCTGAGGCCACGGCGTGCGAATTAAAAATACACTTGCTGAGGCAATTGAAAGCGTGACTGTACCTCAGAGGAATGAGTGTCTTTCTAATTCAATCTCGGTTCCTACTACGTTACTAATTACCGAGTTCCTGCCCATGGCTGGTGAAGCGGCAGTCTGGTGGGTGTCTAAGGAGGAGACTCGTGTAGGAAAAATTTCAGCTTTCATTAAGGAGCCAGTGCCGGTGCGTGACCTATGCACATCATAGTCGTCGTGTGACAGAAGCGTCCACGGTAATTCAGCTTCATGATTGGTCGCCGTGGGTGCTACAGGTGTGATGGGTAATTGTGTCCATGCGGGGAACCGGGCGGCAGTAGTCTGCATCCATAAAGAGATAACATCTGCTGAAGGAGTGAGCGTGAATTCTGTTGACGCATCTGCACTGTTAATTAGCCCTTCCAAATCATAGCTTTCCAGGGGCCCACTGCGGCCTAATATCGCCTCCGCAGTGATCAGCAGATTGCCCATCCCGAGAGCGTCTGGTGGCTGAACACCTTTGAAGAGATACAAATAGTTCACATTCATTAAATTATACTAATAAAAAGAAGCAGTTCGCTTAGTTATAGAGTGAGTCTGTAGAAAGCGCAGCAAAGTACGTAATGTCGCCCCACCAAAGATCTAGACACCAATAAATAAAGCTCAGAACATCATATTCTTAATAAAAGTTTGAAAGCGATTTTAGTGACCCCGGGAGCTGAGTTAATGCAAAACCTTTCATTATTCACTCTCGGTGTGAGGGTGGAAGTCAGAACAAATGGCATTGCTCAGAACAAAGTATTACATTTTTGTAATCAAATTGCGCCTGTGAATCAATATGAAGTGAATGAATTGCATATCTCTGCCACTGAAGACTTCTTTGACGGTTTGACATGCTGCGTTGTAAGAGTTACAGTTGTAATTATATTTTATAATTGAATTTCCTAAGGTTTAGCTATCGATAACATTTAGGAAAAAAACAGTTTCGCACGCTTTACAGAGAAAAAAGCATTGCTCAAACACTAAAAATGTAATCCAACCAACATATTGGGTAATACAACAATGGGTAATTAAACCTAAAGTGCAAGTATGAACATGAAGAAGTATTCATTTCAGAAAACAAAAAAAATTATAAATGCTTATATTTTATTAATGTAAGAGCCCAAAGGTTAGTTAGGAACATATGAATAAGCAAAACTCCGAGCTGAAAACATGCCTTTTAAAGAACAATGCACCAAAATAACATAGCATAATCTTTCATTTGTGGCCCTGACTGTTGAAGCGGTATCTCCGTGTGGGATACCACTCTGCCCATTCACACGAGTCCCAGTGTTTCTGCACATGGGCCTTATGTATGCATGAATACCAGAACCAATTTTACGAGCTGAAGGTAAATTGATACATGGAGTGGCCTGCAAGTGCAGCCGGGCTGGGTTCTTGGCCAACCCCTTCCGGCAGCACAGGAGGATCACAGAATGCTCACCTTGCCAGCCCACAGCCTCTCCTGCCCCTGTTACACGCCACACTCCCGCCTCTTGTCCCCAACTGCTATGTGTAGTGTCTTGCAAGTTAAAAATGATGGAACCCTTTTAGATCCTGATGGAGTATATAGAACTGTGATGTAAGTGTTAGAGCAGAATGCAACGAAAGCTGGTTTAAATTGTTGAGTTTATAGTTACACGCAGCAGAATATAGACATGTAATACTAAGCTCCGTGTGTGGCGTGGTCATTTGCGGGTAAATAGGCTAGGGAAGGCGTAACTACTGGCGACGACTCAGGGGATAAGTAACCCGAAGATCGGCAGTGCTCTCCCAGAGTTTGCCATGGTCCAAGGAAACTACTCGTGCGTGCCACGTGTGTTCCAGTCGAAATACAGAACCAACGCTTAATGCATGTGGAGTCAAAGCGAAACTCCAGCCGCTGTAAAGAAGTTGAAAACAACAAAAGCATTGCAAAGAAATCTACATCGGTGACCGAGAACCTGCTGATCATATAGTACATAAAGGTACAGCACTGCTTTGCAATATACAGTCATACATAATCCGGAGTGTTAATGCTGAAGGCAGATACAAATAAGCTTTCAAAGAGTAACTATTGATAATCACAAATTGCAAGCTAACGTTACAATCAGAAGTGGTGAAGATGAAGGGAGTGCAAAGAGATGCCAAATGATAAAAGTTATTTACTCACTAGAACCTGAATAAAGTGAGCCGGTACGACCTCAGCACCAGGTGCCGCAACCCAGACCAAGCAAAGGGGTTGTCTTTGACATGTGTGCAAGAATCACCAAAATCTCCGAAATCTTCAGAATAGTGAAGGGTGGTCATGGAGACAAAGACTGAGGCCATCTTTCCAAAAATCATCAAAAATCATCTAGGATCATTAAGGCTGTTCCAGAGACAAGCACATCCCAAGGTCTCAGAGATGGCTCACACGAACAGGTTTGAGATGAACAGCCAAGGGAGCCGGGGAGACCTCCACATTCAATGTCAACCACTCCCAGAAATGGTTACAACGCTGCCGCTTTCTTGAAACCATCACCACTGTTCGATACCACTAAAAAGCTAAATATTGGCGATGGTGTTAAAGAAGTCATAAACAAAATGCAGTGAACTGATGAAGAAGTCACATATCGTGAGACAAAGAAGTGTGTAATCTCGAGTTTAATCCAATGCCATATGTTATTTATGAATGATACATCTTCAACCAATAATGCCAGGAAGTTGGTGAAACCATTGATGAATTTGTGGAGAGACTCGACATACTCATCAGACATTGTAAGATCAATAAATTTAATGATAAAGAAGTTATATGTTTGAGAGTTATTGACAGAAGCTAGTCAGATTCATTCAGAAGACGAATGTTGAGAGAAACTCCTAATCTGGAGCGAGTGTTAATAGCTGCCAAAGCTGAAGAGCGTGATGATAGACAAGCCGCTGACATGGAGGTGTCCAGAAAGAATTTGTCATGAGTGTGAGAATTAAGTCAAAACAAAAGACTGAAGGACACACAGTGATGTCTACACATGAAAGGAAGTTGTGTTTTAGATGTGGATTTTCTTTTCTATATGAAGGTAAATATCTTGCTCTTGGACAGATATGTAAAGGCGGTGGGAAGGAGAACCATTTTGTGATGATTTGCAAAGGAAAAAGTAAGTGTCATGGTGTGAAGAGAAAATGGCCGCCAGAACGTTCAAGAAGTAATGTTCGATGCACACCCAAAAGGCCAAGTGGCGATATCAGTTAGGACAAATCGACATTGGACGAAGTCGATCTTCATTGTAGTGCTAGAGGCACTCCCATGTATTGGGACCACATGATGACCTTTGACTACCATTATTTTAATTGACTTTTGGTGTTTTACTTTATCCTAGCTTGAATGTACAACATCATTTTTCCTGCATGTGCATGCTTCCTTGAAGATTCTTTTCATGTAACCTTGTAATTTTAGAGTGGGAGCACTTTCACAGAGTAGAACAGCCTTGCCAGGAACAGAACGTGTGGGATGTGCATTTGAAAGCATGAGCGAGAGAGAGAGAGAGGTGTGGAATGTACTTCTTGGTCGCGGAGTGCAGTGTTATATGCACTGGTGCACAAATGTGCATTGTGTTGTACATTGGGAAGTATTATGAAGTTCTTACTATTGGCTTTGACATGCCCTCATGTCATCTTGAATTCTGACTCTGTCTAGCTTGAGCTTTTGCACACACAGGCAGGCCCCCAGATTACTCAAGTTGTTTAGGCTATTCACGTTCAAGGTTGTTTTGTTTTTGGAGATTATTTTCTGTACCGCTGGAGACTTTTGTAAGGTTCATTTAGATAAGGGCTGGAACATGTGAGAGCGCAGAAGGATCGTGAGACCTCTTTTGCCTTCGGAATGCTTGCATGGAGAGTGTCCAACTCCAAGAAGTTTCCTTGGCCCAGAGGAGGGCCTCTCGGAAACTTCTAGTGCTTTGAGATTATAAAACTGGGGTTTGTTGACTTGGAAACTGGGATTTTTGAAATCTGAATGGGGATGGACGCGTCTACTTCAGCAGCAGATCCCGGTTTGCTGAGGCGCTCAACCCCGGCTGTGAATCCCCCAGTCTGGAGTGGACTAAGATGCAGTGTTTGCAGATGGTGAGGTGTTTTCTTTGAGTATTGACTTTGTGATGTGTGTGTGTCTGTGCACATTCAAGTCTTCAGTGGTTGTAATCATCTGATGTATTTAGTGTATATATCTTTCTGATTTCTTGCAGTGGATGTCCATATTATCTGCTTGTATTTCTTAATATTATTATCTGCTTGTAATTCATTTCATGTATTTTATTCCATGCATTTAACAGTTGCATTTGCCTACTTATAAGTGTGATGTTATTGTTTGCACATATATATACATATATATCTCTATATACATTTGAATATTGTTCATTTGACATCTGGGATAGCCTTTCTGTTAGAGAGTGTTGCACAAATAAAACCCCATGCCTTATTCTGAGAACAGTCGTTTGATGTGTTTCATTTTATGAGAGTGAAATCCTTTTCCTGGTGGTGTTTTTATTGCTTCTCCGTGTTTGTGCCTCCGTGTGGGAGGGCGGTATTTTCTATTATTTGGGAGGGTGAAGCAATACAGTCATCTAAATCATCATTCAACTTTTCTTCTGTATCAGAATCAAGTAAAAATGATGAAAATGATTGTACCATGTTGATGTTTACCTCAGAAAACAATGCACATGTTGATTTGGCCGCTTGTGAAGAAAAATGTCAGTCAAAGAAACAATGACATGCCAAAGCCCCAAAGTCATTCACACACTGTCCAAACATTACACTGAAAGTAAATGGTTATTCAATACCTTTCATTATCAACAGTGGTGCATCGATAAACATTATGCCTGAGAAGAAATACAGTGAATTATCTTTATTGTCACAACTTAAGCCATCGAAAACCAAAGTGTATACATAGGCTGCATTAACGCCCTTAAAAAGTCAAGGTTAATTTGTAGCGACAATGAAACATAAGAAAACAAAGGCGTAAGCACCCATCCATGTGCTTCAATGCAGTGTCAAGTGCCTATCTACTCAGTTTTGGCACATGAGACGATTTCCATTAATTATAACATGAATGCCCAGCATAAAATAGTAAGTCAGTTCCCTTTGTTATTTCATGGTTTGGGAAAGCTTAAGACTATGAAAGTAAATTTATATATTAATAAGGACATCTGTTCTGTTTCTCAAAGATATAGACAAATTGCTTTTCATTTTCAAAAAGCTGTTGAAAAATAACTTGAATCGTCCATGATTGCAATATTTGATTTACTGGTAAATCCCTAGTAAACGCCATGGGTTTCTCCCATAGTAGTAATGCCTAAATAGGACAGTGAAGGAGCTGTACCCATATGCATTGACATGCATCAGGCAAGCAAGGCAAACAAGAATGGCATCCAGGTCCACACATTGCTGACATGATAACACAAATGGTGCAAAGGTCTTCTCTCGCCTTGATTTAAATAAAGGTTATCATCATTTGGAACGCGAAGAAGATAGCAGGTACATTACAATATTTTCCACACATTTTGGTCTGTTTAGATACAAAAGACTACGTTTTGGTGTGCCATATGCTGCAGAACTGTTTCAAAACATCATTCGATGCATCATACAGCCTGTCATGAATGCGTTCAATTGTAGTGATGACATATTGGTTTTCGGAGCTACATAAAAGGAGCATGATAAGGCTCTTACACAAGTATGTTATTTACTTGCCGATGCAGGTTTGACTTTGAATGCAGACAAGTGTGAGTTCTACAAGACAAAGTTAAAATTCTTTGGCCATATCTTTTCTGATGGGGGTATGATACCAGATGCTGCTAATGTACAAGTGCTGTCAAATGGTGATTCCCCACAAGGTGCTTCTATGGTGCGTTCATTTCTCGGCATGGCCAGTTATTGTTCAATATACATGCAAGACTTCGCCACTGGATGTGCTCCGTTGAGAGACTTGATGAAAAAGAATTTTTCATTTCATTGGTCACCTGAATGTGGGAAATGTTTTAAGAAAATCAAACAAGCCATAGAGAATGCTGCTGAAAAGGCATACTTCAATCCGAAGCTTCATACAGAGGTTGTTGTTGATGCCAGCCCAGTCAAGTTAGGTGCTATCCTTGCATTGAATAGCTTGACACCGAATGCTTGAAGGCATATTGTGGCCTAAGCAAGTAGAAGTTTGACCCAAACAGAACATGCTTACTGACAACTTGAAAAAGAAAGCTTAGCCATGGTAAGGGATTGTGAACAATTCCATGGATTCCGGTATGGAAAAACTTTTACGCTGGTAACTGATCATCAAGCTTTACTGACTGTTTTGCCAATCCAATGGCAAAATGCCTCCTCACATTCAATGTTGAGGACTAGGGTTACAAGAGTACAATTATACATTGTCCATTATCCAGAGAAGGATCAGAACACTGCTGACTACTGTAGGAAGGTGGCTCTTTATGTAGTGGACCAAAACGGGGTACACTGTGTAAAGAGGCAAGGCAACCCTTATTGGTTTACAGAAGCAAAAATTAAAACACTAAATTCTCTCTTTTTGGTAGTGTGGGTGAGCAGTTTAAGATTATCAGAGGGTAGTGCTAAGCATTTGTTGAACTCACAGAGGCAATAAATGGGACACACACTCAAGAATAAATACAAGGCCAATTTAGAAAAAGAAGTTGTGTTTTTATATACATTTTGATGCCAAATTACTTGCAGTAAAAGGGAACGTTTGGGCCTGACAAGTGGGAGCACTTGCCAGGTCGACATGGCAGTTTAAAACTGCACTTACAGATACTGCAGTGGGAGGCCTGAGACATGTTTGCAGAGAAACTAATGTGGGTGTCACAATCAGTGCTGCAGATCCACTAGTAACATTTGATTTGCAGGCCCTGACACACAGTGCACTTTACTAGGGACTTACCAGTAAATCAAATATGGCAATCATGGATAGCCAATCACAAATCACAATTTACACAGGGAGTACTTGCACTTTAGTACTTATCAGCAGGTAAAGTCCCCAGAGTTCTAAAACCAACAAAAAAAAGATGCAGCACACAGTCAAAAACAGGAGGTCAGAAGCAAAAAAGACAGGGGAAAACAGGGCAAAGATGCTAGGTCTAACACATGTCTCCCCCCAAGCTGAAAGTGGGGAGACCTACCCAATCTCATGGTAGTTCTCTTCACTAAGTCAGAAAAACTTGGACAGACAATCAGCATTGGCGTGTTCTGTGCCAGGGCTGTGTTCCACCATAAAGTCCATTCCCTGTAGGGAGATGGACCACCTCAACAGTTTTAGGTTCTCACCGCTCATCTGCATTAACCATCTGCGGGCCTGTGGTCTGTCTGAACCCGAAAGGGAGTCCCTAACAAGTAGGGCTTTAGCTTTAGCTTCTTTAGCACCCAGACCACAGCAAAAGCTTCCCTTTCAATTGCACTCCACCTCTGTTCCTGTGGAAGTAGCCTCCTACTAATAAAAGCTACAGGTTGATCTAGGCCCTCTTTGTTCAGCTGTGAAAGCACAGCTCCCATGCTCTGAGTCATCAGTCTGCACCACAAACTCCTTGGAGAAGTCAGGAGCCTTGAGCACGGGCACCGTGGACATGGCCTCCTTCAAGATATCAAAAGCAGTCTGGCATGCCTCAGTCCATATTACCTGAAGTGGCTGCTTCCTTGAAGTCAGCGCAGTCAAGGGGGCAACACCAGTGCCATACCCCTTGACCTATTTGCGGTAGTACCTGGTGAGACCTAAGAAGGCTCTCACCTCTGCCTGTGTTTTGGGGGGTGCCCAAGCCAGAATTGTGTCAATCTTGGGTTGTAGGGGCGCCATGTGGCCGCTTCCTACCTGGTGCCCCGAGTACACAACAGACTCCTGCCCTATATGGCACTTACTGGCCTCAATAATGAGGCCTGCCTTCTGCAGGGCATTCAACACTTCCCAGAAGTAGTGCAAGTGATCTTCCCAAGTGAAGCTGAACACTGCAATGTCATCCAGGTAGGCAGCACTGAAATCCTCCAGCCCAGCTAGGACCTGGTTGATCAACCTCTGAAAGGTGGCAGGGGCATTCTTCAACCCAAAGGACATATCCCGGAACTGGTAGTGCCCCTCTGGTATTGAGAATGCTGACCTGACCTCTCCTGTGCCCCCTCGGTCAAGGAAATCTGCCAGTACCCAGATGTTAGATCAAATGTACTGAGGAACTTGGCAGCTCCCAGCCGATCAATGAGCTCATCAGCTCAGCGGAGGAGGTGTGTGTCTGTCTTAGTGACAGTATTGAGCCCATGGTAGTCCACACAGAACCACTGTTCTGGAGTGGCACAGGATGCAGCAGCTTTGGGAACCAAAGCCACTGGGATGGACCAAGGACTGCTGGAGGGCTCAATCACCCCTAGAGCTAACATCTTCAATACCTGTTCCTTAATGCTAGCCTTCCCTCTGTCAAACTGTAAATCTTGTACTTCACAGGTGGACTGTCCCCAGTGTCAATGTCATGTGTGCACCAAAGGATGACACCTGGGGTGAGTGAGAATAGAGTGGCAAACTACCCCATTAACTGGTGACAGTTACTCTGCTGCTCCAGGGTCAGAGTAGGGGAGAGGACCACACCTTCCACTCATCCATCCTGCTCTTTGGTAGACAAGAGGTCAGGGAAAGGTTCACTCTCCTTTTAGACCCCATCATCAGTAGCCAAGAGCATAGTTAACTCAGTCCTCTCAAAGTGGGGTTTCAGGCGGTTCACGTTCCGGAACCTCAAGGGTTTTCTAGGAGTACACAAGTCCACTAGGTAAGTGACATAACTTTTGAGCTCCTTCACCTTGTAGGGGCAAAACCACCTGACAGTAGTGACACTGGCTCCTGTGTCTCTCAGAGCCTCTATCTGTCCATTGATAATCACCCACTGCCTGTATATCTTAGTGTTATTAGGTATTAGTTTTCTCTGGACCATCTCAATGTCCCCTAGTGAGACATAGGTCATCTCAGCTGGGTCCCCACACCCTCCCTGGACCAACTCCTCCCCAGGCGCTACACTAGCCATCACCTGTGACTGCCCACTGGTAGGGGGTTGTGCCCGCTTGAGACACTTGGGATCCAATCATATCTGATCCTCCTGATCACAAGCATAACATTTCCCGGGACCCCTCTCTCCAGGCTTACCTGAAGAGTTTCATGGTTTCTTATCACCTCGCAGACCGGAATCCTTACCCTGGGAACTAGTTTGGGGCCCTTTAGGGAACTCCTGTTGTTTACCCTTGTCCCCCCACTCTTTTGATGGGGACCCTGCCCACCTTTGGCAGAATCTCCCCCATACACCTTCCTGTGGACCCTGTTACTCATCCAGTGGATTCAGTCAGCTAGCTATCTAGCAAGTGCCGGCACAGCTCTGGAAAACACAGGCCAGACAAGTGCTCTCAGATAATCAAATTGTACAATCCCTCTTAATCTTTTACCTCATTGCCCTTCACCCAACCATTCAATGCTCTGCAAAAAAAAATCCACATACTCTAGATATGTCTGGGAATCAAGTTTCTCATGCTGTCTAAACAGATCCCTGTATTTCTCAGGGGTAAGACCATATCAGGTAAGTAGGGCTGCCTTCATCTATGTGTAGGTGAGGTCCTGGGCTCTCCCTAGGGCCCACAAGGTATCCCTTCCGTCCACTGTGAAGTGATTCCAGATCTCTGCCCCTAGTGCTTCTCAGGGACCCCATTCATATGAAGGGCTGCCTGATAATCCTGAAACCATCTCTGGATAGCAACCCCCTTGATGTACTCTTTCCCTATTTCCTTTGGCAAGTGCACCATTCTTTCAGACTGCATGGATGAAATGCTGCCACCATCTGTGCTGGACTTGGCCTTCAGGTCCAACTCCTTTAAGCTCACCTCCTGAGCTAAGGTCATCTTGTTCTCCTCCATCCTCATTCTATCAAGTTCCAACTGGAAAAGCCTCTCTTCCTGCCTGTCCTCCAGCTCCTCTAGGGACAGACTCTTAGAGGAAACACTGCTGCTTGCCCTGGAAGGTGCCCTCCTCCTGGACAAAACTAGACCCACAGCATCCCCTTGCAAGCTCTGCTCTTCCACCTCTTCCTCTGGGTGCCCACCAGCCTTTCTGGCTGCCAACCAGGCCCTCATCTCCTTTTGCAGCTCTTCCTTTCTTGTGAGGCCTCTAAAAGAACACAAGACAACCTTGCAAATACTTTTAAGTTGAGGCATCGAATAGGACTCCAGTTTCTCCTCCTCAAACACAAAATCTGCCGGTAAAACGAATTGCTTTCCAGACTGAGACATGATTTTTAGACTAAAAACTCAGGTGTTGTAATGCAGAGAAAAATAAAAAAACAGTATGTGGTTGAGTGATGGTCTGTGCTCTGGTAGTAGTGTATACTAAGCACTGTATGTCAAGTACAAACACAAGTCCTATCCTCACCTCTGACCACAGGCATTAGAAATGGGGGTCTCTAGTTGGCAGTGGTTTGCACCCTGTCCAAGTATGGACCCTTTTTCTAGTCAGGGTAAAGGAGTTACACACCCAAGATAACTCCCGCTCGGTGTAGAGACTTAGGGGCCAATTCCGATCTCGGCCGGTAGTGCTCCGAATCGGATTTGGATTTACCGGATCCGATTCAGAGCCCTGTTTCCCGACCGAATCGTACGCGGGTCCGGCCGAGCGAGTACGATGCAGGCACCCGCGAAAACTCCGACCGACTCGAACGCGGCTTCAACACGCTCCGACCGACTCGCATGGACACGACTCGCACCGCGCTATGGAGACGTTTCCCGGCCGGGTAAGTACGATGCGCGCCGCGAGCAGTCCGACCAACTCGCGCCGTCCGGCTCGAAAAAGCTGTCGGAGCCGGACTTTGGGGGTCCGCGTCGGACCCCCCTGTACGCGTAGGTGCGCGAGTCGCACACAGGGGGGACCCATGGGTCCCCCCTACCTGTGCATGTACGCCGCGATGCGCATGGACGCGTACACGCTGTAGGGGGCGCCCTTGACCGCCTCGCACCCATTGAGTCAATGGGAGCCCGCGTACGCGTCGTACGCCAGGCTCCCATTGACTTCAATGGGAGTCCGACCGAATCGAGTCCGATGGCATGCGAACGCATCGTACCCGTTCGGTCGGACTGCTAGGGTCCGATTCGGTCGGAATTCTCTCCGGGTCCGGCTCGGTCGGAGAGAATTCCGGCCCGAATCGGAATCGGCCCCTAAATATCGAAGTTTTAATATCGAAAGGACAAAATATTGAGTACAAAATATCGAGAGGACAGAATATAGAAAAGACATAATATAGTTGGAAAAAATATCGACATATAGGTAAGTAATATTGAATGTCATTATATCGAATTTTATTATATCGATTTTTTTAAATTGTTTTATATGTTACTATAAGGCCCATTACGATACCCGGCGTAAAAAAATCCACCAGGCATGAAAGCGGCAAAAATCCGCCCGCACACACCGTCTGAACACCGACCACGCCATTACGAATACACAAACCGAAAACCGCCATCGGCGGAAAAACCACACAAGATACCGCCCGCCCTCGTCCGAGTCGGAGTCAAACCGCCCGCCACGGACGGAAACACGCACGACAACACAAAACCGCCCGCCCTCACGGCCGACACACCGCACGTGAAATTACGATCGCACCGCCATGAGCGCGGGTAAACCACAAATATACCGCCCGCCAGCGCAAACAACGCCGATGAGAATTGACACGGCAGAAGCCATGGCACCCACGTCCCTGCACAGAAACCATCCGCTGACAAAAACAATCGCACACAACATGGCCAACAAGTCCACACAGCAAGGCACGCACAAATACACAAGCACAGTACACATCCCGAAAACAACCCCTGGACAAACAAAAAATACAAAGGCCAGAACACCAGACACAACACACCTGAAAACAACAGACCATGAGGACACACCCACATAGGTAAGTACAAAAGCAGCACTCCCACAGACCACAACCCCTTGCAACATTGCAAACTAGAGAGGAGAGGAGAGGACACAGTGACACAGCAAGGACAGCAGCACACCACAGAAACGCACACATCACCACCACCACCACCACCACCACCACCACCAAACACTGGCACCACAAACCCCTGCACATTACACAACACACACCGCACCAGCACCACAAACACCATGGCACCACAAAGAATGCCCAAGTTCACGCCCATTGAGCTGACGGTCATGGTCGACGAGATCATCAAGGTGCACCCACAAATCTATGGGAACCTGGTCCAGCACACACCACTAGCCACCAGAAACAGAATGTGGAACCGGATCGTAGACCAGGTCAATGCAGTCGGGACCCTGCCCAGGAACAGAGTTGAAATCAACAAACGGTGGAATGACGTCAAGAGCCTGGTCAAGAAGAAGGAGAGCAAGAAAAGAGAGCTGGCTGCCGTCACTGGCGGAGGGAATCCCGCGCTCTTCAAGACCTTCAAAGCGTGGGAGGAGAAGGTGCGAGTCATTATACATCCTGAGATCCTCGCCGGATTAGCAGGGGGAGTGGAGGCTGGTAAGTACAAACTAATGTATACCAGCACACCGCTATGTACTCACATGCACTACCACCATGCCACAGCTCCCAGGGACAAACACCCCCATGTCCAGCACACAATACACAACACATCACACACACATGCAACAGACACCACCACACACAGCCCAAACCTAACAACTGTAAGATACGTGGGGGCATGTGTACACTCAGCCAGCCACGTAACCACCAACAGGTCCCCAAGTATGCCAGAAGCGCCACAACGAGCACCCACCACACCCATGTGTCCGCCATAGCTGCACTAACCGACAAGTAACAGGTAAGTGGCAGGAACACAAAGTGCAGTGGGTGGGAGGGTGGACAGCTCAAGTACAACACACACCAGGCCCCTAGTCCCACAGCACAGCAAGGAGGAGCATCCCCACACCCCACACCCACGTGTCAGCCACCGCAGTGCACACCGACAGCCGAAAGGTAGACATCACGGTCCACAACAATCGGTGTCAGTGGGTGTCCAGCCATCACCACGACCCACAACACCGCCCCCACCCCCACAGACCTGCAACATGGAGCACCCCCGCTTAGAACCATGTGGCATCCAGTACAGTGCACGCACGAACAACCTGCAGGTGGGAAACTGGACAGGGCTGGATTACTGGAGGCATGAGGACCGTAACACGACCAACACATGGGACATGTCACGTAGCAGACGAACACGCAGCACCGCCCACCGTCACGAACAAGTGAACAATGTGCACACGGACATGAACCACAGACTCACACCCCACATGACCCATCACAGACGCAGCAACACCCAAGGAGCCACGTCTGCATGCACAAGCCACACTGAATATAGTACCACACGGCAGCCACTGTGCAACCCATCACACACAACCGAAACACCATTGAAGTCCTGTCCATGTAGCCCCTACTGCCTGTCAACTACACACCCCACAACTACGCCTATGTAAGACAAACAACACTAGACGCAACAGAGCGGAACAACATAAATGAACACGAACACCACTGAACCCATCAAACACACAGACACACCATGCACATACAACATACCATCCATCCCATCCGTCAGCCCCAGTCTCATGAAAGGCATGTCATCCGAACAGTTGCCACACATACAGCAGTCACGCTAAGATACATGCCCATGACCAACCATGTGCCAGAAGTCAATGAAGCGCACGCCACACTGTGAGCAACAACACACAACATGGGCCACACCCCCCGAGCACTGCAGTGATGCACATGGCACAGGGCAGCACGCACACCAAGGAGATGGGACAACTGCAATACGTCGGGTGGCACACAACCATCACACACTCATAACGATGCGTCCAATGCCATGTCCAGTAATCACAACAGACAGCAAATATGCAGGGTATGTCAGGCATGCACACACCTCAGACCATGCACTGTCATGCTGCCACAACACATGTCACGTTCGGCACCCATGGCTCACAGCATGTAGCCCAAAAGCATATTCCATCCCAAATGCGTTTCTGGGGCATGACCCCCATGTTGCCATATGCGTTCCTAAGCGTTCCATTTGCACCCCAAAAGCATATTCCATCCCAAATGCGTTTCTGGGGCATGACCCCCATGTTGCCATATGCGTTCCTAAGCGTTCCATTTGCACCCCAAAAGCATATTCCATCCCA
Source organism: Calotriton arnoldi (assembly GCA_963921515.1). Classification (NCBI taxonomy): domain Eukaryota; kingdom Metazoa; phylum Chordata; class Amphibia; order Caudata; family Salamandridae; genus Calotriton; species Calotriton arnoldi. Next base: position 352,780 of record CAWUFW010009290.1, read on the forward strand.
AATGCGTTTCTGGGGCATGACCCCCATGTTGCCATATGCGTTCCTAAGCGTTCCATTTGCACCCCAAAAGCATATTCCATCCCAAATGCGTTTCTGGGGCATGACCCCCATGTTGCCATATGCGTCCTAAGCGTTCCATTTGCACCCCAAAAGCATATTCCATCCCAAATGCGTTTCTGGGGCATGACCCCCATGTTGCCATATGCGTTCCTAAGCGTTCCATTTGCACCCCAAAAGCATATTCCATCCCAAATGCGTTTCTGGGGCATGACCCCCATGTTGCCATATGCGTTCCTAAGCGTTCCATTTGCACCCCAAAAGCATATTCCATCCCAAATGCGTTCCTAGGGCATGACCCCCATGTTGCCAAATGCGTTCCTAAGCGTTCCATATGCACCCCAAAAGCAAAGTACAAACCAGACCCAGGATGGGCCTGGAGCCCGCATACACCAGAGTCACAATAAGTAGGAGCACAGCAACACACCCATCGGCATAGCCAATCCGTCCCATGCCACATGTGCACAGCACACAGTCCCATTGCCAAGCACACACAACAACAGATTGTACAGCCACACACCCGCCTCCGGGACACACGTGCACGAGAGTGCACGAACGGAGAATGTCAGACAACCAATACAGATTTCGCCAGGTGCAACACAATAACAAATCTCATTCTCTCCACAGGTGACGAACTGCTGGATGCTGGGGATGGAGACAGCAGCCAGCACAGCCAGCCTACAAGCCCCCAACGAGGACACACGGATGTGGAGGATCTGTCCTCCTCTTCGGACACGGACCACCAAGCAGGCCCATCTAGTGTGGCAGGGCCCAGCCGCTCCCCAGGACCCCTCCTACCCACCAACCCATCATCCAGGGCTGCTGAACATTCCCAGCCCCCTGCTGCCACTGTCGTTGCGGCCACACCCACGGTCATTGCGGCCACACCCACGGGCATTGCGGCCACACCCACGGTCATTGCGGCCACACCCACGGTCATTGCGGCCACTGCCGCAACCGCCACCACGTCTTCGCTGGCCCCAGCCCCAGCGCAGGTGGTGGCCCGGACGACTGGATCCACCCTGGGAGCCAGGGTGAGGACCATGGTGAGCAATGTGGCTAGTGGGCAGGCCGGTGGCAGCAGGACTGGTAGGAGGAGCAGGGTCAGGGAAACGCCAGCCTCCCCTGGGAGCCATGCCCTGCCTCAAATGGCCAGAGTCCTTGGGGCCTATGAAGAGGCCCAAGGACAATGGGCCAGGTCAGCTACAGACACGCGTGAGGTGCTGGGGGTGCTGAGGTCCATGGACGCCCGTATGGGCCAAATCGTGGACCTCATGGGCCAGCTGGTGGTGGCGGTGAGGTCACAGCCAGGGACAGCAGCTCCCCTCCGCCACCACCTGCCGGGGCGCAGGGTCGAGCAGCAGTGTCCAGTTCCCCTGCGTCCACAGCCAGTGAGCACACCTCAACCACCAGCAGGTCGCAAGCAGGCACCCCCTCGCAAACGTGGAAGGGGCCGTCCGAAGTGGAAACAGATCTCCCGGGAGGACTTCGCACGCTCCAGACGCAAGTGAGGCAGCCAGCCAGCCTTCCTTGACCACCCACTGCATTGACTTGGACTACGATCCCACTCCACACAGCCATCTGGATGGCATGTGTGTGTTGGACTATGGACATAGAACCAGTGGGTACACCCTGAGCATCACGCAGCCATGACCGACAGCTCATTGTCACTGCACGCACCACTTTTGTCATCACCTTACACACAATCACATGTCACAGTTTGAAATAAATGCACCTCTTCCACTAACTGCTGTCTGTGCCCTGTGTTTTAATTGTACGGAATACAACGGCCACCTTGAGCGGAACGGCACCTGATGCGTGGCATGGCAATGGAACCGGAGGGCCTGTAGGGACCTAGGGGTGGGAGACAGAACAGGAGCACATTCAATGAGTGTGTCACACACCCATCACACAGTACATGTCAACAACTACAAGCAATGTACACACATCGCACAGAGCAATAGGGCACAATGCCACAGCCACCATCAGTGGCATACTAACCTGGGCATGGAGCGTTGACACACAGCATGCAGTGAACAAAAGGCCACCCTGACACAGCACACACACACCTGCACAAATACAGACACATCAGCCGTCGTACATGGACACTCACCGTTAAGTGAAGTAGCGGGCGATGAGCTGCTGGCGCACATTCCCAGCTTCCTCCTCTCCGCTGTCCTCCTCACTCGAGCTGTCCTGGTCTGCGGGCTGGGGCCCTGGTTGATCTCCGTCATCCACAATGAGGGGGATCTGCTTCCGAATGGCCAGATTGTGCAGCATGCAGCACGCCACCACTATCTGGCACACCTTCTGTGGGGAGTACGCCAGCGCACCCCCGGTGCGGTCCAGGCACCTGAACCTGGACTTGAAGAGGCCAAAGGTATGCTCGACCACACGTCTGGTCCTCCCATGTGCCTCATTGTAGCGATCGTCTGCTGGGGTGCGAGGATTCCTCAATGGACTGAGCAGCCATGCCCCATTCGGGTACGCAGAGTCACCTGGGTGTGATGGACACAGAGAACCGTTGCTATTCCAACTGGACAGGGGACAGCATCGCACAACCAGCACGCTACACCACTCCACATACTCACCGACAATACAGCCACGATCCTGTTGCAGATTGGACATCAGTCGTGGCAAGATGCTGTTGCGCATTACGTGTGCGTCATGGGCCGAGCCTGGGAACTTTGCACACACGTGGGTTATCACCATGTCCGCAAGGCACACCACTTGCACATTCAGGGAGTGCGTGTGCTTCCTGTTGCGGTACAGGTGCTCAGTGGCCTGTGGTGGAACAAGGCCAACATGTGTGCAATCAATGGCACCAACGACGTGTGGGATCCTGCCAAGGGCATAGAATGCACCCTTCACTGCCGCCAATTCACGAGCCCTGGGGAATCTGATGTACCTGTTTCGGCACAGCATCATGGCTGCCAGTACATCCCTCAGCACCTTGCTGAACATGGGCTGGGACATCCCTCCTCCACTGCCCACTGTGTGCTGGAATGACCCAGTGGCGAAGAAATGCATGGCGGCCATCACCTTAGCCGTGGGGGTGAATGCTGTCGGATACACCCTGCGGGGACGGAGATGGGGTTCCAACATGGCACACAGTCGATGCAGGGTTGGCCTGTCCAGCCGAAACTTCCTTATGACCTCAGTATCCTTCATGTCCGCCAGCAATTGGTATGGGCGGTCAATGTTCGGTCTCCGCCTAGGGAAGATGGCAGTGGACACATGTCAGAGCAACACAACACATAGCAATTTCGCATTCACATCACTGACATGACTGAGCAAGCACATGAGTCACAGCCCAGCTGTCAAGCAGGGACGGCACGGCCACAATACACTTACACAGGTCTCCCACCAATGGCAATGGCTAGTGATGCAAACCACTGCCATGGTCATGCACATGGGGATCTAGGCCCCAATGACTTGCGGGGCGTGCTGATGGGGACTGACTGCATATTCGTCAAGCGGCAACGCCACGGCAACATGAATGTCTGCTGAGCATGGCACTGCTTCCGAGGCTGGATGAGTATGGCACACGACGACGACGATGTGGGCACAGGCTGAGCGGCCAAAACAAGTGCGACCTGTGGCACGAGGGGATATGAGACAGTAGTAGGTGTCAGCACTGCACCCTATGTACAGCACTGTACGGATCACACCTCCCGAAACATTGACAGGTGTCCACATTGACAGCCCCATGCCAAGACGGCTGTGTGCTTGCAGTCACACGTCACAGGTGAGAGGTTACATTGCACGTGCCAGGTGGCAGACGTACATAGTGGGAGCTATCATGTGTGTGCATGTGTCTCCTGTTCAGGATCCACCAGATGGGCGCTGACTCTGTACTGACCATTGGACACAGCATGTTCCGTGGAAGGCTTGTGTGGTGGGATGGAGGCACTGGATGTGCCTCCGTTGGGTGGGGGCCATGCACAGGGCGGGTACGTCGATGATTGCGCATTGTTGGTCACGGTGGGTGCACCCACTAAGATGTGTTGCCCTGTGTACAATTCCTATGTCCGCATGATGATGGACTGTAGATGTGGGCAGACTACACATTGGTCGATGTGCTGTCCATGTGCATGTGCCTTCACACCAGGCACAGCTGCCCCTGCACATGTGACCCCTGCTGGACTCGCTGCTGGGTCTGTGGAGCTGATGCACCTTCTGTGCGTGGGGCGGACAGCTCACCTCACTTCCCTCATTGCGCATGTCATGACTTTGCCGCAGGTGACATGGATCATGGAGGGCCCACATGTACGCGTGGGTAGGCTACACATGTTTGTTCACTGGTCGCCACCCCCAGTCAGTGTCGCGAATGGGAAGGTTGTTGTGCTGGTGGTATATTCGATGTGGCGGATGGGCGGGCCTAGGTGCGGGCTTACATTCCGGACATGGGGGGGTAGTTGGATTGGCGACTAGTTGCAGTACACACGGGACACGTCTCTTCCTTTCCACATCTGGGTCATCCCTTGTACTCACTGACAGTGATACAGTCATCTTCGCCCCAGCCCTCATGTCCTCCCCTCGCTCCCCCAATATGCATGTGCACCTGCGAGGCTAGCGCTTGCACAGGCAGCCCCAAGCTCGCACCAGAGAGGGCAAGGAGTGTATGTGTGGGTCCAGTTGCACGAGTGGGCTGTCTCAGGGTATGATGTGTGGCGGGACGCCGTCCACCTGCGTGGTGCCCCAAATGGAGACCCGGCCTGCATGGACTATGCATCACAGTCTTCGCCTTCCGGATCCGCCACCTGCGACACCCAGTGGCAGTGGCTGCCCTTGCGGCCAGGCCGCGTCCGTCTGTGACTGATGGCCCACACATTCACTCTTTGGCCTCTCTGGGGAGGGCTCGGGGGTGGTGGCGCACGCGCTTGCACTTAGTCGCAATGGCATGTGGCGTGGTTGGTATAATGGGCAATGGATGGGATGGTGCGAGCCACCTCCCGTGACGTCAGTGCTGCTCGTGCTGAGGTGCGTCCCCCTACACTTCCATTTGACTTGTGCCATGCTACACGTTGAGGTTCTATTGCCTGCGTGATATGACCAGGAGGAGCGCGAGGAGACCTCTCACACACCATGCTCCACTGCCATCCCGTGCCCTGTATCGCCTGTGCGGATTGACTATGTTGGGGTTACACCTGGTCGACTGGGGCTGTGTGTGCCTTGTCAAGGGGCATGGCGGGCGCACAACAGGATCCAGCTAGTCCACGGAGGGTGGGCTGATGTGTGCGCCTGGTTCCGCATTGTTCGTGTGCCCGGCTGCTGTGCACACACGTGTTCACTTCCCCCCCCCGACAGGTGTCCTCTAACAATGCCCAGGGAATCGGTGGTGTACTGTTCATGACCCCTCCCAACACGGCGTGCTCCAACTTGGAATGTGCGCATCTACCCGTCGCACCCACCCACCTGAGCACTGCGTCCATACGACTTCACACGACACATGTGTGTCTTCCACAGTAGTGCTACTCATTTGCGTTGACATCCAATACCAGTGGACTACATGGTCATGTCACGACTGCCGTGTACTTCACATACTCTCATCCTCTCTCATTCGTACTTGTGAAATGAGTCAGCGGAGACAGTTTTGGTTTCAAACATTATATTGAGTCTTCTGTCCTCTGTGATGCAGTATAGTGGACACTACTGGCAGCGGAATACATGTTGAGGATATACTGAGCATGATTACAAATGGGATAGGGTGTGGGGTTACATGTGATTGGCTGTTGCATGTGGGATGTGGGCTTCAGAGTTACATCTGCTTGGCCAAGGCTGTGCTAATGTACATTTACGTATAGCTGCGGAGCTGCGGACTTTGACACAGACGGTATACAAGTAGCCTACCAGACAGCTTGGCATCATGGGCACAGTCCATCTCAGTTCCATGTGACAGGTTTGCTGCGGTTGTTCCTCATGCACGCGTGCATGTGAGATGACATCAGGGCATGTGCTTGCGTGCATGCAGCGGCGTGCCACTTGTTGTTGCAATGTGGTGGTTACTGGACATGTCACAGTCACTGGGGTCGTGTTGTTGTTGTTTGCACTTGTCGTCCGTGCAAAGGTCCTGGTATGGGATTCCCGGGGCAGGGGTGGGAGGGGTGCAGCACCCACAGACTCCAGGCGACCTATTCATGTCCACTGAGCGGTGTGTGTGTCCATGGGCGCTGGATCCATGTCGTGTCCTGGTTGTTCGTGCAGTTCCGTCCATGTGGGTGCAATACACAGACCCCATGCCACTGACTCCCACGATGCATGCGGTGTTCCTGGATGTGATGGGGAACAGTGTGCATGTCCCGGTCATATCCGATGTCATGGCGATGTCGTTGATGGTGTGGTAATTGTTGCCGGTCGTTTGGTATGGCTGTTGTGGTGGTGACTGGCCAGTCCGTGCGGAAGCTAAGCATGGGTGCGGGGTTGGACATCATAGGTCAATCGGGGAACCTGCGTTGGGGTCCGACGAATTTACAGGTTGTCAGGTATGCGATGCCGTCCAGCAGGGCTTCCATGTCATTGGTGGTGTTTATGTTTGCCAGCCAATGTAGCGGATGGTGGCTGTCAAGGTGTTGTTCGTAAGTTGTCCCTTGGAGGACCATGATGGGGCATGCTGGGTGACATTCGATGTAGCTGTGCTCGATGATCCGTCGTGTGGAGGCACAGTGGTCCCATTTCAGTGCGGGTGCGATGTTGGCCACATACGCCATGCCCCCATAGGCAGAGCAGGCCCTGTCGTGTGCGTCCAGAGGGAGGAATAGTGCTAGCAGGTCCGCCTTTAGACATGCCGGGTTGGAGAGACAAATCTCCACGGGATGCTGGTAGGGACACCTCCGACAGTAGAAGACGGGTATGACGCAGCTGAACAATGTGATGCGGTAAGTCAGTCGGTAACTGACGTTCAGCAGGGACAGGAGTTCGCATCCCAATATATGTATCAGGTTGGTTTTGTACAGCTTGACCTGTCCGGCGTAGTTGGGTAGGTGTGTTGCGGTTGCCATTTTGCAGCGGTGCGTTGTGGTGGCGTGCTCCGGCTGTGTGTGCAGTCTGCAATGTGCACGCTCCGAGGTTGCTGTGAGCTCTGTGTAGTCGTAGGGAGACAGGACTTGTGTTCTGTTGGCTTGTGTGGAGGACACGGGCCCTCATCCCACATGCTTCTCAGACAGTTCAAGGTCAGTGATGTGTGACTCCTTCCAATTAACTTGCATGGGGCCGACATGGGGGAGTGTTTGCTTTATTCTTTCCCGTCCGTTGTGTTCTTCTGTGATATGCGCTATCTGCCCTGTGGTCGGTCTCCTCTGCATGCCTGTGTTGGTCTTTTATTGGACAATGGCTGTATTCACCGGCTTCTTTCGTAGGGCTGTGGTTTCGGAGTTGGAATGGAAGGTCATTCAGTGCTGTCTGCTCTCCCTTGTGTGGGCGGCAGGCTGCCTTTCCGCTCTGCGTTGGGCCTTGTGTGTGAGTGTTATTCTTGGGCCACCTGTTGTCGGTCCCCGGGCTCTTTGGTGTTCCGTTTTGTATGTCTTGTTCATATGTGCAGGGTGGTATGGGTGTTTCAGTGTGGTACTGGCGTTCCTCTTCCCGAAGGGGCCCTGCTTCTCCTAGTTGGTGTTGCCGCCGCAGTGTGCTTCTCCATGTTTGTTGCACTGGGGTGTGTCCTGCTGTTGCGTGACTTCACTGACATGTGTGCGTCGGTTGTGTGACGTTGGGTGTTGTCCGTGAATTGGGCGTTGGGGACATGTCTGTGGCAGGCCTGTCACGTGTCATGTGCGTTCGGGGTGGGGCTGGTGTCTGTGCTGCTTGGTTGTGTCCCTGTGTCTGTGTGCGACGCATGCATGGCGCTGCGGTTGGCCTCTGCGTTGTGCGCATGTGTGGCAGCGTCATCGCCGCTTTGGGGCCGTGACGGGGTGGTTGGTTCCTAGTCCCAGGTGGTGTGTACACATGTGTTACGAGATGTTACAATTTGGCCTGTGTGTCATATGTGGGTGCTATGGTAGATGTGTCGTGTACACGCGGGGTGGGGGGTTGTCCGCTTTTTCCGCCCTTGCACTGTGTGCGCTGTTTGCGTGCACTTGTTGTATGTGTGCCTACCTGCGTCTTCGCGGTACGTTGCGTCCTTGGTGGTGCATCAGATAGAGCATAGGGAGGGCCTGCAGTGCTGGATTCATGCTCGGGGTGCCGCTTCTTCGGTGTCCGTGCTCGGCGTTCGTGTTACCGCTCCGGTTTGACGTACGAGTGTCTCTTAGCCGTGGGTTCAGTTTGTGTGCGGCATCGTAATTTGTACGCCGGGCGGTACGTGTTTCGTCGGACGGTGTGTGTCAATTGTGCTACGCCGCTACGTGTACGGGCGCACTTTGATGGCGGACGGTGTCGCTGGCTTGCCGGCGGTGTTTGGCTGACTTTTCGCATCGTAATCGGGCAGGCGTGTGGACTGCTGCGTGCAGGCGGTGACTGGTGGTTTTTGCATCCGCCAGCACGGCGGTAGTGCTTCCGCCCGACATCCTAATGGGCCCCTATATGTGTTAAAAATATATAATATATTTTTAATGTATGTTACAATTTTTTAAGGTAATGGATTTTATGTGAATTAATTTTTGCGTATATTAGTTCCATAGCGGGTTGTGGGTTTATAGGGGAATAGGGTGGGAAGTAATTTAATTTACATTATCAAAATTAATAATTTATTAATTAATAATTTATTGTTTAATAATTACTATTGTTTAATAATTTTTGCGTATATATTAGTTCCGTAGCGGGTTGTGGGTTTATAGGGGAATAGGGTGGGAAGTAATTTCATTTAAATTATAAAAATTAATAATTTATTAATTAATAATTTATTGTTTAATAATTACTATTGTTAATTAAGTTAATTAATTTATTATTAAATGTATAAAAAGTGAATAATAATCTTTTTTAATTAATTGATAATTATGTAAATTGTTTATTTTTTTATTAATTAGTAATGAATTACATATTAATTATTAAAAATTAGTTTATTAATATGTTAATTATGTATATTTTTTTAGTAGTGTGTTGAGTGTTGATAGGGGAGTAGGGTGGGAATTAAGTTAAATTTATTTCAAATTTTAATAATTTTTAAATATTATTTATTCAAAGTTATCTTATAGTGTTAATTGTGTTAATTAATTTAGATATGATGGTTATTAATTTGATTGTTAATTGTAATTAGCTAATTAATTAAATGTTAATTAATTATGTTGATTCATTAATATTTTACACTATTGGAGTTGACGTTTAGAGGGGAAAATGTTGGAAGGTAAATATATTTTTATTAATTAATTATTTGTTAATTAATTTTAATTACATTGTAGGAGTGGGTCTACTCAATTATTCCCCTACGCTACCCAACACTTTCCCTACTGTTGCACTCACTGGAGTGGGAATAGTTATTTTTAGACTCCCGCTATCCAACACTTTCCCTACTTTCCACTCACTGGAGTGGGAATAGTAATTTTTACCCTCCCGCTATCCAACACTTTCCCTACTGTTCCACTCACTGGAGTGGGAATAGTAATTTTTACCCTCCCGCTTTCCAACACTTTTAATACTGTTCCACTCACTGGAGTGGGAATAGTAATTTTTACCCTCCCGCTATCCAACACTTTCCCTACTGTTCCACTCGCTGGAGTAGGAATAGTAATTTTTACCAACCCGCTATCCAACACTTTCCCTACTGTTCCACTCGCTGGAGACAGAATAGTAATTTGTACCCACCCATTATCCAACACTTTCCCTACTGTTCCACTCGCTGGAGTAGGAATAGTGATTTTTACCCACCCGCTATCCAACACTTTCCCTACTGTTCCACTCACTTGAGTGGGAATAGTAATTTGTACCCACTCGCTATCCAACAAATTCCCTACTTTTGCAGTTGTTGGAGTGTGAATACTAATTTTATTCCCTTAGATATGCAACGTTTTTAATTTTGTTATATTTAATGTAGTGTAAATTAATAATTAACATAAAAAAATTCACTTTAATTTTTTTTATTATTATATATTATTTATTTTTATATTTATATAATATGTTTACTTATATATATATGTAAATATATTTTTAATGTTTTAAATATTTTATAATTAAGATTAATAATTATTTTATAATATTATTAAGTAAATATATATATGTTAAAAAATAATTAATATGTTTTTTTTACATTACATTTATTATTTTTACATTTTAAGCTTTTTTACATTATTTTAACTATGTTAATTGTGTTTATTATTTAATTACTTTTATATTATTTTTAGTACATTTAAAAAATTAGATATTTTAGTTAACTATATTTTAAACATCGATATTTTGTACTCAATATTTTAGTACTTACCTGTTTGTAGATAGGGACTCGATATTCTGTCCCTCGATATTTTGGCATCGATATTCTGGACAGTCGATATTCTGTCCCTCGATATTTAGGGGCCGATTCCGATCTCGGTCGGAGGCGCACCCAATACTATTCGGTCGGGAAAAAAGCCATGCGAAAGCCAGTTTCCCGACCGATCCGTACAGCACACCGAACGAGCAAGTACGATGCGCACAACAGCAAAAATTCCGGCCGAGCCGTACTCACCCAAACCAGGTCCTGTTCTCCGACCGAGGCGAATCCGGAAACGCCGAATCGAGTCGCACGGAAGGGAAAATGCAGCCCCGTCCGGCCGAACAAGTACGATGCGCTTTCCGTACGCGCCGAACCCGTCGCTACGCACGGCACGTCAAAGCATCCGGGAGAGGCGCACATAAGCTCCGAATCGCGCCACAACACGATCCACGGCTACGAGACGAACACGGCACCGACGAGGACGACGCGAAGCGACGAGGACGAAGCGAAGCGACGAGGACGAAGCCAAGCGACGAGGACGACGCGAAGCAACGAGAAGGACGAACGACACGAACCAACCATGAATCCCTTCGTCCCGATCATACCAATATTCTATATCTACTACCGGAACAGGCACGGACGCGTACGGCGCAGAAGTTAAGTCAGACACCAACCACAAAACACATACAACACGTACACGACACATCACACACATACACTGGGAATCTGAATATACTTACACCAGCAACAGCAGCACCATAGGGGCGGGATGCCCATCACCAATGCCACATATGCACACAGGGGCCTGAATGCGCGCCACCACCCCAACCCAGGGGGGCTGGATGCCTACCACTACTACCACCCTTAGCCAGGGGGCAGGATGCCCACCACTACTACCACCCTTAGCCAGGGGGCAGGAAGCCTACCACTACTACCACCCTCACCCACGGGGGCAGGATGCCTACCACTACTACCACCCTTAGCCAGGGGGGCAGGAAGCCTACCACTACTACCACCCTTAGCCAGGGGGCAGGATGCCTACCACTACTACCACCCTTAGCCAGGGGGCAGGATGCCTACCACTACTACCACCCTTAGCCAGGGGGCAGGATGCCTACCACTACTACCACCCTTAGCCAGGGGGCAGGATGCCCACCACTACTACCACCCTTAGCCAGGGGGGCAGGAAGCCTACCACTACTACCACCCTCACCCACGGGGGCAGGATGCCTACCACTACTACCACCCTTAGCCAGGGGGGCAGGATGCCTACCACTACTACCACCCTTAGCCAGGGGGCAGGATGCCTACCACTACTACCACCCTTAGCCAGGGGGCAGGATGCCTACCACTACTACCACCCTTAGCCAGGGTGGCAGGATGCCTACCACTACTACCACCCTTAGCCAGGGGGCAGGATGCCCACCACTACTACCACCCTCACCCAGGGGGTCAGGATGCCCACCACTACTACCACCCTTAGCCAGGGGGCAGGATGCCTACCACTACTACCACCCTTAGCCAGGGTGGCAGGATGCCTACCACTACTACCACCCTTAGCCAGGGGGCAGGATGCCTACCACTACTACCACCCTTAGCCAGGGGGCAGGATGCCTACCACTACTACCACCCTTAGCCAGGGGGCAGGATGCCTACCACTACTACCACCCTTAGCCAGGGGGCAGGATGCCCACCACTACTACCACCCTTAGCCAGGGGGCAGGAAGCCTACCACTACTACCACCCTCACCCACGGGTGGCAGGATGCCTACCACTACTACCACCCTTAGCCAGGGGGCAGGATGCCTACCACTACTACCACCCTTAGCCAGGGGGCAGGATGCCTACCACTACTACCACCCTTAGCCAGGGGGCAGGATGCCCACCACTACTACCACCCTTAGCCAGGGGGCAGGAAGCCTACCACTACTACCACCCTCACCCACGGGGGGCAGGATGCCTACCACTACTACCACCCTTAGCCAGGGGGCAGGATGCCTACCACTACTACCACCCTTAGCCAGGGGGCAGGATGCCTACCACTACTACCACCCTTAGCCAGGGGGCAGGATGCCTACCACTACTACCACCCTTAGCCAGGGGGCAGGATGCCCACCACTACTACCACCCTTAGCCAGGGGGCAGGAAGCCTACCACTACTACCACCCTCACCCACGGGGGCAGGATGCCTACCACTACTACCACCCTTAGCCAGGGGGCAGGATGCCTACCACTACTACCACCCTTAGCCAGGGGGAAGGATGCCCACCACTACTACCACCCTCACCCAGGGGGCAGGATGCCCACCACTACTACCACCCTTAGCCAGGGGGCAGGATGCCCACCACTACTACCACCCTCACCCAGGGGGGCAGGATGCCCACCACTACTACCACCCTCACCCAGGGGGCAGGATGCCTACCACTACTACCACCCTTAGCCAGGGGGCAGGATGCCTACCACTACTACCACCCTTAGCCAGGGGGCAGGATGCCTACCACTACTACCACCCTTAGCCAGGGTGGCAGGATGCCTACCACTACTACCACCCTTAGCCAGGGGGCAGGATGCCCACCACTACTACCACCCTCACCCAGGGGGGCAGGATGCCCACCACTACTACCACCCTTAGCCAGGGGGCAGGATGCCTACCACTACTACCACCCTTAGCCAGGGTGGCAGGATGCCTACCACTACTACCACCCTTAGCCAGGGGGCAGGATGCCTACCACTACTACCACCCTTAGCCAGGGGGGCAGGATGCCCACCACTACTACCACCCTCACCCAGGGGGGCAGGATGCCCACCACTACTACCACCCTTAGCCAGGGGGCAGGATGCCCACCACTACTACCACCCTCACCCAGGGGGGCAGGATGCCCACCACTACTACCACCCTCACCCAGGGGGGCAGGATGCCTACCACTACTACCACCCTTAGCCAGGGGGCAGGATGCCCACCACTACTACCACCCTTAGCCAGGGGGCTGGATGCCTACCACTACTACCACCCCCACTCATAGGATGGACAATGCATGACACAACAAGCACACCACAACCTAGGGAATGCAAGATTAAGACATCCCCCCACCACCATGACAAGCGTGTGAGCAGGCTGTGTCAAATGCCTACAACACCGAACATGACTTTGAACATACAATGTGACCCCCTAGCACATGTGCCACACATATATGTGTGTGGCACCCACAATGCAAGCAGCCCATGACCATTGTGGCAATGGGGCCTAAACCCCCATCATCACAGTGACCAAAAGGTAAGTGTGGGGTCCATAGCTGAAGCACATTTTGACCATTGTGGCAATGGGGTCTAAACCCCCATCATCACAGTGACCAAAAGGCAAGTGTGGGGTCCATAGCTGAAGCACATTTTGACCATTGTGGCAATGGGGTCTAAACCCCCATCATCACAGTGACCAAAAGGCAAGTGTGGGGTCCATAGCTGAAGCACATTTTGACCATTGTGGCAATGGGGACTAAACCCCCATCATCACAGTGACCAAAAGGCAAGTGTGGGGTCCATAGTTGAAGCACATTTTGACCATTGTGGCAATGGGGTCTACACCCTCATCATCACAGTGACCAAAAGGTAATTGTTGACAAAGAAAGAGCTGCAACTGCCAAACTGCATGGATCATTCCTGGTCACAGAACCAAAAACTCATCTGTGGCAAAGTAGTGTATGTGTCCCATTGCAACATAAATTGGGGGAGCCAAATACTGCAGTGCAAATGAAACATTCCTTTGGCCATGTGCAGACAAACAACACCCATGGGGGCTGAGACCGTCAACAGTCATCAATGACACAATGACAGAAGTGACCATCAGAATGCAGAACCACATATTTGCACCAATGGGCACACAAATGCAGATACCCTGTGGAGACAGCAGATGTGAGGTGAACAGATACCATACCATGGCAGCAATGGGACACACAAACCATGATCACTGTGCTGACCGATGACCTAGGAGTCCCAGGGACAGCAGGGGAAACACACCAAACAACATACAGCCAATGGCACACCCAAGATATGCCAATGCAGTGGTGCAGATGCACAAACACAAACAGGCAGACCAACACTGTCATCATACACAGCAGGTGAGGGGTGGGGGTGCCAGTGTCCCCAGGCAACAACACAACACATGAGGAGAGCTGAATACCAATCATACAGATGTGCATACACTGCCACACTAAGGTAACTCATGGATCCAAATCCCCTATGTGGGCAAGCAGGCATTGACAGGTGAGAGGGAGCACAAAACACACATGTCACACAGGCACGTAGGAACAACAACTGACACAGCAAGTCACAGACACACCACAGCACCACCCCCAGGGCCCCCACAATGTGGTGACCCTGGGCTGAATAAAAATACCACTGTGATGACAAAGCTAAATGTCGTTCACACTGTGAACTACAGTCAGGTGTCCTGAGCAACAAACTACCATCACACCTACACAAGCACAAATCAATCAGCATGGCCAGTAAGCCAAGGCCAACATGGAGGCAGGGGCCTAGCCGGGCAACAACTCTCATCTGCACACACTCAAGACCACACCCCTCGACCTCCAACAATGTGCAGCAGTGAAGTACACATGCACTGGTGACATTGCACATGCACCCATGACTATTCCAGGGTGGTGGGTGGGAACCAAGGTGTAGAAACACATCACACATGGACACTCAACAAGACTCCTGAATGTCTGACACACTGCACACTACGCTGTACATGGACATGACGGCAATACCACACCGACCAATGGGATCCCAGCCACAGTCACACACCAATGAAGAAGCCAAGGTCACCCACAAAGGACACACATAGACAACAACCAACATTGCAGCCCGGACCCTAAGGAGTGCCAGCAGTCACACACACAACGTGTCACAATCACTGAAAGATAACACAAACTGGAAATCACATGACAGGGGCAAACAACAAGTGCCAAAGGGAAACCTGACTGTGACCCATCTGCGTCTGCACACAAACTCTGCCCTGACAGCAAACACACCTATGGGTGACACCCTGATGACCAGTAATGTGCCATGCACCCACATCACAGAGAACACAGGGAGAAGACTTTGGGGGAACATAGCTCAAGTCAGCAAGCATCACAAACAGGTACAACACTAGGGATCACAGCATGCGCAGATGAATGGAAGTGAACACACAGACATGCACATACAACACACACCTTGGGCGCAGGCAATGTCACACGTGTACACACTGCCATGAGGGGACTCCACTCCTGTGTGAGGAAAGCTGTGCCATATGTTGCCTCAGTAGGGCCCCATCATGTCAGCTGAGCACTTGGTCACACAATCAACAATTAGCACCAAATGAGGGCTCCCATCACATCAGCCTGGTCATGGATGTGCCAACGGAATCATCAGCACAGATCCAACACACTTGTATAGCAATGTTGCACTGACTACACGGATGAGTCCCTCCCCATTGATGCCCAAACCTGCATGTCCACTGGAGATGGCAACACGGTCAGGGAAGTAGACAAATGCAACGATGGCAGGCACAACAGATGTGCAGGGGTGGAAGCCACAGATATGAAATTGCCAATGTAAGTAGGAAACCCATTGCCAAATACTGAACACATGACACCCTCAGATGCTGCTATTGATGACATGGATACACCACATGATAGGACACATTCCCCCTGGACCACATGGGTTCCTGCACAGTAACACTTCATAATCATGAGACCAGATATCACCATCACTGCAGCAAGGGCATGGTTAGCTGCACCAACAACATGTACATCTGAAGCATGAGCACTAGAGAAAAGAAAGTTGCTTTATTCAGCATATGTGTTGTTTGATAACGACGTCCAGAAGAAATTAGAGCAAAGGCCAATGGCCAGTCCATTGTCAAAGTTCAAACAGGGTGACACTGGCAGATGTCACCCTACGCATGCCTGCACAATACCAGGGACAATCCACTAGGAGGGGCAACCGGGGGGCAGGCCAGGCACCGCAGGGACAGGATCAGAGCTCACCAGGGGGAGTCAGGGAAGGGGTGGTGGGTGCTGGAGAGCCACTGACAACTGCAGTGGAGGTGTCTGACATGGTGTGTGCCGGCACAACTGGGGGGCATGACTCAGATGTCGTGGGTGCCGGCACAACTGCAGTGGACCCTGCAGATGGGGTGGACAGGTCTGCCACTGCAGTGCCCAAGTCAGACAGGGCGGTAGTGGACTCCACTGCAGTGCCTACCTCCAGGGGAGGAGAATGGGGAACAGGCAAGGTGGGTTGGACAGAGGGGGAGGACACCCTCACCACATCAGTGGCACAGACAAGCGCAGCGGGGGTGTGGTGCTGGGAGAGCAAGTGGCAGGGGGAGAAGGCCGGAGCATCTTGGGGATGGTATATCTGTGGGTGGGGGAACCTGGGGCAGGGTGTGGTGGGGGCACCTGTGCAGTGGGGGCCTGAGGGATGGAGGACGGAGACCTTGTGCCTGAGCTGCAGGGCGGTGGCGGGGTCTTGCTCTTACCACTCCGGGGGGACTTGCGGGTGGGGGCCTCAGTCCGTCTGCGCCTGGGGGAGGGTGTCCGGGGGCGAGGGGCACTCTGCTCCGTGTGGGTGGGCTTCCTCTTCCCCCGGGATGCTGGGGCAGCTTCATCGGTGGGGAAGAGGCCGAGGTCACAGAGGAAGAGCTGCTGTGACTTTGGGGTTGCAGGTGAGGCAAGGGAGGGTGCTTTGGAGGGAGAGGGAACTGAGGACTGCGCAGTGCATGTGGATGCGTGTGTGTGTTCCAGGGCCCCATCCCCTGTGAGTCTGGCTTCAGTCCCCTGAATGTGCGTGCGTGTGCGTTTTGTCATTGGCGTGTGTGTCAGTGTGCTGGATGTGTGTGTGCTGGTGTGTGCCTGTGCCGGTGTGTGTATGCCTGGGATGGGTAAGGTGCTGGGGAGTGTGGATGGAGCAGAGGCAGGAGGGGTGAGGGACCGTTTGAGGAGGGACACTGCTGCCGTCAGGGAGGAGTCCATGGACCTATTGCCCCTCTGTAGGTCAGACATGCCCGATGAGATGCCCTCCATGAACGACACCAGCTGAGTCAACAGCGCGGTGTGCGCATGGAGGACACTCAGCATGGCTGTCTGCCCTACATGGAGCTGGCGAAGGAGGTACACAGACTCCTCACTCAGGGCAGCAGGGGACACAGGGGCAGGGGGTGCGGTGCCTGGCCCAAAGGAGACACGCTCCCGGACATGGGAGCCTCCACGGACCTGGGGAATGGGAGCCGATGGGAGGGCGGTGGTGGTGCTGGTGGTGGCGGGGACAGCAACACTAGCTGGGGTGTGGTGGCTGCTGACACCCGCCTCCACAAGGGAGTCATCCTCCGAGTTGCTCTGGTCCTCAGCTGAGGTGGATGCTGCTGAGGACTCCTCGGTGTGGCTCCCCTCGCCCTCCGTGCCACTGGGTCCCTCCGACCACTCCTCGGCTGCTGACCCAGTCTGGCTCTCCGGCTCCTCCTGGTCCGTGGAGCTGTCCCCTTCCGTGGCCGTGGATGTATCTGCAAACAATGGGGAAACAGACAGACATCAGTCACCTGCACATAACGCACACACCACTGTGAGCACAGCACATCACAGAGCAAGCCCTGGCATCATTAGTTGTACATTGCTAAAAGTGCACTAATTGAACAGGAGAAGTCAATTGTCAGTCTGATGCCAAGCATGGCACTCACATCCCACATGGCCTTGCACCCATCTGTCTGGTGTCTGTTGGATTGCAACACCCCAGTGTTGACACATGCACCAAGTACACAGTAGTTGGACAGTGCAGAGGACACGGTGTGGACACATCACAGCTCTTGCCACTGAGTCAGTACAGGTTTACGGATGTAAGGGATGCCCAGAGTCAAATAGGAAATGCATGTGATGCATACCAGCGACAGACACCATGATGCACCCATGTCCTGATAGCCAGCGCCACTATGGTGTGCATGTAGCACATGTCACTCCCCTGCAGGATCACCAATCAGTAGACACATGCCATGGCGGAGGCATGACTGCAAAGTCATACATCACTGTCTCAGTGATGTATGACTTTGCAGCCAGACAACAACACTCTGCACTGTGTCACAATAGTAGGTCATGGGGAATGCAAGTCCTGGAGCTGCACAAGTGCACATGTACATCCCCCCACAACACATCCTCTTAACCCTCATCTGTCCAGGTCATACCTATTGGACATATGGGAGACCTGTGACACTACCCTCTGAACCTGAGCCCCTCACACTCTGCTGTGCATGGGGAACAGCTGCCTGAACTTCACATTTACATGCCCCATTCTGCATGGGCAGCTGATCAGACACCTATGTGTCACACAAGTATCGTCTCCTATGGTCACATCTCCAGTGGCATGCTGAGCCCCTACCAAGAAACTCCACAGCAGTCCTGGCGACTAATCCACAGCACACTGACACAGAGGCAGACACCTGAGGGGTCAAATCACTGTGCACAATGTGTCCGCTGATACACGGGAGTGGGAGTACAGAGTGTATTGTATGGCCTGGAGTAGGCATGACTGTCCAGCCCCACATGAATGAGGGATGAGCCCTGGACTGTAGGCAGCTGGCTAAGTATGTGTGACACACGTCATATACATACTCCTGGGGCCCAAACATTGTTCCCACCCGCAGCATGGGTGTGTGCCAGGTACCCCAGCCACATGTGGTGGATCAGCTCAGCAATTGGACCACAGATCAAAGTAACACGCTGAATACATGTCAGAATACAGGCATTGTGTAAGCAATGGACCCACCCATGATGCCCACCACAGAGTCAGGGAAACAGATGCTGTCTCCCACCTTGAGTCAAGCAAACTGCAAGGACACAGTCCTAAGTGACAGAATTCCCTGCATGTAAGGGCCACACCTGGGTATCAGATGAGGAGTGGGCAGTGCACAATAGAGGGACATGGCTCCTGGACAACATGACTGCTGTACTGTGGCAGTTCAACCTGGCCCGAGGAGGGCACATAGCATGTTAGACAGAGTACACAGTGCAGTCTTTGACTCACCCCCTCCTTGCTGCTCTCTGGCCTTCAGCTGCCCATCCAGGTCTGGAAAGACCACCGCCAGGATCCTGAGCATGTGGGGGGTCAGGGTCCGTGTTCCGCCCCTCCTGCGAGGAGGCGACAGCTTCAGCTGGACCCGTGCAATCCTCCGGGTCCAGCCCCGAAGGTCCTGCCACCTCTTTTGGCAGTTGCGGATCCGGCGCTTGTAGACCCCCACGGACCGGACAGCCCGGACGATGTCCTTCCATATCTCATGCTTCCGATGGGCAGAAGCCTGTCAGGATGACAAAGTGATAAGGCCATTACTACACATGCAACATATCCGTGCATGACACAGTTGCATATACATGTCGCAATCACAGGGGCACATGGTGTACCCAGGCAGTGCACGGCTGCCCATGGACAGTTTTCCAGAAGTCACTACATGGTATCATTGCATGGGGAGTAAAACCCTGTTCAGAAGCACTGTCACTGCACCATACCTGTCCAGTGCAAGTCACTACACACTATGGGGGGTGACAACTACTCAGTGAGCCTGCTAGCCAGTGGTGTGCTGACTCTCAGCCTTGCTAGTCAGACAAAATGCACATTCAGAAAGGCAGTGCACAGAACACTCACCTGCTCCCCTGGTGTCCCATACAGCTTGCTGTACTGTGGAAGTAGGCTGTCCAGCAGGGCCTGGTTCTCCTCAAGGCTGAAGGCTGGGGCTCTCTCCACAGTACGTGCCATTGCAGGGTCCAGAGGGGCAGAGACAGCAGCAGTGCAGTGGCAGATGTCGTCCTGGAGCATGTAGTGCAGGCAAGTGGGCTCTCAGGGGAACAGGCAGCAATATATATGTGCTGGAGAGGCAGATACTGTCCCTTGTGTCCAAAGTGATAGGTCCAAGTCGTTTGCATCTTCTGAATCTGGCCAATCCATGGAATAGCAGCACCAAAACACGCCCACAGCATCCTTCAAAACTTCAACTTCATGACATACATGATTTTGCAACATTGTTGTGGGTGACCAACTGATTTTCCAGCAACCGACTCGTTCGAAATTCGAAAACGCGTCCGTTGCCAGGCAAGCCCATTGTCAATGGGTGCGCACCGATCGGTCCATTGAGGTACAACGCGCACAGGGGTACAACGCGTACCCGCACACATTGAAAGCAATGGGCCGGCCGGAGGCACCGATCGGTCCATTGCTGTTCAACGCGCACAGGGGTACAACGCGTACCCGCACACATTGAAAGCAATGGGCCGGCCGGAGGCACCGATCGGTCCATTGCTGTTCAACGCGCACAGGGGTACAACGCGTACCCGCACACATTGAATGCAATGGGCCGGCCGGAGGCACCGATCGGTCCATTGCAGTTCAACGCGCACAGGGGTACAACGCGTACCCGCACACATTGAATGCAATGGGCCGGCCGGAGGCACCGATCGGTCCATTGCTGTTCAACGCGCACAGGGGTACAACGCGTACCCGCACACATTGAATGCAATGGGCCGGCCGGAGGCACCGATCGGTCCATTGCTGTTCAACGCGCACAGGGGTACAACGCGTACCCGCACACATTGAATGCAATGGGCCGGCCGGAGACACCGATCGGTCCATTGCAGTTCAACGCGCACAGGGGTACAACGCGTACCCGCACACATTGAAAGCAATGGGCCGGCCGGAGGCACCGATCGGTCCATTGCTGTTCAACGCGCACAGGGGTACAACGCGTACCCGCACACATTGAAAGCAATGGGCCGGCCGGAGGCACCGATCGGTCCATTGCTGTTCAACGCATCACTGTATATGTGACTGGCATAGGTCAGCATGCCTGTCTCAGATGGACATGTGCCAGCCACAGATAGCTCCCAGGGAGTGAGGGGCACACCTACATCACGACAGCCTGTCCAAACCTTATCATAAGGCATGTAAGGCTGCATTTCCTATTGTGTGTATGTTGGTGTACATGTTGTCCTGTGGGTGTCACCTGTGGGCAGCCACCCCCAGGCTGTGCACGTGTTAATGGGGACAGGATCCTGGGTGTTACGTGTACGTGACCACTGTGATGTGCAACTGTTCATATCTGTGCATGTGTCATGGTCACATTTCACAGTGGTGTTTGTGTATGTCATGTCACATACCCCGTGAGTCCCATGTGGGACGGTATGTTTGAGCCAGGGTGTCCCAGTGGCACAATAGTGATGGCCCTCCACAGTCTTTGTGCATGTAGTGTTTACAATGTCTCTGATTTCATGTGCACAATGGGAGACAGTCTCCACATCCACGTTGTGTGTGCATGGACTCTGATGTTGTGCGTGTGTGTCACAGACGTCCATGGCTCTCCTGCCATGGCAAGTGTGGCCACTACCTGTGGGGGTCATGTTTGTTTTGTTGTGGTGTACACATGATACTCCAGGTGATGCCAGTGTCCATGTGGCATTACAGGGTCCCTGGGAATGTGCCTGTCGTTGAGCTGTGGTGCCTGGGGCACATCTGTCCTCACATGTCACTGGGGGGTGACTGTGACACAGCATCATGATATCCAATGGGCCAACCTGGGACAAATTGATGCCACCTGTAGGACCGTGTTGACAGATGTTGGCCATGTATGTACCATACATGTCGTTCCGGTACTGCACACTTCATGTAGTTGTGCCTCATGATGATGTATGTTGGGATCTTGAGTGTGTTCAATGCCGCATATGTGGGGTGACTGACGATCTTGCTTACTTCTCCTCTGCACTGCAGGGCTCCTGCTGTCCATCGGCCATTCCCAGACCTGGCAACGATGGTGGAACGGGACAGCATCCGACGGTACCGCTTCACCAGGCAGCTGATTGAGGATTTTGCAGTGCAGTTGTCCCCACATTTGCAGCCTGGCCGGCCGTATCCTACAGCGCTGACCCCCAAGGTGAAGGTGATGGCAGCCCTACACTTCTTTGCCACCGGTACCTTCCAACATACTGTGGCGTCTGCTGGTGGGATGTCACAGACCATGTTCAGCCGTGTGCTCCGCGATTTCTTGGCGGCAATGTTGCTCTTCCTGAACCGGTACATCTATTTCCCTAGACTGCGACGACTCACTGACGTGAAGAGTGACTTTTATGCCCTGGGGAGGATGCCGCATGTCATTGGCTCCATTGATGGGACACATGTGGCTTTGGTACCACCACAGGCCCAGGAGCAGGCCTACAGGAACCGCAAGCACTACCACTCGGTCAATGCACTGGTGGTGTGTCTTGCAGACATGACCATCACACACGTGTGTGCCCGTTTCCCTGGTTCAGCACACGATGCCTTTGTGATGAGGAGTAGTCGCATCCCCAGGTTGATGGCACAGATGCAGAACCAGCGTGCCTGGCTTGTCGGTGTGTACTGACTTTGTGCCATTGTGTGTGATCTGATCTGTAGTATTCCGCCCACTTTTCCAAGTCAGCTGATGTGCACTTGTCTGTCCGTAGGTGACTCGGGATACCCCAACATGCCGTGGTTGCTGACACCCCTCAGGAACCCTGTGACACCTGCCCAGATGCGCTACAATGAGGCACATGGTCGGACCAGGAGAGTGATTGAGCGGACCTTTGGTCTCCTGAAGAGCCGCTTCCGCTGCCTGGACAAGACCGGAGGGTCCCTCCCATATGCCCCTGCGAAAGTGTGCAAGATTATCATCGTCTGCTGCATGCTCCACAACCTGGCAGTGCGGAAGGAGTTGCCTCTCATCCAGGATGACGATGACCAACATCCGCCACCTGTGGAGGATCCTGGCCTGGACCACGATGCCAGTGACGATGATGATGATGATGGTGATGGTGATGTCCGCACACAGCTCATCACCAACTTCTTTAGCTGAATGTGAGTATCCTGAGGTGTCATGTGAATGATGTGAGTTGGCATGATGTGTGGGTGGTGCTCTGGTGCTGTTGGAGTGTGTCCATGGGCTACTTGACAGGATGTGTGTTGCGATGTGTGGTGACAGGTGGGCTGTACTCCCCAACAGTGTTGACATGCTAACTTGGTTCTGGGTGGGTATCTTGTAACATGTATTGTGCATGAGTTTTGCTGTTCTGTCCTGTACTGCATTGCTTTTGACTGTGTGTCATTTCTGTCCTTCACAGGGTACTTTCAGATTCGTTTGGTCAACTGTGTCCACCGACGACGTGATTGCACATCCAGGCTGGTAGCTGTTGTGTCCCTACAGGTGATGTGCGCCACACCCATGGACTTCCTTCTGTCTACAGTTGTTGACTGTGTGCCCGCTACCAGGTGGGGTTACCTTGCATCTGTAGTGGTTACGGCATGTTGCTACTGTGTAATAAACCTGTGCTTCACTTAGTGATGTGCGTTGTCTGTGGTCACACATTTGACTGCCATTTGCTTACTGCACCTGTGGGCTACTTGACTACAACTGGGAATGGGTGTGGTGTCTGTGCATTGCACCGTCTTCCCTGGCAACATCAGTGTAGGCAATGAGTCAGATGGCCTAGGTGTGTATGTGTTGTGTAGCCCTGGTGGTGTGTCTCCCTCATATGTGTCACGTTGCCTGTACTCACATGCCTGTGTTGTCCTTGCTGTTGCAGTTCGCATACACAGTGTAATTTTGCAGTTCATCATCCCCATAACAGCACCCACGTTGGAATCACGACAGAGGCAAGTATGGTGTATTAGTGTGTTTATTGTGATACATCTGTGATAATAGTGCATAGGATGGATTGTGCTGTACATGAATCTTGCAATCCCAAGTTCCTAGATGAATAGAAAGTCCAGGTAGACAGGATCCCCAGTATCGGGGCCACAGTTGTCTGACACATTGTTCCAACTTGTACTCCCCATGCAATGTGTGGGAGTAGTGTTGCCATCAACAGGGTGAACAGTCTGTGCACAAAGGCGAAAATCCAGAACAGGTTCAGGCTTCCTGGGAGTTGCGCTTGGCCATCAGCCTCTCACTTTCCCCTCCTCGGACGACCCCTCTTCTTGGGGGGGCCCTCAAGTGCAGGCTGCTGCGGTGCAGGGGACTCTCCGCCAGAGTCCTCCTCCCTCCCTGTGGCAGTTGCAGTTTGTTCGGTACCAGATGTTGTTGGCACACAGGGAGGTGTGGACTGGTTGCTGTTCATCTGGCGGAGGCATTGTAAAATGTCCCTGTGCACCGCCGTCATCTCATGTAGTACATCCCACTTGGACTCCACGCGGGACATGTGGGAGTCCACACGTGACATGTGTGACTCCACGTGGGACATGTGGGAGTCCAAGCGGGCATGATGGGCAGCCTGCTGCTGTTTGATGTCTCTGAGGAGCCCCACTACCTGGCTGAGCTCTCCGGTGCTGGACTGGTACGCATCAGCTATGCGTACCAGTTGTGGGTCTTCATGCACACCAGCAACGTCTGCAAGCAGCGACCTCTGTCTCCCACCCCTCCCACCACCCCTGCTGACATGTGCAGTGTGTGCAGTTGCACGCACAGATAACCCTGGTCCACCTTGGGGGTGGTGGTGGTGGTGGTGTCCATGGCCCCAGGTTGGTCCAGGGTCACTGCGCTGGTGTTGTTCCTTATTCTGTCCATGTCGGCAGGGATGGTATTCGTGGTGACAGTCGTTGGAGGGGTGGGTGCAGGGGGTGCAGCTGGTGGACCTGCTGGTGCTGCAGCTGGTGGTCCTGCTGGTGCAGCATGTTGACTTGCACCGGATGTGCCAGGTTGTTCATCGTCCGAGGAGGACAGAGGCTGTACGACGCCAGTGAGCTCGGCATCCTCTTGAGCCTGGGACTGGGACTCCTCAGCGTCTGCTGCTGTGTCCCTATCATCACCTGTTTTTGGGAGACACAAACAATGTATGTCATGTTTCTGCAGGCATCAGTGGTTGACACACCTGACAGTTGTGACTGTGCCTCGGGGTGCGGGCCTGTACATTGTATTGTCCTAAGTCGTCACAGTCAGGGGTTGATATTGGTGTGGCACATTGTCCTGCATTATTTGGGCATTTCTATGTATTCTCTGGGGTGTGAACATGGTCTGCATTGATTGTGTTTGGTTGACAGCCAGACCTCCTTCCCACCCACCCACCCACCCAGTCAGTTATCCCACCATGGAACGTGCTTGCATTGCAGGGAGTGTAAGTTGTCTCTCAGGATGTCAGTCAGTGGTGTCCTGCTGTTTGTTGGTGCACAGTTGGCAGCAGGGCCTTGTGCTCCCCACAGCAGTAGCCAGTGTCAGCCATCTTGTGAGTCCTTCTCCACTCCCTGTGATGTGAGCATGGTTCAGGGTGGTGTTGATGGGCCAGTTGTGAGGCTGAGCAATGTCTGTGACTACGACTCCCATCATGCTATTGCCTCCACCCCCTTCCCAGCATGCCCATGCTTCCTTCCTTTTGACTCTGCTTCCCTGTGGGGTGGGCTGGCTGTGCTGACAGGATGGCTGGGAGTGTTGTCCTGGCAGTTGTTTGGCTAAGAGTCCCAAGAGTGTCCCTGTGCTTCACACAACATAACCCAGGGTGGTGGTGCTTTGTGGGATCTTGTGTTAGGATGGAGGGCATTGCATTCTACCAGGTGGGTACTGTGGAGTTTGTGTTGGGGGGGTGTGAGGGGAGGTGCTGGTGACTATGGTCAGTGCTGCAAGTCCCCCTTCCCACCCAGCCAGCCAGATATCCCACCATGGAACGTGCTTGCATTGCAGGGAGTGTAAGTTGTCTCTCAGGATGTCAGTCAGTGGTGTCCTGCTGTTTGTTGGTGCACAGTTGGCAGCAGGGCCTTGTGCTCCCCACAGCAGTAGCCAGTGTCAGCCATCTTGTGAGTCCTTCTCCACTCCCTGTGATGTGAGCATGGTTCAGGGTGGTGTTGATGGGACAGTTGTGAGGCTGAGCAATGTCTGTGACTACGACTCCCATCATGCTATTGCCTCCACCCCCTTCCCAGCATGCCCATGCTTCCTTCCTTTTGACTCTGCTTCCCTGTGGGGTGGGCTGGCTGTGCTGACAGGATGGCTGGGAGTGTTGTCCTGGCAGTTGTTTGGCTAAGAGTCCCAAGAGTGTCCCTGTGCTTCACACAACATAACCCAGGGTGGTGGTGCTTTGTGGGATCTTGTGTTAGGATGGAGGGCATTGCATTCTACCAGGTGGGTACTGTGGAGTTTGTGTTGGGGGGTGTGAGGGGAGGTGCTGGTGACTATGGTCAGTGCTGCAAGTCCCCCTTCCCACCCAGCCAGCCAGATATCCCACCATGGAACGTGCTTGCATTGCAGGGAGTGTAAGTTGTCTCTCAGGATGTCAGTCAGTGGTGTCCTGCTGTTTGTTGGTGCACAGTTGCCAGCAGGGCCTTGTGCTCCCCACAGCAGTAGCCAGTGTCAGCCATCTTGTGAGTCCTTCTCCACTCCCTGTGATGTGAGCATGGTTCAGGGTGGTGTTGATGGGACAGTTGTGAGGCTGAGCAATGTCTGTGACTACGACTCCCATCATGCTATTGCCTCCACCCCCTTCCCAGCATGCCCATGCTTCCTTCCTTTTGACTCTGCTTCCCTGTGGGGTGGGCTGGCTGTGCTGACAGGATGGCTGGGAGTGTTGTCCTGGCAGTTGTTTGGCTAAGAGTCCCAAGAGTGTCCCTGTGCTTCACACAACATAACCCAGGGTGGTGGTGCTTTGTGGGATCTTGTGTTAGGATGGAGGGCATTGCATTCTACCAGGTGGGTACTGTGGAGTTTGTGTTGGGGGGTGTGAGGGGAGGTGCTGGTGACTATGGTCAGTGCTGCAAGTCCCCCTTCCCACCCAGCCAGCCAGATATCCCACCATGGAACGTGCTTGCATTGCAGGGAGTGTAAGTTGTCTCTCAGGATGTCAGTCAGTGGTGTCCTGCTGTTTGTTGGTGCACAGTTGCCAGCAGGGCCTTGTGCTCCCCACAGCAGTAGCCAGTGTCAGCCATCTTGTGAGTCCTTCTCCACTCCCTGTGATGTGAGCATGGTTCAGGGTGGTGTTGATGGGACAGTTGTGAGGCTGAGCAATGTCTGTGACTACGACTCCCATCATGCTATTGCCTCCACCCCCCTTCCCAGCATGCCCATGCTTCCTTCCTTTTGACTCTGCTTCCCTGTGGGGTGGGCTGGCTGTGCTGACAGGATGGCTGGGAGTGTTGTCCTGGCAGTTGTTTGGCTAAGAGTCCCAAGAGTGTCCCTGTGCTTCACACAACATAACCCAGGGTGGTGGTGCTTTGTGGGATCTTGTGTTAGGATGGAGGGCATTGCATTCTACCAGGTGGGTACTGTGGAGTTTGTGTGGGGGGGTGTGAGGGGAGGTGCTGGTGACTATAGTCAGTGCTGCAAGTCCCCCTTCCCACCCAGCCAGCCAGATATCCCACCATGGAACGTGCTTGCATTGCAGGGAGTGTAAGTTGTCTCTCAGGATGTCAGTCAGTGGTGTCCTGCTGTTTGTTGGTGCACAGTTGCCAGCAGGGCCTTGTGCTCCCCACAGCAGTAGCCAGTGTCAGCCATCTTGTGAGTCCTTCTCCACTCCCTGTGATGTGAGCATGGTTCAGGGTGGTGTTGATGGGACAGTTGTGAGGCTGAGCAATGTCTGTGACTACGACTCCCATCATGCTATTGCCTCCACCCCCTTCCCAGCATGCCCATGCTTCCTTCCTTTGACTCTGCTTCCCTGTGGGGTGGGCTGGCTGTGCTGACAGGATGGCTGGGAGTGTTGTCCTGGCAGTTGTTTGGCTAAGAGTCCCAAGAGTGTCCCTGTGCTTCACACAACATAACCCAGGGTGGTGGTGCTTTGTGGGATCTTGTGTTAGGATGGAGGGCATTGCATTCTACCAGGTGGGTACTGTGGAGTTTGTGTGGGGGGGGTGTGAGGGGAGGTGCTGGTGACTATAGTCAGTGCTGCAAGTCCCCCTTCCCACCCAGCCAGCCAGATATCCCACCATGGAACGTGCTTGCATTGCAGGGAGTGGAAGTTGTCTCTCAGGATGTCAGTCAGTGGTGTCCTGCTGTTTGTTGGTGCACAGTTGGCAGCAGGGCCTTGTGCTCCCCACAGCAGTAGCCAGTGTCAGCCATCTTGTGAGTCCTTCTCCACTCCCTGTGATGTGAGCATGGTTCAGGGTGGTGTTGATGGGACAGTTGTGGGGGGGGCAATATGTGTGACTGCGACTCCCATGATGCTATTGGCTACACTGACTTGGCCAGCATACACAGAATTCCTTCCTTTCAGTGGTCTTCACTGTGTGTTGGTGTTGTTGTGGTGGCTACATGTGTGGATGTGTGTGTTAGTTCTATTTGTGCCACTGCCTAGCTGTAGTTGTGGTTGTGTTTGTACATGTGTTGGCACAGTTGGATGTGACTTTTTTGATGGCATGTGTTGTGTTTATCTGACTGACATACACATTTTGGGATGATTCTGTTCTAGTTGCTGTGTAATTGCTATGTGTGCATGGTTTGACTCTCCCCTTGACAGTGATGTGTGTGTTTTGTGGCAGTTTATTGTGTACATTTGTTGTGTACTCACCAGGCTCTGGGATGTTCTCTAGTCCATATACGCTCACTGGCGGAAGGATGGCCCGCACCTTCTCCTCCCAGGGCCTGAGGTATATTGGCTTGGCAGGAGGGCCACTGCCGGTATGTTGGCTGTTGATGTAGTCTATCTTCAGCAGGTCCCGTACCCTCCTGCGCACGTCATACCACCTGTTCTGGATGTCCGTCTTTGTGCGCCGACATGGTGATTGGGCGTTCACCCTGTTGATGATCCTCTCCCACATCTTGGTTTTCTGCGACATGGGGGTCTGTTGGACCAGAGTGCCAAACAGCTGTGGCTCCACCCTGAGGATCTCGTCTACCAGGACTTCCAATTCACAATCTAGGAACTTGGGATTCTTCTTGGGGGGCATGGTGATGGGTGGTGATGGTGAGTGATGTGTGTGTTGGTGTGCAGGTGAGGGTGTGTGAGTGTGTGTTTTGCTGGGTGTATGTGAGGTAGGTATTTGTTGGTGTGCTGATGGTGTGTGGCTTGTGTGAGGGGTGAGCTGTGGGTGTGTGGTTGCTTTCTCTTGGGTGCTGGCAGTGGAATGGCATTTGCAAAGGCTCATGGTAGTGATTTGTGTCCTTTATATAGGTGGAGTTGTGGGTGTGTCTTTGTTCTCTGTCCCCACCCCCCCAGTATTTATTGGCTTGCTAATTGCTTGTTTGGCCTTTTTTTGGGTGATTTTTCCTTTGTGCTGTTTGTGTATGTTGGAAACGTTCTTGTGACCGAGTCGGACCCTGCATTGGTCTCGTACGGTGTTCTCCGTTTCGTTCACGCTGTGTTTGTGCAGTTTTGTATGCTGCGTACGCGTCGGTCGCGGTGTATTGTGTTGCTTCGGCTCGGTTTTGTATGCGTGTCGGTCGTACGGCTTGTCCTCCGTCCGACTCGGTCGGGTTTTTCGCGCCTTGCATCGTACTTTGCGGGTTGGAGTTGGCGGATACGATTCGGTCGGATTTGTTCCGGGTGCGTGTCGGTCGGTTGGATTCGCGTGTTTTTCCGGCCGGATTGCTATTTTCCGAGCGGCTCGGTCGGTCGGCTTGGTTTCCTGACGTGTCGGTCGGATTTATCGCGGCTTGCATCGTACTTGGCGTGTCGGGCGCCACTGGTACGTGTCGGTCGGTAATTTTTCCGGCTCCGAGTCGGTCGGTGCTTTTTCCGGCCCGAATCGGAATCGACCCCTTAGTCACTGATCCCTCCCGCTCACCGCAGTGGTAGCTTGGCATGAGCAGTCAGGCTTATCTCAGAATCAATGAGTAAAGCATTTGTACATAAACACACAGGAACACAGTGAAAACACTACAAAATAATACCATACCAGTTTACAAAAAATAACCAATATTTATCTGAATAAAAGGAGGTACAAATGACAAAAATCCAAGGTTCAAGATAGTCTAGTCCATTGGGAACTATGGATGTATCACTTTTATCACACAGTGCCTGGGATGTGTCAAAATCAAAGACTAAAACAGGCGCAGGGGAGATGAGAAGCCAGAAAAGCAAAGCAATGTGTTGGTTCCTTACTCTCAGTGTAGATGATGCGTCGGTTCCTTACTGCCCAGGGAGGGATGCTCTAGTTCCTTACTGCAGTGCAGGGGAGGTGATGCATTGGTTCCTTTTAGTGAGGGAAGGTGATACATTGATTTCCAGACATGCAGCCTTGGTTGCTTACTGAGGGGCAATGTTGACGAAGTTGGTGCACAGGTATGGTGCATCAAAAGTCTGGACTCTCTGCGTCGATGCAGTGGGGAAACAGGTGCTGCATTGATTTTGCAGATGCAAAGCAGGTGGTGCGTCGATTTCTTCAGGTACCAGGGCATATAAAAAACACCAGTACATGTCCTACCTTTCACATACACTGCACCCTGCCCAGGGGCTACCTTGGGCCTACCTTAGTGGTACCTTACATGTAGTAAAAGGGAAGTTTGGGGTCTGGCAAGTGGGTGTACTTGACAGCTCAACATGGCAGTTTAAAACTGCACTCACAGACACTGCAGTGGCAGGCCTGAGACATGGTTACAAGGCTATTCATGTGGGTGCACAATCAGTGCTGCCGGCCCACTAGTAGGGTGACTTTTCCTCTCCTTGTAAATATGGAGAAGTGGAATGCGCCTCCAGTACGTCACAAAAAGTGACGTACTGGTGGCGCAGGGGGCTTGTAAATCTGCCCCGACGTTTGTTGGCCTCATCTCGTTTGTCTATAAAGAAAAGAATTTCGATTTGAGGCATTGGGAGAAACTGCAAACTGTGACATTCCACACCACTGTTAACGGTCCAGAATTATTCCTAACGCAGGGTTTGTTTCTAAAAGTCCATGCTTAGATCAGATTTTGAGATAAGCATCTAAAATTATTCACCAGAGCCTTGTTTTTAAAACAAACTTGGATAGGCAAAAGCTCCCCTGAGACGGTCTATCTCTCTTAACTACTCTTTCCACTGTAAGTTGTTCCCTGAGATGCTACTCCTGTAGACCAATTTTTATTTTTATGGTAACTGACATCATCTTTTTTATGTTTAACAAATGGAAATAACTGTATATAATGTAAATATTTTAGGGGTGTTGGTATTTTTATGTTTCTAAAATTAAGTTCATAACTTTAGTTCTGCCATCCAGGACATGCTTCCCTTTCTCCCATCTCTCACATTGTCCTAAATAGCCATTCTTTTACCATTCCTCTACATCTTTTAGCACCTTCATGTTCATTTAGCACATTGTTTCTCCCATTTTCTTCTGTTGTAGGAGAAACAGAAAACAGAGTACTTTCATCCATTTTCTTTCCATTAAACCTTCAGGGCATTATGATTTTTTTTTTTTTCTTACAAGTGCTGCTAATTTAGCAATTTCATGAGATTTTGAACTGTTCTTTCTTTCTATCATACCTAGGCTTTGATACGTACCTGAAGTTCTTTTGAAAATAAGAAGATTTTAATCAAAATAGGTTGTTTTTTGTTTAAACATTTTATTATTATTACAAGAAAGCATACAAACTTGTTTGCAGCTGTATGACATAAGTAGGCTATCCTGGTTTAGGTATAAACCTATAAGTGATAAAGCCCCACCAGAAGGGAAATAGCCCTCACCAGTGTAAACATATAAACACTGAAAAAACACCTGCATAACCACAAACTAAATGCCATTCAAAGAAAGAAAAAGGAGAGTGAAAGAGTCATTTTTATGTCTTCCTGAAAGGGCCAATACAATGTAACTTCTTTATACAAAGTCTAGGCTAACATTATTCTGCTTGAGCTTTGTTGTTTAGGGATGTCACTAAAGTATTGTTTCTTCTTCCTTTTTCTTTTTTCAGTTTTGTGGTCTTGGATCTAAAGATGCAGGGGTTAGAAGCATGTTTTAGATCTTATTTAATTATTTTATAAACTGTAAAGAATCAGGAAATATCAAAATCATATTTGATATTTTGTCTACGTTTGATTTTTTCACTGATATGTAA
Organism: Calotriton arnoldi; assembly: GCA_963921515.1. NCBI lineage: Eukaryota > Metazoa > Chordata > Amphibia > Caudata > Salamandridae > Calotriton > Calotriton arnoldi. The sequence goes on from CAWUFW010009290.1 coordinate 385,146, forward strand.
AATGGCTGGCTTCATAAGAACCTTCCCCAATATGTACAATCACATTTATCCACAGTGACATCTAGTGAGTCAGTATTGGTAGTAGGTAAATTGCCAAACACCCCAGGCTTTAAATATTCAATGCAAAGTGTAGTGACAGGTATATGTGAAAAGAGTGCTGTCACCAAGCATCTGGGACTTTGGTACTCTACACAAGTTCTAGATCCCTTCCGTAAAGGGGAATTTTCTACAGATTTCAAAAGTGCTGCTTCATTTTTGACTGCTTCAATAGCTCTGAGGACATATGCACCCAGTTCAACGCACATGTTGCAGAACCTGTCCCTAGGAATTGCAATCTTCAGGTGCACAAGTATTAGCATGGAAAGCTATGTCAGTGGCCAGAGTTAGCAAATTGGGTACTGGCTGTTTTGGCGTTGCCCATCTCAAGTGCCAATGTTGAGAAGGCTTTTTCACAGATAAAAGTTTACATGGGAAGGAAAGAGTGAGCGCGCATGACCAAAGACTCACTGAAGAAGCATTGTATGGCGCACCACAATAAGTTTGATTTGTAAAAAATTATTTGGACCTCATATCCACTGTACTTATGCTGTCTGGCACTATCAGTGCAGAAAGCAAGCAATATTACAAGCAAAACATTCCATAAACACTGGAAAAACACTGTTTCTGTTGTTTTTAATGGCACAAAATATCGGTAACCACTGATAACCACAGTTTTTTTTAAGGTATTAAAATCACTGGAAAACACTGAAAAAACCCTACCAGAATTGACAAAAAATAGAAACTGAAAACGGGAAAGCCTAGACATAAGTAGCCAGGCTTCATCACTATAGATTGTTCATTACAACAAACGCACATTAGCAAAAATAGACTCAATGTTAGAAAAATATTGAAGATTCACTGCTTATAGTATGTGAATCCTTGGACATGTACTCCTCCTCACCCAGTAGTGTCCCCACAGTTATGTCCCTTAACAGGTCCGAACATATACATGAATGCATTGTTTCTAAGGGACAATTTGCCACACTGAAAATACCTCTATGTCTTTCAAGCACAGATGCTCATGTTTCAAAGAAGTCCAGGACTCTTAATTTTGATGGGAAATCATGCAACATGGGTAATGAAGGGAAGTAGTTAAATAACACCTCCTACATTCTCTCTAATATATTGTGACTCGGTTGCAGATTGTGGGATAGTTTACCAAGAACATGGTGTGCCATAGTTCCACTACTCAAAGCCCCCTTGGAATTTGGTAATTAGATGCTTTACAGCACCCAACATGTGCCCAATCACCACATTTTGCATTCCCTTCCTGTCTCAAGCCGTCAGTGGTCATGATAGAGCAGGGTTTCTTGAAACTTAATCTGTTGATGAAGTCATCAAACAGAATCCCCCACTGGTCACATGGACCTTTGATTGTTGTAACTTGAAGTGCAAGAAAGGAGCTAACATCAGCAATGAATTTCATATACAGTGAAACAAATGTGGCTCCACAAAAATGACGGAGAAGATGGTGTCCAAACCTTAAGGGTTTATTAGCAAATTTAATACAGATTACAAGTTACATCAATCAGCAAAATTGATAGAAAATTATGGTAGGAGCATACACATATAAATGTTAATGCAGTCTGAATTTGTATAGGAGCAGACAGAATGTGCAAAATAAAATGCAGCAAGCAAAATATGACTCAAGCAGGTTCCCTAAAATAACTTCCCAATTCTAAATAAAGTATCGAACATGGTACAGGAAATTCTGAGAGGAAGGGTCAGCATCAGATTAACTAGTTTCAAAGTTCAATGGAAAGAGACTGAAGGCTTTATTACAAGTTTGGCAGTCCTCCTGCCATTGCTGTGCTTGCAGGAGGACGCCAAGCCTGTGGTGCATCTGCCCACCAAGTTGAATCCAGGGTGGGCAGGTGGTGCTGTGGCAGTTTCACAGCGGTGGCTGTGTTAGGTTCACCGAAGAACTTTAACAGCAGACCGCGGCCGTGCCAGCACCTGCAGCACTTTCCTGCATGGTGTGGCATGCTCCATGATGTGCATGCCACATAGTGCAAGAACGGGGGTGCAACTCCCCTCATGCACCCCCAGGCCCAAAAGCGGCAGGGGGATCTGTTAGGGCCCCCTTAGTTGCATCACCTCAACACTTTTCACGGCAGGCTCACCTCCATGAAATGAGCGGTGTAAGTGCAACACAGAATATTCTAGGCAGTGCCGCAGCGGCAATGCCAGCATATGCCGGCCCCTTTCCACTGTGCCACCTCCATGGGATCCTAGATCCCAGTGGAGGTGGCGGTCCGACTGCCACACTCAAATACAGCGGGTGGACCCACAGTGGTGGCAGTGGTCGGAACGCCACTGCGGGTGCGGCAGTCCTAGGACCGTTGTACTTGGAATAAGGCTCTTAGGGGCCGATTCCGATCTCGGCCGGTTGTGCTCCGAATCGGATTCGGATTTTCCGGATCCGATTCGGAGCCCTGTTTCCCGACCGAATCGTACGCGGGTCCGGCCGAGCGAGTACGATGCAAGCACCCGCGAAATCGCCGACCGACTCGTACGCGGCTTCAACACGCTCCGACCGACTCGCATGGACACGACTCGCACCGCGCTATGGAGACGTTTCCCGGCCAGGTAAGTACGATGCGCGCCGCGAGCAGTCCGACCGACTCGCGCCGTCCGGCTCAAAAAAGCTGTCGGAGCCGGACTTTGGGGGTCCGCGTCGGACCCCCCTGTACGCATAGGCGCGCGAGTCGCACACAGGGGGGACCCATGGGTCCCCCCTACCTGTGCATGTACGCCGCGATGCGCATGGACGCGTACCCGCTGTAGGGGGCGCCCTTGTTCGCCTCGCACCCATTGAGTCAATGGGAGCCCGCGTACGCGTTGTACGACCGGCTCCCATTGACTTCAATGGGAGTCCGACCGAATCGAGTCCGATAGCATGCGAATGCATCGTACTCGTCCGGTCGGACTGCTAGGGTCCGATTCAGTCGAAATTCTCTCCGGGTCCGGCTCGGTCGGAGAGATTTCCGGCCGGAATCGGCCCCTTAGTATTCAAGCATGAAGCTTAACACAGGGAATCAGCAGAGCCAAGAAGAGGTCTTCTCTCAGCCAAAGTCAGGATACATTCTGATCTGTTATTCTAAAGAGCACACAATTAAAGTATGAAAGAAGTTTCTAGAAGGCTTTTCCTTAACTTCCACCAAACAAAGCAATCAAAAGACAGCGTTCTTGGGGAGCAGTTAGACTCCCTAGTTTTCAATCTCCTGACAAAAAAAGCAACCATTTGGACGACCTTGGAAGTAACATCAATCTGGCCTGCCCGGTAAAAGATGGTGTCTCTCACTGTCTCAGTCTCCATGTCCGAGGCCAAAATTTGATTAAAAAAGGATCAGTCCTCCTAGTCTAACAAACTGAACTATAAGTCTATTCTAATCTAACAAGGACATTGATGAGGCACTTGAAAAGAAGAGAAAAACAAGGCACCTGCAAAACACTTTGAAAAATGTAATGTGTTCACTGAGACACGGTTACAGGTTAGGCCAATGCTAGATCTCGTTAGCATAAATGATTATATCAAATGCAAATTAACAAAAGTATACATTTCTTTCGTGGTGAATACATTTATTATAATTAAACCAAATATAGGGGTGGCTCATTAAAAGGAAAGGAATATATATAGGCACCTATTACAATTGATTAATGAAATGCATGCAGATTCATCCATTTAAACACACTTTAAATATATATGTTGCATATAAAATTGGCAGGCACTAAAGTGCGTTGTTCCAGTCCCAAATGCAATAGAATAACTTCCCATTTGCATGACCTCAGTATCCTGTCAATTTGGCTGAGTACATTCTGCCAAAATATTAGAATTTTCAAACAATTCCATGATATATGGAACAACATGCCAACACACTCCCCCACACCAACAGCAACTGTCAGATGCATTGGAAAATATGCATTTATTCTACCTGGTATTAGGTACCTCCTCATGCAAATGTTATATTACGTTCCTCCATTTTGCCCTGGGCACACTTTGTTCACTGCCTACTTCTTCCCCTCAAATTCTGTCCAAGTTCCCTATCCCATTGTGTCTGGTATTGCCCATGAATGCCATTTGGGAGTAGTCATGGGTCGCAGCTGTGACCTCTAGCTTACTCCCTACTCCTGACACTTCCTTTGCAAATCCTGGCCTCAGAGGTGGCAAACTCTTCACCTCCTCTGAGGCCAGGGGTTGCAAAGGAAGGTCCAGGAGAAGTGGGGAGCAAGCTAGAGGTCACAGCTGTGACCCCTGACTACTCCCAAATTACGTCCATGGTATTCCCATTTCTCTTGGGTGATGAGCATGGCATACAATGAAGTTATAAAACCCCTTATGTAATCAAAAGAAGACAAATATTGTTTCAAACATTGTAAGCTGCTTACCAGTAGTACCTTATTATCTGCATGCAGTGCACAATGTCAAATCTGTCCATTCATAAGTCAACCGGCTTCATCCAGCCCAAACGCTCTATTACAGTTCTGGACGGAGTTAACAGTGCTTTTCTGATATTTGCACCGAATATTGTACCACTTAGCTCAAGTGAGTTGTAGCAGTTTGTTCTTTTTTTTTAAAACACACCCTCACTTTGCCATTGGCCCATATGAATTTAAGTATGCATCACTGCAGGTACAATGACTGGACAAAAATTGCAGTGGCAGGGCCTGGAACTGATAAAAAAGGCGGGGAAGGATATTTATTTTAAAAGCATTCATTCTGCCCTGATAGGACACAAACAGTCCCTTCCTACATGTCATATTGGACAGGATTGGAGATTTTAAACAGGGCCAACTAAATCCTTTCTAATTTGAAATAAAGTTGAGAATAGTTAGACCCAGGTATCTGTTACATTTTTGCCCACGCTAATGGTGCAAGTTCTTCAAAAGCGTTAAGGTACTTTGCTTGGATGTTATTATGCATTTCAGATTTCCCCAGATTGATACAGGAGCTTGTTCAATTTCAGCTATTAGTGACATCAAGTCCGGAAAAGTAACCTCTGTTTCTGGAAGGGTGAGCAGCACGTTGTCTGCAAATAGGCTGATCTTATTTTCCTCCCATCCAAATTTCATCCCACAAATTCTGGGGTCTTCTGAGGTCAGGGATTCTATAGTTAATGCAAACAGAAGCGGAGATAAAGGGCAACCCTGCTCTGTGCCTCTTCGCAGCCGTACTTCTTCAGAAGAGATGCCATTGACTCTTACCCTAGCAACAAGGGCACACTAGTTCACCAGAATCTATCCTCTAATTTTGGGAAACATCTCGATAACTAATAGAACATTTTAAAGAAAACCCCAACTCACTTTTTTCCTACGTCGAACTTCACCAGGGCAGTTGAGTTCTCCTTCAGTTTAGCTTTTTCTATTAGACACTCCCGTCTTTTGATGTTATTGGAGCCCTGATCACTCTGAATAAAACCTATCTTTTCAGCCCAACTAGTGTGCTGACCACTTCATTCAGTATGTTGGTGGGGATTTTGGTGGATATCTTTATGTCAGAGTTTAAAAGTGCTATCTGTGGTAGGAGGCACTGCCCTCCTTGATTTTTTCCCTGTCTTCCTATCAATACAATTTCTGCGCTGCACAATGTGGAAGTAACATCTTCATGTTCCATAAAGGTATAAGCAGTTGTTCTAAAAGTTGATGCAAGAGATCTACATTATCCCTATAAATACCTGTGGAATGCCATCAAGGCCAGCGTCTTTATAAGGCTTCATCAATTTTATGGCCAACAGAATCTCTTGTTTTCTAGGGGCTTTTCCAACTTCTGCACCCCTGGAGACTCAATCATGCTGTTGATCATCCGCACCCATGAGAACTCCCCACACACACCTGGTTTAGCTCCATAGAGCCTTTGCTAAAATCTGGCAAATGCTGATCTTTTGCCAGTTGCATCTGATAGGACTGTTCCTTGTGTAGTTTTGACCTGTGCTTTATGTGATTTGGTTCTCTCAGCCTGCAACTGCTATGTAAAGAATCTATCTGCTCTGTTCTCTTTCTGATAGAAATATTGATTTAAGCAAGGCAAGGATAACTCTGTTTTTGTAGTTCTAAGTGCTTGAAGCTAGGCAGGGAGAAAGTGTCTAACTTAGCACAATTTCAAGGGTGGTTATTGCTTGTGCTTCGTCTCTATATCAAACTATTCTTGTGGCTCTCAGCCTGCTTAGGGAACTCTTGTACATATACAGGTAGTGTAGTCTGGTATATGTGCCAGGTACAGCTGAATAGAATAAGTAGTCTTTGACTCTCGGACTACAAAATCTCCAGGCATCTTTCAGCCTGTTCGCCTAATCTATCTCTTACATCGGAGTAGATGCACTCACCACTGTTCTATTTAGTAGAATGGCCACCACAGCAGGTTTAATTTTAAAATTGCTGCGAATAGCGACTGTATCTCATGTGGGATGTGTCACCCTACGATAAATGCATTTCTTGCAAAGATAGCCCGCCTGGTCCCATTTGTTCAAGATATCTCCATACTCTGTGCCAGTGTTGGCATGCTGTGTGGACCCATGGGGACAGATGACATGGACCCCAGTCTATGAACCCTCACTATGTTGTACTGCAAGAATATGCATTTACATCACGTCCAGAGCAGGCCCTGGTTACTTTGCCCAAATCCCAGGTGTTAGACCTGGCATCTTTTGGCGTGTTTCCCCTGTCTTTTTGCTTTGTGACCTCCTGGTTTTGACTCTGTTTTTGCTGGTTTAATGCCTCTGCCCACTTTAGCACTGCTGATCAATGTTAAAGTGCAGGTGCTCCTAAGGTAAATTGTGTTTATGGATTGGTGTTTCCATGTTTGGCTTATTTGATTTACTGGTAGGTCTGTAGTAAAGTGCACAAGGTATGCCAGGGCCATTAACTGAAATGCTACTAATGGGCTTGCAGCACTGATTGTGCCACCCACATGAGTAGCCGTGTAAAGGTTTCTCAGACATGCCACTGCAGTGTCTGCGGGCAGTTTGTGACTGCCATGTCGACCTGGCAAGTGCACCCTCTTGCCAGGCCCCTAACCATCCTTTTTCTTACATGTAAGGCAACCCTCAGGTAGGCCCAGGGTACCCCCGTGGGCAGGGTTCAGTGTATGCAAAAGGTAGGAATTGTACTGGTGTGTGCGACATGTCCTTTTAGTGAAATACAGTGCACTTCGTTTTTCACTATTGAAAGGCTATCTTTCCCATAGGATAGAATGGGAGATACTTTGTAACATTTTACAAGTATAACTTTCCATTGGGACAAGATAGGAGAATGGAGTTTAGTATGCTTCAACTCAGAATTTAAAGATACATCTTTTAGTAAAGATGGTTTTTAAATTGTGTGGTTGAAAATGCCCCTTTTAGAAAGTAAGCATTTTCTTGCTTAACCATCCGGTGTGCCTCTGCAGGGTTGTGGATTGACTGTCTGGCTTTGGAGTGACAGGGGACGGGGATGTGCATTCACTGTAGACAGTCACTGCGGGGGGGAGTTGAGGTGTGTCCTGCCTTTCCTGGATGATTCAGGGCTGGTCTGAATCGACCTGGGCTGCCTTTAGAGTAGTGGGAGGAGATTTCCTTTTCGCCTGAACAGGCCTGGTCTGCCTTATACAATGCCGTCACCACCTCCTGCCAGGAAGCTGGACCAGAGAGGACAGAACTAGTTTGGACTAAGCGCGGAGACTCTTCCACAAGAGAACAAAGGTAAATGTGGCATAAATATTGGGGCCCAGACCCCAGAATTTTAGAACTCTTTTGGTATCAGAAACCTGCCAAGAAGAAGAGCTGGAGAATCTATGAGAAGGAACTACCACTTTGCTGTGTGCTTTGCTGGGTTGGCCTGAAGTGGCTGCTTCAGTCTTGGCCTGAGAAAGAACTGGACTGAACTTTCTGCAACTTTTTTTGTTTGAGTTTCTCTAAGGGCTTGAGATAGAGCTTGCCCCCTGTTCAAGAACTCTCAGGAACAGCAACGACTTCAAGTTCATCTGCTACCAGCACTGAGAACTGTGTGTTTTGTGATGCAACAGAAGAAAAAGCAACCCAATGCCGTCAACGATGCAGCTGCTGGCTCTGTGTTCTGGAGGCATTGCAGAGGGCACGCGCACTTCGCACCGCAACCCTGGTCCCACCGACGAAGATGCCCGCCACCACCACAGAGCTGCTGCTTGCACCGCCACCTGTGCGCACCACACTTCGCACCTCCTCGATTCATGCCGCTGCCCTGGTATCCTCGATGACAATGCTCCACGCCGACATCAACACCAGTGCTAACACCGTGGTTCAAGGGCACCGCTCGTAAGTTACACGACACACCGTACTCCTCCCGCACTGCCACCATGGTCTACCGACGCAGGCACCATCGACTTCAGTTCGTCAGCCGATTACAGGGCCTCTGCACAAACAATGCCACTGCTTGCATCATGACCTGCCAGCACCGCGACGAGCCCCGCAGCCCTGGTCTCACTGACGCCGCTGGACCACTGTCAACGAGCCACTGTCTGCACTGCGAGCTGAGGGCACCGCATGCCGCAGCACTTCGCACCAAAGCCCTGATGCCTGCCAACACTGGCGCTCCCGACATCAACCGCAAGGAGTTCAATCTGCAATGCGTGTGACTTTAAGGGCCCGACGACTCCTGCACCGACCTCCGTAACCGACACCGGCTCTTTGGAGCTCAACGAGAGGTCTCCGACGCCCTGCGTTTCTAAAAGGTACTGTTTTGCGGGTCTTCCCGACACTGTAGCTAGCCAGCGATACCCCAGTCAGCCAGAACTGTTTGGATTTGTTGATCACGATGCCATGATAGCCCTGGACGGAGCTATCGACTTCAAGGAACTGTATTTTGAGTCTACTTTTGATATTTCTAAGAACTGTAGAGTGGATTTTTATCAGTTTTTGTTTTGTTTGCACCGACAAAATATTGGATATTTGTCTAAAACTGGTGTGGTGTCCTTTTGTAGTGTTTTCACTGTATTATTCTTGGTTATGTGCAAATGCTTCACACACTGCCTCTGAGATAAGCCTGACTGCTCGTGCCAAGCTACCAAGGGGGGAGCAGTGGTTATTTTAGAAGTATACCCCCCTTATCCTGACTAGGAAGAAGGGTCCCTTCTTGGACGGGGTAACAACCTGCCAATTAGAGACCCCCATTTCTAACACCAGGGCTCACGGTGTGCTCCACTCGTCACCCGGGACTCAGCTTGTAATGCTCTGCTGACAGTTTAGCATAAGTGGGAATAAACCATCCTCCAAGCCACTCTTCAGCCAAGTTTATTGAAAGCTTTGTGATGCCCCCTCACCCCTCATCATATTTGGATCAGACACAGCTCCAAGTGTACACAAGTGAAATAGTCATAATCAGCTTTCAGGACCAATCATCTGGTGACTCTTGTTTCAGACACTATTCAATATTCATAACCAGTGCCTAGAGCAGAGCCCGACCGGGTCACCCTCCCGGGAACTTTAATTTCTGCCTTTTGTTGGCCATGCTCCAGCATGGGCTGCTCACATTCACTGCCTCCAGGCTAAAGTAAACTATGTGATGCAGTCTTCTTTTGTTGTTTGCCCACAGCGTGCACAGCTTCCCACTGTCTGCGGGACTCTGCTACTCAAGTCTGCTGGCCCTCCCTGTTTTCATTTGGCATAGTGACATGCTGCGCCTACCAGCCGCAGATCTGACAGCACAGATGTTCTGGTCCCGAGTGTTCTGAGTTAAGATACTGAGGATGCCACAGTGATTCATGGAACACGCTTGTGGGTGGGGGTGACTCCTGGCTCCTCCCTAGCCAATGGGGTGAAAGTTCCCATGGATTATCCTACCTAATTTTACAGCATTTTCTGTGTGCCATACTGCAAACAATCCTACAGTGCCCCTCTCTGCCCAAATTCAAGATGGTAAAACCCTTCTCCCCTTGCGTAGAACCTGTGTGTGCACTCCAAAGGTGTGGCCAGGGAAATGAACAACTCCTCCTCTGTGCTTACTTCAAGGCAGTTTTGGGGCAGAGCCCTCCCTACTAGGATAGGAGCCTTCCTGACTGGAGGAACTTAGAAAGGGACCTGCCCAGGTGTCAGCTAACATTTCCCTGTGACCACAAAGGCCTCCTAACTTAATCAGGTTCCAGGACACTGCCCAAATAGTCATTCTGTTAGAGGAACAGAAACTCCTCCCCACACCCAGGCCTTTGCCTTTGCTCTGGGAGTAGTTTTCACACCTTATTAAGGGCTTGAGCATTCAGTTGGCTGCAGCTGGAGGTTAATGCAAATTAGCAACCAACAGCTTTAGGCACGGAAAAGGTATTTTTCGAAAAGTACCATTTCCTTAGTATTTATTAAACATCTGATGTCACCAGTGACTTGGGAAAAGAGTGCAATAATTACATTTTGAGGTGTTTCCTAGATGAAAATAGTATTATTAAAATTAATAATGCATGCCAGTGTTTCTCAATGGAACACCCAGACCCTGGTTCACAAAGGTAAGCTCACACTTTTGTGTAAGTTTAGTACTTTTCGATATTGACAAAGGTAAATTTGGACCAATCCTACAGTGCCCCTCACTGCCCAAATTCAAGATGGTCAAACCCTTCTCCCCTTGCATAGAACCTGTGTGTGCACTCCAAAGGTGTGGCCAGGGAAATGAACAACTCCTACTCTGTGTTTACTTCAAGGCAGTTTTAGGGCAGAGCCCTCCCTACTAGGATAGGAGCCTCCCTGACTGGAGGAACTTAGAAAAGGACCTGCCCAGGTGTCAGCTAACATTTCCCTGTGACCAGGAAGGCCTCCTAATTTAATCAGATTCCAGGACACTGCCCGAATTGTCATTCTGTTAGAGGAACAGAAACTCCTCCCCACACCCAGGCCTTTGCTCTGGGAGTAGTTTTCACACCTTATTAAGGGCTTGAGCATTCAGTTGGCTGCAGCTGGAGGGTAATGCAAATTAGCATCCAACAGCTTTGGGCAGGGAAAAGGTATTTTTCGAAAAGTACCATTTCCTTAATATTTATTAAACATCTGATGTCACCAGTCAATTGGGCAAAGAGTGCAATAATTACATTTTGAGGTGTTTCCTAGATGAAAATAGTATTATTAAAATTAATAATGCATGCAGTGTTTAATGGTGGCCGTTTCAGGTTATTTCCCCCTTTGGAGTTACCGCTCTAGTGTTGGGCAGTTCGTAGTTGGAGGCCAGGTGTTCGCGCTCGTGCGTTATTAGCACATCGTACTTCAACTGTCGTTTTGAAGCGTTCGGACGTGTATTGCATCCGCGCTTCAAGTTTTTTCTCAGAGTTTATTCAGGGGAGGCTAGGTTTTCGTGTCTCCGCCTGACTCCTTCAGCAGCAGAAGATTTAGCAGGAACTTGCGGTTCTTCACTCAGTATTTATAGGAATCCAACTCAGAACATTTTGGCATGCTTGTGAGTTTTTCGAGTGAGAATGTCTTTTCCTTTTCACAAGTAAGTGCATTTAGCTATGATATCAGCGTTTTCAACTTTCATTGAAGAATTCTCACTTCAAGTTCAGTTTAACGCGCTTCTATTTTTGACCCAGACCTTTTCAAGAGCATTGTTTTTAGTTAGCTCTTTAGCCAAAGCTACATTGCAGTTTGGTGTTCTTCGTGGGACAAATATATTTTGGTGCAGCCTGGCAGAGTCAGTTCTTTTTACAGGCAGCACCAGTGTTTAGTTTCTTCATTCCTCCTACAAGCGCTAAGTCTGATGTTTGAACGTTAGCATTTTTTTTGCTTTGAACTCTTCTACTAGCGCCTTGTTATTTCTAAAGTTACCTGCTCTAAAGACTCTACATCAAGACTATAGACTGAAGACGTTTTCTGGCAGTAGTGTCATCTTTAATTTACATCTGTGTATGTAACAATACATATATATATATATTTTACTTACCATCAACCATTGTCTTCAGCCACCTACTAAGAAGGTCAGAGATTTACAAGGACTATTAACTGACTAATCTACATACTAACTCAACCGCATTACAAGAGAGAAGCAATACACTGTGAAGGTTAAGGTAGGAGACACGATAGGGTTGAGGGTTAGCAGTAGTGGAGGCATAGGTAGTTGGGGAATGTTTTAATGTTGTGTTTTGTGTTTCAGGTGCCTTGCTGAGTAGTGAAGAATTCTTAAAACAAAAGAGCGAAAGAGGCAAAGCAATCTACTGGCAGTGGATTTCAACATCCGTTCTCAGTGGGGTGTGGGATTTGGGGAATAGTCGTCTGCTCCTGTGGAAGATCAGGTTTTAAGGTGCGTGGTACTTGACAGATTGAAGTGCCCACCTCCAACTTCCACCTGGACAGGATAGCTGAGGGATTCAATGTTAAGGCCTTAGCGGCAGTATTGGAGGGGTTACAAAAACAGCTTAGTGAAACTACGGAAGATAACAAGAGTCTTCGAGAGGAGGTTAGACGGTCAAGTCAGGAAGCTAGTTTCTTTAGACTGCGCTTTGATGATTTCATTTCTGGGGTGAATCCAATGTCCAAAGAGCATAAATCACAGACCTTTTCCCCTTCTCCTTCTGCTACTGAATTGACCACCCAAGTTATACATGCCATGTCACCAACTATTCCCTTAGCCGCCCCAGAGAGGTTTAATGGTGATCCCAATAAGGCCCAAGTGTTTCTCACTCAATGCTCCTTACATTTCTTATGTAAACCTATCATATTTAAGGAGGACCAATCAAAGGTGGCCTTTTTATTGTCTTACCTGAGTGGCGATGCTGCAGCGTGGTCCATGCCTTTGGTGAATTGTAATGATCCCATACTTTACAACTTCGAAGATTTCAAGGCTGAGTTTCTTCGGATATTTGATCGAAGAACCATATCACAGACCACCGATAATGAGCTCTTAGATTTAAAACAAGGCAATCGAGAGTTGGTAGCCTACTTAGCACAATTTAATACATTAATTGTAGAGACCCAATGGCCTGAAGCCAAGAGAGCTGCAATATTCTATAGGGGCCTCAAGGATGAACTGAAGGATGGATTGGCACAGATTCCGAAAAGACCTACCGAGGTGTCAGAGTTAATTGATCTTGTATTGCAAATAGATCAACGACAAAATGAAAGGAAGAGCGAACATCGCAAGGATATCAGACCATTCCCTCCTCGTTTAGATAGGATGAAATCTGAACCAGTTAAGTCCAGTGAGGCTGTTGTGGCAGAAGAGCCTATGCAAATCGGATCAGTGAGGGATCCACTCACCAAGGAGGAGAGAGAGAAGCGCAGAAGTGGAAAGTTGTGCATGTATTGTGGAAATTCTGCGCATTTCGTCAAAGAATGTCCGAAGAATCCCAAGGTCAGGGCATGGGTAAAAGACAGGCCCCACCAGTAAAGGGAGATGCTCTGGTGGGTGTGTCTGACAAGACAACTCCTGATTCTCAGTTGGTAGCCAATACATTACAATCCGCAGCCCCTCAATTGATAATTTCCAGTCGGATTAAATGTGGAAGCATCGAGGTAGATGAAATCTCAGTAATGATTGACTCAGGGGCAACTGGGAATTTCTGCGATATCAAGTTTGCGCAGTCTTTGGGTATCCAATTTTTAAAGAAGGCCAAACCTGAATCGGTGCGAGCAGTTGATGGTACTAATTTGTCTTCTATTCCCATCATTTATGAAACGGAAGAAGTAACTGTGCAAGGCCCAAGTTCTCATCAAAGTTATTTGAGGTTCAGGCTCATTGATGCACCACAGTTTCAATTGATCTTGGGACTCCCTTGGTTGACAGAACATAATCCTCGCCTAGATTGGGCAAAAAGAACTATAGATTTGGATTCTGACTATTGCAGGGAGCATTGCTTCCATTCCCGAGTCTCCCATCATCATCCTTCTCAACCATCTCTTTTGGCGGAGACGCCTCTGGTGATTTGTGCAGTAGAAGTTCCAGAAGTTCCTGTGGAGTATTTAGACCTGAAGGCGGTATTCGATGAACAAGAGGCTCAAAAGTTACCCCCTCATCGGGAGTATGATTGTAAGATCGAGCTGGAGCCTGGAGCTTCTCTACCTTGTAGCCGAATTTATGCGCTTTCAGAAAACGAGAATTGTCATTTAAAAGAGTACTTAGATCGATTTTTGGCTAACGAGTTTATCAGACCCTCGCAGTCCCCAGTCTCCTCTCCACTTTTTTTTATCCCAAAGAAGGATGGAACTCTTAGGACCTGCATTGACTATCGTGCCTTGAATGCAGTTACGAAGAAGAATCGTTACCCGTTACCTTTGATTTCGGAGTTGTTGGACCAAGTGAAGGATGCTTGTGTGTACTCGAAATTGGATTAAAGAGGGGCCTATCATCTCATTAGAATGGCCGAAGGGGAAGAATGGAAAACTGCCTTTAGAACGCGTTTTGGCCTATTTGAGTATCAGGTCATGCCCTTCGGCCTGTGCAATGCTCCTGCTGCTTTTCAGCACTTGGTAATGATGTGCTCCGAGAATTCTTGGATCGCTGTGCTGTAGTCTACATTGACGACATCCTTATTTTTTCGGCTAGCCAGGAAGAACATGGTTGTTAGAAATGGGATCTCTAGTTGGCAAGGGCTTGCACCTTTGTCCAAGTAGGGACCCTTCTTCCTAGTCAGGGTAAGGGTTGTTACACTCGTGAAGTAACCCCTGCTCACCCTCGTGGTAGCTTGGCACGAGCAGTCAGGCTTAATTCAGAGGCAGTGTGTAAAGCATTTGCACATAACCAACAGTAATACAGTGTAAGCACTACAAACGGACACCACACCAGTTTAGAAAAATAACCAATATTTTATATACTCAAGACAAGACCAATTACGACAAAAATCCACAATACTATACTTTAAAAATGAATGCTTGATACGGTAACTTCTTCTTTGCAGGAATAGCACAAAAGCAAAGTTCGTACGAGTCGGTAGCTCCGTCCGAGCCTACCGTGATGCTGAAAACCACAGAGTCTAACAGTTCCAGCCGACCGCGTCGCTACGGGCCAGCAGAGTCATGAACAGACTCGGTAACAGTACCTTTCTCGTTGTGGCTGGTATGGAGTGTGTACGAGCCGGTCGGCGTTTGTCGCGGTTGCGGGGCAAGACGGAGCGATGCAAGGTGCGGTGTCCCTCGATGCGGTGCAGGCAGCGGCTCGATGAGCGTCGTGCAGACGGAGTCGGTGAGTCCAAGGCGTGCGATGCAGGGTGAGACGATGCTCGATGCAGTGCTGACAGGTTGCGATGCAGGCGACCTAGCCGGAGTGCGGGAGCTGGCGTCGGACAGTGGTGCGAGTCGGAGCGGTGCGTCGCAGACGTGCGAGCGGTGCCCCAAATGCGGTGCGGTCACGACTCTTGAGCCAGTTGCAGCGACCTCGTCGGTCGGGTCCGGTTGGTTCAGTGAAGCGATGCGATGCGAACTGCGGTGCCCACAGGTCACGGTGCAAGCAGCGGCTCGATGTTGGCGGCGTCGGACGTCGCCCACGGTGAGACCAGGGTTGCGATGCGAAGCGGGGCGATGCGGTCTGCGGTGCAAACAGGTCACCGGCCAGGGATGGATTCGGTTGACGGAGTCGGTTGCAGTTCCCTTCCTCTGTGGCAACTGAAACAGCGTTCCAGAAGCGGTACCCAGAGGCTTGTGAAGTCTTTGCAGTCCCTGAGACTTCTTAACAGGAGGCCAGCTCGGTTCCAGGCCCTTGGAGATACTCAGCACAAGTTTGTAGAAAGTTCAGTCCAGTCCTTTCACTGCCCAAGGCAGAAGCAGCAGCTGCAGGCCAACCCAACAAAGCAACAACACAGCAAAGGGGCAGTACTCCTCCTGGCAGCTCTTCCAGCTCTTCGTCTTGGCAGGTTCCTTGATTCCAGCGAGATCTAAATTCATGGGGTCAGGGCCCCAATATTTATATCCCAAATTCCTTTGTTCTCTGAAGGCAGAGAGGCCTTTGCCTAGTCCAAACCAGTTCTGGAGCACTTTGTTGACAAGTCTCCGTCCCTTCTTTCAGTGAGTAGGCCAGGGACATCAGACGCACCACAGGAGGTGGAGCCAGCATTGTGGAGGGAAGGCACTGTCCTATTCAGGGCCCAGGTGCGACCCCTCCCACCCATCTACATGTAGATCTTGCTATTCAGCCCTGTGCTGACTCACCCTGTCTCCTGGCATCCCCCAGCCCCTGTCACTCACATTCCAGACAAGGAATACACAACCTCGCAGAGGCAGGCTTGGATGGTTAGACAAGAAAATACCCACTTTCTAAAAGTGGTATTTTCAAACACAGAATGTTAAAACCAACTTCACTAAAAGATGCATTTTATCATTCTGAGTCCAGGCATACTAAACTCGAATTTCTACCATGTTCCCGGGGTCAGTTAGGATTATATACTGTAATAATCAAAACCGCCCGTTCTGGCCGAGGGGAACAGGTAGCCTTGCAATAGTGAAAAACGAACTAGGCTGTAATTCACTATCAGGACATGCCGCACACACCAGGGCATGTCCTACCTTTCGCATACAACGCACCCTGCCCACAGGGGTACCTTGGGCCTACCTTAGGGGTGACTAACATGTAGCAAAGGGAAGGTTTAGGGACTCGCAAGTGTGTGCACTTGCCAAGTCGACATGGCAGCCCCAGGCTGCGCACAGGCTCTGCGTTGGCAGGCCCGAGTTACACTTTACGGGCTGTTTGCGTGGGTGGCACAATCCAGTGCTGCAGCCCACCAACAGCATTTGGTCTATAGGCCCAGGCACTCGCAGTGCACTTTACAAGGGACTGACAGATAAACCAAATAGGCCAATCATGGAAACACCAATCCATAACACATTTTATACAGGAGCACTTGCACTTTCCCACTGGACCGCAGTGAGGAAAGTGCGCAGAATCATCACACCAGCAAAAACAGAGTCAAAACCGGGAGGTCAGAAAGCAAAAAGTCAGGGGAAACACGCCAAAAGATGCCAAGTCTAACAATGGTCATCATGTGCGAGCTATTTTGCAGAAACTGCTTGACCACCAGCTGTTTGTGAAGTTAGAAAAATTTGTTTTTCACTCCACTCAGGTGGAATTTTTGGGGTTTGTTTTTATCCCCTGAAGGTGTGTCGATGGATGAATCCAAAGGAAAGCAATCACAGATTGGCCGTCTCCTCGTAATGTGAAAGAAATCCAAAGTTTCCTTGGGTTGGCAAATTTCTACAGACGATTCATTATCAACTTCTCTGAAAAAGTATCTCCCATTACGCAGCTTTTAAAAAGAAGGAGAAATTTGTTTAGAGTCCAGAAACTGAGGAGGAGTTTCAAGATTTAAAAGATCTGTTCACTTCAGCTCCCATCTTACAGCATCTGAATCCAGAGGAAACTTTCTTTGTCGAAGCTGATGCTTCCAATTTAGCAATTGGAGGCATACTGTCTCAAAGGCATAAGACCACAGGGCAGTTGCATCCTGTAGCCTATAGGTCTCGGAAGTTGTCTGCAGTTGAAATCAACTACTCTATTGCTGACAAAGAGTTGCTTGCAGTCAAAGATGCCTTTCAGGAATGGAGGCATTATTTACTAGGTGCTAGACATGAGGTCACTGTATTTACAGACCATCGTAATCTGCAATTTTTTAAATCTGCTCACACCCTGACCCCGCGACAATTGAGGTGGTCTCTATTCTTTGCTGATTATAATTTTGTTTTGACCTACAAACCCGGCTCAACCAATGGAAAAGCTGATGCCTTATCTCGCTTGAATGTAGGGGATCAGGTGGAAGCTATAGAAGAAGGACGCATCATTCCAGAGGAGAAGATCGTTGCCACCATTTGGTTTCTAGAATTAGCAAACCAAGATAAGAGAGTCTATGTCAGAAGAAGAAATGCTAGCTTGGAGACTGGAAGAGTCAGGTAGAGATATCAAGAATGGCAAACCATACCATCAAGGCAACTTATTTGTTCCTGGAGAAGAACTACAAAAGAAAATTATGGAGCATTTTCATGATGATTTGTTGGCTGGCCATAAGGGTGTTAAGAAAACTTCAGAATTGACTAAACGTGAATTTTGGTGGCCTGATTTAGATACTCAGGTGAGACAATATGTGGCTTCCTGTGAACAGTGTGTAAAAGGGGAGGCTTCAAGACAGGCCCCACAAGGTTTACTTTTGCACTTGCCAATAGCCCCATATTCGTGGCATACAGTTTCTATGGATTTTATTGTAGACCTTCCCTCTAGTCAGGGTTATTCCACCATTTGGGTATTGGTAGATCATTTCTCGAAAATGAGTCATTTTATTCCCTTAAAGTCCATTCCCAATTCTGCTCAACTGGCCACTCTATTGACCCAACACATAGTAAAAGCTCACGGAATTCCCAAGGTTGTCATCTCTGATCGGGGCCCTCAATTCATCTCTCGCTTCTGGAGGGCCTTTTTGGGGAGATTAGGTGTGGACTCTCGATTGTCTTCCAGCTTCCATCCTGAAACCAATGGTCAGACTGAGAGAGTCAATCAAGAACTGGAACAGTATTTACGCCTTTACTTGATGGATCATAAAGGGGATTGGCCTGATTTGATTTAGGCGGCAGAATTTGCGTATAATAACGCAGTTCACTCATCTACAGGTTATTCCCTGTTCTTTTTTAATTCAGGCAGGCATTCAAACACGTTAGTGGGTAAAACTGAGAGTGAAGTCCCTGCAGTAGAAGAGGTAGTGGGTGAGTTACAAAAGGCCTTTCAAACTGCTACTCAAAATTTAGTGAAAGCGAAGGAAGCCCACAAGAAACAAGCAGATAAGAAAAGAAGAGGTAATCCTGTGTTTGATTCTGGAGATGAGGTTTGAATTCCCACTAGGAACATGAGGTTAAAAGGGAATCGGAAATTCCAACCTAGATTTGTGGGTCCTTATGTAGTTGACAAGATGGTGAATCCTGTTAGTGTCAAGATCAGGCCCCCCACTAATGTTAGAATGCATTCAGTTTTCCATGTTTCTTTAGTCAAGAGAAATCCGCAAAACTTGAGGAAGAGTCACCCACCAGCACCAATTCAGAGTCAATCAGGAGAGGAATTTGAGGTTAAACGTATACTTGATTCCAAGTTGAAGAAAGGAAAGATTTTCTATTTAGTGGATTGGAAAGATTTTGGGCCAGAAGACAGATCTTGGGATCCTGCTTCTAATGTTCATGCCCCCAGATTAGTACGAGAATTCCATAAGACTCACCCTCACCGACCCAAGGAGGGAGGAGGAGGGGCTTTGGTAGGGGGTACTGTCAGGATTTGCCAATCTAAACGCACATGTCCCTTTCTGTTTGGTTCATGGCGAAGGAAGAGGGTTCTAACCTACCCATGGAATCGGCTGCGCCGATTCTCACTTTGATAGTTTCCAGCTGTCCCCCGCAGTCTTTAATGGTGGCCGTTTCAGGTTATTTTCCTCTTTGGAGTTAGCTCTCAAGTATTGGGCAGTTCGTAGTTGGAGGCCAGGTGTTCGCGCTCGTGCGTTATTAGCACAGCGCACTTCAACTGTCGTTTTGAAGCGTTCGGATGGGTATTGCATCCGCGCTTCAAGTTTTTCCTCAGAGTTTAGTCAGGGGAGGCTAGGTTTTCGTGTCTCCACCTGACTCCTTCAGCAGCAGAAGATTTAGCAGGAACTTGCGGTTCTTCACTCAGTATTTATTGGAATCCAACTCAGAACATTTTGGCATGCTTGTGAGTTTTTCGAGTGAGAATGTCTTTTCCTTTTCACAAGTAAGTGCATTTAGCTTTGATATCAGCGCGCTCACGTTTTCAACTTTCATTGAAGAATTCTCACTTCAGCTTCAGTTTAGCGCGCTTCTATTTTTGACTCAGACCTTTTCAAGAGCATTGTTTTTAGTTAGCTCTTTAGCCAAAGCTACATTGCAGTTTGGTGTTCTTCGTGGGACAAATATATTTTGGCGCAGCCTGGCAGAGTCAGTTCTTTTTACAGGCAGCACCAGTGTTTAGTTTCTTCATTCTTCCTACAAGCGCTAAGTCTGATGTTTGAACTTTAGCATTTTTTTTGCTGTGAACTCTTCTACTAGCGCTTTGTTATTTCTAAAGTTACCTGCTCTAAAGACTCTATATCAAGACTATAGACTGAAGACGTTTTCTGGCAGTAGTGTCATCTTTAATTTACATCTGTGTATGTAACAATATATATATATATATTTTACTTACCATCAACCATTGTCTTCAGCCACCTACTAAGAAGGTCAGAGGTTTACAAGGACTATTAACTGACTAATCTAGATACTAACTCAACCGCATTATAAGAGAGAAGCAATACACTGTGAAGGTTAAGGTAGGAGACACGATAGGGTTGAGGGTTAGCAGTAGTGGAGGCATAGGTAATTGGGGAATGTTTTAATGTTGTGTTTTGTGTTTCAGATGCCTTGCTGAGTAGTGAAGAATTCTTAAAACAAAAGAGCGGTAGAGGCATAGCAGTGGAGTCTCTCTTTAATCCCATCCCCCTTTCACCCTCTCTACTGGCAGTGGATTTCAACATCCGTTCTCAGTGGGGTGTGGGATTTGGGGAATAGTCGTCTGCTCCTGTGGAAGATCAGGTTTTAAGGTGCGTAGTACTTGACAGCATGCCAGTGTTTCTCATTGGAACACCCAGGGCCCGGTTCACAAAGGTAAACTCACACTTTTGCGTAAGTTTAGTACTTTTCGATATTCACAAAGGTAAATTTGGACCAAAAGTCTAACTTTACAACTTTTCTGTGTTCACAAAGGTAAACTTAGAAGAAAAGTCTAACTTTACTCTTTTTGATATTCACAAAGGTAAGTGACTACTAGTAAAGTTAGACTTTTGTCTAAGTTTCTTTTGTGAATACCCAAATTAGTAAAGTTAGACCTTTAGTCTAAGTTTACTTTTGTGAGTACCGAAAAGTAGTAAACTTACCCAAAAGGGTAAGTTTACCTTTGTGAATCGGGACCCAGCCTTGCTACAGTGAAAATAGCTTTTATGTGCTAGTCACTGTAAGGACATTTAATATTAAGTTTCTACTTGTCCACCTTTTAAATATAATGCACATTTTATATTGGCTATGAGGCCTTCTTAGGAGTGACTTGTTAATATTGAAAAGGAAGGATGAGACCTGTCAAAAGTGTTTATTTTGATAGGTTGAATTGCAGTTTTTAAGCTGGTACAGCCAGGCTATAATGGTACTCTTAACACCATGTTTACACTGTCACTGTAGTGGATGGCCTCATAGGTGCTGCAGTCTACTAGTGACATTTAACTTACAGGCCCTAGGCACACTTTGTGCCCTATAGGCAAGCTAAATATGCTAATAGTTAGACCCAGGTATCTGTTACATTTTTGCCCACGCTAATTGTGCAAGTTCTTTAAAAGTGTTTAGGTAGTTTGCTTGGATATTATTATGAATTTCATATTTCCCCAGATTGATCCAGAAGCTTGTTCAAATTCAGCTTTTAATGACATCAGGGCTGGAAAAAGTAACCTCTGGTTCTGGAAGAGTGAGCAGCACCTCATCTGCAAATTGGCTGATCTTATTTTTCGCCCATCCAAATTTCATCCCACCAATTCTGGGGCCACCTTTGATAGCGCAGGTCAGGGATTCTATAGTTAATGCAAAAAGAAGCAGAGATAAAGGGCAACGCTGCTCTGTGCCTCTTCGCAGCCGTACTTCTTCAGAAGAGATGCCATTGACTCTTACCCTAGCAACAAGGGCACGCTAGTTCAGCAGAATCCATCATCTAATTTTGGGAAACATCTCGAAAACTGATAGAACATTTTCAAGAAAACCCCAACTCACTTTTTTTCTTACGTCAAGCGTCACCAGTGCAGTTGTGTCTCCTTCAGTTTTGCTTTTTCTATTAGACATTCCACTGTTTTGATGTTATCGGAGCGCTGATTACTCTGAATAAAACCTATCTTTTCAGCCCAACTAGTGTGGGGACCACCTTATTCAGTATTTTGGTGGTGATTTTGGTGAATATCTTTATGTCAGAGTTTAAAAGTGCTATGGAGCAGTAGGAGGCACTGCCCTCCTTGTTTTTTTCCTTGTCTTCCTATCAATACAATGTCTGAGCTGCACATTGTGAAAGTAACATCTTCATGGTCCATAAAGGAATTAAACAGTTGTTCTAAAAGTTGATGCAAGAGATCTACATTATCCCTATAAATGCCAGTGGAATGCCATCAGGGCCATGGGCTTTATAAGGCTTCACCAATTTTATGGCCAACAGAATCTCTTGTTTTCTAGGGGCTTTTTCAACTTCTGCACCCATGGAGACTCAATGATGCTGTTGATCATCCGCACCCATAAGAATTTCCCACGCACACCTGGTTTAGCTCCATAGGGCTTTTGGTAAAATCTGGCAAATGCTGATCGTTTGCCTGTCTCATCTGATATGAGTGTTTCCTGTGTATTTTTGACTTGTGCTTGATGTGATTTGGTTCTCTCAGCCTGCAACTGCAATGTAAAGAATCTAAATAATCAAACATGAAACCCTAATTCTAGAAGATCTGGCATTAACCTTTTCTTTGTCTCTGTTTGCGGTCATGATTGTAATTCAGAAAAGCTTTCCTTTGTACATGTCTTCACTTGTTTATATGTATGAGAAGGGAAACAAGCATCACTACACCTGTCAAAGCTATGTGCTTTATATTACATCTGTTTAGCCTATGCCACTAAATGCATTGCCTAATGTTTATGGGAATATAGGAGATTAGTTGTATTAACACTCAGAGACTCGTCATGCCATATAGTCAACCATGTTGGAGTTTATTAGGGATTCTGTATTGTCTGGAGCCTTCTCATGAATTCGGTGGTGGTTCCTGCATAAAATGCATTGCCGTAGTCCAGCTGGCTGGTAATTAAGGCTTGTGTGATTGTTTTTCTCGTGCTGATGGGGAGCTGTTCTAATGATTCTTTGGAGCAAGCGGAGATTATAGAAGCAGGCGGAGGAGACTGTGTTGATCTTTTGTTTCATGATCACTTTGCTGTACAGGATAATTCCGAGGTTGCAGGCGTGGTCTTTTGGCATGGGAGTGGGTTTGAGTTTGGCGGGCCACCAAGTGTTGTTCCAGAGGAAGGTGTGGCTGCCAAAGGTGAGCACTTCAGTCTTGTCAGTGTTGAGCTTCAAACAGTTGTCCTTTATCCAATCTCCGACATTGGTCTTAGTGGTGGTGGAGTCTGCTGAGAGCGAGATATGAAGTTGAGATTGTGGGTTCTGACGATGTTGGCTAGAGTCTTTATATAGGTGTTGAAGAGGGTGGGGCTTAGGGATGAACCTTGAGGGATGCTGCAGATGGTGCTAATGGGTTTTGAAGTAAAGAGAAGTAGGTGGATTCTCTGCGTTCGTCCCGTGAGGAATGATGTAATTCACTTGAGTGCATCTCCCCTGCTCCCAATGTGGTGCAGGCTCTTGATGAGTGTGTGGTGGGATACGGTGTCAAAAGCTGCAGAGAGGTGGAGGAGGATCACAGCAGCTGATTCTCCCCTGTCAATCAGGGTGCGGATGTCATCAGTGCCAGTGATCAGGGTGGTCTTGGTGCTGTGATTGATGCAGAAACTGGATAGGGAGGACTCTTGCAGGTTGTTTTTCTCCGGGTGTTTAGTGAGCTACCAATTGATGGCCTTCTCCAGGACTTTGGTGGGAAAAGGGAGCAGCGAGATGGGGCAGTAGTTCTGGAGTTCGCTCATGTCGGCGGACGGTTCCTTGAGTAGAGGTGTGACTTTTGCATGTTTCCATGCATCCGGAAAGGTGGCTGTGGCGATGGATGCTTTCAGCATGGTGGTGAGCTGGTGACTGATCTCATTGCTTCCCAAGTTTAAGAGGTGGTGGGGGCAGGTGTCCGTGGGTGCTTCAGAGGGAATGGAGTTCATGATGGCTAGGGTGTTTGGTGTGGTAAGCTGTTGCCATGCAGTGAGTCACTGGATAGGGAAGCTTCCTTTGGGAGAAGTAAGCTGAGGAGGTCAGTGGGTTGGGGCTCAAAGTTCCTGTAGATGGTGGACATCTTGTTGTGGAAGTGATTCGCTAGAGTGTTGCAGAGTTCCTGTGAAGAAAGAATCATGTTCTCAGTAGCTGTTAGGCAGGAGAACTCTCTGGCAATGCTGAAGAGTTCCTTGGTGGGGTTGGCACTTGCCTCGATGGAGTGTGCAAGGGTGTTCTGTTTTGCACCTTTGAGTCGTTGGTGGTATTCATTGAGGGCTGACTTGAATGTGGCTCGGTCTGTCACATCTTTATTGGTGCATAATCTTCTCTCCAGTTGTTTGCAGCTGTGTTTCATAGTACTGAGTGGTGGTGTGTACCAGCTTGCTTGTTTAGTAAATCTGTGGGCTTTAGATGTTTTGATGGGGCGACTAGGTCGGCGGCATTGTTCATCCAGGTGTTGAGGATCTGAACTGCTTCTTCCAGGTTGGTTGCGGCATCAGGCTGGGTGGTGTTGAGGGCATCCATTCATTAGGTCTGTGTCACTTTGTTCCAGGTGTGGAAGGAGGTATTGGGGTAGGGTCCAGTGTGTGCCCTGCTCTGTGTGTCTGGTGTGTGACCAGCTGGGTGAGGCTGATGTTGTTCATTTGTTCCAGGAGGTTGGCAGAGTTAGTGTCTGTCAGGTCACCCAGGTGGAAGTTGAGGTCCACGAGGAGGATGTACTGCTTGGACTTGATGGCAAGTAGGGCGATGAAGTCTGTGATGGAGTCGCTGAGGCCAGTGCGTAGTCCTGAGGGTCTGTATATGAGGGTGCCTTTGATGGTTGTATTGTTGTCGGTGTGGAGTTGGAAATTGAGGTGTTCAATGACCAGTGTGGTATCGTCTTCGCTGGTGGTGCAGTGGATTGTTTCTTTGTGGAAAATGCCTCCTCCATGTTTGTTGGTGTGGTCCCAGTGTGTCATCTTGTAGGCGTTGTGGTGGTGATGTTGGGGGTAGCGGAGGGGGTCATCCAGGTCTGCGTGATGAAGGTTACGTCGGGGGCGAGAGTGGAGATGGTGTCCCAGACTTCGGTGGCATGTTTCCAGAGAGCTCTGGCATTGATCAGGAGGCATCGGAGTGGTTCTGGGTTGGTCTTGGTCAGCGAAGTGGGAGTGGCGCTGGTTTCTGTGATGGCGGGTGGTCCTACATTGCAGGTGAAGGGACAACTGTGGCAGGTGAATGGTCCTGCTGTGAAAGGAGGAGATGCTAGGCCACCGTTGTTTTGGCAACTGGTAACCAGGGCTCAGAGATCTGCAGTGGAGTATCTGCATGTGTCCAGAGGGCCAGGTTCCTGAAACTGGGTGCGGTCCAGGCACAGACTTCAGCACGCTGTCAGCGTGTCCTCGTGACCAAGGATCAGGCTGCAGGCACCAAATGATTAAGACAAGAAAATGCCACCTTTCTAAAAGTGGCATTTTCAGAACTGTGAAGAAAAATCTGACTTTACCATGACAAGATATTTTAATTACAATTCTTTAAACACCAAGCTCAACCTCTCTATCTGCTCCCCATTGGAACTTGCAGCCTCTTAAATGTAATAAGGTACATTCAATGTTATGGCAGTAGTCAAAAACACATTTTAGAGGCTTTTACTACCAGGCTATTTACAACTTAAAAGCACATGCCCTACTTTTTGAATACTCTGCACCCTGCTGTTCAGGGCCTACACAAGAGGTGACATATGTATTAAAAAGGATGGTTTGGGCCTGGCAAAAGGTTTATTTGCCAGTTTGAAATGGCAGTTTAACACTGAACACACAGGTTGCAATGGCAGGCCTCAGACATGTTTAAAGGGCCACTCAAGTGAGTGGCTCAATCAGTGCTGCAGGCCCACTATTGGCATTTAATTCACAGGCCCTGGGCACATCTAGTGGAGCTTTACTAGGGACTTACAAGTAAATTACATAGGCCAATGGGATGTAAGCCAATTGTACCATGCTTTAAGGACAGAGCACAAGCACTTTAGTACTGGTTAGCAGTGGTATATTGTGCAGAGTCCTAATGCCAGCAAAAACGAAGTCACCAAAGCAGGAGGATGGAAGGGGGGCGTGGCCAAGCACCTAAGATGGCGGACGCATTTTGATTGCGCTCCGCATCCTATCCCCCGGTTATCCTGTGCATCCTCGCTAATCAACAGCCTTTACTGACCTTATGTGCGCGTAAGATGTGCACGAAGGTCCGCTACATCCAGTGAGGGCTTCCCGGATCCTGGAGACAGACGACAGCGGTGCCCCAGAAAGAGCGGCCTGTTCCCTCATGGGAGTCTGACCCCGACCCACTTCCCGTAGCAAAGACAGAAGACCCGCTGCTGATGCCACCTGCGGCGGCCCCCATGAGAGACCCGCAATTGCAGTGTGGGATGTGTCCAATGCTGGGTGCCCCCCGGGGGGAACGACTCATGGCTGGAGGCGGCCTGCGGAGTGGCGAGGGCCTGCCGTGACCCCTGGCCTGGCCTGCTGCATCGCGGGCTGCGGCCGACTGCTGCTATGCCTGACAACAGCTGGCGGAGTGACTACGGCAGAGGTAGGCCTACACGGCGTACTTGCGGCATCCACCCTGCGAGCGGGGGCCACGAAGGTCGGTCGGGCCTAGGGCCTCCACACGGACACAACAGGGAGGTGATTGCGAGGCCTGGCGAAGACCGTGCCTGAATCGAGGTGGCCCCTGGGGGGAACGCTCCACAACTGATGGCGCTCCCGCCCTTGAGCGGACGCAGCAAGACTCCGACCTCCCGGGCCATCGGCCGGGGGATCGCCCGGAGGCCACGTCAGGGCCCGAGTGGGGTGTCCTGAGAGACTCCGCATCTGTGCCACAGTGAGAGGTCCCTCAGCAAAACCCCCAGAGCACCGGAGCCCACGCGAGTTTGCTCCTCGCCTGTGGGGACCTAATCCACGGCTGTTTCTCCTCCCGCTCCCCCCGTTGTGGCCTCTGCAGTGGTGCAGTGTGCGACAGGGCCCGCGCTGATGCCGCTGCACCCGCCATACCGCTCGCGGCCGGAGCACCGTGGATCTGGCCTTACCTGGAGGTGGGGGCCTGCCGGATCTGACCCCCTGCGGGATTGACCTTTGAGGGCAGCTGCGTAGGTGTGTTAGCCCACGCAGCGGCCGAGCGGGCCACTGTGCGCTGCCCCTGGGCGCGGTGGGCCTGTGGTCGGAGGGATCCCGAGGATAGCAGAGACGGAGAGGGCCCTTACCCGGACCGAGAGGTGACATCCTGCGTGGTCCGCAGACACAGACAGCGACACAACAGATGAGCCTACGGTGGCACAGCATGGTTGAGGTGGGGGGACCAGGGGTCGGCCGGGCCTAGGCCTCCTCACCCCCTCCCAGGCACTGGGTGAAATAGTAAGAACTGACTGAGTGCAGTGGTGCGGGGTCCAGCGCGGGGGCCGGTTCGGGCCTACGCTGATCCTGTCTTTGTTGTGGAGGTTGCCCTCGGAGCCTGGGGGAGACTGGTCGGGGCAGGGGGGTTCCAGGGGCCGTTCGGGCCTAGTTCCTCCCTTCCAAGGCCTTGCCTGCTTCTGCCTGGCTGGGCAGTGACAGCGTTAACGACTTGCTGAAGTGGTACCTACTCCACCAAGCCCTCTGCTACAGCGGATGAGTGCTTGACTCATATAGGTATCCTTTGGAGCACGGTATATCCCTGTGTCGCTAGGAGGTGAGGAAGGAGGGCTGCGCAGTCCACTGAAATTAGACGTTTTTACCTCGCTCCCTATGCGGAGTGCCCAGCAGATCGTCATGGGCCGCTTACGTTCCAATATGCATCAAGAGGTCCCCTCCAGGGGCCAGTCCGAGGGAACACTCACGGCTTCGGGACCCATAGCAGGGGTGAGCCAGCAGGACATTGCAGCCAAACTGGACTCAGTCCTGACAGCGGTTGAAAAGATTGGCAATACGCTGGAACTGACACGCACCTCCCTAGAAGGCAGGATGGACACCATCACCTCCGACTTCACACTTCTCCGGGCAGACCAGCACAAGCTATCGGACAGTGTTTGCGATGCGGAGACCACTCTAGCAGACCTTCAGCCCCGATCTCGCAATTGCGCATCCACGCTACAGGATCTGTTGGACCGAGTGTGCACCCTAGAGGAGAAGGTAGACGACGCTGAAGGGAGGTCACGTCTCAATAATGTCCGGGTGGTTGGACTACTGGAGGGAGCAGAGGGACGGGACCCGGAGGTCTTCACGGAAACCTGGATGAGAGATCTGCTGCCCTCAGGGTTGCTCTCCCCGCAATTCATAGTGGAACGGGCCCATAGAGTACTGGCCCGCAAACCCCCTCCGGGAGCTCGCCCTCGTCATTTTTTGTTCCGCGTAATGAACTTCAGAGACAGGGATGTCAAACTGAGGAAAGTTGGCAAACACCCTGGCCCTAAAGTGCAAAATGTCACCGTCTCCTTCTTCCCGGACTATACTGCTCATGTTCAAAGGAGGCGAGCCACTTTCGGCGCAGTTAAGAAACAACTCCCGGATTTGGACCTCCGATTCTCTCTACTCTTTCCCGCCCGCCTTCGAGTTATCAGGGATGGTAACACCCGGTACTTTGACTCCCCCTCAGAGGCTTGGGACTGGCTCGAAGAGAATGGGCTGGCAACGACGCCCAAACCAGCAGAGGAGTCACGTACACCTGAGCGACCCCGCCGTGGCAGGCATAGAAGGAAAGGCAGAGATGCGCGATCGCTCGTAACAGCCCCAAACCCAGATCAGATCAGATTGGAACATCAGGGGGCATTGCAGACAGTAGCGGCCCTTCAGTCTACCAGATCGCCTTCACTTGCCAGTTCCGTTGGATCCTTGCCAAAGTCCGGAGACGCCGGCTCCACACCGGCGTGGTCAACTGACGCGGGCTTGCCTCCGCTACCGGACATTACCCCTCAAACTGCAGACGGCATTATTTGAACATATGTTGCCTATCACCCCCAAGTTGTCTCACTTTCATATGGGGCAGAGATCATAAGTTTACAATTGCACGCTAGCTCTTACTGATGCATGATGTACTCCTGGGACATGCCATACATAATTTTATGCCTGATGCTCTATCTCCTACATTACAGGGGTAAATAAGGGGGATGGACTTTGTACCCGCTTTCTCTATCCTCTTCCCCCCCTCCTTTCGTTATACTGGTGCTTCCCCCCTGAAGTCAAACGATGACGTTATTCTAGTTGCCATGACAATGCGAGCTTGTTTGGGTAGACCTCCACGTTGGGAGTTCGCTCTTATGCTGTTTCACGATGTTCAGAAGACACACAATATTATTTCCCCCCCACACGAGTTGCTTCGGTTAGAGACCTGCTGCCTCTGCATATACCCTTCCCGGGGCTGTTCATCACACACGGGGAGACACATTCTACAGGCCGGGCCCGCTGGCTTAGATCGTCACAATGACTAATCTCAATATTGTAACTTGGAACGTATGGGGCATTCACACACCCTCCAGGAGGTACGCCATATACGCTTACCTGCAGCGTAGAGCGACTAGCGTGACGCTATTGCAAGAGACGCATCTGACGAGTCTTGAGGCTGCCCGACTGCGTCGTCACTGGAAGGGCCAGATATATAGTACTAACTACTCATCCATGGCTAGAGGAGTGGTAATATGGGTCAAAGCGGGGGTTCCCTGGGAAGAGGAGGAAGTACTGATAGACCCAACGGGGCGGTATGTATTGGTGAGGGGTAGACTGAATGGCCAGCCTGTCTTGTTGGGATCCATATATGCCCCCAATACTGCGCAGGGCACCTTTCTAAACAATCTCTCGGAGGGACTGCTCCAGTGGAAAGAGGTCCCATGGCTCCTGGGTGGAGATTTCAATGATGTGTTGGATGTTTCTCTTGATTGCTCCTTTCCCCCCCTGAATCTCACTACAGCCTCCTCCAACACACAACTTTTACGAACCTGTATGGGCCATTGGACACTCTCTGATGTATGGCGAGAACGTCATCCGCATTCTCGAGTTTACTCTTTTTATTCCCCGGTTCATGACCTGCATGTGCGCCTCGATCGCATGTTAACATCCGCTGCTCTACTCCCTCTACACACATTCCGACCACAATCCACAAATAATGCATCTGGCCTGGGAGAAGCGACCGCCTCCGACCCCGGCCTGGCGATTGCTGACAGCAGCCTTGGAGGACCCTGTATTTCGAGGCTTGCTGGATACTGCGGTGGTCAGTTATTTTGAGCTCAACACGGCTTCTACAGACTCAACTCTGACTGAGTGGGAAGCTTTTAATGTAGTGGTTAGAGGTCACTGTCTGGGGCAGACTTGGAGTATTCACAGGCAGCTAGACACATCACTGTCAGCTATTGAGAGACAACTGCTCCAACTTGAATCGCGGACCGTCACTTGCCCGGACCAACAAGGGCAGCTGGATGATGCCCATACCGAAAGGAGAGCGCTACTAGAGAGACTGCGGTGCCATAATTACTTGGCGCACTTGGCCCGTTCCCACTCTACGGCGGACAAGGCCGGGAAGTTGCTGGTCTACTTATATGGCAAGAACATCCCCAGCGCCCAATACAGATGCTAATAGATGTTTTGGGACGCGAGCGAGTTACTCAGAAAGACATTCACGCAGTAATGACAGAACACTACGCTAGACTATATGAGGCCCGGCAGGTAGGAAACGCCCAAAGTGTGGAGTCATTCCTAGACACAGTAGAGCTGCCCACTCTCACAATTGATCAGCTCCTTACTTTGGACTCCCCATTGACAGAGGACAAAATAAGGGAAGCACTGCGATCACTGGCCTCCGGCAAGACACCGGGTCCTGACGGACTCCCGACAGAGTTCTTTAAGACATACGCGGAACATTTAGTACCGCGTGTACTCTCAATGTACACAGCAGCAATCTCGGACGGGATTCTGCCTTCGACCATGCGTACAGCTAATGTGGTCTCTCTGTTGAAGCCCGGCAAGGACCCCTCGTCCCCTGGTTCCTACTGACCGATCCAATACTGAGCACGGATTATTAAATTCTGGCAAAAATTTTGGCCAACAGGCTGGCTCCGCTTGTTCCTGACTTGGTACATTCCGACCAGAACGTATTTGTTCCCCACCGCAATACTGCTCTGAACATACGACGCTACTTTCGGGTGGCAGAGTACGCCCCTATTGATTGGCCTTGCTCGGGTTGCATGGTGTTGGACCTCGAGAAGGCATTTGATTCGCTGACTTGGAATTTCCTTTACGCCGTCCTGGCCCCCCTTGGATTGGGACCATACTTTATTAGTATGGTACGATTGCTTTACCACAGGCCAACGGTCCAGATTAAAATGGGGCCCTATATCTCGGATCCCATTCAGGTGCATCGGGGGACCCAGCAGGGTTGCCTGCTGTCTCCTCTTTTGTTCGCGCTAGCAGTGGAGCTGCTGGTGGCGCATGTCCGCACCCACGTTGACATGGGTATTATTCTAGGAGATGGCACACACTCTATATCATTATACGCGGATGACCTGCTGTTGTATGTCCGTGACCTTCACAACATTCCGCCCTCTCTTGATCAGGCCTTAAGTCATTTCGCACTAGCCTCGGGACTGCGGGTTAACGCAGCGAAATCTATTCTTTCACCGTTCCTACAGGAGACTCCTGATCTGGGATATGTCCTAGGGGGAACCCCAGTCACATGGTGCATAGATCCTTTTCAATATTTGGAGGTGTGTGTATACCGCACCGGAGCTGACCTATTTGACGGGAACATACTTAGGGCCACCACAGCAATTCAGTCACAAATGAGTTTCTGGAAAACCCTTCCGCTGGCAATCTCCGGGAGGATTGCTCTTATTAAAATGGTAGCCCTTCCCCGCCTCCTCTACTATTTCACCACTCTACCTATTGTTATCTCCCCTCCATTCTTCAGACAATCGGAAAAGGTTGTGAGGGACTTTATATAGGGGACATCACGGCATAGGGTGTCCATGGGAAAACTATATTTGCCCGCTGAACTGGGAGGACTAGCGGTGCCCAATTTTGAGCATTATTATTTAGCCTCCCAGCTGCAATGGGCTGCTAGGTGGCTTTCATCCCGATATTTAGCGGGCACAGCTTCATTACAACCCCCAATAGTGCACCATATGTTGCTACAGGTTTTTCACCCATGCACGAAGCCCAGACCCCCAGACACACTCCTACTCACCGTAGCCTATAAATGCTTTCATAGGAGCCTCTTCTTCACCAGAGCCACCACCCCATATTCACCCACTATCCCATTGCTAGGAACTCCGTGAGGGGACATTCCTACCACAGCTGCCGAGTTACGACACTGGGCCTCAGAGGGCATCCAAGACTTGGGAGATCTTTTCCAGGACAGCTCACTCATCCCATATCAGGAACTCATAGCAGAAGGGAATTTACGCCCTGGACAGTTTTTATTGCATCGAACACTTATAGCCTCGTTATCATCTAAGTGGGGTACACTTGCTCAGGAACCGCCCACACATCACACACTGCAATACCTCCATGTGATGGGAACCAGAAGGCACTTGACGCGATGGTTTGCATCCTCCATTCGTCAACATACGGAGGCTGATCTCACCCACCTGAAGCACCACTGGGAGGGTGCCTTGGGGAGGGCATTCACAGATAAAGAGTGGACTACTGTCCGGGGCAGCCCGACGTACATCCTGTGTAATCAGCGGTTTAAGCAAATCCAATTCTTTGTGTTACACTGAGCTTATCTCACCCCAGCTCAAATTAATAGGTACTTCCTCCGTACGGATACAGCCTGCCCTCGTTGCCGGCAGTTAGATGCCAACATTCTTCATATGCTGTGGCATTGCCCGGTCCTGGTCGAATACTGGAGCAATGTGACAAACACATTGGCCCCTTGCACATCTCGCGCTGTTCCACCTCGCTGGGAGGTGCATATATTACACCTATTTAGCAGGAATAAAAACCTTAGGGCTGCCACCCGTTTTCTAGATCTAGGTCTAATAGCAGCAAAACGCTTGATTACCAAACAATGGAAATCCCCTCAGCCACCTCACACATTAGCCTGGTGCAGATCTCTACTTAACTGGGCTAGGGCGGAGGGAGTGGTGCTGCACAAGTAAGACCTGCTTGGTATCCGCATGTTCCCCCTGGGGTCTCAATGGGACACTATGGTGTCGAAGTTACAGGAAATGGTCACTAACTCCGGGGAACCCCGGGATGATATTTAGGACTGACACCCACAGCCCATCCCCCCCTTGGTAGGAGTGTTGAGTAGCACCGACTTCCAGAGAGATATGACCCCCTTTTTTTTTCAGAATCCCGTTGTCATCGGGCCCTGATAGGGCTGGCTCTCCCAGTCATAGTAGGCACAGCAGCAGGTCTCATGCGACTCCCTTACCCCTCCTTGGCTTAAGTTGTCCTCCTTTTGTTGTACCCTTAGTCCACAGTTTGGCCTAAGATGCACCATGTCTGAAATGTCCACAAGCCGTCCAGTGGTAAGATTCTTAGGCACTGCTATGCCGCCTATGCAGGCGCTGTCATGAGACTCCTTTTAGCCTCTGTTGTACAGCTCATCTGTTCCTTTCTTTACAGTTGGGTACTGGATAATGTAACATTTGCAAACAACTACCCATGGTGTATAGGCATTGTTCTGGCTGTATGCTGAAAATGTGAAAAATGTTAATAAAAAGATTTAAACAAAAAAACCAAAGCAGGAGGATGGAAGGCAAAAAGTTAGGGGAGAACCACGCAAAGGATGCTAGGTCTAACACCAACATATTTGAAACCATTTAGTTACAATTTACTCATCAGTCAAAATATAAATGAACCTAAAGTGCCACAAGGAGGTAAGACACACTTGAAGAGTATTCATCATGAAAAGTTAACTTATTTTATCCAAGGTGTTAGTAATCTGCAGTGGTGGCTGGTGACATTTGAAAGTGGTGGGGCCTAAAAGTTGGGTATGAGTGTCACATCGGGAGCAAGCGAATCGCACAAGCACGATCAACAGAAAGGGAGTTTGGGGGATCTCCTCCGGAGAAAATTTTGAAGAAAACAGTGGCAAATGGTGCATTTAAAGAAAATTTGAGAAAGAAAGAAGGTTGATAAAGTAATTGTGAACATGTAGTCTTGAACTTTCTAAACACATTAAAAACTGCCACATATCTTTCTGCATTAAATATGTTCAACAGTTACTGTAGTGTGCAAATTGTACAGTACGCTGAAACTATGGAAATGTCGCACACAAGCAATTTGAAAACCCGCAGAAAGCAAATTTAATTGCTTCCAATGTGAATGTCACCATCAACGCTGGACATAACTGTCAATTAACACATAAAGAAAATACAGAAGGCAAATTCAGTGGCTTTAAATGTGAATGTCACCGACTGTGACCAGCTTTCCCTTCCTCAAGACTGTATGGCATTATTTAGGTTTACTTTCACTCTACACACTCCAGCAGGCAGCAATGACTGGGGAGAAAATATTTCAGCTCAAAATGTATGTCTTCACAACAATAAAACCAGTAATTTACACTTTTTGCATGGCTTTCAGTTTCAACAAAAAAGGAGTTCGGACAAATGCCAGTGCCAAGTTTTCATATAAATTAAATATCATCACTTTTCAAGATGCCTCAGGCTGCTCCATAGTATACAGTCTGTCACTCCTAGATCACAAACACATATCGTAAAATATATATATCTCAAAGGAAAGTGGGAGAATTAAACAATGTGATGTGGAGTCACCCTTGCGATAATTACCAATGAGGAATCAAAATATTTTTATCTAACCCCTTGTGCTCATCACAATATTTCCGATACACTCACAAGAAATGCCAAAGCTGTGTCAGCCTACAATAGCTAGATCTGTCCACCCAGAGACGGAACACATGTGATCACCAGATGAAAATATAACTGCCCCAAAACAAAACGTTTCACTTTATCTTACCAGCGTTTCCTTAAATTCCCTCGGGCTGTGCGCTCGTTTACCGTGGCTTTAATCTTTGAAAACAGTCTTAACATTACATGCACAAGTGAATGCGGACCTCGAGAAAGTGACGTCTTCCTGCAGCTCGTGGCAAGTGCTGGCCGTTCATAATCTCACGTAGCCTTTTAAAGTGCAGTTTTACATTATGTTAATCTCGCTGCAGGCGTTATTGTGATGTTTGCTTTAATGCCGTGGACTTTTTTGCAGGTTCCCGTGCACTGAGAAGAAAAAACTGTTTTCAGCTGTGCTGCCAGTTTATTCGACATTTTAAGTGAGCTTTTTATTTTCTTGTGGACATTTGGGTGCTGTTTTTTTCTCTCCTGAAGCTCGTAGTTTCACTGGAAATTCGATCAATATGTGTGTGTGTGTTTCTTGAAGAAATGTGGGGTTTTGTGGATGCAATCTTATGTTAATGAATGTGTTTAGGTGTCTTGTAAAGCGCTGTCAAGTCAACGTTCGATAACTTTGTAGCGCTGAAATTTCAGATCACAGTGCTGGTGGACAGGGCTTTCAGCTGACATGCATTTTCCCCGTGTCTGCTGGGAGATAATAGGGGACGCTAACCTCGGGATCAAATGCAACTTATGGAAAAGAACACAAAATGCACGAGAAATCGGAATTATGCAACATGAAGAGGCGAGAACAGAGACACAAAACCCTTTGCCGCTGAAAGACCGGCTTTATCTAAGCTTAGAAACGCAACAACAAAGTGACTGCAACTTCATAGCACGATTCCATCGGAGAATTCAGAAAATGGCCAGGCTTTTTATTTATCAGGGACATTTATCGGTCTGTTCGAAAAACTAGTAAACTACTGCACGAGAGAGATTTCTGTGCTGAAATGGAAAGGCGTGGGCTTTGCTGCATGTAGCTTGGATATAGACATTATCCAGTCGCGGCTCGTGCTCCAATACTCGCGGGGGGTGTTAGGGGTCGCGCGCAGCGGGGGAGATTAAAATAAAGCACCACCATAACCATTATTAAGAAAACTAAACTTACCGGATCCGCGCCGCCTCTGCTGCAAGTCCTCCTGGGCCGGGGTCCGGTTGGCGCCTTGGCAAGTACCGCCTGCTCTCAGCCAATCCAGACGCTGCTCCAGCAGCAGCGCCAGGATTGGCTTGAGCAGTAGTGCGCATGTTCTGTTTAGGGCTTAAAAATTTTTGCGACCAGCCCGAACATGCGCACTAGGCTGCTCTTTAGAAGAGCGGCATGGAACAACCCTCGCTCTTCTAATGAGCAGCCTAGTGTGCGCATGTTCAGGGCTGGTCGCAAAATGTTTAAGCCCAAAACAGAACATGCGCACTCTTGCTGTGCGCTCCGCCGACCACCTGTGACAGTGTGGAATCTGTGGATGTCAATCAGACACTCTGTGACTTGCAGCTGAACTCTAGTACTGCCCCGCCCCCTTCTAAGCCGACTGCCTCTGGCGGCCTGGGAATCGGTCCGGATACAGGCCAGCCGCCAGGATTGTACTGTGTGAGAGTTAGTGACGGCAACGCTCGGTGGGGCAACGCCCAAGCGCCCCAATGGACGCACCGCGCCTGGTAATCTGTGGTCTATGCCCCACCCCCATGTAGAATCATTGATATATTCCCACTTAATATAGTTTAGGCTTTAAAACCCTGGTAAGATGTCCTATTCATGTACCATCTGTCATGAATTAAATCCCATTTTCCCTGGGGGTACATGTCCATGCACACAATAGCTGTGAGACTGTATTTGGTCTCTCCCTTGCATTACTTGTGAGAATTAGATTAGTCACACCTCTGTCCTCAGTCAGTGACCTCACTGACACTGCCTTTCATCCGTCCTACCTGCTGCCAGGCTTCAGTCAACATTGCCACATCATTTTGTCAGTGTCTCTTGTGTAATCCTATAGGTTTCTCTCTTGATCTTTGTGGTCAACCAACAAAATTGGAGGCTCACCTGGCTCAGGGAGGGAGCCTAGGAGCCTCAAGCACTTATTTTTGCTAAGATTGAGAGGTGCACAGGTTAATGTTTTAATTAAGCACTGCCCTAGGATCTTCAGAGTAGGAAGGCTTAATAGGTGAACAGATAGGACAACTGACCCAGAGTAAATTGCTGCTTTTCCTACAAATCTACAAATGGCAATTCCACTGAAGCCCATTAAAACCTACCCATTACCGAGATATCATCAGCTCTGACTTGTACAGCTTAAGTCAAAGCAGCTATAACTCTACCATATTAGCTGTATAATGCAAATGGCATATTCATTCTCACTAGAACAACCCTCTTTAAACAGATGCAGATCCCAGAGAATAAAACAAAACAGTAAAATCATTTCAAAAGACAGTTCTAAGCAGTACATGATAATCATTCTCCCATTAGCACTTCTAGACTTGTGTTCCATAAATGAAGGTCACTGCATGAAGATAACCACATGCAGACACAGACTTTCTTGCTGGATTGGAAGAGAAGAGTTCCGGGAGATTCAATGCAGATGAGGTATCTACTAATTTGAGAGTGGATGTGTGTGTGCCTGTACATGCAAGAATTTACATAATTCTTTGTGAATTGGGAGCCTATAATATCACACACGATCAATGTGTAAAGGTAAAGACACAGAACTCCATCATTCCTTTTTTATCATGTACCATGTTAGACCTGTCAGCCGTAGGATGGTGTTCCCCCAAACCTTTTGCCTCACCTCCTCCATTTTTGTTGTACTTATTTCTGTCTGGCCTCTGTGGACTTTAGCACTGTTAATCAGTGCTAAAATGTTTATGCTCTCTCCCCTAAAACATGGTTATATTGGCTTATACCCAATTGACATAGTTACTTTACTTATAAATCCCTTGGAGAGTGCTATGCCATATACCCAAGGCCTGTAAATTAAATGCGACCAGTGGGCCTGCAGCACTCATTGTGCCACCCACTTACGTAGCACCTTAAAACACGTGCCAGGTCTGCCATTGCAGCCTGAATGTAATTTTAAACTGCCATGTCAGTTTTGCATTAAAACCCTCTTGCCAAGCCTTAAACTCCCCTCTTATTACATGTAGGATACCCCTAAGGTAGGTCCTAAGTAGCCTATAGGGCAGGGTGGTGTGTAATTAAAAGATTGGACATGTACTTTTAGGTTTTACTTGTTCTGGTAGTGAAAAACTCCTAATTTCGTTTTTCACTTCTGTGAGGCTTACCCCTCCCATAGGATAACAGTGAGGATTCCTTATTACATTTAATAAGCTATACTTTCAAATTGGGAGCAGGTAGTTAAATCATGTTTTTTGTCTTTTGAATTGTGTTAAAAAGCCCTTTTTAATGGTAAAGTCTGTTTTTTAATCACAATTTTTAAAATGCCACTTTTAGAAAAATTTGCATTTTTCTGTCTTTTTGTGCTATTAGCCTAGCCTGGGTCACATGACTGGGTGTAACTGACAGTTAGACTTTATGAATTCCTCCCAGACAGTCACAAAATGGAGGGATTAGGTGTGCCTGAATAGGCCATCTGCTGGCAGGATAGGAAGGTGAAACTGAGCACAGCCCCACTTGTGACTGAATAGCCAGTTCTCTGCCTTCACACAAAGGGCCTAACAGCCTCACATTATCACTGCAGCCAGCTTGTAGCCAGGGCAGGGAGTCAGAAAAATTCCATGCACTTCAAAGCCGCTATCTGGAAGCTTCTTTCACCTTCCAGAAGGAGGGCAGCAGGGTATAAAAATAGGACCTCAGACACCAACTCTTCAGTACACTTCTTTGCCAGGAAAGAAGGACTGTTGTGCTGCTGTGAGGACTGCCACTCTGATGGACTGCTGCTCAAAAGGGCTGCTGCCCTCCTGGATTGCTGCCCTATTGCCCTGTTGCCCTGCTGTTCTGCTCCCTTCTGCCTGGGTTCAAGGACTGGATCTTCATCTGTCCCAGGATCTTCGGAGTGACTCACAAGGGCTAGTTGACTGGCCTCCTGTTTAGAGCTAAAGGGAAACACATGTCTTACTCCATCTTGAGCCTTAACCTGGACCTAGCCTGAGTGAGTCCTGACCCTCCAATTGGTGACCCTCCATTCCTAGCCCCCTAGAAGTGGTGCTAAAGGTACGCAGTTAGCCAAAATCCAAAAGTGAGTACTCACCTGTTCACCTGAGGAGCATCGCCAGTCAGACTGATTTCGCGGCTTCTCCCACTATGTTCTTCTCCATAGCAGCTACTCCTTTTCAGTGGTCCTTTGCCAAAGGGGTATCTGGCCTTGTAGAATGGTCTTCGGCTACATCCCTCTCCCTTATCCAGCTGGAGATTTTCCACCTTCCATTTCTGAGACTAAGGGCCTGATTACGATGCTGGTGGATGGGTTACTCTGTCACAAACGTGACGGATATTTTGTCTGCTATATTACAAGTTCTACAGGATATAATGGACTTGTAATACAGCGGATGGGATATCTGTCATGTTTGTGACGGAGTAACCCTGTGCCCCAAGATCATAATCAGGTCCTAAATCCGAATGTAGAAATCCTCACTGCGGTTTCAACTCAAGGCTATCTGACAGAGACGCCCCCTCCCCGGACACCTCCTGCAGCCTTACCCCGTTGAACTTTAGCATCTTAGAACATTTTTTTCAGACATTTTTTTAAGTTCAAAGGTAAGAGCTAAACGGACCCAAACCACTTCGTGTATCTGAACTGTGCTTGTTGCAAAGTCAACCTGTGTGCCCTGTGCACCCCCATTTTTTGCTGACTGGTACTGGTGGTAACTGACTCTGATGTCCCTGGACTCTGTCTAACTTGGCCCGGGGCCAGTGCTTTGTTGAAAATAAAGTGAAAACGCATACATACATGAGGGTACACTATATATTAGGGTACACTTATAATTGGCCTGACCTACCCTATAAGTCCCTAGTATATAACATGGCATGGCAGTTTAGAAGCCAGCTGCACTTTCTGCACTTGCATGTGTGCACTGCTGAGAGCCTGAGGTCATTTTAAAAGCAGCCCTGTGTTGCAGCACTGCTTTTGAATGTAAATTGTGCACAAACTCGACTTTGGTGGTAGAGGCAGTTAAAAAATTATAAACTACAATATTTTGTCAATTTAGTTACCCACAGCATATTCCCCTACGTGTCCTAGAGGTGGGGGTCATGTCATTATAAAGAGGGCCCATAAAAGATGTTTTATGTGCCCTGGGGATAGAGAAATTGTCCATTTCACTTTCCCCATTGTAGTAAAGTGACTCCCAAAATCGATGTTGTTTCTAGGAGCACTGTGGAGTGAGGATCTACACTAGTTTTGCATATTCAGGACCCCTAAAATCTCCCCTAGGTGTCCCAGGGGTGGGTGGTCATGTAACTATAAGCAGGGCCTTTATAAAAGATGTTTTTTATGCCCTGGTGATGGAGAAATTGCACATTTCATTTTCCCCATTGTAGATACCTAGCCTCATAGGATAACATTGCAATAGTTTATGAATGCATAACTATTGCTAGGAATTAAAGTCAAATATCATTGAAGGACTTAGGAGAGTGGCGCTGATAAATCGAACAATATGCGATTGTTGAATTTATCCTAAAATGTACAGAAAATAAGTTATAAGTCTTTCTTTCCTGGAAGCCAAAATTCTGCCTTCCTGTGGTCTCCCCTGATTGGTCAGAGTTAACAGGATTAGCCAGGCTGCTTTAATGAAGTGATAAGTGGCTCACACAGAGAGAGGCTATCTGTTGGAGAGAGCTCTGCTACATAGGAATGCTAGAGCAGGGAGGAGGGGTCGTAAAGCATGAGCTTCAAAGGAGGAATGGGACAGGCAGAGAATTCCAGGTCCATCTACCCACCAGCCCCTCTGACCTAGCCAGATGGCAGGCGTAAGGCAGGAATTTGCAGATGGTAGGGGGAGGAGAGCTTTGGAAATGTGCCATACAGGAGGTTGGTTTAACTAGTTTTTGCTCCTCTGCTGAGATCTCAGCCATACTGAATTTTGGAGGAATAGTGCTTTCTGGTAGAAGATCATCCCCCGCTTTGGAGGAAGTAGTCATGCTCTGGGGTGTTGCCCTGCACCTCATTGGCCAGGAGTGCTCTCCTGCTTGTCAAACCAGAGAACATTTAATAGGTGTTTGTGAGAGGAGCCGAGCCTCTCAGATCTGCTGCTTGAAACTAAGAGAAGAAGGATTGCCAAGCTGAACACTTAATTTGCACAATCAGGCCCTGCATTCTGATTGACTGTGCCTGCTGCATTATCTGGAACTACAGCCCTTTGGATGTACCTTGCTTCAAGAGGAATAAAGAGTTGACTCCCTGCAAGCTACGGGTTAACAAAACACACCTGCATCAATTCCACCAAGAGTCCCCTCCCTGGTGTGCATCCAGTGGACTTTTAAAGGTTTTGGCCAGGTGAATTGTGGGAATTGTGGTCCCAAACTTTTAAGGACCATCTTGGAGCTTCCAGACCCTTGGATAGTGTTTTGGACCATTTGGACCCTCAAGTGGATCTTCAGGAAGAAGTTCCAGAAGTTTGGAGAAGTTTGGAACAACTTTGGAAAAAAGCTCCATAAGATGACTAAATGCTAGAAAGTGTCTATTCTTTAAAAATTCATATCTCCGGTTCCCTATATTGGCTGTTTGTCATTGTGGTATCATTTTAAAGATAAAAATGTTTCCTAGTTTTATAAATTGGTGTTGGATTTTTATTTTATGTTGTGTCTTAAATATTTACTGAATTGGTGTTTTTAAATGCTTTACCTACATGCCTCCTAAGCTAAGCCTGCCTGCTCGCAGCCAAGCTACCCAGGGTTAAGCATGGGAATAATTTATTGAGACCTGTACTGAGCCGTAGACTGTTTTAGTGACATTATTGCCGATGGTAGATGTATATTCACCAATACTAATAACCCACTTTCCAACATTTGGTGTTCAGCTTTGTGGATGAGGACTTGGGTTTAAGGGTGCACCTTTCAGTGAATGAATTAAGATTGTAGAAATCCTCTAAACTGTCTTAGAAGAGACTTTTGAGTTTTTAATTTTTGGAATTTAGAGTAAACTGATTTTTCATCCATTGTTTTCATGTTTCCAAAATTGTTCTAAGTCTGGAGGCTAGTTGTTGTGAACCAAAACTAGGGATACCATGGAGATGGACCTAGCTAAACTGACTAAACTCAAGATGGCTGAGCTTAGTATACAGTGTAGGCTTAGTGGGATGCCTGCATCCAACAAGATTAGGAAGACTGGATTGCTTAAGTCCCTGAAGGCCTGGGCTGCGGCAGTTGAGGAGATTCAAAGGTGGAAGAAGTAGACCCCCCCAATGTCACCCAGGAAGATGGTGGAGATGATGCCTCCTCCATTAGTTCCAGTGTTAGCTATGTAATTCCAGATGGTGGGAGGAGGGCAATATCCCTTACTCAGGAACCACCACTGTCCATTCCAGAGAGGCAGATTGATTCCCAATTAGCTTTAATAGCTTTGTATCAGAGGAAACTGGAATTAGCTAAGGAACAGTGGGAGAAGAAGAAGGCAAGAAGAAATGGTGGCAGTGATAATGATGAAGAGGTTGAGATGTCCAGTGGTGGGGAGCTTGACCACAAGCTTCCCAAACAGATAGTACCCAGGTATACAGAGGGGGATGACATTGACAAATGGTTGACTGCATTTGAAAGGGTCCTTAAAATGTGGGGGTCCACCCCAAGCATTGGGATTCACTTTTTTGAGAACTGATTCC
Source organism: Calotriton arnoldi (assembly GCA_963921515.1). NCBI lineage: Eukaryota > Metazoa > Chordata > Amphibia > Caudata > Salamandridae > Calotriton > Calotriton arnoldi. The sequence goes on from CAWUFW010009290.1 coordinate 427,591, forward strand.
AGTAGCTTGGAGGGACAGGCTCTTGATATCCCATTAGCAGGACATTTAGGACCGACTAAGACTTGGAATTAGTTGGCGAGTCATTTCTACTGCCCCCATATGTCTAAGAAGGTAAAGGAGCTTTGCAGCTCCTGTGTCACCTGTCTGACCAGTGGCACGGAAGGAGGCAAGTCAAAGGCTTTCTTGATACCACTGCCAGTGGTTGGGACTCCCTTTGAGAGGATGGGGATGGACATTGTTGGTCCCCTGGACCCACCTACTGCATCAGGGAATAGGTATATCTTGGTGGTAGTGGGCCATACCACAAGGTACCTTGAGGCAGTGCATATGGGGGCACAAACATCCTCTCCAGTTATCTGAAAGCGATGTGAGATGAATGTGGTATTAACTACAAGTTCACTACCCCATATCACCCCCAGACTAATGGTCTGATCGAGAGGGCAAGACCTTGAAGGGCATGATCAATGGGTTGTCTGACAAACTCAGGAGGAGATGGGATGTTCTCCTCCCATTCCTGCGATTTGCCTACAGGGAGGTTTCACAAAAATGGGTTGGTCTCAGTCTCTTTGAGCCGTTGTTTGGACACCCTGTGATGGGGCCATTCTGCCTGCTAAGGGAGTCTTTGGAGAAGCCTCTCAAAGAAGCAAAGGACAATGTGTTGGACTATGTGCTAGGCCTAAGATCTCGAATGGCAGAGTACATGTAGAAGGCAGGCAGGAAACTGGAGGCCAGCCAGGGGCTCATGAAGTAGTAGTATGAACAGAAGGCTACTATGCCTGATTATACTCCAGGACAGTTGGTGTTGCTGTTGGAGCTTATGGGTCCTCGGGCCCTCCAGGACAAATAAAGTGGGCCCTATCCAATCATTGAAAAGAAGGGTGAGGTTACCTATCTAGTCGGCCTTGGCACCCCCAGGAACTCTCATAGGGTCCTGAATGTGAATAGATTGAAACCCCACCATGATAGGGCAGACATGATCATGCTACTGGTCACAGATGAGGGAGTGGAGGAAGTGACTGAGCCAGTGCCCAACCTCCTCTCCAACAATGTGCAAGATGGGTCAGTGGAAGGGGTTGTACTCTCTCCCAATTTGACAGGCAAGAAGCATAGAGACAGCATGCTGGTGCTAGAGCAGTTGCTGGCCTGTTCTCTTTGGCCCCAGGTATAACTGAGTGGTTTGTGCACCACATTGACACTGGTGACATCCGTCCCGTCAAAAATAAATTATACAGGCTGTCTGACCATGTCAGAGCCAGCATCAAGGCTGAGGTAGCTCAGATGCTGGAGTAGGGGGTAATTGAGCCTTCTGATAGTCCATGGGCATTCCTAGTGGTGCTGGTCCCCAAACCTAATCCCCAGGGGGGACCGAAGGAGTTAAGGTTCTGTGTGGACTACAGAGGACTTAATGCAGTCACAAAGACTGATGTTCACCCTATGCCTAGAGCTTATGAGCTCATTGGCAGGTTAGGGGCTGCGAAGTACCTGAGCACGTTTGATTTGACTTCAGGATACTGGCAGATTGCCCTCACAGATGGAGCAAAAGAGAGGTCAGCATTCTCTACACCAGAGGGGCATTATCAGTTCAAGGCAATGTCCTTTGTCTTAAAGAATGCCCCTGCCACCTACCAAAGGTTGGTGAACAAGGTCCTGGCTGGGTTGGAGCAGTTCACATCAGCTTATCTGGATGATATAACTGTATACATTTCTACTTGGGAGGATCACTTAAGCCACTAGAGGGAAGTGCTTCATGCCATGCAGCAGGCACGCCTGGTGATTAAGGCCAGTAAGTGCCACATAGGGCAGAGTTCTGTTATGTAGCTGGGCCACCTTGCAGGTGGGGCCATGTACAGCCTCTCCAGGGCAAAATCCAAACCATTTTGGATTGGACTGCTCCTACGACCCAGACACAGATCAGGGCATTCCTTGGTCTGACTGGGTATTATAGAAGGTTTGTTCAGAAATATGGGAGCATTGTGGCTTCCCTGACAGAACTTACGTCTAAGAAGAGGCCAAAGAAAGTTGATTGGACCCCAGAGTGTCAGAAGGCTTTTGACACTCTGAAATATGCTATGTGTTCAGCACCAGTGTTACCTGACCTGGGGTTGTCCATTCCAATGCATATGGTACTTTCCATTTTTTTGCTGTCTGATACTGGTGGCAGCTGACTCTGACTGTCCCTGGGCTCTGTCTAACCAGGCCTAGGGCTAGTGCTATATTGAAAACACAGTGAAAATACACACATACATGAGGGTACACTATTTATTAGGGTACTTTTATAATTGGCCTAAACTACCCTATAAGTCCCTAGTAGATAATAGGGCAGGGGATTAAAACTACCTATAAGCCTCTAGTATATAATAGGGCATGGGTGCTTTAGAGGCAAGCAGCCCTTTCTGCACTTGCATGTCTGCACTGCTGAGAGCCCTAGACTGTGTTAGTGGCCTTATTGCCAGTGATAGAGGCATATTTACCACTACTAATAGCCCACTTTCCAATAGTGCTCCATCGAAGTCGGTCATATTTTTTTTAACTTTGACCCGGTCTCGCACAACTAGATGTCCCTGTTTTCGCTTTTATCTTTCAGGCGCCCAAAAAACATTACAAATTCATAAGTCCAGTTCTTTTGAAAGGATTTTTGTCATATTGATATAAAATAATTTATTAAAATGTACTCTATTTTTCTAAATTGTTTGCGATTTTTCTTGTGATGATTTTTCACTGCTGTACTGTTTGTGTGCTGCATAAAAACTTTGCACATTGCCTCTAAAATAAGCCTAACTGCTTTTTGTGCTAAGCTACCCTCGGTTAAGCACAGGTTAATATAGTGACTTTTTGTGGTTCACCCTGCAAGGGATTGTGGCTGTTGCTTGACAAGGGCACACACCCCTTTTCTCACACACCTGTAGAAGCATTTAGCTACATACATAGGCGTCATTCTCCCCTATATTCAGTTCATTATAGTTCGAAAAACATCGAGATTCAAAATGCTAAAGCAGAATATGAAGTAGAAAAGGAAGGTCGTGACCCCATGAAGTAAGACACTATGACCCGCTGCTGCTGCTGATATACCATAATTCCAGACAAGACCAGCTTGTGGATGTCAGGCAGCCCTCTCAGCGTGGATGAAGCACGTTAAATGTAGCGCATCAGCAGAGCAAAATAAAAAAATAAAACAATGTGAGTTAAAAGGTATTATTGGCAAGAAAATAAAATACAAATTGTTTTTGAGCAAAATTTTTGTCACGAAAGGGAAATTGCACTCTGAAACTTCATAATAATCAATGCTTTATGTTTTAACAGGCAATACCACCATCCATATAATTGAGCATGTGAACTTAAGTTAATCATTACCTTGAGTCATCCGATTGATTTCGAAATCTGCTATTGCAGCACCATGCTGAATCACAAATGATGTGGGTGGCACCGAGCTCTGGTCAGTAAGTAAAAGCCCAGTAGGGGGCATTATTGTGCTTTGCTCGATTGCAGGTAAGCAGGTGACATTGTTGATTCCATCACTGCACAGAAACCCAGCGGAGCAGGTGTGTACAAGACAGTCATTGTAATTCTGTTCGCAGCGTCGTCCCTGTAGAACATTTTTTAAAAGATGCTATTAAGAATCATTTCCCTTTTCACAGTGCACAATTTATATAATTGCATTTTTTATAAATCTTTGGCTTGAGTTTTTAAAGTGCGCAATGTTGATAGTAAAGTATATAGATGTTACACAATTATTTAAATCAGGCCTACGGTATTCCTCGCTACTAGTGAAGGGTATTTGATGATTAGTCTGGAGAACGCGAATGCAACTTACAGCAAACCATTTGTGAATTGTGATGTGTGTGCTTTATGTGTGTCTGTATTATTCAATAGCTACATATCCACATTAATGGTAAACACAGTCATACAGTAGAATGCTTGAGTTGATTGTAGACTCAAGGCGGTGCTTACTAAAAACAGATTGACATTTTTGCTTACAATACAACAGTCTTGCTTTTGTAATTATCAACTGAAAATATGGTGCATCGGCTTTTGACTACATAAGGATTAAAGGGACGTTACAGTCAGGTGTTAAGATGATAACACGTTTAAAAACAAAAAAACTGAAATTTGCCTGTGTTAGATTAAAGATCTAGTTATAACTTTTGCCCCCATTATGCACTGCTTATGATCTCACCTATTGTATCACTAATGACATGTTAAATTACAACGTTGATGACATCACAAATGACATCATTCATGATACTGCTGTTCACGTTACTCGAAGCGACCTTGCAATATTTAAAAAAAGAAAGTTATTAGCAGAGGACCTATAATCATATACAGCATATTTACTGTGTGTACACATGTGGATGCATAGAACAAAAAGAGCATAAGCCGTGAAGGCAAGTGTGGTATTGAATGTTGACATTTCTAATGTGCACCGTTTACAAATCATTTCATTGGTGTGAAAGTAGTGTGCGAAATAAACTAAAGGCTAAGCACATCTGGTATGGGTGGCAGAGGCACATTTCAAAGTAGGTTGTAGCTTTAAGCCAAAATGTGTTTAAAAAAACTATGAGAAAGGACAAAAGAGACGATTTACAATCGGGTGGTTGGAGTATAGTTCATCAGTGTGGTGGAGGATCCTAAATCCGCCTTCCTAAGTGTACTTCTCCCCTCAAATTTAGAGTTCCCCACTGACCAAGCAGAGAACTCTGTACATTGAAAGGAACCACCATCACAGCAATTCCTTTTGATGTACAAAAGTTATGGAGTATGCTCGTCAATTTTGATGCATGTACACCAATTATTTTCAAAAGTATTTGTTCTTCAAAAACAAACTCACAATGTTTTAAAGAAACTAATGACCCCCACACTTTTCTTCCAAGGTGTGAGGGCCATTATTATTTCTTTCCTGTTCTTCACCATCTGGTTTTACCTGGCAGTGAGGGACAGGGAAAAAAGACACTACACCATCCACCCTAAATATGACGGATGGTGTTGTTGCCTTCCTCCGATGGCCCGTACTCTGTTGGCCATCAGAGGAAGATTTCTATCAAGTGTGCCAACAGGGGCTCTGTTGGTAGAAATCTGGTGGTCCGCCCAACTCTAAATGAGGCAGGCATGCTGAAGGTTTGAAGGGTAACGTAATCTATTGTATTTTGAATGGGTACCCTGACAGCCAAACTCTAAATCAGACCAAAAGCTTCTCTTCACAATGCATGATCCACCAGCTGATGTCTGGGCACGTGCTCATGATAAATTGTTCTTAGATGGGGCTATAGACAAATTCCATGTATAGTGGATATTTATGAGGTGTGGATGTTTATTTGCATAACTTTGCTGAAGATTGCGAGGCATTGCAGATAGTCAAATAATGAATGTTAGGTTGCCGTATTTAGAGTTGACTTAATTCACACTGTGGTTGTTAGCATGGCTGTAAGGCTGCATGCAATTGTGCTCCTCTTAGGAATGTGTGTAGTCTATTTTGTCAAACTATGTAGAGTTGTCCACAGAGCCTGGCAGAAGTGTCACATTAATGGTAAATTCATTCCTGTTAACATCCTGACTTAAAATTGCAGGTCAAGTAAAGTCTTTAATAGGGTGATCCTGTTAAGACAAATAGAGTATCAACTCGTTTTTGGAGGTTGTTCTAGGTTTAAAAAGGGGGTGACCTCAGTAAAGTCTATTGAGGCATTCTGGGTGTTAGGTGTGTGAATACTAGTAAAAATTGGGTAATATTAACTAAATGTGGGTGACTTGATAGATATGCTATGTGTTCGGCATGTGGTCAATTGTTATGGCCATTATTACTTGATTGGTGATAGAAAATTGCACACAGATATATAGTAATGAATTATTTCAAGACCACAAGCCCTATGAGACGCTGCCATTAAAATGGATCATTTCTTCAGTGATGTCATAAATGATGTCATTTTAGATCTCATCAGCTTGTGCCATCAATGTTATCATTTAACATGTCATGTGATGTAATATGTGCCGTCATCAACTCTGCATGACAGCGGAGCAAAGTGGAGAGGTGTGATGCAGCGGCCAGGGCAGCTGACTTCGGAGCACAGGGCGCATGGTTCAATCCCTGGCTCCGGCGGCAGCTCAGCTCAGCACCATGTGACTCTGGGCAATAGCTCACTTAATTTCCACAACGGCCCCCCGCACTTTGAGACCCGTAAGGGTGAGTAGTTCGCGCTTTACAAATATAGATTTACAAGTTAGAGTTAGTTCACTAAACTATGACTGGTAAATTTCAGAGACTAAAAAGTCAATTTGGTTTTTTAACAAAAAGCTAAGATCCAATTACAGTACCTAATTAGGATATCGCTTTAACGTTTGTTTCTTCAGTACATTTCAGTGGTTTTTCGGATCATGTTCTAAGTTGAACATATGCCCAACCTCCTTGCGCAATCCATACCCAATACTGCGGTGAGCAGCGGGGTCCAGCACCCAAACTGCTGCAGGGTGGCCAACCCACACTGCCAAATGCAGTGGGTTTGGCTGTAGGGCCTGATCTGCAGGCCCTGTGCCAAGTCCCCTGGGGAGCAGCCAACCCCAGTTGCACGGTAGTCTACCTTGCTACATGGCCCATAGGGTTAGGGTTTATCCACCCTGAGAAACAAACTCAAGAAAAAAGATTACAAGAAAGTACTGCAGGAGAGTGCTAGTTCTATGAACAAGGATTTTGCTGTAGCTCAGGAATCAGGAACCTCTGTAAATAGGATTGGCTATAGCTAAAAAATCAGAAACTCTTGAAGAAAAGGGCCAGTCTAACAGGAACACCACTACAATGACCAACAATAGACAGAAGGAATTGGAGGCTTAAAACACATCATGAGTAATCCCATTCCTCGGGTGTGATCAAAATAGCACCTGTCAGCCACAGGTGTTCTGATTCCTCTACCCATTTTTGGCCTTCCTAGAGTGGAGATGGAACAGTGAGCAGGGAATTCGAGGAAGTAAAAGATTTGACAGCAAAAGCATATAGGCTTTTATGAAACCGGGCATGAACCTTAAATATCAGATCAATTAAGCTGAATATCAGTGTTGGTATGTGGCACAAAGGCAAAGGTTCTGAAATATGTAGTCAATGTAAGGACTATAACGTTGGCTGTCACAAAACCTGACATGAATCAGAAATGAATGGGAATTTCAGAATATTGTGCAAGATACAGGAAACCAGTATTTAAGCATAGCAAAATGTGAGGATGCTTAGGTGAAAACTGGAAATGCCACCTAGTGGTGAGCATGAGAGCGCAGAGAGAGAACAATGAAACAATCAGAGAGCAAAGAATCCCATGAAAATTAAAATGGCAAATGTCACTTTTTATAATGCCTTCTTTTTGGTCCCTGCTTGACAGATCTGCATGAAATTTGAATTTGCCATGCCAAAACAAAACCAGCTGAACTTGCATAATTGAAAATCTTGTGCACATGCATTGAATGATTCTAAAGTTATTAAGAAAACCAATGCCTATTGAATATTCAATGGAAACTTTGACCTAACTTTAACTACACAGGAGCTATTGCTACTTGTGTGTATGTGTGTGTGTGTGTGTGTGTGTGAGTATATTACACAGGTAACAGTCACCCCATTCAGTTGGCTTTATGTATGGAAATCAAATATTACTTTATTTTTTTTTAAAAACCTGAAATTCACTGAAAAAAACAAATGTTAAACTGCCGCTAAAGTTATGTGACAATTTCAGTGACAAAGTAATGTTTTAAACTAACAAAACACTGAAATTCACAAGTTATAGTTATGTCTAGTAATGATAAATCGTGCCCTAGGCTAACTATAACTTGAGCCTTCACCATACACAGCTAATCACCTCACATATTGCATCACTCATGACATATTCTATAACATCATTGATAACATCACTGAAATACTTGAAATGACATATTTGATGAGAAGATTGTGCATAGCGGGGGCAAGTCACTGAAATTTTCACCCAGCTATAACGTCACCTTAAAGTGAAGTTATGGTTAGTAATGATAGGAAGACAATATATTTTTAAATCCACTTAAAATCATAGGTCACAGTTAACATAAATGATGTTGACAGATAAACCCCTTAAGTGTCACCATCGGCCAAATCCCAATGGCCGCACTACCTCCCCAGTGCATCTGTCGGCCATTGGCCGACACTGAGGAGGGTTATAAAGGCCCCTCTTGTGCAAAGCACCAGAGGGATTCCTTTGATTTATTGCTCAGGAAGAGCTTCTCGAGTAGCCGGAGGCTTTTTTGTTTTTTACTGTAATGAAGATCAGCATGCAGGGTGCGCTGACATCATTTAAGTGAAAGTAAAACAAGCTGATGGGCTTGTATTAGTTTTACAGCATAAATGCTCAGGGATATATATCAGCCCGCAAGCACTGATCCTCTTGGGTGAATGTTCGACCTGTCAGCATTAGGGTGGCCTTCCCCTCAAGCCTTTTGTCTTTACCATTGCTAACCAGTGCTAATCTGCGGGTGCTTACTCCTAAAAATATGATCAAAATTGGCTTACACCCAATTGCACATTTAATTTACTTGTAAGCCCTTAGTAAATGATACTACATGTACCCAGGGACTGTACATTTAATGCTATTAGCACTAATTGTGCCAACCATTTAAGTAGCCCCTTTGAACATGTTTCAGGCCTGCCATTGAGACTGTGTGTGCAGTTTTAAGCTGCCATTTTGACCTGGCAAAATAAATTTTTTGTCAGGCCAAAACATTCAATTGTAATACATATAAGTCACCCCTAGGGTAGGCCCTACAGAGCCCAGATGGCAGGGTTCAGTGTATCTAAAATGTTGGGCATGTACTTTTCTATTTTACTTCTTAGGGGCCAATTATGATGTCGGTCGGAAAGGCTCCAAATGTCATTCGGTTCGTCTGAATCCGATTCGAAAACCCGCCTTTCCGACCAACTCGGACACATTTCCGAACGACCGATTACGATGTTCGGAAATCGTTCAGACTTTCCGACTCGGTTCTGACTCGGTTCCGAACGACATTCAGAGTAACCGAGTTGGTCTGAGCTGACTTATACAGGTCTATGGACCGCGTTTCCAGCCGAGCGATTACGATGTCGGATTCGGACAGCCTTTCCAAATTGGTTGTTCCGACTCGGATCGGATGTCGGAATCTGTCTTTGGGGGCCCGTAGCAGGCTCCCCTTCACCTTGGGGCCTCCTAATGGGGCCTGTGGGGGTACCCATGGATCCCCCCCTTTCCAAGCATGCACAGTGTGGCAGGCACCATGAGGTGCCTACCATGAGGTGTACGATTTTCCGCAACCACCCCTTTCTTCAATGAGAGACAGTTTTGTCGGTCGGAACATAGGCTCCCATTGAAGTCAATGGGAGTCTGACCGAACGGTGTTCGGAACCATCATAATCGGTCGGTCGGACTCCCGGAATCCAATTCGGTCATAAACCGTTCCAAGACCGATTCAGTCCGAATGCTTTCCAACCGACATCGTAATCAGCCCCATAGTAGTGGAAAACTCTTAAATTCACTTTTCACTACTACAAGACCTACCTCTCCTGTATGATAACATTGGGTTGCCTTATTAAATTTAATGTGTGCTACCTTTCAGCTAGAATAATGTAGGAATGTTGAGTTTGGTATCTAAAAAGTTTCAATTTAAAACCCTTTTTAATGGTAAAGTTGTATTTTAAGTCACAATTCTGAAAATGGCACTTTTAGAAAGTTAAAAAACACATGTAAGGATGCACTCCTTCCCTTATTGTTTTATATTTGTTTAAACTAATTTTGTTCGTAAATGCGTGCGATGAGTGACTGTGAATCGCCCCCAGTCACAGTGAATACAGAAGTAATCCAAAGGGCACTTTCCTCGCGCTCCAAACTGTCGCACTGCAATGTGGGAAATAATCCCTCCAATATATCAATTCATCCAGGTAAACCATAGTACTCACTCGATACCAAATATTTAACATTTCCTTCTTCCATTCTTTTGCTATACATTTTTTCATCACAGCGGAGTTAACACGATTGCTCTCAAATTTCTTTATTCAAATCTTCTCATGCGCTGTATGCCCGTCCAGGCTTCGTACAACAACAGGTTAAGGTCAATCATATTGTGGAATAGACACATGTATTCGTACCCAATGCATTTCGAGCCTGTATGGCTCTTCGTCAAGGGTCTCTACAATAAATGAAAGAAACAACTCAGCCAACTACTCAATAGACACCCACTATGTTTAAACAATGCTGCAATTCCCCCAAACACCCCCCTGATAATCCAAACACCACCGTTGCTCCCACCCCTATCTCAAAAACAAATCCTGAAATAAAGCCCAAATACAAAACCCAAAGCCTCTGCTAATTCAACCCCTGTCACCCCCAAAAACGTGCTCTGTAACTAAACTGCTGCACCAAAAAGTGAAAACCTTTGCCATCTCCCAATATACCAAAACTCATTTACCCACTCATAAACCTCCCACATTCTCTAAACAATTATTTCATCATACCCCCCAAAAACTATATCCCGGTACTACGTTGCTTGTAAAGTATTACCTTGAAAAAAGCAGCAACAGGCGGCTTAATATCTTCGTGCTACTCTCCGTGTTCATGACTCCCCTTATCTCTCTCTACTAATTCAGCCCATAGTTCCAATTATATTCACCCTCGTGACCTTGATAACTGATAACACCTGCTAGTTCACTCATACCTCGTGACCTCTTCCCCCAATGCCTGTGCTTCACCCTTTCGGAGACTTTAACAAAAACACAGAATCCCACAAAGCATTCACCAATATTGCCCAAAAGTCACCAGACCCCCTTCGTTCGTGCTCTCCCCTCATCTCAACCCACAAATGTCCATGATTTTTTTTTTTAAATGCACGTTTTGACTGTAAAAATAAAATCTAAAAGTAAAATAACAATATCCTGCATTTACACCCTTGAAAAACATAATCACTCCAATTGAGATTCCACCAATGATAAATGAAACACATATTTGTAAAAAGTTCGTATTATTAAACATTAACTAAATCCAAACGTGACTATCACGTAGTTCAACTGTTGCAGTTCCTGTTGAGTATTCAATGGTAACTCCATGAGATCCACTCCACTTTTTCGCTGTCTCCGGAGTGACAAACATTTTCACGTTCACTGTCCTCTATTTATGGAAAATTTCACTACCACTCTGGGGTGCATACCTCGTGATATATTGGAGGGATTATTTCCCACATTGCAGTGCGACAGTTTGGAGCGTGAGGAAAGTGCCCTTTGGATTACTTTTAGAAAGTTGGCATTATCTTGTCCCAACCATTTGGTGCCATCAGCCTCTATCCTGGGTCTCATGACTAGGTGCAGCTGGTAGTTGGTCTTTGTGTATTGCTCTCAAACAGTGAGACAAAGGGGGAATAGGTGTAGGCAGGGTGGGCCATCCCTGAGTTGATGAGGGGGAGGAGCTCTCACCTACCACACTTGCACATCACAAAGGTCCTGCCTGAGAATTCTCACAAAGAGTTGGTCCTGCCTGAACACACCTTTCTAAAAATGTCAGTCTTTCTCCCCCCACAGGAGGTATTGGAGGGGAAATTATCCCAATCTGCCCACCCTTCTTTTATGGGTAGCCTCAAAGTGAAATAAGGAGACATCAACATTTCCTGTCAAAAAACTAACCTGATTTGGCAATGGGGGTAGCTGCGTTAACTGGGCCTGGAGTTGGCAGCAATCTAGGGAAACCTATCAAACCCACACACATCTAAAAACTAGACACCCAGGGTAGTCAATATTGGTGTGCTGTGTGTGGTTCCCATGTCGTTTTCTTATCCACAATGCCCTTCAAACCTCAAACATTGCTTAAAATAGTGAATATTCCCTGCATTTCTGTGACAGTATCATCCAGAATCCACAGGGGCAACCAGAAAACTTCTACCACCCATTGTTCTCCTACGTTTCCCAATATAAATGCTACCCCAGTTGTGTGGCTGGGCCTAGTGACACAAATCCCACAGTGGAACTCCCTTTGGCCTTGGTTTGATCCATTCCAGTTGAGGGCACTAGCCCCAGCAACACAAGTGGGGCAGAGTCTTTATTGGGACAAGTGGGTGAATGCTGGATGACAGGAATTTTGTGGATTCCTCCTGATACCAGAAGTGTGCATCACATAAATATAAGGAAAATGCATGATTGTAGCCCAAAGTTTTTGTTTTGCAGGGCATTGTTGGTAAGAAAACCTCTTGGGATTCACGCAGACACACCACAGTGGAATACTATTGGTGTCTAGTTTTCATAAAGGTCTGTGGTTGGTAGGATTCCATGGGTGGCACCCCAGCATGGCACCAAATAATGCAGCTACGCCTATCGCTGATCTCTCCATCCAGTGCTTTAGGGCCTTTTAGTTTGGCGGTCTCTTGGCAAACCTAAATAAGTGGGGTGGGGTACTGTCGTTATCAGAAGATGTGTGGAACTCTGGATGCTATGAAATTTGTAGATCCCCCCACAGATTCTAGAACTTTCATGCTCAGATATGCGAGTAGAATGTGTGGTTTTTGCCAATGTTTGAGGTTTGTTACCGCTTCAGGGAAAGAAAACCCAGGGAGAGTTGTGTTCAACGAAACAAGTGAAGTACTTCACCTGAATAAAAGGATTCAATATTTTCACATACATCTACATGCATGGACCTTGATTAATGGCTCAAAGACATACCCCTAGTACACCATCCAACTCATTCTAAGACTAGCACAGATAACTAGTACACAATATCTTATTAACCATAGTTAGATTGGCTGAAGATTTGGAAACAAAACAATCTGTCATTAAACCAACCACTGTCTTAAAGCACCACCAACATGCTTTCACATAGATTATGTAAATTGTCTCTAGGTTTCTTTGGCTTATCAGAGGCACACTTATACCTCCTTGAGAAAAGAAGTCTCAGTGTATCTTGCGTTTAATTTGTTAGCCCTTAGAAGGCATAAGTAAATAAAATACAAAATGTGATTGATGGTATCTTGGAAAGTGCAGAATAAATGAATATTGCATGAGAAGATAAAATACAAAGACGGAGTGGTAGCAATCAACACAGAATTAATGAAGGTGATGTGGCATGACTATGTGTTGTTTTACTGATACTGCATGGTGGCACAGACACATTGTGCACAACATATTGATTAGTGTACCAAGTCAGAGTCTTGGTCTACCAATGTGATCATTATATTACTCTGAAACAAACTGGACATCAAAGGCAAGGTTTTCCTGCTTGTGTGGATACTGCCAGACAATCATACTATAGTAATTTGGGAAGTATGCATATGTGTCATGTTTGCTTGAATATATCTTTAGGGATGCCTGTACAAATAGCCGTGTAAGTGGGTATTACATCATAAACAGAGCCTCTGATTGTTGGCTGAATCTTTTCTTGCATGTTACCTCAGTCATTAAAAGACTGCCTGCTACCGGCACTTTCTAATGAAGAAAGTGAACCATTCCTCTCAGAAAGGAGCTTCAGAACTGCAGTTGAAGTCCTCAGTCTCTAGCATCTGGATGGTGGCAATAACCTGTTCCACAAGCTCCACTTTGGTTCTCCCTAAGGGCATCCTATATGCCACTGCATGCCTCCTCAAGGGCATGAGTTAATATGATATCACCTACTCTCTGATGGAACACCGATGACTGTGCTTGCCAGCTGCACTTTTTTAAAAACCATTTGCTTTACCTACAAATCCTTGGATGACAAGTTCATTATATTTGGTGGATATCTCTACACCAGCAGTCAGGACACTTCAGACTTGGGGCAATAAAGTAAGAACAATGTAACAGTCCTGTCCTTATTCATTTATGCATCTGGAATGAGTTATCTTTATCAAACAGAACTCCCACAGCCTAGTCCAATTTAGGAAAGAGCTACAGCCACAATTTTTAAGAACCGATCCATCACACCGAAACAACCGTACACATCCACCCTCAGTTGACTACATACAGCACTCTGCAGTCTTTTGGCTTGGTTTGCGCCATAGAAATAAGAACATAAATACACACAATAAGGCATGTTTCAAGTTATCCAATTCAAATGTAAATATTGTTTTGCTTAGATTTAGTTTGATATGGCAGTGTCGGACATGGATATTTTGTTCCTCTTTGCAAAATATTCCAATTTTCAAAATTATATTCCAAAGGAACAGCATCCTCCATGAACCTACTGCATTATGTAGTGTTTCAGTTGTTGCAGTGTTTGAGGGCTCAGTTTCAATGAATGTACAATTCAGATGAAAAGTAAAAGCTTGTTTGTTCATTTGCCTAACCCAATATCTATGTGATTTGTGGCTAACATGATGTCTTGACACTGCTGGCTTGTATGTATAGATGTACCTATAGGGTATTCATAGGGCGTAAACCTAGTCAAAAGGCAGATTAGTGTGGTGTTGAGTCAAAGACACAATACCTGTGTGATTGGTTAGGTAGATGGTTTCTAAGAGCAAAAGTGGACTGTTAGTACATCATGATATAGTGTTATCTAAAGAGATGTATCTTCAGTTCTTTACCAAATTGGGGAAGGTTTGACGCCTTACCATAGATGTTATGATGTCATTCTAGATCCTGGTTTCATTAGTGGAGAGGGCCTGTTCTATTCTGTTGTGGTGGGATTAAGCTTCAGGTAGGCGCCATACACCCTAGTTTAGATGAGGCGTCAGCAGTGTTTGAGTCACTTGATGCCTTGAGTTGAGAAGACATTCAAATAGAGTTATGTATTGTTTACCTACTAGGGAAAATAATGCTATTATTTGTGAGTAGGGCCTGAAGTGGCTCCAGGTAGAGGTTGAAGATGATGGACAATAAGATGGAACCCTGGGTAACTTAGCAGGTAATCAGGAGCTGCATATGCCCATGTGAATGAGCTGGTGTTGATTTGATAGGTATGATAACGATAAGTGAAGGATGTTTTCCTGTGAATCCCATTCAAAGCTATAACATTTGGCTTAGGCTGCTTCAACAGTGTTGAAGACAGCTGAAAAATTCAGAAACATGAGGAGGCAAGGTCATCTTTATCTGTGGTTGTTAGAAATGGGATTCCTGGTTGGCTGAGGCATGCACCCAGGCAAGGCAGTAACTAGCACTCTAGTCAGGGTATGCTAGATACACACTAAAAGATAGCCTGTGCTCACCCTCTGGTAGCTTGGTAGAGAGAGGTCAGGCTTATCCAAGAAAGCGATGTACACAGTATTTGTGGAACAAACACACACACAGTAACACAATGATTACACAACAAAAAGATAGGTCTAGAAGAATAGAATATATTTATCTGAGCAAAATAAGACCAAAACAACAACAATCCAATCAGTAGAAGTTGAGATATGAATTTGTAAAGATTAAATACAAAAACAGTGCTTGCAAGTCACTAGCTGTCAAAAGGATACTTGAGGTCACAAGCGACCAGTGAAAATCCAAAGGCAGACTGCGATGGAGGGCAGGCCTGTGACAGGACCCACGCAGGGCCAGCTGAGAAAGTACCTTGGATGGAGCAGAGCATCATTTCTGACGGAATGATGAGCCAACCTTTTCCATGCATTACAAAAAGGGTAAACCCACCGATACTGGGATCTGGGTAGTAAACGGTACAGTAGGAAATGATCCCAATATACAATACTTCAACATAAAAACAGTTTAAATAGATATTTGCCAACAATCATATAAACCACAAAATACACGAGTGAAAAGGAACAATGTTATTTAATCACACTGTCACCTTACTTTGTATATACATCATAACATATATTCACATTGATAAGCAAGTGCCCAAAGAAAGGGAGAAGTGAAGGGTGAATAAGGTGAAAATAATGTGATAAAAAAGGGATAGGGTTAATGTATAAAGAACATATTCATTATTGAACAGTACAAAACAGTTATTCCTTATTTTTGCTCAAAATCGCCAAATTCCTACATCAATCCTTTCGCCATGCATATAGAACAAAAAACACAGTAACACAATCACTGTTGTTTAATATGCTAGCCCTAAACAAGTAGTGTCGACGTTTCGACCCCGGAGATCTGTAGGTTCATTAGCACCTTACGATGGGGTCTTCCTCAGGACAGGAAGAGGGAAGTGGGCACCTACGAATAAGTATGATAATGGCATTAACCTCATAGGAAGTGATAGAAGACATTAAAAATTCAATATGGGCCAAAAATCCCTATATTTACCATGGAAAGCCTTAATACACAGGCCGGTCTTGATAACAAGTTGGGCATGAAGCTCCAAAGTCACGAGAGCAAATTAACTGCACCTGCAAAAGTAAGGTGTAGTTTAACAATGGCCCGCCCAAATAACATGAGCATCGGGCCCGTGTTTGAATCAGAAATAAAACCTCAGTCAAAAATAGTAAACAGCGTAGAATTGAACTTACGCTCATTTTGTTAGTCCGATATCGCATTTAATTTTATTAAGCGATCCAACCCATGTTAATCCGTTAAATGATTCAATCCTAAAAATGAGAAAAAACAAAAACTGTATCTAAACCTAACCAGGACCTTTGCATTAAAATCTGTCCACCACCTGGCCCCACAGCTATAGCAATGATTACCTGCCAGTGCCACAATAAATGCGGTATATCAGAGGGCTTTGAATCTGGAGGAAAAAACAAAGAAAGGGCGGGAGATAAGGTATAAATCACAAAAACCCCTGCTTAGAGACTCAACAGCTCCAAACCACTAGAATATTGATCCACTCACCGCTATTCTATACGATACCGACCCTCCAGCCCAGCGCGCCAGCGTCTAGGATCAAAGGAGATAATGTTTCAGCCAAAGAAACAGAAAGCCGAATGCGCTCATAAGAGTCACAGAATTAATAACATTGTAACGAGCGGAGAAGGCTTACCGCTCGACGCCCGACTGAATCTACAGCTGGAAGGATGGAAGAAGGGGGAACGAGTGCTCAGCAGTTTATATACTGCCTCGTACGTGAGAAAACCCACGAGTAAGACGTGCCGGTGGCAGCAGCTGGATGCTGACACAGCCACATCCACGTCCATCCGGGTTGCAATGGAAAGCAACAATAGACTTGCCCTGAATCGAGCTTTTAACAAGATTAATGGAATATCTTAAAAATAAATAAAATAAACAGTCAGTTAAACTAGAGTATTTATAAAAAGGGGGAGAGTATTAAGGAACCAATACAGACTGTTCTTGTGTTAAAAAATTGGTAGATAGTCTAAAGCTCCAAATAAGGCATATAATCATCAATAATGGTAACCCAAAAATAAGGGCGCCACTCAAAGAATAGATTATTAAAGAAAAGGGGGAATCAAATATAAGCCCCTAAACCATACCCTATTTAGTGCTACCTCCATAAATAATTCTTGAAACAGACCATCTCATTATTATGGCAATTTGCCATTCATTACAAGGATAACATGATGGATAAAAGGTATGACAGCATGTTCTCACACATATTAGAACAGTTGAAAAATAGTTCACATCATCCACGATTAATTTACATTGTTCAAAACTAGAGTAAAGGACAGTTTATCACAAAAACCTCCAGGCAAAGAAGGATATTATAAACATATTATTCTAACATAATGTGTTTACTAAATGTTAATGCAAACGACAAATCAAAAATTGCTAAATATCCATGAGTAACGTATACACCTTAATATGCTACAGCTAGCACCACATACTATAATCATCAAGATTAGATACATCAAAAGAGTAACGGCATATCGGATCATGGAGCTACACAACATGGCTGAACAAAGAGAATGAAAATTCAAGAAAACAGCCCTAATGAAGATGCCCATGGTTCAAAATTGTATAGAAGATACACCCAAGCTCCTATTTAGAGACATGCTAGCTGGGCATGGCTGGACTCCACTTCGTTCAATCCATTCTGTATCGAGTCAAGACGTGTCATCCATTTAAATTCCCTTAAGTTAAGGATCGGGCCAATGTTGCCACCTCTAGGCCCCAAGGTGACTTTCTCCAACACAAGCCATTTAAGGTCCTCTGGTGTATGTGCAGCACTCTTGAAATGTTCAACTAAAGGTGCCCCTGTACATCGCATCTTATTCTACTGCAGTGTTGCAGTATGCGGGCTTTCATTTTTTGTTGGGTCTGTCCCACATAAACAAGCCCACAGGGACAGATAATGCCATAAATTACATTACTGGTATTGCAATTAGTAAATGACTCCAAAATGATTGTATGGTGCTTGTACATGAACCTTTTCGTTTGAATAGTGGTCTGACACGCCTTACATTGGCCACATTTGAAATGTCCCACTGTTACAGGTAAATTCCACAAGGATTGAATGGAGGGCGACATTGGGCTTACCAGGAAAGAGCGAACCACATAATCTTTGATGCTTTTAGCTTTCTTGAAAGAATGCATTGGTAAATTGGGTTGTTCAATGTCATCAGACACTAGTCCCCAGTGTCGATTTATGATCTTCTTGATGGCATTACTCTGAGTGCAAAATGTAGTAACACAAATCATCCTTTGTAGTGTGTTATCGTCCCGATCCTGCACTGCAAGCAAAGCATCTCGAGGGCTATACCAGGCTCTTTTCTGTGCTCTTTTTATCAATCTACTGGGATAGCCCCTTTCGAGAAGTCGATCCCATAAGTCATCCGACTCCGCCATATAGTCCTCTTTCTTGGAGCAGTTTCTGCGAATCCTTAAGAACTGCCCTACTGGTAGATTATCCCTTAGGCCACGCGGGTGATGGCTATTATATCTTAGAAGTGAATTCCGTTCAACAGGTTTACGATACAATGTTGTATATAGCTTGTCATCCTCATTACAGATGGTGATATCAAGGAAATCTATCCTATTGGGACTGGATTGCATAGTAAATTGAATGTCTTTATCCCTCTGATTCAGCCAAGCGTGGAAAAAGCCCAGATCTTCGCTCGTGCCTGTCCATATCATCAGCACATCATCAATGTACCTTCTCCACAACGTTACCTTCTCACGATATGGATTATTCAAATTGAAGATAAATGCTTGTTCAAAATGGTCCATGAAAATTATAGCCAAATCAGGTGCGAAGGAAGCCCCCATTGCCACACCCTTTGTCTGTAGATAGTAACTTCCCTGGAAAAAGAAGAAATTCCTCATCATAGCTATAGATAGTAATCCAATGATGAAATCCGTGGGCACTGCCATGGGAGCTGGTCGTTGATTCAGAGCATGCCTCACCACTTCAAGGGCTGATTGTTGGGGAATGCTAGTGTATAGCGATACAATGTCGCATGTCACCAAAAGTTGATCATTTGGATCAAAAGGAAGCTGATCAATCAAATTAATGGTTTGGAGCGTATCCCTCAAGTATGTTTCAGTTCTTTCAGCAATCGGTTTCAAAAAGAAGTCAATATACCTACATAGTGGTTCAAGCATAGACCCACAGCCTGAAACAATGGGTCTACCAGGTGGATTTCGCATATCCTTATGAACCTTTGGCAGTGTATAAATGGTGGGGAGCCGTGGATCTGATTGATTGAGATACTCATACTCCCTAACATTGTACTTAGGGACATATCTAAACTTTTGGAGTCACACAAACATTCCAATGTGAATGTGACCCGCAGTGAGAGAGAAGCTCTATCTGCCCTAAGCAACAACAAGGATATTGTGATTAAGCCCGCGGACAAGGGCGGAGCGATTGTGGTACAGGATGTGGCTAAATACAAGCTGGAAATCATTGGGCAATTACAGGATGGAGTGAGTTACACCAAATTAAGGTCGAATCCTACTACAGAAATGGCCTCTGAGATCCTTAGCCTCACTAAAGGAGGTCTGGAACTAGGCTTCCTTAGTAAACTTGAGTATGAGTATCTCAATCAATCAGATCCACGGCTCCCCACCATTTATACACTGCCAAAGGTTCATAAGGATATGCGAAATCCACCTGGTAGACCCATTGTTTCAGGCTGTGGGTCTATGCTTGAACCACTATGTAGGTATATTGACTTCTTTTTGAAACCGATTGCTGAAAGAACTGAAACATACTTGAGGGATACGCTCCAAACCATTAATTTGATTGATCAGCTTCCTTTTGATCCAAATGATCAACTTTTGGTGACATGCGACATTGTATCGCTATACACTAGCATTCCCCAACAATCAGCACTTGAAGTGGTGAGGCATGCTCTGAATCAACGACCAGCTCCCATGGCAGTGCCCACGGATTTCATCATTGGATTACTATCTATAGCTATGATGAGGAATTTCTTCTTTTTCCAGGGAAGTTACTATCTACAGACAAAGGGTGTGGCAATGGGGGCTTCCTTCGCACCTGATTTGGCTATAATTTTCATGGACCATTTTGAACAAGCATTTATCTTCAATTTGAATAATCCATATCGTGAGAAGGTAACGTTGTGGAGAAGGTACATTGATGATGTGCTGATGATATGGACAGGCACGAGCGAAGATCTGGGCTTTTTCCACGCTTGGCTGAATCAGAGGGATAAAGACATTCAATTTACTATGCAATCCAGTCCCAATAGGATAGATTTCCTTGATATCACCATCTGTAATGAGGATGACAAGCTATATACAACATTGTATCGTAAACCTGTTGAACGGAATTCACTTCTAAGATATAATAGCCATCACCCGCGTGGCCTAAGGGATAATCTACCAGTAGGGCAGTTCTTAAGGATTCGCAGAAACTGCTCCAAGAAAGAGGACTATATGGCGGAGTCGGATGACTTAAGGGATCGACTTCTCGAAAGGGGCTATCCCAGTAGATTGATAAAAAGAGCACAGAAAAGAGCCTGGTATAGCCCTCGAGATGCTTTGCTTGCAGTGCAGGATCGGGACGATAACACACTACAAAGGATGATTTGTGTTACTACATTTTGCACTCAGAGTAATGCCATCAAGAAGATCATAAATCGACACTGGGGACTAGTGTCTGATGACATTGAACAACCCAATTTACCAATGCATTCTTTCAAGAAAGCTAAAAGCATCAAAGATTATGTGGTTCGCTCTTTCCTGGTAAGCCCAATGTCGCCCTCCATTCAATCCTTGTGGAATTTACCTGTAACAGTGGGACATTTCAAATGTGGCCAATGTAAGGCGTGTCAGACCACTATTCAAACGAAAAGGTTCATGTACAAGCACCATACAATCATTTTGGAGTCATTTACTAATTGCAATACCAGTAATGTAATTTATGGCATTATCTGTCCCTGTGGGCTTGTTTATGTGGGACAGACCCAACAAAAAATTAAAGCCCGCATACTGCAACACTGCAGTAGAATAAGATCCGATGTACAGGGGGCACCTTTAGTTGAACATTTCAAGAGTGCTGCACATACACCAGAGGACCTTAAATGGCTTGTGTTGGAGAAAGTCACCTTGGGGCCTAGAGGTGGCAACATTGGCCCGATCCTTAACTTAAGGGAATTTAAATGGATGACACGTCTTGACTCGATACAGAATGGATTGAACGAAGTGGAGTCCAGCCATGCCCAGCTAGCATGTCTCTAAATAGGAGCTTGGGTGTATCTTCTATACAATTTTGAACCATGGGCATCTTCATTAGGGCTGTTTTCTTGAATTTTCATTCTCTTTGTTCAGCCATGTTGTGTAGCTCCATGATCCGATATGCCGTTACTCTTTTGATGTATCTAATCTTGATGATTATAGTATGTGGTGCTAGCTGTAGCATATTAAGGTGTATACGTTACTCATGGATATTTAGCAATTTTTGATTTGTCGTTTGCATTAACATTTAGTAAACACATTATGTTAGAATAATATGTTTATAATATCCTTCTTTGCCTGGAGGTTTTTGTGATAAACTGTCCTTTACTCTAGTTTTGAACAATGTAAATTAATCGTGGATGATGTGAACTATTTTTCAACTGTTCTAATATGTGTGAGAACATGCTGTCATACCTTTTATCCATCATGTTATCCTTGTAATGAATGGCAAATTGCCATAATAATGAGATGGTCTGTTTCAAGAATTATTTATGGAGGTAGCACTAAATAGGGTATGGTTTAGGGGCTTATATTTGATTCCCCCTTTTCTTTAATAATCTATTCTTTGAGTGGCGCCCTTATTTTTGGGTTACCATTATTGATGATTATATGCCTTATTTGGAGCTTTAGACTATCTACCAATTTTTTAACACAAGAACAGTCTGTGTTGGTTCCTTAATACTCTCCCCCTTTTTATAAATACTCTAGTTTAACTGACTGTTTATTTTATTTATTTTTAAGATATTCCATTAATCTTGTTAAAAGCTCGATTCAGGGCAAGTCTATTGTTGCTTTCCATTGCAACCCGGATGGACGTGGATGTGGCTGTGTCAGCATCCAGCTGCTGCCACCGGCACGTCTTACTCGTGGGTTTTCTCACGTACGAGGCAGTATATAAACTGCTGAGCACTCGTTCCCCCTTCTTCCATCCTTCCAGCTGTAGATTCAGTCGGGCGTCGAGCGGTAAGCCTTCTCCGCTCGTTACAATGTTATTAATTCTGTGACTCTTATGAGCGCATTCGGCTTTCTGTTTCTTTGGCTGAAACATTATCTCCTTTGATCCTAGACGCTGGCGCGCTGGGCTGGAGGGTCGGTATCGTATAGAATAGCGGTGAGTGGATCAATATTCTAGTGGTTTGGAGCTGTTGAGTCTCTAAGCAGGGGTTTTTGTGATTTATACCTTATCTCCCGCCCTTTCTTTGTTTTTTCCTCCAGATTCAAAGCCCTCTGATATACCGCATTTATTGTGGCACTGGCAGGTAATCATTGCTATAGCTGTGGGGCCAGGTGGTGGACAGATTTTAATTCAAAGGTCCTGGTTAGGTTTAGATACAGTTTTTGTTTTTTCTCATTTTTAGGATTGAATCATTTAACGGATTAACATGGGTTGGATCGCTTAATAAAATTAAATGCGATATCGGACTAACAAAATGAGCGTAAGTTCAATTCTACGCTGTTTACTATTTTTGACTGAGGTTTTATTTCTGATTCAAACACGGGCCCGATGCTCATGTTATTTGGGCGGGCCATTGTTAAACTACACCTTACTTTTGCAGGTGCAGTTAATTTGCTCTCGTGACTTTGGAGCTTCATGCCCAACTTGTTATCAAGACCGGCCTGTGTATTAAGGCTTTCCATGGTA
Source organism: Calotriton arnoldi (assembly GCA_963921515.1). Lineage (NCBI taxonomy): Eukaryota > Metazoa > Chordata > Amphibia > Caudata > Salamandridae > Calotriton > Calotriton arnoldi. The sequence continues at coordinate 450,681 of CAWUFW010009290.1, forward strand.
AATATAGGGATTTTTGGCCCATATTGAATTTTTAATGTCTTCTATCACTTCCTATGAGGTTAATGCCATTATCATACTTATTCGTAGGTGCCCACTTCCCTCTTCCTGTCCTGAGGAAGACCCCATCGTAAGGTGCTAATGAACCTACAGATCTCCGGGGTCGAAACGTCGACACTACTTGTTTAGGGCTAGCATATTAAACAACAGTGATTGTGTTACTGTGTTTTTTGTTCTATATGCATGGCGAAAGGATTGATGTAGGAATTTGGCGATTTTGAGCAAAAATAAGGAATAACTGTTTTGTACTGTTCAATAATGAATATGTTCTTTATACATTAACCCTATCCCTTTTTTATCACATTATTTTCACCTTATTCACCCTTCACTTCTCCCTTTCTTTGGGCACTTGCTTATCAATGTGAATATATGTTATGATGTATATACAAAGTAAGGTGACAGTGTGATTAAATAACATTGTTCCTTTTCACTCGTGTATTTTGTGGTTTATATGATTGTTGGCAAATATCTATTTAAACTGTTTTTATGTTGAAGTATTGTATATTGGGATCATTTCCTACTGAACCTTTTCCATGCAGTCAGGTCACAGCGGTGTCATTGCGCTTCACTGAGGTGAAGGCAACACGTCATCGTTTAGCTGTGCAGAGCATCATCGTTGGGCTGCGCAGGCTGTAGAACTGCTGTCGTCGAACAGCCTCTGTGTCGGCATCGAAGGGAGATGCGCCAGTTGCCATTGGCGCAAAGACAATGATGCATCAGTTTTGCAATAAAACAGCTGCAGAGCCCACTTTTGAGGCCCAGAACTTGGAGAGGGCACATCAGGTAAGGGTAGGACTCACAGAAGGCAGAGTCCAGCAGCACCAGCAGAATTGCAGGAAGTCTATGTGTCCCTGAGACTTCAGAAAAAAGTACAGGTTTCTGTAGGAGAGAAGGAAGAGGGCAGCCTTGGAGGGTTTCATTGCCAGGTTTTTGAAGCAAGAAGAACTGACTGTGGTTTAAGGTTCTTAGGCAAAAAAGAAATATGTATTCTGTGTAAGGAAATAGATTTGTCCATGTATTACAGTGTCTGTATTTTGGTTTGTAGAAATAAGAAACATTTGGTCATGGATTGATGTTCGGGAAATTCAAAGGTGCCGAAAAACATTTTGGATAAGGTAATAGTGGTGTTGTGTAGTATAAATGTGAGAATGAGCGTCTGGTTGGATGTACAGGACATTGAAATTTGTTTATTTACTTTTTTCTGTTCACAGTGCTCAGAGTCCTGAGGAGAACCCTAGAATACTGAAGGGTTTCGAAACACATCAACAGTTTTTGTAACCATCAAGTGCATTTTAAATCAGAGAAAATGAGGTTCAGGTTTGTTATTGAACAAAAGACTGTAATTTCCTTTTGCCTTTTGAACCTGTACTGTAGTGCTGTGTGGTTTCATTGCACAAAGAGAGGAGCACTAAATATATGAAATAATAATGAGGCTCATGATAGGCTTGGAAAAGTCAGAACATGGGCTCAATTGCTTGTTATAAAAATTTGATGTGTTATTATTTTGTATGATGCACAAAATTGTTTTCGATATTCATTATATTTCATGTGTGATAACAGGAGTTTTTGGTACATGTTCATAAGAGAGGTCTATGTAAATTGTGTCATGTACGTGCTGTGTATGATTTTATGATTATGAGAATTTGATGCATAGATTGAGAAATGTAATTTGAGGAAAACAATTATTTAGAAGAAAAGTCTGAAAATAAATGCTGATCATATTAATTTGGTTGTGTGATCACAGACTAAACCAGGTTTGGTAAATAGAAGTCAGTATTAGCACTTGTGATGTTGAGTATATAGATTTGTGGCCCAGCTTACGGACTAGGTTGTTGTCACTTTCTAAAAGTGGCACTAATATTAAATCTAACTTCACCAGTAAGGAGGATTTATCATTACCATTCCAAAGATAAGAAACATGAAAAAGTTACTCCTCTCTGATCAGGAATTACAGCTTAAAAGTGTATTAAGGAATTCCCACTGCTGGCCAATGAGAGGGGTTGGCCTCATACAAGTGATAAACAAAATAGGCTGTTTTTCACTGTCAGGACATGCAAAACATAATGGTACATGTCCTACCTTTTATTTACATAGCACCCTGCCCTTAGGGTTACTTAGGGCCTACCTTAGTGGTGACTAATATCAAATAAAAGGGGAGTTTAAGGCTTGGCAAGTGGTTTTATATGCCAAGTTGAAATGGAAGTAAACTGCACACACAGGCACTGCAGTGGCAGTCCTGAGGCAGGTTTGAAAGGCTACTTCTGTGGGTGGCACAATCAATGCTTAGCCCACTAGTAGCATTTGAACTACAAGTCCTGGGTATAGGGTTAGGATTACCAGTACAACAAATATGCCAATCAGGTATATGCCAATGCCATCCTGTGTAGGGGAGAAGCACATGTAATTTACCATGGGTTAGCAGTAGTAAAGTGCTCAGTGCCCTAAGGCCAACAAAAAGAATCAGCAAAACGTGGAGGCAAAGGGCAAAATGTCCAAGGAAGACCACCCTAAGGATGCCAGGTTTAACAGTAGTCAAGAGTGCACTGTATATAATGTGTAAGATAGTTGTCTGAAGCATATTGTTATTCATGAAATAAACAGTGCTGATGTTATGTTTGTCACTAGTTGGCAAGGTCGTCAGAGTGTAGAATGGGTTTCTGCAGGAGTGGGAAGTTTTGGCTTGCCTTTAGAATTTCAGTAAAGATGGCTTGATTGATAAGGAGTTGGGTTGAGACAGCTTGTTCAAAGTAGGCTTTGTTGAAGTAAGGATGAGAGTAAGACATCTTTCTAGGTTGTGGCTTTGAGGGAGTTAAAGTTGTTGGTAAGGTATTTTAGACACAGCTTTCTAGGATTACTATTGTGGAATACAGCAGGTTGGAGAGCATTTCACAGAAGAAGTTTGTTGTTGAAATGCTGTCTGATTTTCTGACATTTTTCTTTAAAAATGTAGTTGATGGAATGCCACAGAATTCCTCTTGTCTATGAAGTGTGGAATAGGAGGGCATTGATACAGTGCTTGTTTTGATGAGTGTTTTGTTTCTGTTGGTCACTTCATTGATGGTGTTGGCTTGTCTGGTTTGGTCAGTTGTCTGCATGTTAAGCAGAGGGATTTTAACAGCATGTGGTCATGGAGGGATATGTTTTCCTTCCATTTACTTTCCTGCCAGCATATGATTTGTTTGTTGTTGGCAGAGTCTTTAGAGTTCCAGGATGCTGAAGGGCTCAGCTTACTCATTTGTATTTTAGTGGAAGCCTGGGAGCCCAAATGATTTTCCAGAAATATGCTAAAGTGAGTTAGAAGAGGTAGAACAATTGTGGAGGTGGCAGAGTGAGAAATTAGTTTGAGCTTTAGGTTGTCTAGAGAGATGTTTTTCAAGCATCTTAATATTTGTTACAACCAAAAAAAAGGCAGCGGACCAAGAGTCGCCGCACCTATTCTATGTCCCTAAGCAATCACCGTATTGAAAATCATATCCTATATTTGTGCACAATGAGCACCTGCTGCCAAGATGCAGCCCTCAAGATGCGGCGGTCATTTATACAGCCACGGGTGGTCGCTAGGGGTTATATTCATTCCCTATGTGACTCGCCACGGACGTGTCCCTATTTTGTTCTCTTTTGGATTGCTTGTGTATATCTTTAACTTTATTAATAGAGACAGCCCTGGCCACTTTATAACAATCTAAGAACCTGAGCACCCCTTGCACATTGGCACGGAGGTTGCATCAGTCGTGTGTCCTATATGTTGTCCATGCTACTTGCTATTGGACGCTCTGAATACCATGGGCGCTTACCGTGATTACAGTTTTTGCCATTGCATGCCGTCTGACATATTATTGGTTTGTTGTGGTCACTGTCCTGAGGTTTCAGAAAATGCAGTTCTGAGTTATTATATTACTTGAGGACACTACTTTGGGGCATATGGCCATCACGGGGGGTAGTCACTTAATTGAATGTTTCATCTGTGTACCACTTATCACGTTGGCGCAGTTTCTATCTCCAATATCAATTTGTAGCTACATGTTCAAGCTGTTTGTATTAACTGTATCATTAATGCTTTCTCTAGCTCGTCCCTTTCTCTCTGCCCTGGCAATACTATGGGCTTTATTACGATGTCGGACATCGTCTCAGTCAAGGGACCAACCGACAGCCGGTCAACGGTCCCGACCAACTGATTTGGATGTGGCCAAACACTGTTCGGTCGCATGCCTATACTTTACAATGAGAGAATGTATTCCGGCTGGAATACATGCTCGCATTTTAAAATAGGAGGTGCAGTTCATTCCTGCAGTTCATTCCTGCACCCCTTTGCAAGCACCTCAACCGGAGGCTGTGCACCCATAGGGACCCTGCTGGGGGCCCATAAAGTCAAATTCCGACAGCCTTTCTGTGTCCGAAAGGCCGGCACAGAAAGGGTGTCAAAAACAGACATTGTAATCCCTCGGGCGGAAAGAGCCTTTCTTGGGATTACTGACAGGATTGCAACTGGCGGATGGGCTCTCCGAGCCCGTCGGAAGCCAGTCGGAATGACCGATTCGATTCTTTTCCGACCACCTCTATCGTTACGAGGTGGTCAGAAAGGAATCCGACCGACATATTATGATGAAGTCGGAAAGGCTCCAGACGACAGTTGGAGCCTTTTCCGACACCATCGTAATCAGGCCCTAAGTGTAGAAATGATCAAATATATTGCAGTTCTGTTCTCTTCCCCTGTAGCACCTGCTTCTTGGATGATAACATTGTTTGTAAATAGAATGATTGTATTATTCGCACAGGGATGCCATGAGATGGGTTTTGTTGTCAATGATGTTAACCGCATGTCTTGTGCAGTATGTTTTAATATTCATTGTTGGTTGGAACGTTTTCATTGTTTGTAATGTGTCACCTATGGGTAGGAAAGGGTCTTCTCTTTAACCCCTTTTTTAGAAGTTACAATGTGTGGTATTTGATAAATGTTATTTGTATGTCTGTCCTTGATTTGTCCAAATGTGTTTTGAAATGTTGGGTAATAATATGTTATCGTTTTGGGTGTTAATGTGTTTTTGAATATGTATTCATGTATTGTTTGTATGAATTGTCTTCACAGCTCTAAAGAAGTTCATTTCTATGAACGAAATGCATTGGCTGTTTTTGCTGTAAATGGGTGACGGTTTTTAGAAGAAAAAGAAAATAAAGAGAAGAACTGAATATATTCTGGAATTTGGTTTTGAATTTCTTATACATGATATTTATTGTGGAGCACCTCTATTTTGAAAATCTTAATATATGTTGTTCACTTTTGGGTTGACCTTGATGTGTTGCTTGAATATTGAGCAGGGTGAGAGAAATTCCAAAGTAATTAGTCCAGTCTATGGGCATGGGAAACTTTCATTGGATGGTATGTGATGTTGAGAAGACAAGATCTTGGATGAGGACTTTGGATAGTGTTGATATATAGGCAGTGTTGTGCACAAAATACTACATTCTATGCAACAAGAGATTCTATGAATAAAGCCACAATAAAGTGCTGTGATGTGACTTTGATGGGTGGTTAATTCAATGTATTTAAATTTTACAACTCAAGAAACTTACCTTTATCATACAGAGGGATACAGTAGAAAAATAAAATTAAAGTTATATGTGCAGTCTAATTAAGGTATAAAAATTACATTTACTAGAACAGATCACTTAGTTTTATTTACTATTTTAACCATTCTTTCAAACATCCACACTGATGGATTAACTGTTAGTGAGATATATCTTTACACCGTGCATTAATCACATCCAAAACACTTCTTCCTCAGTATTGAATGTATTCATGATTCACTGGTTATGTTAAGTGACTTCATAATTTCTCTAGGCATTTCCATTGAAATAAAATGTGTCCTATGCATTACAATTAAATATCGAGTAGACTACATGAAAGTGCATCCCTAAGATCTCTTCTTGCTTCCTCATGCACCCATACCCAAGTCAGACTGAATCTGAACTTCATCGTTTTTTTGTTTGTTCCAGGAACAAAACTTGAAATGAGTGAAGATTTCGGGAGCTACTAGCGAGGTGGTTTAACAAGTCACCGTATTTCTGTTTTTTACAAGACGCTTCAGCTTCATAATTAACAAACTGTTCTTGAATCACACTCAAGAGCTACTTCAGATGTGTTCAATAATTTTGGCTAAGGACAAACTCGGCCACAAATTGATCAAAATTCGAGCAGTGCAGCACTACATAAAAATCTGTAGAGATGTTATGCGTAAATGGTAAAAAAAAAAATGTACAGCTCCAAACTTACAAATAATAGAATGTTGATATAGCCGCTGACTGTGCTCATACAAAAATTATAAGCATTGCGCCATGGTAAATGCTAGCCAGTAGTGCCTTTTGTGACATTTGCTCTATAAGGGCCAGATGAATGAAAGGGTTTTATCCATTCTGTGTCTATGGGAAAATGTGTTCATACATATAGGCGTAAGTATAGTATCCAGTTAAAATATCTTTGAGATAGGAACTACCCGAGGGGGAATACACATACAGTATGTGTAAATTACAAGTTACACATAGAATTATGGAATAATACTCTTGCTGATAGTTAGCATCTGGATTCATTTATTTATTCATGTATTTAAATCTCTATATGGCAACAGCCCAGACATTGTCTCTTACAGTATTCAAAGATACACTCCTACTCGTAACTTGAGGTCCAGCTACTTGAATTTTCTCGCTATTCCCTTCTTCAAGAAGAAGAGAATTGGTGGTTCCAGATTCTCCATACTGGCCCCCACTTCTGGAACTCCCTTCCATCTGAAATTAGAATGACCTTTTCATACAAGCATATGAGTGAACAGTGAGAAGTTAGTTATGTTCCTATATTTAGCACCAAGAAACCAGTTGGTTTATGCCCGCTTTATAAATACTTTTTAACATAACCTCACATTTCATTCACTGTTAGAATTCACACAAACCAGGTCATGCTATTTTAGTAGATTTGCCTTTGCTTGAAATCCTAGGGGCATTTCCCCTGTTCATTCCCCATTACACCCAGTTTGCATTCATTATCAATATCAATGTACACAATTTATTCGGCACAGGAAAAGTGATCAATACAGCTAATTCTGCTGCTTTGCAGGAGTGCACAAAATGTATAAGTCTAGGTCAATGGTAGGAAACCATATCTGACTAAGAACAATAAATGATTTATTCATTGAAGTGCTGACTTGTTTATTTATTTCATTGGGGATCACATTTGTACTGAGTGCTCCATAATCATTAGCAGACTCTGAATAGAACTTGTAAAATGTCACAACATGAGATGAATAAACTCTGGGCTGATTTAGCTGAGAAATATGGAAGACTGACTGAACATCTCTTACACTCTCTGGTATTGCTCTATGCAGTTTAAGAGTTGATTTGTAAATCTCAAAATCAACCAGGTCCAGCTTTTCCCCAAACCCAGCCATCCACACAGGTATTCCAGATATCAAAATATGCATCACCTTTTCAGTATAAACCATACACAGAGATCCAGCCATTCAACCACCATAACTGGAGAAGAACTTTATTAGACGATTCTTGGTGATATTTGTTGCTTTCCCGTTTTGCCCAAGATATTCAAGGAACAGAGACTAGCACTAGTGAATAGCTATAAATCGTCCTTATTTGCTAATGACAAAGCCCTGGTCTTTTTCCCATTAGCCTGTATGTCATATTGACTACAAATTCTAACACTCTGAGGGGCATATGTATCATGCGTTTTCCCGTTCGCAAACGGGCCGATTCTCAGAATCGGCCCGTTTGCGAACTGGAAAAAGCCTTTTGGGATGTATCATCCCAAAAGGCTCTCGCAATATAGGGAATCGCAAAATTTGCGATTCCCTATTTTGCGACTGCATTTAAGGAATCGCAAATTGCGATTCCTTAAATGCAATGCAGGAAGCACCCATGTTGTGCAATTTTCCCCTAAGAAATCGCAAATTACCACCAACTTCAAGTTGGTGGTAATTTGCAATTTCTTTGAAAAATTCACTTTTTTGCATTTTTCAAAGTGGCCTGTGGCGCACATACATGCCCTGTATGTGCGCCACATGTGCACACATACATATTTCAGGGGTGCAACAGCGTGTCCTTTTAACACCCTTGCACCCCTGAAATTGCATTCGCTATTTGCGAGTACCTAATGGGTACTCACAAATTGTGAATGTCTTGCCATTCATTCCTATGGGCCTCTAGGCCCATAGGAATGAATGGGAAGGTATTCCTTAATTGCGAATTGCAATTTGCGATTCGCAATTAAGGAATACGTAGGAATTGCAATTAATATTGCGATTCCTACATCATTTTGTGAGTCCTTAATAGCGATTCGCAAAAAATCGCTATTAAGGACTCGCAAAACTGATTTGTGATACATATGCCCTTGAGTCAGTTCTGAGGACTCACATATATGTTATGCATGACGACCACATTGGCATGTGTTGCATGCTTTTTAATATGTTTAGTTAATATCACATATATCACACGTCTTTCTGTATGTTAATGTTGTTATTGTTTGTGTTTCCAATATATTGAAGAGCACAACAGCGGTATGTGACCTAGAGGACAGTCATGTTCACTGCTAAAGTGGGCCTCTCAGCTTTTCCTAAATGTGCAAATTAAATGTGCTAAGCTGTCACACATTTTATGTTGCTCACATTCACAACATAGAAAGGATTTCTTAATCCCTGCAGAATCTTGCATGTCACAGAATCTGGGGATCCACTCAAGTCGACCTTGCATGGTTAAGTTTCAGAGTAAATGGAGATACAATAGTAACAGTTTCCAAGTCCTTTCTAAAATCTGAATAGAGACATGGGATACTCTTCTTTATAACAAATTTAGAAGCTGAGCACGAATGACCACCTCCTCAGTCCATGGACCACAGTGAATGTAAAGGTAGATAAGATAAAAATTGATTGCTGTGGGTCTAGGCAGCTTCAACAGTAGCTAGAGGAATATTGAGAGAGGGGTCTCTAACTTCAATAATATTGCTGCAAGGAAATGTAAGCTCTTTCAGTGATTCAGCACAGATATTCTAGATTAATCTGACTATGAATCAAATAACTATAGCACAGGTAGAGATGTGACTAGTTGGTAAGCGTTGTGTAATAAAATATTATCTGATTGATTAAATATGGCAATATGTATTACTCATAGTATCCGTAGGAGATTAGCACATAATAAATGTTAATTCTTTAATCTACCCCTACCTGGGAAATCTGTTGGGTGTGACTCCAATAATTTTAGGGAACCCAACAATATAGTAGGTGCACAAAGGTTTACAAACATGTACCAGAGCACAGGGATTACCAATGTACAATAATCACCCACATCTCACAGTTTTGTGTGTGAATTAATTATAATAATAACAACAGGATGTACCTAACTGCTAATTTCTTCAATGCCAATGTCAAGTCAACTAAATTTTAAGTCTGTTGTATAGTTAAGAAATATAGAAATCCAAAGGGGCAGTGTTTTAATCAGCAGAAACCAGCAGATTAAATATAAAATTATACTGAATAATACCAGCACGCGCTTGAACATGCTGTAGTACTTATGCACCAGTCTCCATGATTTTCCCTAGTTATAAAGACAGAGGTTTGATAATCGGCAAGTACTCTGCCAGCTTTGGCAATCAATACAGGGAACAGAAAGGACTCAGTATTTCTCTTGTAATTTTCTTCAAACATATGGCGTATGATACTCTTTTTCCATTAATGAGGGATATGTCCACATGGAGTAGTATTCAGATGAACAGCTAAGGTTTTGTGCTCATATAGCATCTGACTCATGGCTCAGGTCAACATCAATGCTAATGTTTTCTGGATAGGAGAACACGCTGCAAAAAGCATTGGAAAACATTTGTAGATTACATTCTATTAATCCATCAGTTCAGGTCAATCGATTTTACCACGAGACTGTATTTTCACAGAAAAATCGACATAATGGTTTAATTTAAATGCGAATTAAACTGTAAAGGCAACTGAAATTGATTTATTATGATTAATGGCACTGGCTGCACTCTAAAACAATGATTGTTTTGGATCCTCATAAGCAACAGGACACAGCAATGGACATTCAGCCAATCCTACGTCCAGGATCCAGAAGTAATAGTTGGGTGTCGTGTAGTTCCTATAAAACCTATACAGGACCTGCATGTTTAGACATCATATACTGCGAGCTTGGTATCTGAACTGATTACAGATGCCCCCACCGAGTATGTTGGCCTGTATGCCAGCTAGCTCACAGTGCCACTAGAAACTCCTCTTATCAAGGAGAGAATAGTTCTCGGCAACTATTGAACATGACAACTCTGATCCCTCAGAATCGTGGAAACAGTACAATACTTTTCGCTCAGTCACTTGTGCTCACTTTGTCTCAGAGATGTACACAGAATAAACGGTATGGACGTTTTCAATAAGCATTTATTGAACATTCGTCATCCTAGTGTAAAATAGATGTACTGAGACAATCATCAGACAGTAACAGATATAAATGACTAGAAGCACTAGAAAAGTGAAAGGATGGTAAATCTCTACCATTTTATTATAATCATGAATACAAGCAGGTATATAAAATACATGACAATAAAATGCGTACTCCTATGATGCAATCCTAACTAGATGTACCTAAGTGTACCTAGCCTGTGTGTAGGTGTCAAAGCCAAGAATCCCTCTAGGATAAAGTCCACCCCATTACCTGAAGTGAGATACTGTGGGACCCCGTCTTGGTCACGAGTTGGACACCCTGCAAGGGATGTTCAGACTGCTGCGAGCTGGAGTGTCTGCATGCAGGGATCTCAGCGTCTCGCGTCAGTGTGTCGGCATGGAAGTCGTGATTTCCTCTGACTATCTCAGCAAGATGTGATGTTTATATACCCGAATGTATCCCCAGGGGTTCTACCTTGCTGTGCCACTGTCGGACTAAGGATGACGTCGGGAATGAACCTTGTACATAGTTATTATGCAGATGATAGTCCTGCTGATTTTCCGAGAATCCTGAATCCTCATGCATAATGTATGAGCCTATTGTTCAGGGAAAACCCCACATTCTGTAAGGAGTACTGTAACTAGGTAAAGGGTCAGTCCTAGCAGCCGTTATGTATGTAATGCAGGGACGCATATAGGTGAAAGGTTGTGATGTTACCTGGGCCTACATTGAGGTACCTATATGGAAAATAACACCTGCTCCTCATCCGACCGGATGACATAATCTAATACTAACGTACTACCCGTCTAGATACCAGTACGCTAACATACATAAAAGCAATAGTTCCATTAAAAATGTAAAAATTGTTAAAAATTCTAAAAAGGGGTTAAAAACAGAAATTGCCACTCAAGCAATAGCTCTAATGTGTTCGAACTACTACAAGCATTAGAAAGCCATGAAAGGTCATAAAAAGTGTCAATTTGTTCTGGAACTCCAATGTGTGTTTGTTTTAAAAAAAAGCCACATTTTTTCCCAGCACACGACGGGCCAAATGTTTATATGTCCTGGCTTGTAGATGCAACATCGCTGTTGCCTGCCTTCGCAGACGACGATCCCTGTAACATCTCGCAGATTACGTCAATTGATCTTCTGCGCTGACTGCAGCCGATGCTGGGGCAGCCTGTGCACCATCCAAAGCCTGGGTGTTCGTGGAAGAGCCGCTGTCCATACCCAACAGGAGCAGAAATTTCCTGTGGTGCCTCCAAGAATGCAGCCATCGACATCAGAATACGCTGGGGACACTGCAGAACATGGGACGTTATTGCGTCCAGCAATGCATCAACGTCCGGTTGCTCAACTGATGGAAGTGTCAGACACAGATCTAACACACATTCCTATCCGCAGAACAGGCATTGGAGAACAGGTAATATGCAGTCCATTCAGACTGGTGTAAATGACAGGAACCAAGAAGCACTCAGTTCTTGTAAGCGAGGTGTGCTCAGAAGTTGTACCTTGCGATCACGGTATTTGCGCTCCAGGAGTGCCTTTTTCATCTCCTTGATGACTGGGACGTCCATTGCATAGCAGAAAAATTACAATCAGGATACCTGCTATTAGGAACAGGATCAGCGGAAATCCTCCAAAAATGTTTCCGAATACGGAGTGCATAAAGGTTGGTATAACTCCGAGGACCGTCTGAAAGGTGCTTAATAGTCCCGAACCTATGGTCTTAAATAGGTGAACTATACCCGTCGTATCAGACATGTTAAAGATACGATTTACCATTTCTGTGAAATGGAAAGGGCAGTTTGTTCGTATTAGTGCCTGTATCTCGGCCGAGGACCTTGCGATCTGGAGATCAAAAGTCTCCCGGGCGGAGGTTAAGGGCACGGTTTTCTGTAAAAGCATGGCTTTCATTCTGCTCAGAGTATCAAACCGTATAAGAGAAACATTCAATGAAGGCCATGGCGGCGCTTCCCTGACTGTATGTGTCGGTGGAAACAATACTTGCGTACAGCAAGTAACCCTGGAGCTCACGGTTACCAGATATGTAATGCCCTTTAGCATCCCACAACAACCTTGATCGTTCAGCATCAAGTAACTCCCATTCGAGAGAAGCCTGAATACCGGAGTGATCACAGCTGCTGGGGTACCTTTCAAATGACAGGATAAGTTTGCCACAGTACCATTACAAGCTCCGTGTAGCATAATATCCTGGCATATGAGAGATCCACTCAAAGCGTTTTCACAGTTAGTACCACTTAGAAACACTTCAAGATCCCCACTCCTGCATCGAAATCTGTACGATAATTCCCAAGATTCCCTGATGTATTCCTTACCCATCTGTTCAAATCTGCCCGCCTGTTGTTGTTCTAGGCAATATTGAAGCTGGAAAGTTGTGACCGGTAGAGTTATGTGGCCATGGATTAACCATTCTGTGGATGGTGACTCAGCCACAGTAAAAGGTAATCAGTCCAGTTTTTCAATACGCAGCATTGTATATTTTGCTCCCCTCTGTGCCATTTTGATCTGTTTTTCTGTTAGATTGTATGCAGAAAACAGAGACGTACTGTTTATAAACCGCCAAGGCACATAACCAGCGTGCAATGATTGCAGCATCCAGCTCAGTAACATAATAGAACGTAATTGTGATTGCCGGTGCTGTAATAAGGACAAGTCCTGTTCTAGTACATCAATAGCAGAAGATACAATGTTGCCCAGTGAATATATCCTGGACGTTAAGGTAGTCATGCTATTATCAACTACGGCTCATGCCTTTTCTAGGTTAATCCTATCTATTTCTCGCAGTCTCTCACCTGCTTCCTGTTGCTAAATTTTCCAAATTTGGTTATAGATAGCATATATGAAACGTTTGCGACATGGTTTTCTGGGGCCTAACAAAAAATCCCTTAGGTCCACGTCCTCAGATAGTAAGGATAAGTGTTCTTTCACCTGTGTTAGTGTTGAGGTTTCTAGCCAATCAAGGCACAACTTTCCAACACTGTATGATGTCACCACCCCCGAATGTTCTCTTTGCAAATATCTTGGGTCTGGCCTATGGATACTGTACCCTTCGGGGCTACCCCTGAATCTTTCTTGACATCTATTAGTGTCTGCGGGCCAAACCAATCATCCCTTCCAATTGGGGTCTGATCTGTTGTATTGTATGATGTCATCTATTGTAGCCCCTTCTTCTTATGTATTATTTTTCTCGGTTTGTGTTGGTGTAGGAATCGAAGGTGTGTTCAAATCCTTGTTCTTGGCTATACCAAGACAGGAAGTCTGCTGCACAGTATCATTTAGAAAAATCATGTGCTGTGGAATGAGACATGCTCTAAATAGCACTTCAGTTCCCTGGACTTGCCAATCCCTCGACCCCCAGACTGATTTTAAGTCTACAGTGTCTTTCCATAAGTCAAAACCCTTTTCAGACAGTTGGGTAATAAAGGGTGCAGAGTAAATCTCTTTTGTGTTTGTTAACATATTTTTCTGTGCTGATGTAGGTGCAACGTTATAATAATATGAGGTTGGATCTGAAATGTTAAATCCTGAAAAAGATGAAGATTTCTGTGCAAACGTTTTTGAACTGCTTTTTGGTGGTGTAGGGCAATGTTCCCATTGGTGATAAGTGAAAACATTCCTAGGGCTGCTGGATTTGTGTAGAAAGTGATGACCATAATGTTGATAAAAATACATAGTGTTGAAATCTGATGTGTCTTCCAACAATTCATTGCTAAAATATGCAGCAGATTGTTCTAAATCAGCCAATATATTAAATTACAGTTTCAAAATCCCAATCATCCGAGAATGTACTGGAGGTAATGATATAATTTAAGGAAATTTTAAACAAGTGTGGTACTTTTAAATGTTCTGTCGGACCAAATATATCATAATCGACCTTGTCCCATACTATACCATCAGGTATAGGAACTGCTGTTATGTTCACTGATGACAAGTCTCTTTGCTCACGATGTGATGAAACATGAGGTTTTAGGACCAAGTTAACTTTTGACACTGCGAGCTTTGGTGAACATAAGTTCCATTCACAATTAAGTGGAAAGTAGTCACTAAGCCTACCCAGAAAAGAAAGAAAAGTATCCCAGTGATTATCCACAGTTCTTTCCAAGGTGACACCAGGTAAGTCTTTTTAAGAAAGATGAATAAATCTTTGATTTGCTTTTTATGAGTTTTGGGACTGGCGTAGTTTCAGGTTCACTTGAATCCAACGAAAAGGTATCAAAGTCGATGAAATAGCCAGATGCAGTTTGATCTATTTTTGGTAGCTCAGTAGGTTTTGTTGAACTTGTCGATTGCTCTTGTTGAGGCATGTTTATGTAGACTTCACTTTTAGGTCGAATTGAAAATTGTCTTTCATTTTGATTCTGATTTTCTGTTGCAAGAGAAACGAGTTCCATCGCATTGTTGCTTATTCCAGTGCTTTGCCCAAGTGATTCTTCAAACGTGATGAGTCTTTCTGTCTGAACTTCCTGTATGGTGGCGAGAGGAGGACATCAGCTACCCACAGGCCCACGAAGCCTACTGTTCAGAATCAGCCACATAGTGTGGTTTTATCAGATCAATGGAGACAAACCTTTTCTCCTTTTTTCCTGTAAGAGGCGGCAGAAGTACAGTTTTTGTTCCTTCAACTGCCAGGACAGGTACAGGTTTTCTGTAAGATGGTCCAAATTCTCTTTTGTCCGTTATCTTTTCTCTGACCAGATCCCCGACTTTAGGAATCCAGACAGGTCTTGCCGTGACTGTCTCGACTTCCCCAGTGGCAAACCTTTTCACCTGGACATTGCTCTGTAGAGCCCTTGCTTCATTTAGTTCCTGTAAAACAGCCAAACGTTTACTGATTTCAAAAGGTTTTCCATCTGCCACTGTGCCTTCACAATCTAGGTCAGGTACCCACATCTCGTCCCAAAAAGGACCTCATACGGAGTGACCGCCCCCTAGAGAGCTTCTTGGCATATTGTTTAAGGCCCTCTGGACCCCATATAGGTGATTGACCCAACTACCACTCGCGCCTAATACCCTAGTTGTTAATGATTGCTTTAAGTCCCGGTTTTTCCTTTCCACAACCGAATTTCCCTCAGGATGGTACGGAGAGGAGTACCGCAATGCTACACCCAAACTTGCCATGGCCTCCTTGTAAGCCCTAGAGCTAAACACGGGGGCCACGGTCAGAATGTGATGTGCCAACTGCGTATGTCCCTATAAAGACGCGCAAATCTTTGATAACAGTTTGAGCGTCAGTCAAGCGCTGAGGCCATACCCATAGGAATCTTGAGCAGGAATCCACTGCCACCATTATGTACTTGTAAGCCACATCAGATTGTAAGGGGCCGCAGTGGTCCAAATAGACACACGCGAGAGGTCTGTCTGATATCAATAATGGTGTCTGCGCTGGACGTGTTATGGTGGAGCCTTTCATCTGTTGACAGATGTCGCACTTTAAGACAAAGGGGTATATTCACAAGAACGTGTGATAACTACTGCAAGAGTAGCGTAACGCAACTTTCAATAACGCAGCCTATCACGGGAAAATAACCCAGTGTCAACATGGAATTCACAACAAGGCGGTAGCATGCAATAGTCACCAGATAACGCGTCAAATGCCAGCGTGAAAATCAACACCACGCCTAGAAAATGCGAAACGCGAACGCGAGAAATCATGCGATGAGGCCAATCGCGGTACAGAAATCAGTGAACACCAGCCACAGGCCTGTAAATCCCACGCGTCAGGCGGGAAAAAGCACCATAAAAGAACGGGAAAAAAAAGCCCAAAAACAATTCAAACTGCATAGCAACATGGATGCACCCGTAACAAGTGCAGAGGACAAGCCGAACACCACTATCCCTACGGAGGACCACCGAGGAACCCCGCTGTCAGGGAAGGGCAAGGACAAGAGGAAGACCGGGTACAGTCCACAGGAAGACCAGATCATCGTCACGGGGGTGACCGAACACCATCAACAACTGTTCGGCACCTCCACTGCCGCACTGGCAACCCAAACCCAAATATGGCAGGCCATCCTCACCAACGTCAATGCATCGGAGTGTCCAGGAGGTCACTGGAGGAGGTCAAGAGGCGCTGGCATGACCTGAAAAGGCAGACCAAACATAAGCTCGACGCCAACAGGGAGGCAGCAACGGCGACTGGAGGTGGGAGTCCTGCGACACAGGAGGAGCTGGATGAGCTGGAGCAAATGGTGGCCACAGTCAGCAGTGAGGAGACGGTGGCAGGATTGGGGGTCTGGACACAGCACGATACGACCTGACCCAACAGCAACAGGGTGAGTAATGACCAGGGACGGGGGAGATGGGCACAATGGCACACATGCACAATTACGCGCAGCACACAGCACACCCACAATGACCCTGGAACATGTCTCTGAATGCCTTGGCACACTGCAGCACACATCCAAACGCCAAGTAGGCCCCCATCCACAATGTGCACAGAGTGCCCCCCCATCACCAATATCACAACCTACCCTTGCACATGTGCTGAATCCAGCAAACCAGCAGATCCGTGACCCACACTGACTATGCAAGTAACACTGCATGTCGGATAGCATGGCAGCTGCCCAAAGAAAATGACATGGCCCACGAAGCGACATGGAGGGAGCCAAGTGTGGATCACATTCTCAAAGGAGCAGGTCACACTCCGACGTGTCCACATGCAACCACAACCCATGCCTTACAATACACGCAGCAGACCAACAATGCACCAGGCCACAAAAACAGTGCGCGAGCACACATGACCCAAGTCAAAAGCAAAACAGGCCCCGAAAAGCACACAATCCAAAGGCACCCCGCTTCAAGGGGAGAAGGCTACACGAAATCAGAGCTGCAGGGGCAACTCCCCCACAATGCAGCACACACACATAGCAATCACAGAACATCAGCAATGAAGGCAATGTGGTACAAAGTGCAACACCAGCACCACAGGACAGAGCTCACAACAGGTCCCGCTCGTGCGTAGTAACTGTCCACCCACATCTGGCATTGCCTGACACTGTGTAATGATAATGTACGGGTACTACCACACATCCGTCATGTAGCCGAAAAACACACTGATTGCCATCAAATAGCCAGCTCCCCCCAAACAGTCACAATGTACATTGGCATGCAGTCTGAATATAGACATCTGCAAATCATCACCATACATGTGAAACTCTGTTAACCTGCATCTCCCCTTTACATTGCAGAGGGACAAACAACACCCCCTGCAGAGCACACCACACATCCCACCATTGATGATGAAGAGGACAACCTGCACATATGTCAAGACACCCTCCAATGGATGCTAGACAGCCCCTGCACCCCACCCCCAGAAGCAGGCCAGGCCAGCTGCCCCGAGGTGACCCCACCACCTGCACAGACCACACAGCAGGAAACACACATCACCAGGGCTGTCTCCCAGGACCCCCCCGACCAATACATGGAATTCCAACGTCGTGTGCTGGGTTGCCAGGTGGAGTTGGCTCATCAGCTGCGGGTGGGTTTCGAGCTCGTGGCAGCCAAACTCGATGCCATACGTGGGTGTCTGAGTCCCATTAGGGACCACGTACAGTCCCTATTGGACACCCCCTGTACGCACCATGCTCCGCCACAGACCTTGGCTAACCTCGCTGGTGCCCTGAGTCTAATACAAGCACTGTCTGGTCAGACAGACACCAGCCATGACAGCACAGAGTTGGCACGGATGTGGAGGGCAATGGACACCATGGAGCAGATGCAGGCCGGAAGTATGTCTGCCACTACTGGACACCAGCGAGTAGTGGCTGGGAACAGCAACGCCCTGCAGTACTCCAACTTGACAGTGCTGCCACTGAGCCCTTCCCAGATGACTGCAGCGGGAACATCGACACACACAGCTCCGAACCCTGATGTTCCCCTGGCACACTGTGATGCTGCCCTATCACCTACGCAGTCTGATGTGTCAGGGGCACACAGCCATGCAGCCATCACCCCGCCACACACACCGGACACACCGGACACAGAACCCATATCATGGGAGTGAGAAGGGGATGGGAACTACTGTGTGAGGAAGGAGGCAGTAGCATCCATCACCGCCATATGGCCAGTCCCTGCCTGGTCATGACCTATGCATCATGCCCTGGGAAATACCTCCTACTGACCTCCGGAACACCCTGGGACATCCACCCGGACCCCGACATGGACTGCCATTGCTTCACTGCTGGACAATCACACAGCAATCCTGCTGCGGACTGCACTCTCCCTCTTCCCAATCACTGTGCATTCCCCAAAGGACTCTGGTTGGGCCACCACTGGGCTTCCATGTGTTGTGGGCTTGGATGGGCAGCTACAGCTCCAGCACCGACAATCACCTGAATGTGAATAAAACATTCTGTATCACACAGATGTGTCATCACTATGTTCACTCACGTATGGAAGTATGGCTGGATGTGGGGACGATGATTGCACATGAAGGTACACCCTGCTAACTGACATCTATGCGCATGTCTATCCCTGAGACACATGGCCAATTGGATGACTGTGAAGGTGAGTACTAGCTGTGACCCCATTGCACATCAACAGCAACCTCACAACACCCCAACTTAGGCACACGTCCATGTGTTGAATAGGGCCGTGTGTAGGAGTGACCAAAATGGTGGCAGGCCAGGAGTGGTATCCCACGCCACGTGTGACAGCAGAACTTCACGTCGCATATCAACTTACACACATCTGTGTGGACACATTCTGTTGTGATGTATGACATTGCTCCACATGGGCAGAGGTAGGACACCATACACACATGGCTGGAGTCATGTCAGTGCACATGTCGTCCAGCACCTATCTCAAAACAATGTCTGGCTCACAGAGGCGGAGCTTGCCAAAGGGACACACCTCCATTGCACATGTGACAGTCAGTCCCTGTGTTGGGACGAGGCTCATTGTGGCACACGAGTGGACAATCTTAACATCACACCTCACAGTTAGACACCAGTGGAGTGGCATAGGCTTTATTGGCATGTGCGTGTCAGTACGGATGAGGCAACGGCCACAACAGGCAGGGACATGCTTAAGACACTTACACACAGCATGGGTACATGTCGAGGGGCAGATAATGTTGGGGCTGAAATGGACAATATTCATCATGGATGGCAATGCTCACAGCCCACCTTGCCTTGCTGGACGAGTCATGTGTTGTTTGGCGTCTGCACAGTGCCACGTGTGAGGGGGCACGACTCACTGCACGTGGGGTCTGCATGGTGCTCTGCCTCCGGGGTGTGCCGATTGTCTGCTCTGCCGACAGTGATCAGGTGTGAGGGTCCGACAGGTTCACATGTCGTGCTACATCACCATGTGTGTGCTCTCACCAAGCAGTGTGTCCGAATTGGCAACGTTGCCAGACGACGCTGTGTTGCTCGGACCATGGACCTGGGTCGCCTTGCACAGAAGTGTGTGCACACGCGTTATTCCACGCACATGCATCCAGAGCCCGACCGAAGGCAGACGTGTCCTCTGTTTTGGTGGGATATGTGAGCAATCCCCACTGTGCAACAAGTTGTTGGGCCATGTGCTGTGGGTGGCAATAGGATGTGGCAGCAGGTACGTAGTTACTCGTCCATGAATGCCCGTGCAGCTTCATGTGCAATGTGTTCCAATAGTACGTCATTGTCGTGTTCAACGAACACCAGGGTGAGCCAATCCATTAGGTGGTCCGGGCAGGTGTGCTCAGCCCACGCCATCTCACCGATCCACAACACAGCCCAATAGGGGAGCGCCTCGATGTGGTCACTGCACACGAGGAATTGTGCCATCTCCCATGCACAACTACCAATACATACGCAGTATGTCAAGGCATCCCATGCACGGCTGTCTCGGTTACACTCCTGTTCGTGATCCAACAGGGGGCGCAGACACAAGTCATAGTCCAATTCATCAACAGTTGTGTTGGATAGGCAGACATCCATGGGACACTCGAATGTGCATGTTCGGCAGTGGAACCAGGGCTGGACGCAGGTGACGTGGGCAATGCGGAAGCTGAGCCTGTAACTGCTCCGCAGCACTGCCAGTGGCAGTGCGCCCAGTAAATGCAGCATACGTGCACGGTACTATTCCACGTGACGGGGTTGTGCATGTGCCCGGTATGGCCTGCCATTGCGTTGGTGCGTCTCGTGAACAGGCACTCTTCTGGACTGCGGCTGTTGTGTGGAGGATATGCCACAGCTCTGAGCAATGATTCGAATGTTTGTGCAACGTTGTGGGGCATGGGTTGCTGTTTCCGTGGGTGTCAAGGGCATCCCATGCGGGGGTACCACAGGCAGGGGCTTCTATGTGTGGGCTGTGGATGAGTCGGATGGTTCATTTGCGGAATGCGTGGTGTGGGAGTCGTCCCCATCTGCCATTGCATCTCTATCAGGGTGTTCCAGGCGCGTTCGGGACTAAGGTCAGAGGTGCAGGTGTCCTCCCGCCTTCTGCATTGGGACAATGGTGCTTTCATCCCTGATGTTTGTCTGACTACTACTTTCGTTTTGGGAATGTGATGTGGCTTTGGCGCTGAGATTGGGACACGGCCTTGGGCTCATGGTGTACGGATGGCGATGCACACACACATGTTGGCATGTGGAGCCAGGTGCCCATGCGGCCTTGCGCTGCTTGTGCTATCTCACTCCGTCTCTCTCCCTCGCTCTCTCCCTCTCTTTCCTTTGTTGCGCGCATGGCACACCTTCTTCTCTTGGATTTGGTCTACGGGGCTGTGTGCTACGGTTGTCCAGTGGGAGCAGCCAGGACTCATCCTAGGGGTTGTTTCTGCTTTTGTTTATCTGGTGTTTTGTGTTGGTGGTTGCATTGCTGTATGACTGATTCTCCATTTTCTGGCCACGCATGTATGTTTATTTTCCTGCTTGTGCGACATCAGGCAAGATGTTTGTTTTGGGATTTGTGGTGTTGGTGTGCAATTTCTTAGTCCAGAGTTGGGGGTGGTCCCGGGGGGGGGTGTTCCGGGTGTGGGATGGGGTCCTGGGGTGGTGGCGGTGGGTGTTGTGGCCCTCTTGGGTGTCCGGGCCGCATGATGAGTTGCTCCATGGCATCTGTTGCCCTTCGGATGTGGCCCTGGTCTGTGCTCCCTTTTGTGGTGCTGGCTGCCGTCCGAATTTACACCAGGTCAGAGGAGGTGTAAATTTCCTGGTGCTAATGCGGCTTATCGCCGGTTTTGTGTTCTTATCGCGGATGTGGCTGGTCGTTGTGAATGTTGAGGTGTGCTGTTGTCTCGGCTTTTGTCACGGGAACGCCTACTCTGCATCTCATTAGCGATATTTGCGAGGGTCCTCTGTGGAAATGTTTTTTGCAGCTGCTATCGCGGGTAAACTGGTGCTGTGGGCTGTTAACATCGGCTTGTGAATGGGGGGGTAAATTTATCATGAGTTTGGCTGCGATAAAGTGCCGTTAATTTGGCGATGGCTCCTTGTGAATATGCCCCATAGTATTTGGTCTGCTTCGTTAACCCTGGCCACCAATAGCATTGTTTCAATAAAGAACCGTTGCTGTAACTCCTGCGTGTGCAGAACCCAGACCCTCGTGTGCAGCTAAGATTAAGCCTAATCTGCGATGCATGTTTGGTATTACTCCATCCCCCACTCCTGGAATCTGTGCAAATGGAACGTTATTTGTATCTAACTTGTAGGAGTATTTGAGTGGAAAACCTTTCGGAAGTGCTTTGTTGTCTTTGCGTGAAGCAATGACAGCTACCATTATCTGTCCGTCTATTCTCGTTTTTGAACCAGTGATTGCAGCTACGGACGCAGTTCGTTCTGCCCCCTTCATGGCTTCATCAGTAAATTAATTCCCTTCAACGTGAACGCCATCACGTTGGTGACTCAGCGTGTGTATCACGTGAGCTCTTGGTAGCTCGTTTTTCAACTCCGCTACCTGTTGCCACAGCATTTTGTGGTTTATTGTGCCACCTTTTGAGTCTTTAAACCCATTTTGTCCCCAATAGTGTAGATATTCATTGTATAATTGGACACAGTAAAACGAATCGCACACAATTAGTGTGGGGAATTCTCGATCTGTGTTAACCAGTGTCAGTAAAAGACCTTTTAGTTCTGCTAACTGAGCCATGCAATCTCCTAAGGACTGAGTCTTTGTACAGCTCGGGTGGAACTTTCCATCCTTCATCCGACCTTTAACAATTGCACACGGGGCGCTGTATTGTTGTTTACTCCCTATGGCCGGTTGAGCAGATCCGTCAGTGTAAATTATGAATTCATACTGCTCTTGAGGCATAATTTAATCTGGGAGAGGATATTCTTTTTCGTATTGCAGGAATGCCTGTGTTTTTAGACTTGGGTGGTACCTGTACTCTACATCTGATGCAGTGAGAGAATTAGCCCATTGTATCCATCGTGGATGTAAAGCTTTAGCATTTGGAACGCTTGCCTCCATAGCAGCCTCTAAGGCCGATACTGGGGTCACGACAATAATTTGTTTTCCCTGAGCCAGTGCTCTTTCTCTCACTACAGCAGTCTTGATTTGTATGCTATTGATACTGTTTCACCTTCATTGTATGTCAAATAGGTGTACCCAGATTGACCCGCGATTATACGTATCACCAGATTGCGAACATTTACGCGTGTCTGTAAGTGTTTGGATGCTATCATGTCAGCTTGTAGGGAACAAAGAATTTCTGTGTGTTCCTGTGTCCATTGCCTAACTGAAAAATCAGGTCTTATCAGGTCGTAGAAAGGTTTAACCATTTCTGCGTAATCCAGAATGTATGATCTGCCGAAATTTAGGAATCCCAGTGTTGATTGTAAATTTTTTATTGATTTTGGAGGTTGGAGCAGCGCACACTTTTCTAAAAAGTTGGCTGCCAGACTTTCCCTTCACTTGAAAGCTCATATCCCAAAAACAGGACATTGAGGTGGGCTATTTTTGATTTCTTGAAGTTAAACTTGTAGCCCTCTGAGGCAAATCCCAAAATGATGGTGCTTACCCTGATCAAGTGTTCCTCCAGGTCATCATCCGTCAGATAAATATCGTCTACATAGGATAATGCTGCTTCGTCCAGTTTCTGCAGTAATTCAGTTACCCTGGCGGAAAATAACCCTGGGCTGTTCTTATACCCTTGGGCAAGTCGACAAAATTGTCGTTAGGACCCCAGCGCTGAGAATGCTGTCAAATATCTGCTCTCAGGCACTGTATTTTGGCAGAAGAATCCATTCGAGATATCTTGTTTTGTATTTTTTCCACACAATGTTATTCATCAATGCGGCACTGTGTGCGTTTTGTACTGCAAATGTTTTTGTGCATGAGTTCAGATGTCTGTAATCTAAAACTAGAAGATATGAATTATCAGGTTTCATTACGGGAAACAAAGGATTATTCATTGAGGAGGTGCAAGTTTCAATCACACCTTGGTATTCAAGTTGATCTAAGATCTCCCTGACCTGTTTTTTTGCTTCTTGTTTTATTGGATACTGTCTCTGTGGAATTGGAGTAGATTTTAAGGGTATCACGTGGTGAGCTGAATGTTCATCCCACCCAACATGGTTGCGATATAGTGTGGGAGCAAGGGCTACCGCCCACTCCTGCGCGTATGTGTGTTTTATGTATTGGGGAACGAGGTCAGAAAAGGCTGGCATAATTACGTCTCTCCCTTTGGGCAATCCATAACAAAAGCAGGCGGCCAATCTTTCTCTGCTAAGAGAATGTCATATCCAAAAGTCAGGTTCTCCCAAAAGAGAACTTTAATTTTCCTGTGCTTGTCCCCTTCCATTTTCAGTATTACTTCATATAACCTATGTGGGACACTCAACCTCGTATCAGGTGTTTCCACCGTGATATACTCACTCAACTCCGCTGTCACCAGAAACTCCATCAGGTTCTGGCGAGCTATTGTTACTTCTGCTGCGCTGTCTAGCATCGTCAGAGCCCATTCCCCGTTCAGTAGTTGAGTCCTCAGAATTCTGGGCTTGTCTAATTTGAGACCTGCTACTTTCTTCTTTTTGAATTGAGGTTTTGTTTTAGGCTTTTCTTCTTTTTTGGAAGCGTAGTCTGAAGTGCGTTGAGAGTCTCTGGACTTCTTGTCTGTGTTCGGACCGTCCTTCCCTCTCTGAGTTTTTTGATGAACCCTGAAAGGAACAAGAGGAATGTGTATCAGTGTCCTGATACCCGTCAGGTTTTTTAATGTTATCTCTATTCCTATGGTTATACTTCCTTTCTGGGGGCTCCTGTTGAGGAGACCTTCCCCTGGATTGAGATATCTTCTTTTGTTGTTTGTTATTATCCCATTTCTTTTTTTAAGAAACTGGATTTTGTTTTGCCTGTTCTTTCTCTGGACCTGCCACTAGTTTAGGTTTTACTGGTCTAGCTCCCAGACTATCTCTACCTAATTCTGCATATGTAGTTTCAATTATTTTAGGTAGTTCTGTCTCCTGTTGTAAAGGAGTGAAGTCTCTCAGACGTTGGCGTATTGCCACTGATGCTGCTTCCCCTTTAATGTTTGCTAATATTATAGCTGATACCTGGGAAAAGTTATTTAGTAACTTCATACCCAAGTTCAGAGCATATTCTGCTCCATACTCATTCTGTATTTGTCTCAATACATCCGGTATTACTGCCATTGAAGGGATACCATGAGTCCTGGTATATATTGCAGCGAAAACTGTACCCCAAGAAGTACAATCCTCTATTGGGGGAGCTATCCCCATTGGCAAGCAGTTTGTTAGTATTCTATGCTTTTCCTGCAGGCCATTTATAGGAAACACTGCCTCCAACTGTGTTATTTTTTGTGCTATCCAGAAAGGCATTTGTTCACATTTAGTGGGCATTTGTGGTGTAATTTTGGTTGTAGAAGTTTGGACTGGTCCTGGTTGTGTAGCCGGTGTTGGCTGAAGTGTGAGTTATTATCACCCAGGATAACTTCTTTTTGGACATTCTCCTTTTTTCTTTCTTTCTCTTTTTTCATTAAGTTTAATATCTAAGCGCTACCTATTTTTACACTCGTAGGTGTCTATATTTAAGAATGTGTCTTTGGAAATTGGGTCTTTTTTACACTATATGGCTGTGTCCCATGGTATACAACTGTCGGACATCATCTTTTCTCCCCTTACCTTTTCGGCTCATCTTTTTAGCCTTAATCCTTAACAAAGAGTTTTTAGATGTACAGGCAATGGGCAGTTAACATAGGTTCTGTTGTTGTTCTCATTTTTTTCAGTGGTTACTGAGATGGAATCCTGAAGAAGGCTTCGCCAAAATGTGCATCGTTTCAACATACCGCCAGTTCTTTCTAAATATATTGTATTACAACATTTATGAAAAGATCATTTAGAAGCTTTTCCGATATGATTTCATGTTCAGAATTCAATCATTTGATCAAAAATCAAGATATATATCTGTAATATGTACTCACTGAATTTTTTGAAAATATCAGCAATAATGTATCACAAATTTTTATGAGTATTTGCAAAGTACCTATAATTTATCCTCGATGAACAATTGTCACCCCATGGTAACTTCATGCATTTTTTAACAAAAGATAACTAAAAGCCAAAAATATATTTTTTTACATAATAAACTAGACAATTGTCAGACAGTATTTGTGTATGTGTTGTTGCAGAACCTTTGTTATATTAGGCCTCTTGCCCTGTTAGCACTAAGTCTACATCGCCTCTGCTCTGTTTTTCAATTGTTAATTTCCCTGTACCTGGCACTTATCGTGTTGACGGGGGCCCCGTACTTTTCCAGATTACTCATCACGAACTGTGTCATGTTTCTGTAAAGTTTTAATAATTCTTTATGATGTATTAGTAAGTCTCCTCCTGGCATTGTGTCAATGTCAGGGTGTGGTGTGTAGGCCGCTAGTACCGGCCATGTTGCTCCGTCTCTTCCGAACGGACCGAGTCTTACTCTATTTCTTGTATGGGGGAGGGCACCATTAAACCAGTATAAATGTTCCTGGTAAGTTAGTGGAATTTCAAAGTCCTCATATGGACTATATTAGTTTGGTATGTCATCTTCAACATAGTGATGAAATGTTTTTGTTCGCGCATTTGCCTGCGGGAATCTAATCCATGAATAGAATACCTCTGTTCTATATGATTCCTGTGCCTCAATCACGAAAGTTACTTGCCCCCCCTAGCTGTAACACCATATGCTACTAGTTTTAGGGTGATGGCATTTCTAACATTCTCTGCAATTTGTATTGCATCAGCATCTTCTTCCTCTGTAGAGACTTTTAGTGCATTTACTTGATCTAAGTCTCCCTGCTTAGTCATTATTTTTGGAAAGAAGAACTTTTCAAGGGAACTGAGATAAGGTGTTATGCACAATAGAACAATGTATCCTTCAAGCTTGATTAAACCAACAGCCAATACATAGGATTTTGCCTACTCAGCTGTGGCAGATTTTTCCCTCTCACTCCAGGCGTCTCTGGGGAGAATGTTAGTAGGGGTTTCTGAGAATAGCACAACTGAACTACTCAGATTTGACCGTTAAATAAGTGCCCAACCAACGTTGGCAGCACCATGTCGTGTAGTTCCTATAAAACCTATACAGGACCTGCGCATTTAGACAACATATACTGAGGGCTTGGTATCTGAACTGATTACAGATGCCCCCACCGAGTATGTTGGCCTGTATGCCAGCTAGCTCACAGTGCCACTAGAAACTCCTCTTATCAAGGAGAGAATAGTTCTTCGCAACTATCGAACATGACAACGCTGATCCCTCAGAATCGTGGAAACAGTGCAATACTTTTCGCTGTCACTCGTGCTCACTTAGTTTCAGAGATGTACACAGAATAAACGGTATGGACGTTTTCAATAAGCATTTATTGAATATTCGTCATTCTAGTGTAAAATAGATGCGCTGAGACAATCATCAGACAGTAACAGATATAAATGACTAGCAGCACCAGAAAAGTGAAACGATGGTAAATCTCTACCATTTTGTAATAATCATGAATACAAGCAGGTATATAAAATACATGACAATAAAATGCGTACTCCTATGAAGCAATCCTAACTAGATGTACCTAAGTGTACCTAGCCTGTGTGTAGGTGTAGAAGCCAAGAATTCCTCTAGGATAAAGTCCACCCTATTACCTGAAGTAAGATACTGTGGGACCCCATCTTGGTCACGAGTTGGACACCCCTCAAGGGATGTTCAGACCGCTGCGAGCTGGAGGGTCTGCATGCAGGAATCTCAGCGTCTCGCATCAGTGTGTCAGCATGGAAGTCGTGATCTCCTCTCACTATCTCAGCAAGATGTGATGTTTATATACCCGAAAGTATCCCCAGGGGTTCTACCTTGCTGTGCCACTGTCGGACTAAGGATGACGTCGGGAATGAACCTTGTACATAGTTATTATGCAGGAGATGATAGTCCTGCTGATTTTCTGAGAATCCTGAATTCTCATGCATAATGTATGAGCCTATTGTTCAGGGAAAACCCCACGTTCTGTAAGGAGTACTGTAACTAGGTAAAGGGTCAGTCCTAGCAGCCGTTATGTATGTAATGCAGGGACGAATATAGGTGAAAGGTTGTGATGTTACCTGGGCCTATATTGGGGTACCTATATGGAATATAACATGGGAAGACAGCCATAATGGTCACCTGGCCCTGCTGAATCTGCAGAAAAGAGAGCAGCAAAATAAGTTGACCTGAAAATAATTAAGGTCCAAATGTGTCAACTTGATTTTACCTATGTGCAGGGTTGTTCACTATATTAAATAAATAGGTCACTCTGACACATTGTCATGTCTCTGAGGTTTCCCAGTCATCACTAGTGTTGAGTATCCAAGACTGTAGGTGAAAGGTTTTGAATGCCTGGATATTAACTAATGACAGTAATAGATTGAATGGGGAGATAAATTCAGACAGCATGTAGATTAACACTGTCCACCAGGGAATATTATCACACCCCCCTAATGCCCTACATCATTTGATGTGCCTGACCTGACATGATTAGGACAATATTGGAACTGTTACTATTAACGCACCCATGGACACAGACTAACAGAGAAAGTAGAGGAGTCTTGGTCACCTTTCCTTCAACACACACAGGCATAGGAGCACACCAATGATGAGTAGCCAGGGGCACTGAATAAACTGTATCGTAGATCAAGCGAGGTGTCACCTTTTACACATAGATTTTTATCCACAAGCATGGGTCCATATAATCTTTCCGCTGGAACAAATATCACATACACAGAGGAATTTCTGAAGCATTAGCACAATTTCTTTAAATCCTTAATCATTGTTTAGTAAGGATCAGGCATTACCGTCTAATTATTTATGTAAAGTTTCCTAATGGGGCATTTTTCAGTGTATGAAGACTTGGATGATGCCCGGTTACTTACCGGTAATTTTAATTACTGCAAGTCCATGTCTTCCCTGTCACATTCCTTATTTAAGAGTTTATCTCCATTCATGCAGAACCTAATTACCAAACTTGACTTTTCCTTCCCACTCCAAGATGGGCCCCATACTCATGAGCACAAATACATCACTTCCTGGGAAGGACTTCCTGTTTCTTTACTGCAGCCGATTGCCATTTTAGTTACAGATATCTGTATTTTTCTTTTTCTTTTTATGGAAATCCTGCTTTAGCACTTTTTATAAATGTATTTTCATGATCATGCTCCTATGAGGGGCATACGGGATCAAAGGAGTCGTCTTTGGTTTGCTGGGTTCCCCGTGACGGCCTCTGGGATATTGGTGAGCTATTTTTATTTTCATGATTTTTATTCCCCAAATCTTTGCAAATAGCAGCCACTGATGTTGTGGGGTGCGCTGCACTGAATCAGCATCAGTATTTTCAATGTATGAAGACCTGGTGGATGATGCCCCCATTAGTATCCCACTCGACCCGTTTGTGATGTAAGAGTCACTCTTCCACACCCTAAGTTTCGATGATCTGCTTTTGAAGCTGATCTAAGACTGTGTTATGGATCCAGAGGTTGCGCTAACATTAAAAGGGAAGTTTCAGCATTTTTTTATATTTACACCATAATGGTATAATATTATATGTATTTGGGCAAAATATCTAATCAAAAATATTTTGTTACATAAATATTCTGTCAAGATATTGAAATTAAAAAATATCATTGTATTTAATATTGTTGTCCAAAATATCGTTTTAGGTGTTGTTTAAAATATCTAGATATTTAATATTGAAGTAGTTTATATCGTTGGCAATAAAATCAATTTTTAGAGGTAAAAAGTGAGTTTATATGGTATCTTTGATTTTGTATGTTGTTTTTATTTATATTATGTTTATTAATTTTGGAATAATATGTATTTATACGAAAGGTGTTTTTCTAATTGAAGTTGTTTAAATATTTTTTTTATATGTACAAATATATTTTTTAGGAGTAGGATGTTGGGTTTATAGGGCATAAGGGTGGGAAGCATATTACAAAAAATAATATATACATGTATATATTTGGGTGTTTATTTATTTATTTTTAATTTTTAGGAAAGGGATGTTGGGTTCATAGGGGATAAGGTTGGGAAATATTTAAATGTTTTTAAAAAATAATGTATTAGTGTATATTTTTTGTTGTTTATTTTCAGTTTTTTTATTTAAAAAAATTTATGAGCAGGATGTTGGGTTTATAGGAGATAAGGGTGGGAAGATATTTAAATATTATAAAAAATAATTAATAAAAAATAGTTTAAAGTTGTGGTATTTATTTAGGATATTGTAAAGTGAATTATATATATTTTAATTACCCGGAACACAGGAGGGTCGAGGACTTCAGCCCACAGACTGCTCCACGGCCGCCTGCCGCATCATTTCCTCACCCAGAGGCGCATAAATTATTACAGCGGGTCCCACAGTTTGGGACCCAGGACATAGGAGGGGCGAGGAAGCCAGCCCCCAGGCTGCTCCACGCCCACCTGCTGCATAATTTCCGTGCCCAGAAGTGCATAAATTATTGCCACGGGGCCCACAGCTCGTCGCCTGGGACACAGGAGGGGCGAGGATTTCAGCCCCCAGACTGCTCCATGGCCGCCTGCCACATCATTTCTGTGCCTAGAGGCTCATATTTATTGCTGTGGGTCCTGCTGCATGGGACGCGTGCGGTATGCACACAGGACTTGCCTAGGCAAACACGGGCCAAGGGCGGGCCTGTCCTGCACCCACCAACACCCGGAAGAAGCTGGGCTGGACCTCCCCTCGTACTTCTTTCATAGAGACTTTCTTTGGAGTTGGTGAGTGTTGCTTACATCTATTTTGGTGGACTTTTTGTTGATTACAAAATTATTATTTGATTATTTAACCCTTTCTATGCTCATGACGGAGCGGTTCCGTCATGAGCAACAGTGGGCGTGTGCTCATGACAGAACCGCTCCGCCTTGGCACCCACCCATGGGGGTAGCGCTGGCTCTCCCCCATGGCCAGCCCATCTAGCCCCCACAAAGAGGGATGGCAGCGGAAGAGTTTCCGCTGCCACCCCGACCCCCCCCATGCAATCCCATGACGTCAGCGCGCACAGCGCGCACCGACGTCATCAGGAGCAGCCGGACGCACTGGAAGCCATTTGCTTCCAGTGCGTCCACCAGGAAACAGGTAAGTTTCCTTGCTCCGGTGGGGCAGGTGGGGGTTAATTGCAATGCATTGAGGCATCGGGGGAGAGGAAAGAGTTTTTCCTCTCCCCTGATGTCTCAATGCAGGGCATTCCTGCTGCACGATCGCACATGGCATCGCAATCGTGCAGCAGGAATGCCCCACTAGGCACCAGGGATTTCTCTTTTATTTAAAGGAAGCGACCCCTTGGGCAAGGGTCGCTTCCTTAAGGGGCATAATATTTTTAAGAATTTTCTGCCCCCCCTGGGGACAGACCGGCTGGGTTTTCTGGCGTTTCTGGCCCCAGGGAAGGCAGAAAATCCCACTAGAGCCAGGGATTTAAAAAAAAAAATGGGGAATATTTTTTGGGGTTTTGGGCCCTTGCCTGTCGCGGATACTTGACCCACCCACGCGAGTGAGGTACCATTTTTATCGGGAGACCTGGGGGAACGCTGGGTGGGAGGAAATTTGTGGATCCACGCAGATTCCAGAACTTCCAGCTAAATTTGAGGTTTGCAGGGGATTTTGGGTAGGAAAATGTTGGGGGACCCATGCAAGCCATACCTCGATGGACTCCCCCGGGTGTCTAGTTTTCAGAAATGTGTGCTTTTGGTAGGTTTCCCTAGATGGCCGCTGAGCCCGGGGCCAAAAACTCATGGGACCCCCCTTGCAAAACTAGGTTGTTTTGTGATAGGTAATTCTGATGTCGCTTCAATAGGTTTTGGACCAATGCCTGTCGCGGGTACTTGACCCACCCACGCGAGTAAGGTACCATTTTTATCTGGAGACCTGGGGGAACGCTGGGTGGGAGGAAATTTGTGGATCCACGCAGATTCCAGAACTTTTCCACACAGAAATTTGAGAAAAAAGTGATTTTTTCAGCTAAATTTGAGGTTTGCAGGGGATTCTGGGTAGGAAAATGTTGGGGGACTCATGCAAGCCATACCTCGCTGGACGCCCCCGGGTGTCTAGTTTTCAGAAATGTGTGGGTTTGGTAGGTTTCCCTAGATGGCCGCCGAGCCTGGGGCCAAAAACTCATGGGACCCCCCTTGCAAAACCAGGTTGGTTTGTGATAGGTAATTTTGATGTCGCTTCAATAGGTTTTGGGCCCTTGCCTGCCGCGGGTACTTGACCCACCCACACAAGTGAGGAACCATTTTTCTCAGAACACTTTGGGGAACGCGGGGTGAGTGGAATTTTGTGGATCCACACAGAATCCAGAACTTTCCACCACAGAAATGTGAGGAAAATGTGTTTTTTTTACACATTTTGAGGTTTGCAAGGGATTCTGGGTAACAGAATCTGGTGCGAGCCAGTCAAGTCACCCCATCCTGGATTCCCCTGGGTGTCTAGTTTTCAAAAATGTATAGGTTTGCTAGGTTTACCTAGGTGCTGGCAGAGCTAGGGTTCAAAATCTACAGCTAGGCACTTTGCAAAAAAAGGGTCCGTTTTCACTGTGAAAATGTGGTGTGTCCACGTTGCGTTTTGGGCCATTTCCTGTCGTGGGCACTAGGCCTACCCACACAAGTGAGGTACCATTTTTCTCGGAAGACTTTGGGGAACGCGGGGTGGGTGGAATTTTGTGGATCCACACAGATTCCAGAACTTTCCACCACAGAAATGTGAGGAAAATGTGTTCTTTTTTTTACACGTTTTGAGGTTTGCAAGGGATTCTGGGTAACAGAACCTGGTGAGAGCCATTCAAGTCACCCCATCCTGGATTCCCCTGGGTGTCTAGTTTGCAAAAATGTATAGGTTTGCTAGGTTTCCCTAGGTGCCGGCAGAGCTAGGGTTCAAAATCGACAGCTAGGCACTTTGCAAAAAAAGGGTCTGTTTTCACTGTGAAAATGTGGTGTCTCCACGTTGCATTTTGGGCCGTTTCCTGTCGCGGGCACTAGGCCTACCCACACAAGTGAGGTACCATTTTTATCATAAGACTTTGGGGAACGCGAGGTATGTGGAATTTTGAGGATCCATGCAGATTCCAGAACTTTCCACCACAGAAATGTGAGGAAAATGTGTTTTTTTGGACAAATTTTTACGTTTGCAAGGGATTCTGGGTAACAGAACCTGGTGAGAGCCAGTCAAGTCACCCCATCCTGTATTCCCCTGGGTGTCTAGTTTTAAAAAATGTATAGGTTTGCTAGGTTTCCCTAGGTGCCGGCAGAACTAGGGTTCAAAATTTACAGCTAGGCACTTTGCAAAAAATGGGTCAGTTTTCACTGTGAAAATGTGGTGTGTTCACGTTGCGTTTTTGACCGTTTCCTGTCGCGGGCACTAGGCCTACCCACAGAAGTGAGGTACCATTTTTCTCGGAAGACTTTGGGGAACACGGGGTGGGTGGAATTTGTGGATCCACGCATATTCCAGAACTTTCCACCACAGAAATGTGAAGAAAATGTGTTTTTATTTTACACATTTTGAGGTTTGCAAGGGATTCTGGGTAACAGAACTTGGTGAGAGCCAGTCAAGTCACCCCATCCTGCATTGCCTTGGGTGTCTAGTTTTCAAAAATGTATAGGTTTGCTAGGTTTCCCTAGGTGCCGGCAGAGCTAGGGTTCAAAATTTACAGCTAGGCACTTTGCAAAAAATGGGTCAGTTTTCACTGTGAAAATGTGGTGTGTTCACGTTGCGTTTTGGGCCGTTTCCTGTCACGGGCACTGGGCCTACCCACAGAAGTTAGGAACCATTTTTCTCGGAAGACTTTGGGGAACACGGGGTGGGTGGAATTTTGTGGATCCACGCAGATTCCAGAACTTTCCACCACAGAAATGTGAGGAAAATGTGTTTTTTTTTACACATTTTGAGGTTTGGAAGGGATTCTGGGTAACAGAACCTGGTGAGAGCCAGTCAAGTCACCCCATCCTGGATTCCCCTGGGTGTCTAGTTTTAAAAAATGTATAGGTTTGCTAGGTTTTCCTAGGTGCCGGCAGAGCTAGGGTTCAAAATCTACAGCTAGGCACTTTGCCAAAAAAGGGTCAGTTTTCACTGTGAAAATGTGGTGTGTCCAAGTTGCGTTTTGGTCCGTTTCCTGTTGCGGGCACTAGGCCTACCCACACAAGTGAGGTACCATTTTTCTCAGAAGACTTTGGGGAACACGGGGTGGGTGGAATTTTGTGGATCCACGCAGATTCCAAAACTTTCCACCACAGAAATCTGAGGAAAATTTGTTTTTTTGACAAATTTTGAGGTTTGCAAGGGATTCTGGGTAACATAACTTGGTGAGAGCCAGTCAAGTCACCCCATCCTGGATTGCCCTGGGTGTCTAGTTTTAAAAAATGTATAGGTTTGCTAGGTTTCCCTAGGTGCCGGCAGAGCTAGGGTTCGAAATCTACAGCTAGGCACTTTGCAAAAAAAGGGTGCGTTTTCACTATGAAAATGTGGTGTGTCCACGTTGCGTTTTGGGCCGTTTCCTGTCGCGGGAACTAGGCCTACCCACACAAGTAAGGTACCATTTTCCTTGGAAGACTTTGGGGACACGGGGTGGGTGGAGTTTTGTGGATCCACACAGATTCCAGAACTTTCCACCACAGAAATGTGAGGAAAATGTGTTTTTTTGACAAAGTTTGAGGTTTGCAAGGGATTCTGGGTAACAGAACTTGGTGAGAGCCAGTCAAGTCACCCCATCCTGCATTCCCTTGGTGTCTAGTTTTCAAAAATGTATAGGTTTGCTAGGTTTCCCTAGGTGCCGGCAGAGCTAGCGTTCAAAATTTACAGCTAGGAACTTTGCAAATAAAGGGTCAGTTTTCACTGTGAAAATGTGGTGTGTCCACGTTGCGTTTTGGGCCGTTTCCTGTCAGGGGCACTGGGCCTACCCACAGAAGTTAGGAACCATTTTTCTCGGAAGACTTTGGGGAACACGGGGTGGGTGGAATTTTGTGGATCCACGCAGATTCCAGAACTTTCCACCACAGAAATGTGAGGAAAATGTGTTTTATTTTTACACATTTTGAGGTTTGCAAGGGATTCTGGGTAACAGAACCTGGGGAGAGCCAGTCAAGTCACCCCATCCTGGATTCCCCTGGGTGTCTAGTTTTCAAAAATGTATAGGTTTGCTAGGTTTCCCCAGGTGACGGGAGAGCTAGGGTTCAAAATTTACAGCTAGGCACTTTGCAAAAAAAGGGTCAGTTTTCACTGTGAAAATGTGGTGTGTCCATGTTGCGTTTTGGGCCGTTTCCTGTCGCGGGCACTAGGCCTACCCACAGAAGTGAGGTACCATTTTTCTCAGAAGACTTTGGGGAACACGGGGTGGGTGGAATTTTGTGGATCCACGCAGATTCCAGAATTTTCCACCACAGAAATGTGAGGAAAATGTGTTTTATTTTTACACATTTTGAGGTTTGCAAGGGATTCTGGGTAACAGAACCTGGGGAGAGCCAGTCAAGTCACCCCATCCTGGATTCCCCTGGGTGTCTAGCTTTCAAAAATGTATAGGTTTGCTAGGTTTCCCTAGGTGCCGGCAGAGCTAGGGTTCGAAATCTACAGCAAGGCACTTTGCAAAAATAGGGTGCGTTTTCACTGTGAAAATGTGGTGTGCCCACGTTGCGTTTTGGGCCATTTCCTGTCGCGGGCACTAGGCCTACCCACACAAGTAAGGTACCATTTTCCTCGGAAGACTTTGGGGAACACGGGGTGGGTGGAATTTTGTGGATCCACGCAGATTCCAGAACTTTCCACCACAGAAATTTGAGGAAAATGTGTTTTTTTGACAATTTTTGAGGTTTGCAAGGGATTCTGGGTAACATAACTTGGTGAGAGCCAGTCAAGTCACCCCATCCTGGATTCCCCTGGGTGTCTAGTTTTCAAAAATGTATAGGTTTGCTAGGTTTCCCTAGGTGCCGGCAGAGCTAGGTTTCAAAATTTACGGCTAGGCACTTTGCAAAAAAAGGGTCAGTTTTCACTGTGAAAATGTGGTGTGTCCATGTTGCGTTTTGGACCGTTTCCTGTCGCGGGCACAAGGCCTACCCACAGAAGTGAGGTACCATTTTTCTCGGAAGACTTTGGGGAACACGGGGTGGGTGAAATTTTGTGGATCCACGCATATTCCAGAACTTTCCACCTCAGAAATGTGAGGAAAATGTGTTTTTATTTTTCACATTTTGAGGTTTGCAAGGGATTCTGGGTAACAGAACCTGATGAGAGCCAGTCAAGTCACCCCATGCTGGATTCCCCTGGGTGTCTAGTTTTCAAAAATGTATAGGTTTGCTAGGTTTCCCTAGGTGCTGGCAGAGCTAGGGTTCAAAATCTACAGCTAGGCACTTTGCAAAAAAAGGGTCAGTTTTCACTGTGAAAATATGGTGTGTCCACGTTGCATTTTGGGCCGTTTCCTGTTGCGTGCAATAGGCCTACCCACACAAGTGAGGTACCATTTTTCTCAGAAGACTTTGGGGAACACGGGGTGGGTGGAATTTTGTGGATCCACGCAGATTCCAGAATTTTCCACCACAGAAATGTGAGGAAAATGTGTTTTATTTTTACACATTTTGAGGTTTGCAAGGGATTCTGGGTAACAGAACCTGGGGAGAGCCAGTCAAGTCACCCCATCCTGGATTCCCCTGGGTGTCTAGCTTTCAAAAATGTATAGGTTTGCTAGGTTTCCCTAGGTGCCGGCAGAGCTAGGGTTCGAAATCTACAGCTAGGCACTTTGCAAAAATAGGGTGCGTTTTCACTGTGAAAATGTGGTGTGCCCACGTTGCGTTTTGGGCCATTTCCTGTCGCGGGCACTAGGCCTACCCACACAAGTAAGGTACCATTTTCCTCGGAAGACTTTGGGGAACACGGGGTGGGTGGAATTTTGTGGATCCACGCAGATTCCAGAACTTTCCACCACAGAAATTTGAGGAAAATGTGTTTTTTGACAATTTTTGAGGTTTGCAAGGGATTCTGGGTAACATAACTTGGTGAGAGCCAGTCAAGTCACCCCATCCTGGATTCCCCTGGGTGTCTAGTTTTCAAAAATGTATAGGTTTGCTAGGTTTCCCTAGGTGCCGGCAGAGCTAGGGTTCAACATTTACGGCTAGGCACTTTGCAAAAAAAGGGTCAGTTTTCACTGTGAAAATGTGGTGTGTCCATGTTGCGTTTTGGACCGTTTCCTGTCGCGGGCACAAGGCCTACCCACAGAAGTGAGGTACCATTTTTCTCGGAAGACTTTGGGGAACACGGGGTGGGTGGAATTTTGTGGATCCACGCATATTCCAGAACTTTCCACCACAGAAATGTGAGGAAAATGTGTTTTTATTTTTCACATTTTGAGGTTTGCAAGGGATTCTGGGTAACAGAACCTGATGAGAGCCAGTCAAGTCACCCCATGCTGGATTCCCCTCGGTGTCTAGTTTTCAAAAATGTATAGGTTTGCTAGGTTTCCCTAGGTGCTGGCAGAGCTAGGGTTCAAAATCTACAGCTAGGCACTTTGCAAAAAAAGGGTCCGTTTTCACTGTGAAAATATGGTGTGTCCACGTTGCATTTTGGGCCGTTTCCTGTTGCGGGCAATAGGCCTACCCACACAAGTGAGGTACCATTTTGCTCGGAAGACTTTGGGGAACGCGAGGTGGGTGGAATTTTGGGGATCCACGCAGATTCCAGAACTTTCCACCACAGAAATCTGAGGAAAATGTGTTTTTTTGACAAATTTTGAGGTTTGCAAGGGATTCTGGGTAACATAACTTGGTGAGAGCCAGTCAAGTCACCCCATCCTGGATTCCCCTTGGTGTCTAGTTTTCAAAAATGTATAGGTGTGCTAGGTTTCCCTAGGTGCCGGCAGAGCTAGGGTTCGAAATCTACAGCTAGGCACTTTGCAAAAAAAGGGTCCGTTTTCACTGTGAAAATGTGGTGTGTCCACGTTGCATTTTGGGCCGTTTCCTGTCGCTGGCACTAGGCCTACCCACACAAGTGAGGTACCATTTTGCTCGGAAGACTTTGGGGAACGCGAGGTGGGTAGAATTTTGTGGATCCATGCAGATTCATGAACTTTCCACCACAGAAATGTGAGGAAAATTTGTTTTTTTTACACATTTTGATGTTTGCAAAGGATTCTGGGTTCAGAACCTGGTGAGAGCCAGTGAAGTCACCCCATCCTGGATTCCCCTGGGTGTCTAGTTTTCAAAAATGTATAGGTTTGCTAGATTTCCCTAGGTGCCGGCAGAGCTAGGGTTCAAAATTTACAGCTAGGCCCTTTGCAAAAAAAGGGTCAGTTTTCACTGTGAAAATGTGGTGTGTCCACGTTGCGTTTTGGGCCGTTTCCTGTTGCGGGCACTAGGCCTACTCACAGAAGTGAGGAACCATTTTTCTCGGAAGACTTTGGGGAACACGAGGTGGGTGGAATTTTGTGGATCCACGCAGATTCCAGAACTTTCCACCACAGAAATGTGAGGAAAATTTGTTTTTTTTACACATTTTGAGGTTTGCAAGGGATTCTGGGTAACACAACCTGGTGAGAGCCAGTCAAGTCACCCCATCCTGGATTCCCCTGGGTGTCTAGTTTTAAAAAATGTATAGGTTTTCTAGGTTTCTCTAGGTGCCGGCAGAGCTAGGGTTCAAAATTTACAGCTAGGCACTTTGCAAAAAAAGGTCAGTTTTCACTGTGAAAATGTGGTGTGTCCATGTCGCGTTTTGGGCCATTTCTTGTCGCGGGCACTAGGCCTACCCACAGAAGTGAGGTACCATTTTTCTCGGAAGACTTTGGGGAATACGGGGTGTGTGGAATGTCGCCCGACAGCACAACCTCAACATCATCTCCTACGCCGACGACACCCAGCTGATCCTCTCCCTCACCAAAGACCCTCACACCGCCAAAGCCCACCTCCACGAAGGAATGAAGGCCGTCGCCGAATGGATGAGGACCAGCCGCCTGAAGCTGAACTCGGACAAGACGGAGGTCCTCATCCTTGGTTCCAACCCTTCAGCCTGGGACGACTCCTGGTGGCCAACATCACTGGGAACAGCCCCGCCACCCACCGACCACGTACGCAACCTAGGGGTCATCCTCGACCCCACCCTCTCCATGACTAAGCAGGTCAACGCCGTTTCCTCATCCTGCTTCAACATCCTCCGAATGCTCCGCAGGATCTTCAAGTGGATCCCCACCGAAACAAGAAAAACAGTCACCCAGGCCCTCGTCACCAGCAGGCTGGACTACGGAAACGCCCTCTACGCAGGAACGACGGCTAAGCTCCTGAGACGGCTGCAACGCATCCAGAACGCCTCTGCACGTCTTATCCTCGACATCCCCGACGCAGCCACATCACACCCCACCTGAGAGACCTGCACTGGCTCCCTGTCAACAAGAGGATAACCTTCAAGCTCCTCACCCACGCACACAAAGCACTCCACAACTCCGGACCAGCCTACCTCAACAGACGACTCAGCTTCTACACCCCCACCCGCCAGCTCCGCTCGACCAGCCTCGCCCTCGCCACAGTCCCCCGCATCCGGAAAACGACCGCCGGCGGCAGATCCTTCTCCCACCTCGCCGCCAAGACCTGGAACACCCTCCCCACCAACCTCCGACAGACCCAAGACCTACTGGCCTTCAGAAGACTCCTCAAGACCTGGCTCTTCGATCAGTAGCAGCACCACCCCCCTCTTCCCCCAGCACCTTGAGACCCT
Organism: Calotriton arnoldi; assembly: GCA_963921515.1. NCBI lineage: Eukaryota > Metazoa > Chordata > Amphibia > Caudata > Salamandridae > Calotriton > Calotriton arnoldi. Next base: position 490,327 of record CAWUFW010009290.1, read on the forward strand.
CGCGGGTATGTAGTGCACTTTATAAGTGACATGATTGATTGATTGATTGATTGATCCACGCAGATTTCAGAACTTTCCACCACAGAAATGTGAGGAAAATTTGTTTTTTTTTACACATTTTGATGTTTGCAAGAGATTCTGGGTAACATAACCTGGTGAGAGCCAGTCAAGTCACCCCATCCTGGATTTCCCTGGGTGTCTAGTTTTCAAAAATGTATAGGTTTGCTAGGTTTCCCTAGGTGCCGATAGAGCTAGGGTTCAAAATCTACAGCTAGGCACTTTGCAAAAAAAGGGTCAGTTTTCACTGTAAAAATAAAGTGTGTCCATGTTGCGTTTCGAGCCGTTTCCTGTCGCAGGCACTAGGCCTACCCACACAAATGAGGTACCATTTTTATCGGGAGACTTAGGGTAATACAGAATTGTAGAGCAACTGTTATTACCTATTGACTTTTGATGCATTTCTGCCTTCCAAATGAAAGACAATGTGTAAAAAAAAGTCATTATGAAAAATGACCTATAATTCTCATGCTAGTATCGGTACTCCCTATTTCGGAAATGTGCAAATATCTACTGTTTTTAAACTCTATATTTTGTTCCAATTTCAGAAATCATAGGTGTCTTTCATACCGATTTTTCCATGTTTATATTTTCCCAAATTAATTGCTATATACTTGGTACATAATAAAAAACCATTGTAAGACGCTGCTCAGTTATTGGGTCTGGGTTCGTCGGGTTCTTGGTGAACCTACAAGTCCTATATATCCCCACAACCAGAAAGGTCCAGCGGATGTAATGGTATATTGCTTTCAAACAGCTGTCACAATTAAAAGAAGTTACAGGTGAAAACGTTGGCACAAATGGCTGTTTTTTTCAACTAATTTTCAATTTTTCCTATATTCAACTGTTAGTATCTATAAATAAACCTTGAAGGATCTACACAAATGACCCCTTGCTGAATTAAAAATGTTGTCTACTTTTCTAAAATGTATAGCTTTCCAGGATCCATTATTGCTTTCATACCCATTTCTACCATTAACTGGAAGAAGGTTGAAAGCACAAAAAATAGCAAAAATAGGCTATATCCCAGTAAAATGCCAAAAGTGTGTAAAAAAATGTTGGTTTTCTGACAAAAGTCTGTCAGTCCCTAAAATCTGGGAAAATGGGGATTTCAGCCCCACAAACCCTTTGTTGATACCATCTGCAGGGAAAAAACCAGACGCTTTATTTGCAGCACTTTTTTCCCATTTTTCACAAAAAAAAACCAAATTTAGCTGTATTTTGGCTAATTTCTGGGTCCCCTCCAGGGGAATCCAAAAAGCCTGGGTACCTTTAGAATCCCCATGATGTTGGAAGAAAAGGACGCAAATTTGGCGTGGATACCTTATGTGGTCAAAAAGGTACAGGGGCCTAAGCGCGAACTACCCCAAATAGCCAAAAAAAGGCTTAGCACAGGGGGGGGAAAGGCCTAGCAGCGAAGGGGTTAAAACCTGGAAGCAGTGAGATACCTTGAGTATGGGGAGGAGGAAAGCTGAATCCAATAATGGCACAAACAAAATACCCAGAGCCAGTAAATCTATCCTGTCCTTTCTTAATCAGGCAGTAGGTGTGCTCTGTGATGAAATTTCATGTGCCGAGGTTGAATTGGCCTCGAACCACCAAGCCATTATTTTATTTAGAGATGCCCAAGAGGAGGGGGAAGCTACCCTTAATACTGCCACCCTTTTCCTTTTCACTTAACCTATCCCCCCTTTGCCTACATCTGCCCACAAATTCAACAGGCACAATGACTCACTCTAAGACTCAGGAACTCCTCACCAACGAGGAACTTCATGACACCCAGAAGCTAGGAGCCAGACACAAAACTAAAAATCCAGGGCAGCCACTCCCCAAAAAACTTACCAGGAAGCCTGACAACGGTTCAAGGAAGGCTCACTCAAAGCCCTGATCGACAACCCTATCGCTTCTGGGGCCGACAAGACTGAGAGCAACTTCTTAGAGTTGATTCACAATTTGGAATTTAAGTTTCTTTCAGCCCTTGAGGCTTTTGGAACACAGCTTACTGCTCTGGAGTAAAGAGTTGGAAGGTTACAAGGCTCAGTGGACACTATTCATTCATACTTTGGAAAATTGCCCCATTTTTCTGGCCCTATTTCTAGCACTCTCACTGTCGCGGACACTGCAATAGGCCCTATTAGAAACTCTCCTCCTGGATGTATCCCCCATACGTTTGGCCTTTAAGGTTTCCCCAAGGATCGCATTTCAGTGCTCCCATTGGGCTTTCTTCATCCTCCCCGCACTGTAAGATCTTTGGAATGGGGAGAACAGCATTCTGGTCAGCACAGATCACAAGACAGATTGGTCAATTATATTCACCGCAGTAAAACTGCAAGCATACCACTCAGTAACCGTTTTGAACCCCTGAGCCAGTTGGAAGATCCTGACTGACTGGATCCTGTCCCCATTGATGAGGACTTGCCCAAGTCTACGGTACAGAGTAGATCCTCGGTCCTAAACGTTCTCAGTTGGAATATTGCTGGGGTGCAGGATAAGCTAGCTGATGCTGGTTGGATTAAATTGTTGGCTACCTATGATATTATATGTCTACAGGAGACGTGAGATGCCGGTGGCTGCCTGCACCTGGATGGCTTTTCCTCATTCACTGTACCAGCCACTCTGTTGCCCAGTGGACGTGCTAGTGGTGGCCTCGTCACACTAGTGAGTTTGGGCCTTAACAGTAATGTTGAACCTGTTAGGTCCAAGTCAAAGGAGGTACTGGGCACTTTTTTAGCCTTTAGAAACAAATGCAGACTGCTGGCCACAAATTTCTATAATGCAGTCTCATCTAGGTCTGAAGTAGACGCTGTTTCTAGTTTAACATTTTTTATTGATGATTTTTTTCACTTAGAATCCTTATTCACCGCGATAATGTTATTGGGGATTTTAATTTGCATCCTTGCCTGTCTTGTCAAGCCAATGATGTATTTGAGAATGTAAACCCAAGCATTGATCAGGTGCACCTTCTTCACACACAGCAAGGGGATAATGTTAATAATTTAATTGCTGAGTATAATCTGGTCAATTTAATGGACCCAAGACTAGAGGGTTCAACTGAGAGGATTCCCACGGTCAAGGGGAGAGTTTTCAGTACAACCATAGGTTATATTTTTGTATACATTTGTTCATCCTCAGCCCTTGTAGATTTTAAGGATAAGTGGGACAACCTTAGTGACCACAATCCTTTGTCGGCCAACTTTTTGTGGGACAAAAAGCCCAATGTACCAGTACTCCCTGTCGATCAGGGCCGACGGGTGCAGTGGGCTTCAGATTTTCTTTTGATTTCTTCTCTAACCTGGTCACCTCCTGTAGTGCCGATTTCCTTTCATGTCTCACTGAGGACGCCTCAGCTCATAGTATCATGCTGTCCTTTTCAAATATTTGAAGGTTTGTCAAAGTTTCTCTTAGTAAACCAGGTGTCACTTCAATGCCTCAACCAGCTAGTTGGTTCAACAAAATGTGTTTGAAGGCACACAAACACATTTCCCTGCATGAAACACCTCGTTGTCAGGAAAAGGTGAAGAGAGCCAGGGCGGTTTATCGTATGTCTTGCATGGAGCCTATAATCCAGCTGAAAGATGAGGCCTGGAACAATTTCCTTATTGCTAGCATGTTGAGGGATAGTGCTGCCTTTTGGCGAGTGGTTAATCCCCCTTGTTCAATAGCGACCAACTTTCTATCTAAGCGTCAATTTTTACTTCACAAGTCTGCTTTAAGAACTGTAAGGCCATTTACAGCCAAGAGGAAGAGGCCATCCTGTCAGATGGTGACCTCAGCAATCTCTAATCTTCCCTCTAACAAGGCCACAGGGAGTCCCTGGGGATCTTTTCAAATTCTCTGTCAAACTCTGGGCTCTCTTAATAACCCAGCACTTGAATGCAGCCGTCAGACGTTCCCATCCACCGACTTGGTGCCAATTAGTCATAGTTCCAATTTTTAAAAAGGTAAATAGGTCAGATCCGGCCTGCTATAGGCCCATATCCTTCATTGAATTGGAGGTGAAAATCATTGGCCGGATCCTGTTGGAGTGACTCTCAAACTAGGTAGAGGAGCATAATATCTTGTCTGACCTGCAATATGGGTTCAGGTCGGGACAGAGCACCGTCGAGCAAAATTTGACCTTCTGTTTTGCAAGTATACCAAGGCCAAGATGGGGGCAATTCATCTGGCCTTCATGGACCTCAGCGCAGTCTTCGATAGAGTTAACTCCAATCTGTGGTCCATGATGGCTCAGATGGACATAGAGCCCGCACTAGTCTATTTTTTGTGCGATTTGCACAGGGACCTCTCTGCATCTATAAGATATGGCCCAGTGGGGAATGCACACCACACTTTAAATTGAAGCGTGGGGTTCACCAGTGTTGTATACTTCATATTGATCAATTAGAATCAGTTCTCACAGATCCTCACCTGGACGCCACTAGGGCTGGTGGCCGCTCGATTCCTGCTCTACTTTATGCAGACAACACACTATTAATTGCTCAGATTGTTAGAAGGCTACAGAAACTTCTAGATTCATTTATTTATTTTATGAACAGCCTTGACTTGTCCACCAATTTCTCTAAATCACACGTGATGAAGTTTGGCCCGCCTAAGACAAAAACCATGAAATTCACAGTAGAAGGACACCATATTAGCCAGGTTGATAAGTTTCGTTATTCAGGGGTCCAATTAGTCTCAATTGGCATCCTTTAATAAATCATAACGTGGAAACTTTCAACAGGGCAATGTTTAGTATTGGAGACTTCTCCCGGCGGCTGGGACGCACCCACATAAAAACAGTTTGGGGCATATTCAAGGCCAAGTGCATCCCAATAGCTAGCTATGGGTGCGGTATTTGGGGATATGGTCCAATAACTCCGATTCAAATAGGGGAAAACAAATTCCTCAGGGACCTCTTAGGGGTCCCACAAAGTACACCTTCTGAGTTTGTTCATGGAGAGTTGGGCATGGGCCATGTGATTGATTTCATCAGGCTCATCCCCTGTTGCTTTGGCTTTCAGTCTGGCGCAAGGAGGAGGTAGGCCTCAACAGACTGATCATGGAAGATTGAATGAACCTGGAAGACTCTTATCTGATCCCTTGGCTGACCTATGTCTCCTCCACCATGCAAAGTTTGGGGATACCAGAACTTTATCTTGATCCAAGTGGTATTGTCCAAACTGATAAAAGATGGGTTAAAGAAGCGTTTAGAGATAAGATGGCAGCAGATCATGAGGCTTCAGCACTGAGCAAGCTTTTAGCACGTCATACATTTTTAGTGAAAACTGTAAGTGGCTTGGAGCCATACCTTACCTTGGACATGGCCCACCACCAGCAACGATTGCTGACATTTTTTTGGCTTAATTTATTCCTGAGGCTATTTCCCTTTAATCATGGTTGCTTTAATGACTCGGGGGATATTCACAAGAACGTGCGCTAAATATCTCCAGAAAATGTTAACGCAACTTCACACATCGCAGTCCATCGCGGGAAAATAACTCCGTGTTAACGTGGAATTCACAACACGGCGGGACCATGCGATAGTCTCCCGAAAACACGGACAATGTCCGCGATACAACACCCGCGATGGTGATAAAAACCTAAACCCCACCGCAAAAAAACATGCGATGGGCCAAACCGCGATGAGGAAATCAGCGATAAGCAGTGCCAGGCCTGCAATACACACACGTCAGGCGGGAAAATCACTACAAAAGGAGAAAAAACACACTAACACAAAATAACCAACACCGAAGCACCATGGAGGCATCTGGAGCAGGCACAGAGGACGAGCGGAACCCCACAAGCACCCCGGACGACCAGCCTGGGACCTCGGGGACAGGCAAGGGCAAGGACAAGAAGAAGAGGAAGAGGAAGAGGCGGTTCGGTCCACAGGAGAACAGGATCCTGGTCACGGAGGTGATGGAACACCATCAAGAACTGTTCGTCACCTCCAACGTGTCATTGGGCACCAAAAATTGAATATGGCGGGCCATCATGGACAAGGTGAATGCCGTCGGAGAGCACAAGAGGTCAATGGACGAGGTCAAGAGGCGATGGATTGACATCAAGCGGAAAACCAAGGAGAAACTCGCAGGCAACCAGAAGGCAGCAATGCAGACTGGAGGTGGGAGCCCAGCGCCACAGCTGGAGCTGGATGACATGGAGGAGCTGGTGTCGACAGTCATCAGTGTGGAGACCGTGGCAGGAGTTGGGGAGCGGACACTGCTCGACATGACACAACACCACAGCAACAGGGTGAGTAACCACCAGGTACTGGGGGGACGGGGGGAGATGGCCACAATGGCACACATGCACAATCAAGCAGAGCACAGTGCACACCCACCATGACTCTGGATCATGGCCCTGATCTACAGACTGTCAAATGTACATTGCCATGCTGTCCGAATGTGAACATATACCATGCGGCTACAAACATGTGGTCACAATGTAACACAGCATCTCCTCTTCACATTGCAGAGGCACCGTCAACACCTCCTGCAGAGCAGTCCCAGCCACTCTTCACTGATGACGAGGAGGACACCCCCAGCATCGACACCGAAGCCCTCCAAGACATCATGGAACTCATCCGCCAATCACCTCCAGGATCAGGGCAGCCCAGCTGCATCGAGGAGACCCCACCCACTCCACAAACCACCCAGCAGGAGGCATCCACAACCCCGGCTGTCTCCCAGGACCCCCACGAACAACACATGGCCTTCCAACGCCGTGTGTTGGAGGGCCAGAGGGAGATGGCTGAGCAGGTGCGGGTGGGGTTCGACCGCATGGCTATCAAACTGGACGCCATCCATGGGTGTCTGAGTCCCATCAGGGACCACCTCTAGTCCCTAACGGACACCCACAGGCCGCTCCATGGTTTCCAATGAGCCCTGGCTGACATCGCTGGAGTCATGACTCGGAGACAAGAACACCTGTCCGCTCAGAGTAGCTCCAGCGATCTCAGCCAGGAGATGGCACACATGCGGAGGCTCATGGAGGACATGGTGTGGATGGAGGCGGAAAGGATGGCAGCCACTGCTGCACATCAGCAGAATGTAGCTGGGATCTACCATGCCCTGCAGATCTTCATCATGGCATTGCTGCCACAAGGCGTGGCGCATTAGTCACTTCCCTGTCCAGACATGGACTGCACCACGCCCAGAGGCCCTGAGTCATTGTTGCAAGCCCTGCGCTGGTCCGGCGTATTCCAGGCCAGACCACTCTGCTTACACTCCGAGGGTGGGGCCACATAACCTTATGTCGCAGGTTGACACGCTAGTGGTCTGCAGGTCACTGGTCTAGTTGTTAGCATGTCACGGCCACTCCCTGAGGGCAGGTTTGCACACACACCACACCCATACGGCGCAGGCATCACAGGCCATGCGACCCCGAGAATATAAGGGGCCGGCAACGTCACATTCCCTACTGCCAGAGGTGACTGGATGACGGATGTTCCACGGGGCTCAATCATGAAGGGCCCATGAGTTGTTGCGCACAGGGTTAGTGGCACCCGAGGACTTGCGTCCATCACGGGCCTACCACCACGTGGCACTGACTGGGGTTGCACAGGGTTAGTGGCACCCAAAGCCTTGCGGCCGTCACAGGCCTACCACCACGTGGCGCTGACTAGGGTTGCACAGGGTTAGTGGCACCCGAAGCCTTGCGGCCATCACGGGCCTACCACCACGTGGTGCTGACTGGGGTTGCACAGGGTTAGTGGCCCCGAAATTGCTGAGCGGGTGTGCAGCCTGCGATGATGACGTGTGCAGTGATATGGTCTCTGCCATTGATGCCTCAGGACTTAGCGCCATGTGTGGGACCTGCTGGGCCACGGTGCGGGTCCGCATGATGTGGAGCATGCCATGGTGGCGGGACCGGGGCCTGGAGCTTGCATGGGCACATGGTGTGCCCACTGGTGGACACACCGTTGGCGGCAGGTGAGCAGTGGGGCCTGGGTGCGCAGGAGCGGACAGCCACGCTGGCCGGCGGGAGGGGGTAGGGTGCGGCTGCATGTGTGCACAGGGGCAGACAGGCATTGTTGCCATGTGCAGTGAGATGGACTCTGCCATGATTGACTCTTGCTTCGATTACAGATTGCAGACCTGGTGGCTTGCAGTGTATACCAGCACTTGGTTGGAGACACACCGGTGGCAGCAGGTGAGCAGTGGTGCCTGGGTGTGAGGGGGCAGCAGTGTCCCTCTCTCTCTCTCTCTCTCTCTCTCTCCCTTCCTTTCCTTCTCTCTCTCTCCCTCCCTTCCTTTCCTTTCCTTCTCTCTCTCTCCCTTCCTTTCCTTCTCTCTCTTCCTTTCCTTCTCTCTCTCTCTCTCTCTCTCTCCCTCTCTTCCTTTCTCTCTCTCCTTCTCCCTTTCTTTCTTTCTCTCTCTCTCTTTCTCCCTCTGCCTTTCTTTCATTCTCTGCTTCTCTGTGTCTCGCTCCTTTGATGTGCGCATGACACACGTTCTGATTTTGTGCTTTATTTTCCAGGCTGTGACATCAAGATTGTCCCGGACACGGACACAACAGGAGTCTTCCGCATTGGTGTTTTGTGTTGTATTTCAATAAAGTTTTTGGTTGTTACTTCAATGATGAGTGACTGTTTCTCGTTCTTCTGACCACACGTGTGTTTCTTCTTGTCATTGTGCGACATCATGCGCTTTTTGCAGCTCTTGTGTCGTGCACGGTATGTGTTTGTCAGGGGTGGGGGTCCGGGGGGGGGGCATGCGAGTGGGGGCAGTGGGTGTTGTGGCCCTCTTGGGTCTCCGAGCTGCATGATCATTGTCTCCATGGCATCTGTGGGTCTTCCGATGTGGCTCTGTGCTGGGCTCCCTTTCGTACTGCAGGTAGTCGTCCTGCTTAACACCAGCAGAAGGCAGGAGTTAAATCCCTGCTGCTACCGCAGCTTATTGCCTGTTTTTGGTTCGCATCGCAGATCTGGCAGTTCGTTGTGAAAGTGGTGTTGTGGTGTTTTCGTGTGTTTTTGCACGGGAACGCCTACTCTGCATCTCATTAGGGTTAGTTGGTGGTGTCACCCGTGGAGATAAGTTTTGCAACAGTTATCGCGGCAATACTAGCGATGTCTGCAGTTTGCACCCGCTTGTGAATGGGACGTTAAATCTATCTCCACTTTTGATGCGTTAGGGTGGCGATAACTCGGTGATAAGTCCTTGTGAATATGCCCCTCAAGGTTGCCCTTGTGTGATTACAATAAGGTTTCCATTAATGATAACTTGCACATAGTCATGATCTGTCCGAAATAAAATTATTTGCCTTCTAAATATATACTTCCACTCCTGAAGCCCATTAATTTTAACCAAGTGAGATCTGCATTATTGTTCCTCCAGATTTTAACCACCCCCATGGTGTGTTATTTTTTATCTCGCTATCTTTCTGGCGTTTAAAGTCAATTAAATTATAAGTTATTTGATTTTTATATTTATGAAATGTATTGTACTGTGCTTGACTTTTATTAGTTCATCTTCTAAAATCGAATAAAGAATGTATCGATTGATTGATATTTTAATTAAAGTTTCACTATGTAAAAAAAATATTCTTTCCTTTAAAAACATATCTGAAAATATTGTTATTTTATATTTGTTTAATAAGTTTGATTATTGTTTTTTGAAAAATTAAATCATTTTTATTTTGAATAATTTAAAACTTTTTTTTAAACTCTGAAAAATTAAAAGTAAGGAAATACAAATAAATGTAATACGACTTTTTCTAGCTGTTTTGGAATAAATATAAATATTTCAAACATTACATTTTTTTTTATTTTCTATTGGAAAAATAGCAAATCATAAAAAATAGGCTATGTTTTTAAGATTAATAATAGTTGGTGATTTTTTTAAAAATTGCAATAATTATTTCCTTTGCATATAAAATATATTATTTTTCATTTTCATTAATATTTTCAACAACTTTATTGACATACTCTGTAACATTTAAAAAAATAAAATTTTGTATAATATTTTGTACAAATATCTAATAATTCTTTTTGGAAATTTGTACATATATGTGTCTTAAATTTGTTGAAATTGTGGTAGCAATACTAAATATAATGTTTGTAGTGTGTAAGATTTTTTGTTAGTTACTTTGTAGTAGTTTGGGAATTGTAATTGTTATCTCTTTAGTGTGTAACACCTTCCCTGAGTTAGGTAATATTAGAGTGGGAATAGTAAATGTTACCTCTTTAGTGTCCGTCACCTGCCCTGACTTACCTTATTTTGGAGTGGGAATAGTAAATGTCCCTTTAGTGTCCATCACCTTTCCTGATATCGTTTATATTGGAGTGGGAATAGTAAATTAAACCCTTTTAGTGTCCAACACCTTCCCTGAGTTAGGTGATATTAGAGCGGGAATAGTAAAAGTTGCCCTTTTAGTGTCCATCACCTTTCCTGACTTCATTTATATTGGAGTGGGAATAGTAAATTAAACCCTTTTAGTGTCCAACACCTTCTCTGAGTTTGTTTATATTGGAGTGGGAATAGTAAATGTTGCCCCTTTAGTGTCCATCACCTTCCTTGACTTAGGGCCTGATTACAGGTTTGTTGGTGCGACCACCCGAACACTGCCTCCGTGTCCTCTACAACACTGCTACACCGGCGATCTAATAGTTGTGCTATCTAAAATGCCGACTGCGGCAGTCTGACCACAGGGACTGCGGCGGTCTGCAATGTTGGTGTTGCGTCCATCGATGCTGTCAGGTCCGCGTTCTACCCACAGAGTGTATTACGACTACACAGTCATATTCGCAGTCTCCCAGCGGCAGTTAACAAATGGCAGTTACCCAACTACATTTGACCATCATGGTACGCGGAAAAAAAAAACCACACCAGTGACCATTGAATGGATTTAAAAACTACACACCTGATGTGCTTTGGCCAGTGGACATGCCTGCAAATCACACTATAAAACACACCCCCTCCCTGACCAGCATCTTTGCTTCACAACTGCAGCACAGCAAAACAGACAGCCTCTATTTTCATCTTCCTATTTTCATCTTCCCATTTAGCACTCTCCACCACCTGCAATTTTTGTTTTGCACTTTTTTACCTCTATCACTTGATTATATTTCATTCATATACTCACTCCCATTTTTAAAAATTTTTCACCCTGCCTGGCAAAAAAAAAAACATGCCTCACTGAGCAAGAGTTGACAGTCATGGTGGATGAAATCATTAGAGTAAAGCCCCAACGTTTTGGTTCCCATTTCCAGCATACTCCTGTCTGTAGGAAAACAGAAATGTGGGACAGGATAGTCAACAGAGTAAATGCTGTTGGTACTACCTTGCACACACAGGCCGACATTAGAAAGAGGTGGCATCACCTCAGGTTGAGGGTGTGTACCAAGTGCAACAACCACCACCTGGAGGTTCCGAGGACTGGCGGTGGCCCTCCCAGCGCATCATTACAATTCTGTCCCCGGGAGGAGAAGGTCTTGGTCATCCTGCATTCTGAGGGATTGACAGGAATAGAAGGGGGAGTGGACTCTGGTATGTTACACTTCAATAGGCCGCACTCCTAGCAGAAGACTGGGTGTCCCCTACACCCATCCAGTTTATTATGGAATGCGCCACTTTGGCCTTGACTGAGAACTTTTTCCAGTTCAAGAAGCAACTTTATCACCAGACCCAGGGTACTTCTATAGGGAGCACCTTTGCCCCTAGCCTCTATATGGCGGCTTTTGAGGCCAGATGCATTTTTGACACCTCCAATCCACACTCTTGTGGCGCAGGTACATTGATGACATCCTGGTGTTTTGGAAAGGAGACATAATGACATGTGAGGGATTCTGTAGGTGGGTCAACACTCTCAACCCATACCTGCGCTTCACTAGCACTACATCTGACTTGTGCATCCCCTTTCTAGACTTAAAGATCAGTATGATAGAGAGCAAACTGCATACCACTGTTTATGAAAAACAGTTTGCTGCTCTATGGCAGTAACCACCCTAAAGCCCTGAGAGATAACCTCCCCTTTGGGCAGTTCCGACAACTTAGACGCAACTTCAGTGCTGTCCAGGACCAAGATATGATGGCTGAACAACTGGCACACAACTTTAGACAATGTGACTACCCCGCACACAACATCAACACAGCCAGGAAACGGGCCCGCAATAACAATAGAGAAGCCTTACTTGAACAGAACCCCAAGAACGACATTGACATCCTGACATGTGTGACCACATTCACCCCTAATTCCAACAAAATCAAAAAGATAATCAAAAAACACTGGGGGATCCTACAGACAGGGGGTCTCACATTGCCACCTCCCATATTTGCATTCAAACACACTAGCAATATCAAAGTCCTCCTCGTCCACACCAGACCAACACCTGACACTCGGACTAACCAACCATCTCTGTTGAGCCTTCCTCCAATCACAGGCCACTTCCCCTGTGGCTCATGCTCCGTGTGCCCCTCACTGAAACTACGAAGGAAATTCAACTATCACCTACCTTCAAATGGGTCCAAAAGAGGCACACCAACTGTAACACAAGCAAATGCATTTACACCATCACTTGCCCTTGTAACTTGCGTTATGTTGGCATGACCACGAGACTGGCTAAAACTAGGATTATGGAACACCACAGCAACATCAGTTGCCACAAACCTCAGACCAAACTCTGTCAGCACTTTGCAGAAAAAGGTCACTCTGTAGATAGTCTGAGATGGACCATCATAGAGGCACACCCACATCTGAACAAGCGGGCACTGTTTAGAAAAGATCAGCGTTGGATTTTCCGCCTGTCCTGCAGCAGGAACGGACTCAACGCAGATATCCCATGGAGCGAGGTCAATAGATAACCTTCCCCAGCACACAGTTCCACTGCTATGCTTCTCCATTACTCTGCATAATCTGGGGTCCCAGCACTGCTCTCAGGGCCCCTCCCACAGCCGCTGGACACGGACCTTACACCTGTCCAACCCCCCACTGAGCGCTCCCTGCAATATGTTGTCATTTAGATTAGCCACACGACCTTACATCTGCTCACCCCTCCACTGAGTGCTCCCTACGATGTGTAGTAATTAGCCCATCATCGGTGCTCCAACTCGATCCTTTTGATTAGAGATCTATTGACATGTTCCAACTGCCTCCAGTTTACAGTCTCCCTTTCTGCATATTCGCAAGAGTGTTTTACAGCTGGACGTTTCCTTATTTTGATAACCCAGCGGCCGCCTCTCTACATCATCTTGACGTGGCTTTCTATCTATCACCAGGTTTAATGGGTTCTCTCAGACCCCAACACTTTATTGGCTTCGGTGACGGACTACCCAATGTGATTTTCATCCTGAGTGTATGCTGGCACATGACCCGGCCCACAGGTGCTTACTATTTCTACCACACATTTACATTGACACCACATGTTTAGCCCTTCATATAACTGGTTACCACACACTTTGATACGTTTTGGTACCGGTTTCATTTACCAAGGTAATGGACTCCTTGCAACACATGCCATCACATACAGCATTACCTCTCTGAACCGGGAGTGACTGCCCATCTTTCGTTGTTGAACAACCTCTCTTTTCAATTGTGCAGCTACAGGAATACCTTGAGATTCCTCATTTAAGATGGCAGCCACCTTTGCCCAACGCGAGCCGTGCACTTGCAAGCATTCCGTGCTGCTCAGCACACGTCGCCGGGCTACTTGCGGCCCTCGCGCTGAGTTCAGCAACTCACCGTATACATAAGCCGGTCCTGCACACACCATCCTCACTCTTCTGAGAGGCAGAGTGAGGGGGTAGGTTCCCGGCACCGGATTCCGGCTTAACTGTGAGTACGATCCCTTCCTTGGGGGCACTGCTCAACACTTATGCGGTGTGCACCCATTTCAGCTCATCTCTCTTGTTTCTCCTAACATTGACAAAACCTTTATCTGCTTTTAACCAGTAGGAGGTTAACTTTTGTAACGTACACCCTCTGCCTGTAACTCGAGGGAGTCTGACCAGCACCCAGATAGGGTGAGTTTTAAGCTGTAATTATTTGACGGTGGTTGGTTACCACCACCCTCACCTCAGTACCTTGACGTGTGTCACGTTTGTCACGTTTTGCTTCCTTGATTTCATCCGGCTAAACACTCTTTAGTTGCATTAACCACCCATGCATGTGATTTGGCATGTTTTAACTTTGGAGGCTGCTTTGTCCATTTTCTTTTTGATTAATTATGATTTTTGTTATTGTGTTTTCTTTGTATAGGTCCTCAATGTTAGGGTGCAGAGTTGTTAGTTCACCTCTGAGAGCATCACAAAACCAACCACTGTGTAGATAGTGTAGATGACCCCGTTCTGGTGCTGACAAATCGCCTTGTGATTTCTTACACAATAGGTGAGAAACATGTTGACCATTCACTTGTAGCCACCTCTGACCATCATATCAGCAGTGGCTCCATTGATGTTTTTAATTGGGACCAGTGGGATCGCAGATTACATTTCTTTTGGAGCACCACTGCGCCTCATTTTATCCCTTCACACACCATTTCACCACAAGGCCCCACACCCGCACCTAACTTAACGGCTTGGGAAACAGATCTCTGACAAAGATCACCTCATAGGGTGCCCGTCAGGCATTGTAGCGCCAGCTTGACGAGGAGCAAGCTCTATGATGAAACATGACACCCAACCTGGTGTGTGAGGGCCCCACTTCCCAAATTGGGAGACACCCCATCTCCACCTTAGGATAAGGGTGCTGATCGACGCAGACTCTACCTCCTTTCCCCATAGGAACTGCATACCTCTTCCTCTAAACACTTCAATAACTGCCACAATATCACATTGTCCTGTTTTCTCTCAACTCTGCTTTTGCTATTGTGTTCTCTATCTACTTTCCTAACATGCACTTCTCAAATTATCATGTTGTTTTGTCTGTGTCAATGTGCATTGTTCCATATAATTGCACATGGATCCAACTCCATGACATGCGTCATATTGCAATGCTGTCTGTAAGTGGAATACCATAAAAATACCAATCTAGGACCCATGATATGTGTCAATATTTAAAACTATGGTCCATCCCAAATGCATGCTGCCAAAAAGTATGGTACAATAACTGTTTGCCAAGTGTTGGTAAGTTGAGATTGAAGTGACTACAACTACCATGAGGCCCTCTCATTGCAACTCTAACCAGGATGCTAGACTACTTTTGCCCCTTCTCACTTGTCTGCCATGTCATTACTGATCTTTACTCATCATGCAGGTTACCATTTGCCAAGTCTTGGTAAAATGAGATTGAAGTGACTACGAATACCATGAGGCCCTGTCACTGCAACTCTAACCAAGATGCTAGACTACTTTTGCCCCTTCTCACTTGTCTGCCATGTCACTACTGATCTTTATTTATATATATATACATATACCATTAACATAAAATCTATTAAAAAACATTCTATTATACATTAAAAACAAACTATTTAAATATCTTTAAACTTAAAATTCCCACTCCACTCAGTGCAACAGTAGGGAAAGTGTTGGATAGCAGGGGGATACAATTTACTATTCCCACTCCAGTCAATGCAACAGTAGGGAAAGTGTTGGATAGCAGAGGGGTAAAAATGACTATTTTCACTCCATTGAGTGCAACAGTACGGAAAGTGTTGGATAGCAGAGGGGTAAAATGTACTATTCCCACTCCAGTCAGTGCAACAGTAGGAAAAGTGTTGGATTGCGGAGGGGTAAAAATTAGTATTCCCACTCCAGTCAGTTCAAAATTAAAATCAAACAAAATATCAACAACAAAAATATTTAAAAAAATATATATATATACAAATATTTTAAAAATTAAATACAAATATATTTGATATTACACATTTAAAAAATAAAAAACATATTATAATGTTAAATACATATGAAAAATACCTACAAATACTATAATAAATAAAATAAAAAGATAATTTCCAAACAAAAACATATTTATATTTTGAAATTATTTAGGAAAAAAATTATTAGATAAATTGAATTTTTTTATTTCCTACCCTATAACACCACACAATTCACAACCCAAATCTAAATAAAAAAAATTACTTCCATAATTAATTATCAATTAAAGAAATATTAATTAAAAAACAAATTAAAACACATAAAAATTATTTAACTTGCCACCCTTTACCCCTATAATCCCCACAAACCAAGCTAAAACGAAACTGTAAAAAAAATAATTACACAATTAAAATATATTCTCAATTAAAAAACTAATAGTATTTAACAACTAATTATACACTGAGTAAAATTAATTTACTCGCCACCCTTTACACCTATAAAACCAAAACCCACACACAAAAAAATAAACGATTACCCTAAT
Source organism: Calotriton arnoldi (assembly GCA_963921515.1). NCBI lineage: Eukaryota > Metazoa > Chordata > Amphibia > Caudata > Salamandridae > Calotriton > Calotriton arnoldi. The sequence goes on from CAWUFW010009290.1 coordinate 506,656, forward strand.
TAAATATCAATTAATTAATTAATATTAATGAACAACTAATTATTAATTAATTAAACATAAATTACTTCCCACCCTTCACCCCTATATTCAACACAACCTGCACCTAAAATAATTAATTACAGAATTCCCATATTTCATTTTCAATTGATTAATTATTATTAATTAACAACTAATTATTAATTAATTAACAATAAATTACTTCCCACCCTTTACCCCTATAAACCCCACAACCTGCACCTAAAATAATTAATTACACAATTTCCATATTTAATTACCAATTAATTAATGTAAATTAACAACCAATTAATAATTCATTAATAATAAATTACTTTCCACAATTAACACTATAACATCTCAATTACATAAATATTAATAAATGAAAAACAATCATTAGTTTATTATAATTAAATTAATTCCCACCCTATTCCCCTATAAATCCAGAACCCGCTACAGAACTAAAATACGCAAAATTTAATTAAAATAAAATTGATAACTACTAAAAATGTAACACATATATTAAAATACAAACAATACTTATACAAAAAATATACAAACATACATTTAAAATATATACTAAAATATATAACACTTTTCAATATCATGTTTGCTACTGGGACCTTCCCTTCTGTCTGGAAACAGGCTTCTATCCTCCCACTTTAAAAAAAGTCCAACTTAAATATTAATGATACTTCGAATTACCGTCCAATTGCACGTTTACCTCTCCCCACAAAAATCTGAGAGAAGATAATGAATTTTGAGCTATCTAAATGGATTCTAGATATTCAGCTCATAGACACCTCTCAGTATGGCTTTCGACCAGGGCATAGTACAGAAACCGCCCTGGTCAAGGTAACGGAAGAAGTGAGGAAGGCAGTAGAAAGTGGAGGTTCAGCAGTTATGATTTTACTGGACCTATCTGCTGCCTTCAATACAGTTGATCATACTACTCTCATTGGCTGTCTAAAGGAAATAGGGGTGAAGGGGGTCGCGCTGGATCTTCTCTCCTCTTTTCTAAGTGACAGATCACAAACAGTAGCGTTAGGGAAATTTAATTCCACACCTATTTCACTGCCATGTGGAGTTCTTCAGGGGTCATCTTTAAGCCCCACTCTTTTTAATGATTATGTAGCAAATTGGCCCCTCTTATTAGAAGCTTCAACCTGGAGGTAACATCCAATGCTGATCATACTCAGTTGATAATTGCGGCAGTCAATAATGATTTGTCCGTCCTTCTAAGATGCCGAAATTGCATGAAGGCGGTCAGTGGGTGGATGAGTAGGCACTGCCTGAAGCTTAACTCAGGTAAAACTGAGATCATTGTGTTCAGTAACCCTTCTCCAGCTTGGTTCACCAATTGGTGGCCTGAAAACTTGCCCCAGCCTCCTCTTCCCGTCACTAAAGCTAAGAATTTAGGGGTCATTATTAATGACAACCTAATATGAGTGCGCAAATATCTGCTATTACGTCCTCAGCTTACTATATCCTAAAAATGATCAGGAAAATTCTTCCTTTTATCCCGGATAGCCACAGTAAACCTTAATCACTCTTCTAGTCCTACCTAAGTTGGACTACAGCAATAGTCTCTATCTAACCATTCTAGAAAAACACATGAGTCGACTTCAGTTAGTCCATAATGCCACGGCTAGATTGATCCTTAAGCTTCCCAAATTCCACTCCATCACGCAGGGACTTCGCAAGCTTCACTGGCTTTCCATGCGCAGTCGTGCAAAATTTAAAGCCATCTGCTTAGCCCATAAAGGAATGCATGACTCAGGGCCGGACTTTCTTAGCTCAGCTTTTAAGAGATATAAGCCCAATACAGAACTCAGATCGGCCAAAGCCAACCTCTTAGCTGTCCCTAAATTTAAAAAGATGCAATGGGGTGGCAGAGGTATCGTCCTTATTTCGAATCAAAATTTGGAACAGCCTACAACCTCATCTCAGAGCAATCCCTTCACTAACATCTTTTAGGAAGGAGATAAAGACCCGGCTATTTAACCTCTAAACATCACCTACTTGCCCTCAGACAGCGCCAAGACACCTTGTGGTAATCACGCACTCTCTTAATATAACATAACATACCTAATTAAAAATCGATATTTTTAATAACTATAGGGGTGATTACGATGGCGGACGGACTTCAGTCCGTCCGCCATCATCTACTATTTGGGACCGCCCGCCAACTGTGCGGCCGTCCCACAATAGGAATTACGATGCGACCACCACCATGGAGGTCGCATTACCCACCTTTGACATTGCTGCGGGTGCACCCGCTGCAATGTTAAAAAGGGATGTTTTACATATTCCTGTACTACATGACAGGCACCATGTGGTGCCTGTCACTTGGTACAGGGATATGTTGGGGGGCACCATAGGTGCACACAAACACCCACATGAATGGGACAGGGGGAAGAGGGGCCCGCTATGGGTCCCCAATATCCATCCCCGCCAGCCTTTTCATGGTGGGTGAACCTCGATGGAAAGGCTGGCCAGGGATAGACATCATAATATGATTGGCGGTGCCATTCTGGGCTATGCGGGCGGTCCGACTGGCGGTCGGATTCAATCCGACTGTCGGAACCGTGGTGGTCGGATTTTCCGACCGCCACTGATCCGACCGCCATCATAATGTGGCGGTCGGATCGGCCCTTATGATTGGCAGGGGACCACCACCGACAGGCTGATGGTGGCGGTCTTCCTGCTATCGTAATCAGGCCCTATATTTTTGCAAACGATATTAATGACTTTTATATTTTTAATAACGATATTTCTTACCTTAAAATTGATATTCTTGACCACAATATTCTTGCTGTCGATATTTCTGTGTCACGATATTTACAACTCGATATTTGTGTAAGTCGACATTTCTAACTCGATATTTTGTCTAAATACCGAACCTTGAAAGGTGTATTGGCTTTTGGATATACAATCTATGACTGGTTTCATCACCTGTACCAAGCTGGATTGGGGATGTTCATATGGCTATATGAAGATTTGTGCTGTGTGACTTCAGAGTATCTATCTCCCAAATGTTGGGACCTCAATGTTTTCAGGGCATTGTATCTGCTAAATGTGATGCATAGCTAAACTACGTGTGTACAGCTGTCATTTGACCTTTCAGGTACTGGACATGTGATGTAATTTGGAGCGCACAGTGTCATCAGTGTCCAATGAGCATGTGCATGTGACATGATGTCTGCCACAAAAGTAATTGATGGCACATTGGTGTTCAACTTGACCTTCATAACATCATGATGTGTTATGAGTAATAGTTAGATTAGTTAGATTCTAGACCTTGTGTGAGCATTGCGTATATCCCACACTTGGATCCATCCTATTTGGTTACATCTCTTTACAATGATATACAACAAGGGCAAAAGTATGTAAGGTGATCAACTATCCTAGTATGGACATAATGATGGAGTGTAGAGAATTCCATCAATGCACTTGGGCGTGTCTGGGGTGATAACATGAGTGCACTCAACTGTTTGCAGATCATGCATGCATGTGCTCATGCAAAAGTTGAAGCCTGTGGAGTGAACCATGAAGGTGGTGTGATATGTGGACTTCTTCAATGTTTTCAGTGGATTTGTGATGGTCAGATGTGAAAAAACAGTTGCAGTAAAAGCATGTTACATGTCATTTCAGATACATCCAGGGCAAGTGGAGGAGAAGGGTCCAATGTCAATGGCTACATAGCTTGTCACAGCAGTTCCGGACGTGTGAGGGAACCAGTGACCAGGAGGCTGTGAGGAGTGCCCTGGAGGACATCAGCTCAAGCTCATCATCATCTGAGTCATCCTCCATTGAACAATCCCGAGTGGTGGTGGACTCAACAGGATTAGTTCCCCCTTCATCCTAGTCCGCCACCCCCAGTTCCAACGCCACCCTCCCTGTTAGCCCCTCACAAGTTGGCTGCTCCAGCTCCCCTAAGAGGGAAGAAGGCTCCTTCGGTCCATGCACCCTAGTCCCTGCACCTGTTAGCCCTGCTGCCCTGAGTGAGGAGGCTATTAGCCTCCTGAGGAGCATATCTGTGGATCAGACTGCATTCCTGAATGCCATCCAGGAGGAAGGCAGCCAGCTGACCCAGATGGTTGCCTACCTGGAAAAGCATTCACTCTGACATGTCTGCCCTACAGAGATCTTTTGATGCTCTGGCCTCCTCCCTCACGGCAGCCCTCCACCCACCCCAACCTTTCACCCCCCCTCCTGCCTCTTCCACAGGCAAATTCCATATTCCCATTCCTATCCCAAGCACATGCACACCTAAGCAGTCACACACTTCATCATAAAAAAGCACCACGCACAAACACAAGACATACAGAAAATTCAAACATACATGCACACAGTAGACCCTCACCTCCGTCACCACCCCACCACCCAGAATTCCCTCAGGCACAACAGTAACACATACACAGCGCTCTACAGATACACCCATACCTACAGACATCACAGCAACACACACTGACCACTCTGCAGACACAACCATACCTGCAGCTACCACAGTAACACACACTGACTCCTCCACAGACACAACCATACCCACAGACACCACACCAACACACACTGATCCCTCCACAGAGACAACCATACCCACAGACACCACAGCAACACACACTGAGCCCTCCACAGACACAACCATACCCACAGACATCGCAGCAACACACAGACCCCTCCACAGACACAACCATACCCACAGACACAACAGCCACAAACCCCTCCACAACACCCAGCACATCCACATCACTCCCACCAAAAATTGCACATGTTCACAGTCCCCCACACAACAGACACCAACAAAACACACAGTGCAGACAGCAGACCTAGCTCCCACTTCCACTCACTTTTTTTCCCAACCTGAACTCCATCCCAAACACCCCATCCGTTTTCCCCATGAGAATGCCATATTTGCCCTTGTCATTCTGAAACCTGACCCCTACTCCCAAAGACCCGAATATGTCTCCCAGACCAAACCCATCCCTTTCACTTCCCACTCCACCCCTGAAAAACAGCCTCCACCCCCTTGAGTGCAGCCCAAAAAAGAAAAAAAAGAAGAAATCCTCCTAAAGCTAAACCCATCCCAAACACAAGAAGTCCCCTCTCAAGGACACACCCACCCCGCCCTAAACTTCTGCCCCCTTCCCAAGTACCAGCTTTGAGGTGCCTGCTATGCCCAATGGATACCCCTTTGTGAGGAGGTTCCCTGGCAGTGTCAGTAAGGGCAATAGAGTGATAGCAAGGATTGGTCATTGGCCTTTGTTTATACTCTTGCTGTGACATACTGTTATTAAAATCTTTTTTTAAGTTTTGAAGACATTGGTCCTGCCATTACTTTTCTGACTATTTGATGTTCTTGTATAGTGTGTGATGTGTGAGTACAGTTGTGTTTGTTTCATCCCTGATTGCTGATCCAGCTGAAGTGTTTAGTATGTTGTGACCCTGGAGCAAGGGGAATATTTAATTGATGTCTATGTGGGATGACATCAAAATGACGCAGACTTTGCATTGGGTGACATGTTATATGGTGAATATTTCCACTGTCCTGGCCACTGTCAACGTCATTTAGCTTGCACTTCTCCCTACGATGTAAGTTGGATATGTGTTAGGTGTGTTAAAGTTAGATATTTATGTATCCACCCTCTGTATTTGAGGGTGTCAACTTATCATACCTTTGTGTAGTTATGCATGGACATTTGTCCATTTTGCAGTGTGTACCTTACAACTACTTCATCTAGATGTGTGCCATATGGTGTTAGTGCAGTGTTTGCTTTCATACTTTGTATTTACCCATTGCCTACACATGCACAGCACTTGGTTATGCTATTGGTTGTCCTTGATATACTTGAGTTCCCAGGTCCAGTGCACATGGAGTTTTTTAGGCATGAAACAAAATGTACTGTGCCCTAGGGCCACAGCCTTTCAGGATCCCCCTGATAGAGGCATAAGTATCCTGCAGAGAGTGTTTAAATGTTGCCCTTAGAATGGTTCTCACACTGAATCTATGTAATCCCATTGACTCACATTGCCTTTTCATGTGGGTGATGTGTGAGAGTCTAATACAGAGTTGTAGCAGAGAAGGTGTGTTTCAGTTTAATGACACATCCTTACAGATTTTTCTTTTACATCAAAACAGGACCTGGGATGTGTGCAATGTGAGTGTGTCATATTCACTATAGCATCTTGGTTAGAGTTGTAGTCACTTCAATCTCACTTTAGCAACACTTGACAAATGGCATCCTACATGATGAGTGAACTTCAGTAGTGACATGGCAGACAAGTGAGAAGGGGCAAAAGCAGTCTAGCATCTTAGTTGGAGTTGGATTGACAAGGCCTCATGCTAGTTGTAGTCACTTCAATGTCACTTTATCAACACTGGAGAAATGGTAAGCTGCATGAGAAGTGAAGATCAGTAGTAACATGGCAGACAAGTAATAAGGGCAAAATAATGCACACACCACTATCACTGAATATAATTTGCAAACACAAGTCCATTTGTGTACGTGGGCCAGTGCAGTACCAGTGTTTTTGCCTAGGAGGGCATCCTACAGATGTATTTTTGATTATTGTTATGAAACAATACCAGACAGAGTCACCCCAACACCCTTGCCTGGTCCATGGCGGGGCGTCGCTTTGCAGAGGAGTCTATGGAAAGTGGTAGTTGTATGGCTAACCGCCGATTTATCCATAACGGAGCAGGTTTTGGATGTGGTCGATAAGGTAGAGCAGCAGCAGGATGTGTCCGATGGTCTCCATCATGGTAGAAGATAAGTAGAAGTGAGTACAGGTGGGTTTCGGCCTTATATCCCTCCCTTTCCGCCATCTCAGATGTGATGGTTGAACTGCCATGGTCACCCCGTCTGCAAAGCAACTCGTAATTGGGCTGGCGGTTTCACTGGTGGTCCAAGCCTCCCACAGCCTCATTTGCCCATTCCGTGGCCACCGCAGTCAGAGTTGGCTAGTGGTGTCAGTGGTTCAGCCGTGGTGTTCACAAAGCCAATCTGCATAACTTGTAATACGGCTGGACGAGCTCATGGTGTCGGACTGTGACCACTGGTACCGCGGTCCACGTACCACCAAACTCGTAATAAGGCCCTTAGTATATATTGGAGTGTGAACAGTAAATGTAACCCCTTTAGTGTCCATCACCTTCCCTGAATTACTTTATGTTGGAGTCGGACTAGTAAATGTTGCCCCTTTAGTGTCCATCACCTTCCCTGGCTTAGTATATATTGGAGTGGGAGCAGTAAATGTTGCCCCTCTAGTATCCATCACCTTCCCTGACTTAGGGCATGATTATGAGTTCAGCCGTCTTACCGCCGTACCGCAGTGGTTTGAAAAAGACTGTCTCGGCAGAGGTCTCCCTCCCGCCATATTATAATGTTCTTGATTGGCCAATGATGTTCTTTCTATTGGCAGTGAATGTTTTTCATATTTGTCAATGCATGTGTGTGTATTTTCACTGCACAAGTGTCAAATGTACACATATGCATGACACATGTGAAAAAATACCTACTACCCATTGCTTGAGTCTGGCCATATGTGCCCAGTCCAGTCAACGGGTAAATACTGCCAAATGGACTTACCTGAATTTCAGCGCCAACAGGGTTGTTTTCTTCGGGTCAAGATGCTGCTGTGAAGGGGGGACCTGGAGGAAGGGAACCACATCAGATGCTGAAGGGAAGAAAAGCAAATGGGTGAGTATGTACCCCAAATCCTTCGATTCCAAGGACTTGAAGCAGGTGATCCCACTGCCACGGTCAGCTCATCAAAAAGCCAACTCATAATTCGGATGGTGGTGAAACATCGCTGTACTACCCTATAACGTAACAACATTTTTTATTAGTTGTATAAATATACAGAAATAATAGTTGCAATTATTTTTTACATTATATACATTTGCATTTTTTGGGAACATTGTACATTTTTTTTATATATTTCTGAAGCAGTTTTACAACACCTATTTGTGTTATTCAATATGAATATTAATATTATATATTACATAATTTTATATATGTATACAATTTTTAATATATACTTTACAATTTTTGTAGTAACTTTTATAACATTGTTGTACATGTTTAATATTTTTTAACATTTTGACTTTTTTAAACATTTTAATAACATTTCTGCTATTTCTCCCATACATTTCCTTGGAGAGATAGTCTTTTTTTACTTTTATCAGGCAGTAATGTTTTGTTACCATTAGCTATATTTATTAATCAATTATTTTGGGTCATTTCTGGAAGGTAGAAGTTGTGGTTGGGTACTGCTGTTCATCAGTAAGGGTAAGTTAATGTTTATCATTTTTTAAGAGGTTTCTTAGTTTGGGGGGATTAGTATAGTTGTGTAAACTATGTGTTTGTTGTAATTGTTAGGTTTGTTGTGTGTTTTATTGCATTTCTAATGCTATTTGGTATTGTGGTGTTTTGAGACTTTGTTTGCTTGAAAAGCAAATCTATAGACTAAGTTATGAAAGTATGTGTTGCTAACTAGTTTTGTATAGTTAAATAATATATGTGTAATAAGTATAGTGTTTTGTACGGGAAAGTGTTTTTTTATTTCTGGTTTACGTTTCCTAGGTATTTTTAAGAGAAGTTGGATGCTTCATTTAAAAAAAAAGAAAATATGCAATGTTTTTTTATAAACCAACTTTTTAATATATATTTCCTTATTTTTCATATTTCCTGGAGTGGTTCTTTTATTAAAAAATATTTATTGTGTTTTTATGGAACATAAAGACTTTGGACAGCTTCAAGGGGTTAACTTTCCTTTTTTTATATATTTTTGAATTTTTTGGGGTCTTTTTATTGATGTTTTATGGACTTTTTGGGTGGATTACTAATATCTCTTATGTGGATTTGGACAGAGATCTGCAGCTACAAAATTGCAAGTTTGATTTGTTTATTTTCTGAGGATGGGATATGTTATATCCTTTAAATAATGTTATGTTGATTTATTTAATGTGTTGATTTGTTGAAAATATGTGCTGTCTTTATACCAAAGTGTTTATTTAGTTTTTTGTTAGTTAGTTTTATTTGTACAATAATTTTGATATTTTTTTGTAATCCTAATATTAATATTTTTATTATATCAGTGAGTAATGTTTCTTTTAGAATTATTCATTCACTGAAATAATAAGATTTTATTAGTATTATGAAATGAAATGAAATTTGTACTTGTAAAGCGCACCCATACCCCCAAAGGGGTGTCCAGGCGCTGTACGCATACCGCTGTGGAACCCTTCCTGGCTTTTCCCTGTGAAATGTCCACTCCTGGGCACCCCCAGGGTGAAGCCAGGCATCCCAGCACTGTTGGGGCCGTTGTGGAGATTAAGCAAGCTATTGCCCAGAGTTGCAGAGTGGGACCCATGATTAGAATAGGCACCGAGGCGAGAATTATCAGGTCCGAGGAAATTGAGCCCAAGACCCGCCGAGGCGGGAATTGAACCCTGGTCCCGGGCCAGATCTCTGCATCAGGGTCTGCCGCTCTAACCATTGAGCCACACTTCTCCAATATATATTTTATTTTTATGGTCTAGTATTTTGTAGTTTCTAAGGTGTGTGGTACATTTTATATGTCGTTTAGAGGATAGATTTGGCTATTACTTCTAAGTAGTCTAGTCCTTTGTTATTTATAAATAGTCTTCCTTTAAATTGTGGCTTCTCATACATTTTACTTGTTTGTTTACATAGTGTAGGGGATAGTTTGGTAACTGATTGTTCTATTCTAAGTTCTTGGTAGCTTTGTTCTTTTTGTAAGGCTTCTAGTGATTTGTATAGTGTAGGTTGACTTCTGCCTAGTGTGGATTGGACGGCATTATGCCATCGTTCCACTGCGTTGTTTGTTTTTGCTTCCTGTGCCAAGGTGATGTCATAGACATTCCACCACTGTATCTGGAATTTTGGTTGGCGTCTGTGTCCTGACCTATGCAGTCTGCCAACCCATGTGTCCTCAAAGTAGTCCATTAGGGAAGTAAGTTTTTCTTTGTTATTTTGATAATAGGAACTTTCAATTAGGATGTTGTAATGGTTGGCTACTTCTGTGACAGGGACGTAGGCTAACACAATAATTTTTTAACCTCAAAAGCAAATTAGCTGGTGGTGGCATATTCCACACTTAGGGGCTCATTATGATGGTGGTCGGACAAGCGTCTGACCGCCATCCTGTTGGGAACAGGACCGGCCAAACAGGGAGTCGGCGGTCCCGTCAGGGAAATTATGATTCAACCGCCGTGGAGGCAGTCGGAAACATGCCTCCTAGCATTGAGGCTTGGGCTGCGGCCCGAATAAGGGCTGCAGCACAAGCTTCACTGCTAAGAGGCATGTTTGTGAATATCCCTGCACCTTGCGGTAGGCACCATAGTGTGCCTGCCACATGGTGCAGAAGGGTTTAGGGGGGCAACATAGGTGCCCCCCAGGGCCCATTTCAGAGGGCTAAGAGGGAAGGGGGACCCCACGGGCACCCAAAGTCACCTTCCGTCTGCCTTTTCATGGCTGTTTAACCACCAAAAAACAGGCAGCGGAAAAGGACATTGTAATCCCTACGGCGGTGCCTGAGCAGGCACTGCCACTGTTGTGGGGATTGCAGTCCCTCCGACGGACAGTGGCGGTTCGTCTCTCCACCCGCCTTTTTACCACAATGTAGAGAGCGAGAGATATTAAGACCAGTTGCATTCTCCCAAAGAATAAGCTCACACACAAGGGCAACTGGAATGTTGTAGGGGAAATACCTCCTCATACCTCAAGGGTATCCAAAGATATTGGAGTAGACGCCTCACTCACTGATCATGACATGCTCTATCATCGGCCAATAAAAGGGAATCGACCTGCCTAAGAATAGGATGTATAGTGCCCTGAATAGGGTCAGCAAATAATCAGCAAAAACTGGGCTAACAAAGGCATATTAATCAAATAAAGTTTTACATAAGAATTTTTTTTTGCACAAGGTTATTTTATATAAATATGTATTATCATTGTTGAGATTCATTCGATTTTATCAAAATTAGCAAAGAGACAAATATGTCACATATATAAAACCCACAAAAACACATTCAATACCAACACTCATTCAAGATTACAAAAATACATACTAACACAGGCATCACTAACAATCAAACACATTCAGACAAAATTACAAATCCATACAGTTACAAAATAATCACAGTTTATATACAACCAGGAGTTATAGGTATGAGGATTTTTTTCGTGTATTTTCCCAGTTATGAATAAAAGTTAAATCCAAAAACACGAGATTAGTTCAGCGCCAACGTGCGTTTTGGTGTTTGGCCCAAGTCGGGCTACACCTTCCTCAGGGCAGCATAGATATGTAATGTGGGACACACAAGGCACAACCTTAATGTAGGTTATCAAATCATATTAGGACAACCCATGTTAAGTCCAGTTCAACAGTGGCTAGCTAAAGGTTGGTACACAGAGCGTGTTTTTAAGCACTCCTAAAAGTCAAAACGGCGGCGAGGACAAGCCGATGTTAGCGTCCAAAGTCCGAGGGTCTGAGAGTTTTTCAGCGCGTATTACAAAGGTTCCAACGAGGATCAAGGTTTTAGCTCAAAACGGGCTCTAGGCGTGGGCCAAAACATGTTGGCACAAATTTGTGAAGTTATTTGAACAGTCATTCAATAAAGAACCTCCACATTTTTTTACTCTCTACCCGCCCACCTTCTGCCTGCCATCGTAATGCGGCAGGTGGTCCTGCAGGGTTCTATAGCAGTGGGACCGCCACCGAAGGCCTGACGGTGGCAGTCCCACCGCCACTGTTATGAGGCCCTTAGTGAAGATTCGGTAGGTGATCAATCATTCTATCAAGTCTTACTTGTAAAGTGTGAAGTGTCACTGATGAGGGTATTCAGGTGCTTGCTGCAGGTAGCAGTGGAAGAGCCAGGTCTTTAGCACCTTCCTTAAGTGGGTCAGCGAGGGTGTGGTACGGAGGTGGAAAGCATTCCAGGCTTTGGCGGTGAGATGGGAAAAGGAGAGTCCACTAGAGCACTAGAGCAGCAGCAGCATGTGCGAGGTATCCGTGCGAGGGCGAGGTGTGCAGAGCGCAGGTTCCTGGGATGTCAGTGGAAATGCAGGCGGTGGTTTATGTAGGCGGGTCCTTGGTCATAGAGGGATTTGTAGGCATGGGTTAGGAGCTTGAATTGGCATCTCTTCTGGACAAGGAGTCAGTGGAGGTTCTTCAGGTTCTGGCTGATGTGTGCTCTCTTGGGCAGGTTCAGAATCAGTCTGTCAGCTGTGTTCTGGATCGTCTGGAGTCTTTGCATGAGTTTGGTGGTGGTTCCTGCATTGAGTGCGTTGCAGTAGTCCAGTCGGCTAGTGATGAGGGCCTGCGTCACCGTCTTCCTTGTGCTGATGGGGAGCCACTTGAAACCTTTGGGCAGCATGCTGAGCTTGTGGAAGCAGGCTGAGGAGATGATGTTGACCTGACATGACATGGAGAGTTCACTGTCGAAGATGATGCCGAGTTTGGGAGAGTAGTCTTTGTGGGGGTGGGTCAGAGTTCCGATGCCATATACTTTGATTAAAATGGTAATAACATACTTGTTTGGCTGTGCGGGGGTATATTTTTAGAATGTAGTGAATCATAGCTTGTTCAAGGTCAATTGTCTTTTTTTGGGGGTAGTAGTTGTTTGTTTGCTGTTTGATTTGGTTGAGGAATTCCAAGTAAGTACTGCCTTGTTTATTAGGAAGTAGAACGTAAACAGAAGGAATACTGGTGTGTTGAAATTCACAATGAATAGTGTATGGTTTATGCAATGGTTTGGGACACATTTTAAATGTTCTATCCATCATCCATGACATTGGGACAGTTTTAGTAAGTTGTTAGAGTTAGGGAAGATTAGAATTTGTTTGTCATTTCTATTATCATATAGTATGAAGGGTTCCTCTCTAGGTGTTAATGTCAGGTTTGTTGGTATGTCTATCTCCCTGTATGTTTTAGGAGCAGGTGGGGAGTCACTGGTGGCCCTTTTAGTGCATATTATGAGGAGGGTCTTAATGGTAATTAGACTGTTATATGTTCAGGGACTTGGAGTAATATAGTTTTGAGTATTTGTGGTGTGGTGGTTCTTGAGTACTACATCTTACTTCTCTTATATTTTCTAAAATTTCTCTCACTTCTATTTTTGTTACATTTGGGAGGTGAACATGCTCTTTAATATTAATAACTACAGCTTCTTTAGTAAATGCCCTCCCATAACATGCATTGGAATAAAACTTTGTACTTTTCCAATTAATATGTTCAGTAGAAGCATTTTCTTTGCTGTAGGCATATCCCATGTAACACAATAACAGTTTTCCTTTCTGTGAAATTATAAATGTTGCACCTTCTGTTATTATTTTTTAAATTACTGTAATAATACAAATATAAAGAATTAGACAATTACTATATGTTTTTATTAATTTACTGTTAAATATACATTTTCTATTTCTTGTATAAACCTACTTGTATGATCTTTACAGAAGCTTTGTGTTGTTGAAGTGTTTATGTTAGACCTGGCATCATTGGCATGGGTTTCCCCTGTATTTTTGCCTTTGCCTCCTATTATTTTGCTGTGTGTTGGACTTTGTTTTTGCTGGTCTAGATGCTTTAGGCACTTTGCCACTGCTGTTCAGTGCCAAAGTGCAAGTGCCCCCTGCAAATTGTTGTTATGGATCGGCATATTTGATTTACTAGTCAGTCCCTAGTACAGTGCACTGTGTGTGCCCAGGGCCTGTAAATTAAATGCTGCTAGTGGGCCTGCAGCACCGATTGTGCCACCCACATAAGCAGCCTGTAAATGTAACTCAGACCTGCCACTGCGGTGTCTGTGCACAGCTTGGTACTGCCATGTTGACCTGGCAAGTGCACCAACTTGCCAGGCCCTAACCTTCCTTTTTTTTACATGTGAGTCACCTCTAAGGTAGGCCAAGGTACCCCTGTGGCAGGGTGCAGTGTATGTGAAAGTTAGGACATGCCCTGATGTGTGTGGCATGTCCTGATAGTGAAATACTGCCAATTTCATTTTTACTATTGAAAGGCTATCTGTCCTATAGGATAGAATGGGAGTTTATTTATAACATCTTATAAATATAACTTCCCAGTGGGACAAGATGGGAAGATAAAGTTTAGTATGCCTGAACTCAAATTATAAAGATGCATCTTTTAGTAAGGGTGATTTTTACATTCTGTGTTTGAAAATACCACTTTTAGAAAGTAGGTGTTTTCTTGCTTAGCCAGCCTGTGTGCCTCTGCTAGCTTTGACTGTCTGGCTTTGGAGTGACAGGAGCTGGAGATGTGCATTCTGTTCAGACAGCCACTTGGGGGTTTGAGGTGTGTCCTGCCTTTCCAGTGTGAGTCAGGGCTGGGCTGAATAGAACTGGGCTGCATTCAGGGTAGAGGGAGGAGATTTCTTTCACACCTGAATGGGCCTTGTCTGCTTTGGACAATGCTGTCTCCACCTCCTGCCAGGAAGCTGCACCTGAGAGGACAGAACTGGTTTTGGCTGGGCAAAGTGCTTCTCTGCCACTAGAGAACAAAGGATTTTGTGCTATAAAGAGTGGGGCCCAGACCCCTGAACTTGAGATCATTCCTGGAATTCAAGTGGAACCTTTGCCAAGGAGAAGAGCTGGAGAAACTGAAGAGAAGTACTGCCCCCTTGCTGTGTGCTGTCTGGGGTTGGCCTGCAGTGGCTGTTTCTGCCAAGAAAAGGACAAGGACCTTGCTGTGTGCTGTCTCCCCTGCTTGAGGACGATCTCCAAGGGCTTGAAGTAGAGCTTGACTCCTGTTTTTGAAGTCTCAGGGATACAAAGACTTCCCCCCCAGCTCCCCTGAACTCCTTTGCTGAGAGTTCTGACCTGCCAAGAGGTGCCTGCTGCTGTTCTGGGCCTCTGAAGGTTGTTCCTGCTGTTGGGAGCTGGCAAAGTAACAACAAAGAGAAGCGCAACGTGGCCGCTCTTGTTTCTGACGCATCGTCGAAGAAACCGACGCAGCGCCTGCCCGTGGCTCGAGAAATCGCCACACGCCGTATTGAGTGCTCCTATCTACGAAGGCCGAGATCACCGCACCGATTCCGATGGAGGCCCTGCTGTGCGGCTGCACGAACCATCTCATTGTCCTGAAATCATCACGCATTGCATCAAGGCGCCAGGTCTGTCGCATCGTTGGGTGAAGCAGTAAGAAACCAACGCATCACCTCCGTCACGCAGTTAGAAACCGACGCATCACCGCCTCTCCGGTAAGGAACCGACGCAACACTTCTCCTGGGCAGCAGTAAGGAACCAACGCATCACCTCCCCCGGAGCAAGGAACCAATGCACCACCTTCCCTGTGTGTAAGGAACTGACGTATCACCTTCCCTGAGACCCTTTTTGTTTGTGCGCTTGACGCATCAAAGTTACTTTGTGTGAAAAGTGTTGCATCTGCAATTTGCTTTGAACGGAACTGTTTCTACCTTTTGAAAGTCATATTTTATTACTGTATTGTAGATTTTTGTCGTTTTTGTCTTGCTTGGTTTAGATAAAGATTACTTATTTTTCTATACTGGTGTGGTGTCCATTTGTAGTGTTTTCACTGTATTACTGTATTTGTGCACAAATTCTTTACACACTGCCTCTGAGATAAGCCTGTCTGCTCGTGCCAAGCTACCAAGGGGGTGTGCAGGGGTTATTTTAGTAGTGTATCCCCCTTACCCTGACTAGAAAGAAGGGTCCCTACTTGGACAGAGAGAAAACGCAGCTTTATTTGTTGCATGTGTTATAGTTTTACTGTTTGATGGTGTTTTGGTGATTAGCACGTTTTATCGATGCTCTTGCAGTAATTTACAGTTGTTAATTAAATATACTTACTTTATTTTGTGGTATTAGATGTGTTGTTTTTGTTGACGTGTAGCAGAAAGTTGGACAATCTGTTTAAAAAGAGAAGCATTAATCAGTGCGTTAGATGTTGTTTTTTTAATTATATTTT
This sequence comes from Calotriton arnoldi, assembly GCA_963921515.1. Taxonomy (NCBI): domain Eukaryota; kingdom Metazoa; phylum Chordata; class Amphibia; order Caudata; family Salamandridae; genus Calotriton; species Calotriton arnoldi. The sequence continues at coordinate 522,613 of CAWUFW010009290.1, forward strand.
TGCAAGTTATAATTAATTTACTTTTTATTTCATATGTAGTTAATACTTACCTGGAGACTTAGGGCCCGATTCTGATGCGGGTTGAAAAAGCTTCCCGACCGAATCGGTTGGGAAATGGTTTACGACCCACACGGATCGGGAAAGTCCGACCGGCGGAGTAGGATGCATCCGGATGCTTCCAGATACGATTTGGTTGAACTCCCATTGACTTCAATGGGAACATTTGTTCCTAACCGCATCAGAATTGGGTCCTCGGTCGGGAAGACACGTTCCCGATCCGATTTGGAAGGAGCAAATGCTGTTAGGAGGCCTTCCTAACCGCATCAGAATCAGGCCCTCGGTCGGGAAGCTTTTCCAACCCGCATCAGAATCGGGCCCTTAGTCCTATGGTTGTATATTTTGTGCCCTTGTAGTTTGCAGGGAAAATCCAGAAGAGTTTCCTCCTCTTCAAATGTCTGGCGTTTTGTGATATATTTTTTGTTTCAATTTGTTCGGTTTTTATATTGTTTGCTTAACTGGTTAAGCTATTTTATTGGTTATATTTGTGTATAGTTGAATATATATCTTTAGGCTTATTATTTTTTGGGGCAGATATGTCTTTAGTTGGGAAACCCTGGTTAATGTTTTTATGTGCTTTCTTTATAAGCGTTGATTTATTTAAAATTATTCTCATTTATATTCAGATAAGAATTGATATTGTTTATTAATACACATGTTTATTGTATTTAAATGTGTTTTAAATATATCTAATACATATTTTAGAGGTGTTTTACGTTAATATTGGTTAATGTTAGGTTTTTGTTTAATTAAAGTATTAATTATTTATATATTGTAGTTATAATTTTAGGATATATTAATTATTTGTTTAAATAATGCTTTTTAGTATTTTTCATTGGATTTATTTGTTGTTTTAATGATATTTATATTGTCGATATTATTGTTTTCGATATTTTTGATCCAGTATATGTGGATTTATAAGTGACAATATTTTTGTTACTGATATTTTTGTTTTCGATATATATGTAGATTTAGATATTTTTGTCAATTATATTTATGTGTTCAATATAAGTGACTTTTATAGTTATGTCCAGGAGTCGTTATTTTTGTAAACTACATTACATTTTTGATAATTTTGTGATTTATTATTTGTGGTCTCGATAGACAAGGCTGGAAATGGAAAGAAAATAACCCTGAAATTCAAGGGAGTGTATGTGAAGGGATTCCTCCTGGTAAAACTATAATCACAGGAGAAAAACAAAAGGAGTGTGCATGTACTTCTGTAATGTATTTAAGCATTTATAAAAGTACACAGCTAATATAAATACATACATGTGTGAACATCATTTCAAACGTGAGAGTCTTGAAATTCACAGAAAAATTCCATAACTATCAGTAGAAGAATTCAATATGTAATTTTGGGAAACTGGGACAATAACATCTTCCCAAGAGACCGCAACAAATCCTTTGAAATGACCAAATATCAAAAAAGTCTGAAATCTACTTCAAATGTAGATGCATGCCTTCAGGAATAGCTTTTTGATGTTTTTGAGAGTATATGCTGTTGAAGTTCAAGTTTCCCTCACATTGCTGAGAATGGCAATGTAGCTTGAGACATCACTAGTGTCAAAGTCCCTGTCTGGCTGGCCTGACAACGAATTAAGAGTCCCTTAAAACGATGTATCCAATATGGTGGCTGCCCTCACCAGTAAAAGAAATAACTGTGTTAGTGGTTGCTCTCTCTGTCACATATTCAATGTGAGCTTCAGTGGTTTAAATTCTCCTCTCACAATGAATATGATCAAATCCCACTCTCTAAGAGACAAATAGTTTAACATGGCTTTGCTAGTGGGCCTATGTCTCAATTAACCCCTTCGCTGCTAGGCCTTTTCCCCTCCTGTGCTAAGCCTTTTTTGGCAATTTGGGGTAGTTCGTGCTTAGGGCCCTGTAACATTTTGACCACATAAGGTATCCATGCCAAATTTGCGTCCTTTTTTCCAACATCATGGGGATTCTAAAGGTACCCAGGGTTTGTGGATTCCCCTGGAGGGGACCCAGAAATTAGCCAAAATACAGCTAAATGTTTTTTTTTGGGGGAAAAATTTGAAAAAAGGGCTACAGATGAAAGCATCTGTTTTTTTCCCTGAAAATGGCATCAAAAAAGGGGTTATGGTGCTGAAATCACTACCTTCCCAGCTTTCAGGGACAAGCAGACTTTTGTCAGAAAACCAACATTTTGTACACAGTATTGGCATTTTTCTGGGACATAGCCTATTTTTGCTATTTTTTGGGCTTTCAACCTCCTTCCAGTTAATGGTAGAAATGGGTATGAAAGCAATAATGGATCCTGGAAAGCCATACATTTCTGAAAAGTAGACATAATTCTGAATTCAGCAAGGGGTCATTTGTGTAGATCCTTCAAGTTTTCTTTATAGAAACAAACAGTTAAATATAGGAAAAATTGAAACTTAGTTGAAAAAACAGCCATTTGTGTCAACGTTTTCACCTGTAACTTCTTCTAATTATGACAGCTATTTGAAAGCAATATACCATTACATCCGCTGGACCTTTCTGGTTGTGGTGATATATAGGATTTGTAGGTTCACCAAGAACCCGACAAACCCAGAGCCAATAACTGAGCAGCATCTTGCAATGGTTTTTTATTATGTCCCGGGTATATAGCAATTATTCTGGGAACATTTATACATGGAAAGATCGGTATGAAAGTCACCTATGTATTTCTGAAATGGGAACAAAATATAGAGTTTAGAAACAGTAGATATTTGCACATTTCCGAAATTGGGAGTACCCATACTAGCATGAGAATTATAGGTCATTTTTCAAAATGACTTCTTTTTTACACATTGTCTTTCATTTGGAAGGCAGAAATGCATCGAAAGTCAATAGATAATAAAAGTTGCTCTACAATTTTGTGTTACCCTAAGTCTCCCGATAAAAATGGTACCTCACTTGTGTGGGTAGGCCTAGTGCCCGAGACAGGAAACGGCCCAAAACACAACATGGACACACCACATTTTCACAGTAAAAAATGACCCTTTTTTTGCAAAGTGCCCAGCTGTAGTTTTTGAACCCTAGCTCTGCCGGCACCTAGGGAAACCTAGCAAAACTATACATTTTTGAAAACTAGACACCCAGGGGAATCCAGGATGGGGTGACTTGACTGGCTCTCACCTGGTTCTGTTACCCAGAATCCCTTGCAAACCTAAAACATTGTCAAACAAAACACATTTTCCTCAATTTTCTGTGATGGAAAGTTCTGGAATCTACCTGGATCCACAAAATTCCACCAACCGCGTGTTCCCCAAAATCTTTTGAGAAAAACGGTACCCCACTTGTGTGGGTAGGCCTAGTGCCCGCGACAGGAAACGGCCCAAAACGCAACGTGGACACACCACATTTTCACAGTGAAAAATGACCCTTTTTTGCAAAGTGCCTAGCTATAGTTTTTGAACCCTAGCTCTGCCGGCACCTAGGGAAACCTAGCAAACCTATACATTTTTGAAAACTAGACAACCAGGGGAATCCAGGATGGGGTAACTTGACTGGCTCTCACCAGGTTCTGGTACCCAGAATCCCTTGCAAACCTAAAAAATTGTCCAAAAAAACAAATTTTCCTCACTTTTCTGTGGTGAAAAGTTCTGGAATCTGCGTGTATCCACAAAATTCCACCCACCTCGCGTTTCCCAAAGTCTTCCCAAAAAATGGTACCTCACTTGTGTGGGTAGGCCTAGTGCCCGCGACAGGAAACAGCGCAATACGCAACGTGGACACACCACATTTTCACAGTGAAAAATGACCCTTTTTTTGCAAAGTGCCTAGCTGTAGTTTTTGAACCCTAGCTCTGCCGGCACCTAGGGAAATCTAGCAAACCTATAAATTTTTGAAAACTAGACACCCAGGGGAATCCAGGATGGGGTGACTTGACTGGCTCTCACCAGGTTCTGGTACCCAGAATCCCTTGCAAACCTAAATAATTGTCAAAAATACCACATTTTCCTCAGTTTTATGTGGTGGGAAGTCCTGGAATCTGCGTGGATCCACAAAATTCCACCCACCCCGCGTTCCCCAAAGTCTTCCGAGAAAAATGGTACCTCACCTGTGTGGGTAGGCCTAGAGCCCGCGACAGGAAACAGCGCAAAACGCAACATGGACACACCACATTTTCACAGTGAAAATTGACCCTTTTTTTTGCAAAGTGCCTAGCTGTAGTTTTTGAACCCTAGCTCTGCCGGCACCTAGGGAACCCTAGCAAACCTATACATTTTTGAAAAACTAGACACCCAGCGGAATCCAGGATGGGGTGACTTGACTGGCTCTCACCAGGTTCTGGTACCCAGAATCCCTTGCAAACCTAAATAATTGTGAAAACAAACACATTTTCCTCACTTTTCTGTGGTGGAAAGTTCTGGAATCTGTGTGGATCCACAAAATTCCACCCACCCCGCATTCCGCAAAGTCTTCCGAGAAAAATGGTACCTCACTTGTGTGGGTAGGCCTAGTGCCCGCGACAGGAAACAGCGCAAAACGCAACGTGGACACACCACATTTTCACAGTGAAAAATGACCCTTTTTTGCAAAGTGCCTAGCTGTAGTTTTGAACCCTAGCTCTGCCGGCACCTAGGGAAACCTAGCAAACCTATACATTTTTGAAAACTAGACACCCAGGGGAATCCAGGATGGGGTGACTTGACTGGGTCTCACCAGGTTCTGGAACCCAGAATCCCTTGCAAACCTAAAAAATTGTCAAGAAAACCACATTTTCCTCACTTTTCTGTGGTAGAAAGTTCTGGAATCTGCATGGATCCACAAAATTCCACCCACCCCGCGTTCCCCAAAGTCTTCCCAAAAAAATGGTACCTCACTTGTGTGGGTAGGCCTAGTGCCCACGACAGGAAACATCGCAATACGCAACGTGGACACACCACATTTTCACAGTGAAAAATGACCTTTTTTTTGCAAAGTGCCTAGCTGTAGTTTTTGAACCCTAGCTCTGCCGGCACATAGGGAAACCTACCAAACCCACACATTTATGAAAACTAGACACCCGGGGGATTCCAGGGAGGTATGGCTTGCATGGATACCCCAAAGTTTTCTTACCCAGAATCTCCTGCAAACCTGAAATTGTGCTGAAAATATCACTTTTTTCACACATTTGTGTGTGGGAAAGTTGTTGCATCACCGGGCTGACACAAATTTCCTACCACCCAGTGTACACGCAGGTCTCCCGATAAAAATGGTGCCTCACTCGGGTGGGAGGCCCAAGTACCCGCGACAGGCAAGGGCCCAAAACGCATTGAGGCGACATCAAAATTGCCTATCACAAAACGACCTGGTTTTGCAAGGGGGGTCCCATGACTTTTTGGCCCGGGGCTCGGCGGCCACCTAGGGAAACCTACCAAACCCACACATTTCTGAAAAGTAGACACCCGGGGATTCCAGGGAGGTATGGCTTGCGTGGATCCCCCAACGTTTTCTTACCCAGAATCCCCTGCAAACCTGAAATTTTGCTGAAAAATATCACTTTTTTCACACATTTGTGTGTGGGAAAGTTGTGGCATCACCGGGCTGACACAAATTTCCTACCACCGAGCGTTCCCCCAGGTCTCCAGATAAAAATGGTGCCTCACTCAGGTGGGAGGCCCAAGTACCCGCGACAGGCAAGGGCCCAAAACATTTTGTGATAGGCAATTTTGATGTCGCCTCAATACGTTTTGGGTCCTTGCCTGTCGCGGGTTCTTGGGCCTCCCACCCGAGTGAGGCACCATTTTTATCGGGAGACCTGGGCGAACGCTGGGTGGTAGGAAATTTGTGTCAGCCCGGTGATGCCACAACTTTCCCACACACAAATTTGTGAAAAAGTGATTTTTCAGCACAATTTCAGGTTTACAGGGATTCTGGGTAAGAACGTTGAGGGATCCACGCAAGCCATACCTCCCTGGAATCCCAGTGTCTACTTTTCAGAAATGTGTGGGTTTGTAGGCTTCCCTAGGTGGCCGCGAGCTCGAGCCAAAAAGTCATGGGACTCCCTTGCAAAACCAGGTCGTTTTGTGATAGGCAATCTTGATGTCGCCTCAATACGTTTTGGGCCCTTGCCTGTGGCGAGTACTTAGGCCTCCCACCCGAGTGAGGCACCATTTTTATCAGGAGACCTGGGCGAGCCGCTGGGTGGTAGGGAAATTTGTGTCAGCCCCGTGATGCCACAACTTTCCCACACACAAATGTGTTAAAAAATGATTTTTCAGCAAAATGTCAGGTTTGCAGGGATTCTGGGTAAGAAACGTTGGGGGATCCATGCAAGCCATACCTCCCTGGAATCCCCAGGTGTCTAGTTTTCAGAAATGTGTGGGTTTGTAGGTTCTCTAGGTGGCTGCCGAGCCCGGGCCAAAAAGTCATGGGACCCCCTTGCAAAACCAGGTCGTTTTGTGATAGGCAATTTTGATGTCGCCTCAATACGTTTTGGGCCCTTGCCTGTCGCGGGTACTTGGGCCTCCCACCCGAGTGAGGCACCATTTTTATCGGGAGACCAGGGGGAACGCTGGCTGGTAGGAAATTTGTGTCAGCCCGGTGATGCCACAACTTTCCCACACACAAATGTGTGAAAAAAGTGATTTTTTTCATCAAAATTTCAAGTTTGCAGGGGATTCTGGGTAAGAAAACGTTGGGGGGATCCACGCAAGCCATACCTCCCTGAAATCCCCCGGGTGTCTAGTTTTCATAAATGTGTGGGTTTGGTAGGTTTCCCTAGGTGACCGCCGAGCCCTGAGCCAAAAAGTCATGGGACCCCCCTTGCAAAACCAGGTCGTTTTGTGATAGGCAATTTTGATGTCGCCTCAATACGTTTTGGGCCCTTGCCTGTCGCGGGTACTTGGGCCTCCCACCCGAGTGAGGCACCATTTTTATCGGGAGACCTGGGCGTACGCTGGGTGGTAGGAAATTTGTGTCAGCCCGGTGATGCCACAACTTTCCCACACACAAATGTGTGAAAAAAGTGATTTTTTTCATCAAAATTTCAAGTTTGCAGGGGATTCTGGGTAAGAAAACGTTGGGGGATCCACGCAAGCCATACCTCCCTGGAATCCCCCGGGTGTCTACTTTTCAGAAATGTGTGGGTTTGGTAGGTTTCCCTAGATGGCCGCCGACCCCGGGGCCAAAACCCAGGTAACCCCGTGCAAAACCAGGTTGGTTTGTGATAGGTAATTTTGATGTCGCCTCACTAGGTTTTGGGCCCTTGCCTGTTGCGTGTACTTGACCCACCCACACAAGTGAGGTACCATTTTCTCGGAAGACTTTGGGGAATGCGGGGTGAGTGGAATTTTGTGGATCCACACAGATTCCAGAACTTTCCACCACAGAAATGTGAGGAAAATGTGTTTTTTTATACAAATTTTGAGGTTTGCAAGGGATTCTGGGTAACAGAACCTGGTGAGAGCCAGTCCAATCACCCCATCCTGGAATCCCCTGGGTGTCTAGTTTTCAAAAATGTACAGGTTTGCTAGGTTTCCCTATGTGCCGGCTGCGCTAGGGCCCAAAATCCACAGGTAGGCATATTGCTAAAAACAAATCCGTGCCTAGTCGGCTTTCTGCCACCATGGGGGGGGATATCGGGGGTGGGGTTGCCCCAAAATGCCCACAAGGGGGGCAGAAACACTGTGGCTATTTTTTTGGGGGGTAGGGGCATTGGTATGCCCATCCTGGGCAGCCCCCACCCCCACACATAAAAAAGCCAGCGTAATCGTTGGCGTCTAGTGGGCTTTTTGCCCCCCCGGGGGGGCAGATTGGGGGCTACTGCCCCGTCTGCCCCCAGGGGGGGCAGGAAGGCTGTAATTTTTGCGGGAGGGGGTGGGGGCATGGGCATGCCCGTTTTGGGCAGCCCCCACCCTAATTCAAATTTGCCCAAAAAAATCCCTGGCGTCTAGTGGGCTTTTTGCCCTCCGGCGGGGCAGATTGGGGGCTAGTGCCCCCATCTGCCACGGGCAGAAAGTCCATTAGACTCCAGGGAGTTTTTTGGGCAAATTTTAATTAGGGTGGGGGCTGCCCAAAAAAGGCATGCCAATGCCCCTACCCTAGTTAAAATTTGCCCCAAAAAATCCCTGGCATCTAGTGGGCTTTTTGCTCCCCCCGGGGGGGGCAGATTGGGGGCTACTGCCCCATCTGCCCCCAGGGGGGCAGGAAAGGCTGTAATTTTTGCAGGGAGGGGTGGGGGCATGGGCATGCCCATTTTGGGCAGCCCCACCCTAATTCAAATTTGCCCCAAAAAAATCCCTGGCGACTAGTGGGCTTTTGCCCCCCGGCGGGGCAGATAGGGGGCTAATGCCCCCATCTGCCCCCAGAGGGGGCAGAAAGTCCACTAGATGCCAGGGAGTATAGGCAAATTTTAATTAGGTGGGGCTGCTCAAAGCAGGCATGCCAATGCCCCAACCCTAATTAAAATTTGCCCCAAAAAAATCCCTGGCGTCTAGTGGGCTTTTTGCCCCCCCAGGGGGGCAGATTGGGGGCTATTGCCCCATTTGCCCCCCAGGGGGGCAGGAAGGCTGTTATTTTTGTGGGGGTGGGGGTGGGGGCATGGGCATGCCCATTTTGGGAGCCCCCACCCTAATTCAAATTTGCCCCAAAAAACTCCCTGGCGTCTAGTGGGCTTTTTGCCCCCTACGCCCGGCGGGGCAGATTGGGGGCTAATGCCCCCATCTGCCCCCAGGGGGCAGAAAGTCCACTAGATGCCAGGGAGCTTTGAGGCAGAGTCTAATTAGAGTGGGGGCTGCCCAAACGGGCATGCCAATGCCCCACCCTAATTAAAGTTTGCCCAAAAAATCCCTGGCGTCTAGTGGGCTTTTGCCCCCGGGGGTGCTGATTGGGGGCTACTGCCCCATCCGCCCCGGGGGCAGGAAGGTTGTTATTTTTGCAGGGGAGGGGTGGGGGCATAGGCATGCCCGTTTTGGGAGCCCCCACCTAATTCAAATTTGCCCCAAAAAATCCCTGGCATCTAGTGGGCGTTTTGCCCCCGCGGGGCAGATTGGGGGCTAATGCCCCCATCTGCCCCCCAGGGGGCAGAAAGTCCACTAAGCGCCAGGGAGTTTTTGGGCAAATTTAATTAGGGTGGGGGCTGCCCAAAATGGGCATGCCAATGCCCCCACCTTAATTAAAATTTGCCCATAAAATCCGTGGCATCTAACGGGCTTTTTGCCCCCCCGGGGGGGCAGATTTAGGGCTAATGCCTCCAGCTGCCCCCCAGGGGGGGCAGAAAGGCTGTCATTTTTGCGGTGGTGGGTGGGGGCATGGGCATGCCCATATTGGGCAGCCCTCACCACAAATTATAATTTAAAAAAAAAACCTGGCGTATAGTGGGCTTTTTGACCCCCTGGGGGGCAGAAAGGCTGTAAATTTTACGGGGTGGGGGCATGGACATGCCCTTTATGGGCAGCCCCCACCCTAATAAATTATGCGGCAAACAAAAATATCCCTGGGGTTTAGTGGGCTTTTTGCCCCCCCTGGGAGGGCAGATTGGGGGCTGCTGCCCCCATCTGCCCCCCAGGGGGTGCAAAAAGACTAAGGGGCCGATTCCGATCTCGGCCGGTAGGGCTCCGAATCGGATTCAGCTTTACCGGATCCGATTCGGAGCCCTGTTTCCCGACCGATTCGTACGTGCATCCGGGCGAGCGAGTACGATGCAATAACTCCTACCGACTCGTTCGCGAGATCCAACCGCACTGACCGACTTGTCCACGAAAGCCGACCGCTCCGACCGACTCGCACGGACAGACTCGCACCACGCAATGGAGACGTTCCCCGGCCGGGTAAGTACGATGCGCACCGCGAGCAGTCCGACCGTGTCGCGCAGTCCGGCTCCAAAGAGCAGTCGGAGCCAGACTTTGGAGGTCCGTGTCGGACCCCCCTGTACGCGTAGCCGCGTGAGTCGCACACAGGGGGGACCCATGGGTCCCCCCTACCTGTGCATGTATGGCGCGAGTCGCTTCGACGCGTACCCGCTGTAGGGGGTGCCCTTGTTCGCCTCGCACCCATTGAGTCAATGGGAGCCCGCGTATGCGTTGTACGACCGGCTCCCATTGACTTCAATGGGAGTCCGACCGAATCGAGTCCGATAGCCTACGAACGCATCGTACTCGTCCGGTCGGACTGCTAGGGTCCGATTCGGTCGGAAATCTCTCCGGGTCCGGCTCGGTCGGAGAGATTTCCGGCCCGAATCGGAATCGACCCCTAAATCGCACCAAAAAAATTGGGGGGAGCAAAAGCCCTTACCCAAGGGGCCGCTCCCCCCTCCCTGGTGTCTAATGGGTGCATCCCCAAGCAGGGATGCACTGGGGAGGGGTACCATTGGAAAGGGGAGATTCTCCCCTTTCCAATGATACCTCTCCCATCTTTCTACGTGCCCGGGGGGCTGAGATAGCCCCCTGAGCACATAGAAAGTGAAACTGAAATGAGCCTAAAGGCTCATTTCAGTTTCGGTTTCTGTGCAATGAGGACAGCATGACGTGCGCGCTGATCCTCATGGCACAGAAACCAGGGAGGGGGCCTCGGGAGCTGGGGAAGCTCTTCCCCAGCTCCCAAGGTAAACAGGGGTGAAATAGAAATCCCTCTGCTGTCTGCAGCAGAGGTATTTTGTGCCCTGGCCTCATGACGGAATGGTTCCGTCATGAGCACAGAGAGCACCGATGCTCATGACGGAACCATTCCGTCATGAGCATCGAAAGGATTAAGACACTTTAAAAGCCATCCTGCTACAATGACACTGTATAAAACACTTTTTCTGTACTAGATACTTGGCTCTTTCAATTTCAGCCACAGGTACTTGGAAACAATGCCCGATTGTCATTTCAGTGACTTTTTCAGTCTCAACATATGTCGGACAGTCTAGCATCAAAATATCTCATCTGCAGTGCCTTAGAAAGATAATATTGTCAGTGTATGGTCACAACATTCTGGTAATGTTATTTTATTTTAGCCTGCCCATTTTTCAAAAATAAAAAAAATCTCAATCAAATTTTTGGGGGAAATTAAAAAACAAAAAAATGTGTTTTCATATAACTAAACACAGTAAGTGGTCACCTCCCCTTCCTAAACAGCAATAAAACCCAGCCATTACACCACATAACCATCCCTGATTCTTTCAGACATAGGAGAAATTTTCCAGCGGTCTAACACTTTTTAGGTTTTGCCTGAACAGCGTTGGCGCTGTGCTTGTGAAATCTATTGTATTAAATATGAATCTTAAAAGGGGCTTACATCCCACCCTCACTTTCATTGGTTGATGTGTTTGCCACTTACTTTTCCTCCATTTCTATTGGATGTAGCATACTATTTCCTTTTGTTCCCCGCATGAGTTTCTCTTATCAGTGTCCCAAGGCCTAAGCAGTGTTTTCGTCCGCTTTTATGGAACTCTTCTTTTTCAACTGCTGGCTTTTTTAGGAGGCTTAATTGGTTAGTCAAACGTTTTTGTCATCCGATCTGGTGTCTTTCATTTGTTTCTTCTGTGTCTGTTTCACTCAGTGCTGTAACTTTCATTTCTTCCACAAGGCTTGGAACGCATCATTCTCCAAGCTTCGCTTTCATCACTGAGCCCCACCTCTATTTTTTTAGTGTAGCTTTCTTATTTGCTTATACAGGGGATATTGCAGCAGCGCAAGGCTGCCAGGCACCATATACAAACTTGGCAGCAGCTGCCTCTTCTCGTAGGATGCAGCTGGACATAAATAACGTACAGAAGCACAACTTTACTCTGGCAGAAACCCCCAGAAACCCCGAGTTACAAACTTTTTTATAAGGCTATGCATCCCTTAGTAAGATGTCAACCATATTCTGCGGGGCTTACCGGTTCATGTGCACATCCACCAGGCCCCACCAATTCAATTTTCAGGTGGCAAAATGTGCACGGAAGGCTGTCAGTTTGGTTGAAACAGTGCATTCGGGACTTGTGAGTGGCTTGTGGGGCATAGTCTTTGTGAGACCAATGAAAGTCGCTGAGCTAGGATGTCTGGCAGCCATCACCCTCCTCATCCTGGCCCTGCTGTGCTCGTTGGGCTGGGCCACCGCCGGTAAGCGAAGTACAGAAGGCGCTGTGAGCTGTATGCGTGGTTACGTGGGTTGTTCTCTGCTGCTGTGGCCATTTACTTTCGGATTGAGCTGAAGGCATTGCACAATTATAAAAAAAGTATTAAGGTTGGCGCTTTCAGCAGTTTTGCAGCAACAACTGGACCAGGGATTGAGCTGTGTTTGTTTTGAAGTGGACAAAGGAGAGCACACTTCCTTAGTTTCTTCCAGTTATTTTGGGCTAAGTTCACTCCTGTACCTGCGTCAAACCCCTGGCACCGCCTTGTTGCTGTTTGGCTGAGGATCCTGAGCTGCATTCTAAATCATGCTGGGGAATAAAACTGTCTCCACAAGTGTCCATCTGTCCCCCGCCCCTCCCACACTACTAGTTTTTGCTTGGATGCAAGGTATGGAGTTGTTACATGTTACGCAGCTCAACTGTTCTCAATTTCAGCTAACATAGGGTATGAAATATGTACAAAAATATTCCATGCAAATCCGGGGTCAGCTCACTGCAAACCCCATTCATCAAGCGAAAGCTGACTAATGCAACAAGGGGGTCAAGGGATGCAAAGGCAGTGTTTCGGGTCAAGGGTCAGCTGAACCCTCCCTGCTTTTCACGGAGATCTCAATTCCCAGTGCCTACAGGAATCAGTGCACGCACATGTAACGGGACAAAGCACACACACAGGTACAGCACCTAAACTTCTATGGTGAGGTACCCCATGTGGTACAAACTTGCCAAACAACTGGGTCATGGCAGAGCTGGGTGTGACATCTTAATGTATTCCATGTAGAACGTTAAGCTCAGGTTCTAACAAAGAATGTTGGGGGGTTTTGAGCTGTGGGGCATTCTGTGAAGGCTGTTGGTGGCTGAGGTGAATAAACGGACCTTTCTACACTTCATCCGTCTAATCTGCTTATTTATCTAATGTGGAGAACACCACACTGGGTAGCTTCCCTTTGCTCCACAGAGCCCAGAGGTGTATCATTAAGATCTTGTGCAGCAGTTTTAGTGCCACTCCACACCTCCTCCTCCTCCACCCCGTGCAACAGACGCGAACTGCTCAGTCCCACCAAACTCCCCAGCCAACATTACACTATTGGAAACTGCATACAGGCGAGAGCGTTTCTGGGGGCACTACATTCTCAATACAGCAGAGAGGACAGTAACAAACATACATGTGATGTCCTCTAAAGAGGCAAGCTGCATGTCGCCATCAGAAGGGTAGCAAGGGTGCCATGTGCCATGATGATAGCAGGGACAGTTACCTCTTTGGCTGCTGGTGGGCAGTAAAAATGAACAACTATCAGGGTTCAATGGGATGCTCAGGGCTTTGTGCCCCAGTGTCTGTGCACCAATGGCACGTATGCCCCTGGTCACTGTGAAAAGCCTGTGACGCAATGTATAATGCTACTGTTGATGATTTGATGATTTGCTTCCTGTTTGCTGGGTTCTTACTCTGTGTATACCAATGTATACTGTGCAGACTTTTAGACACACAAAGTATTTTATATTGCATTGATACTGGTCCGGTTAAAAGGTGATTTTCATTATTTGCGCTTTCCACAAAATGCAGCATGCTGTTCTCTGAGAAGCCAGAGTTGGCTGATGTTTGGAATGAGTAACACAACTAGTCACACCCAAGGAGGACTCAAATTCACTAAGTGAAGAAAGAATGTGAGTCCTATAATCAGTCACCAGGAGTACCCCACTTACCTCGCTTTTGTTACCATAGTTTCCTTCTTTCCTTCAGATTCAGCTGTAACCCATCTGCTTGTGTAAGTGTGCAGCGCAGCTCATTGCGCCTCTTTATTCACAGTTTCCTAGAAATATTAAATCCACAGCAAAGCGGGTCTGCTCACAGCGACCCCTTTGTTATTTTAACAGTCAATGCTAGTTGGTACTTTTGAACAAAGGGCTGGAATTAAAGGTGTGCTGAGTATCTTTATTTCACCCAGTTTCATAAAGCGCCCCTGCTCTGAGGACCTATTTTTGCATTGTTAGGTCTTAAGTGTTTATTTTACACTTAAGGTCTCTTTAGGCGTCACTGGCACTAAACACTGAATTAAACTGTTTTGCAAAGTTCAGGAAGTTAGTCCAATGCTTGCAGACTGGAGCTAGGGGGGACGTCAAGCAAGCACATTTTCAGCCCTGGGGTTTCCTATTAAAATCGGTTTTTTTGCGTTTTACTCTAAATGGATCAACACAATTAAGCTAAGATTACAAGACGCATACTACACAGATTTAGGGCTACTTCCAACACTCACTTTGGTCTCATGGCGCTGTAGCAGGGGAATTCCTTTTCAGTCTCGGTAACTCCATGTCCTAGCGCATCAGTCAGCAATGCTGTGCAGTCTGGTACTTTTAGGTTTGCATTTTTCATTACAAGTTTGGGCATCAAAGTCCCGCCATGGAAATTTCTATTGGTTTGAAAGAGAGGAGTGGCAGCACGTGTAGTGGTTATCTCAAAAAGCCAATTTGGATTGTCCTACGTACACTTATGCAGCACTTCGTGAAGCAAAGAAGGCTGGTTTCAGATGTGTGCTTTCCAGGAGATGTGCTTGCACCATTCATAACTTATTTCCGATTGGTTAACTGCTCTCCACACACTTTTGTATGTAGTGATCGGTGACTCCGTGTCCTACGCTGTGCATTCTGGTACTTTTAGGTTTTCATTTTCCATTACAAGTTTGCTCATTGAAGTCCCTCCATGGAAATTTCTATTGGTTTGAAAGAGAGGATTGGCAGCACGTGTGGTGGATATCCCAAACCCCAATTTGGATCCTCCTCCCTGGACTTAGGTAGGACTCCATGATGCAAGGAAAGCTGGTTTCAGTTGTGTGCTTTGTGGCAGAGGTGCTTGTACCATTCATGACTTATTTCTGGTTGGTTAACTACCGTCCATCCCCCTTTGTATGTATTGTAAAGTTCACCCCCAAATTAAATCAGATTTACTCTCTGGGCTTTTAATAACGTCACTGCTCCATGTCCCCTGCACCGAGAGCCCACTCACAGGTATAAAATGCAGTGGACACCTCACTCACTGCCATTGATTCATTCAGCAGCACAGGTGTGCCCGGTTATTTCCATGTCTGAGGTATTTTCCTAGTGCGTTGAGTGAAGCAGTGACGAACTCTGAGGTGTCTCTGTCAGAAACTGTTTGACATGGGGTGGGTGTCAATGTTCCTGGAAACTCTGTAACGCCCTGGCAGTTGACTCTCCCATCCAATTAGCGGGTAGTGGCATCCTTCTGCTGGGGCTTTTTAGACACTGTTGTAAAAACGTGTATTTATATGTGAAAGCTGGAGAGAGCAGTTCTGGATTGAGTTGCACCGTATTTTTGGAACAGAAGGGCTTGCCCGTTTACCTCTCACACGTCGCAATGTGCCCCGGGAAACCTACCGTTGCATAGATCCACTACACCGCCAAATCACCTCCACATTAAAATCTGCTTTTCACAAATTTTTTTTTGGGGGGGGGGTCAGTTTTATATAGCACCAACATCACCCGAAGGTACAGGAGCGCTTTACAGTACTATTTACTACTTAATATATTGCCATTCTCAATAAACAAGTCATAACACTTTTACGGAGTTTCTTTACCTTATATTGCACAACTGATCACTAAGCTAAATCTTGACAAAAAAATATATATCATTAATCACATAGGCAAAACCAATTACATTTGCCAATGCTTGTTATAATTTACCACAAATCTTGAGCTGAAAATCCCAGATGTGTTTGGAGAGTTGTTTATTTTCACATTACCAAACAATGAGAATAATTTGAGTTTAAGCATACTATGTTTTACCTTTAGTAACTGTCATCCTACCTCAGTGTGCAGGACTGAAACTTGAAGCTAATGACCACGCATAAGAATGCCCAAACACCAAGGCATGCTATGAAAAGGGTGCTTAAAGTTAATATACGAAGCTTCAGATGTTATGCTGTTTAAATGACACATTTACTATTTCAGTCACACACTTGTATCAACTTTAGAGGAGCTATACAAGATACCCTGCTCTGTTACTAAATGTAGCCTATGGCAAATGAAATCTCTCTGTGGCTCGCAAACAAAGATCCTCGCTGAAAATAAAAAGAATGGGGATGAAAGAAGCTAAAAGGGTAAAATAATAGAGATTTGTAGAATCAAACCCTACGGACTGATATCCATTTTCCATAAAAGGTTTAGCAACAGCAACGAAACACAAGATGGAAGCTAATTAATCTCGGCAGAATGTTGCTTAGGAATGTACTAATCGAATATCAAGAATCATTACAATTAGCGAAAAAACACCAGCGCCTCCATGGTCGGTCAATTAGAGATACGTTGTAAATATAGATAAAAAAATGTTTCACTTTCCACTGCTTATGAGATTCCAGGGCAACCATCTATTTCATTTGCAGTTCCGTGTAGTGATTTTGTGAGATGGCTACAAAAACATGGCATTAGGAAAGACAGAGAGATAATTACAATAAGATAATGACACACAGTAGGTAAACAATTAAAAAGCACATGCTTCTGAAAAATAGCATAATGCTGCCAGTCATTTATTCTTGAAGGAGAGCTGGGGGGCATACCGGTGATGAGGAAATACATCTGTCAATTGAAGATAATTAAACTAATCAGACATTCAATCTTGAGGAACAGATATACACACACCTTGACTGATAGTTTTCAAAAAAGCCACTATATTTTTGTTGATAAACACAGTGTATTTAATTTTATCTTTGAAATAGTGCAGTACTTTGTACTTCACAAATTAGCTAACTGACAAAGTATCTAATTAACATCATACACTCATACAAACATTATAATTATAAAAAATGACCCTTCTTTGTCACTGATATGGACATAGGATCTGGCGTTAGTGGTCGTGGCATTTACGTTGCTCGTGAAAAAGACTGTACAACTTAGGGCCTCATTACGATGTCGGGCAGTAATCCTTCTCCGGACAGTTGGATTCCCCTAGACCGTGTCGGACCTCTTCCGACCGAGTCAGTCGGTTTACAATCCACCTAACAGATTACGATGTTCGCAGTCGGATTGTAAACCGCACGGTCTTTCCGAATCGGTTCCGACTGGCTCTCGGAGAATTTGTGTCGGTCGGAACCGCATCGTACAGCTCTACGGTCAGCGTTTCCGACCGAGCGATTACGATGCCGGTTTCCAACAGCCTTTCCGAGTCGGCCTGTCCGACATGAAAAGGCTGTCAGAAACTGACTTTGGGGGCCTCTAGCAGGGCTCCCTTCATCTGGCGGGCTCCGGTTGTGGGCCAACAGGGTACCTAAGGGACCCCCCTGTAAAACCCTGCACTGTGTGGCAGGCACAATGGGGTGCCTGCGACAGGGTGCAGGGTTTCCGCACACACCCCATTTCCCCATAGGAGCCTGCGTTGTCGGGTGGAAGTCAATAGGACTAGCCATAGAAGTCAATAGGACTCCAATCGAATAGTGTTCGGTTGCATCGTAATCGATCAGGTGGAACCTCTGACTGCAAGTCAGTCGGTTCCAATTCCAAGACGGAGTCAGGCGGAGAGTTTCCACCCAACATCGTAATGAAAGCCTTTGAGTTAAAGAGCAGTTTCCCCAAAATCTGCTTTTCACCAAATTTTGAGGAGAACTATGCAACACTGACTTACGCAACAAATAATTTGTTTAAAAGTGTGTTTGATGCTTATTTGCATGCACGGAGTTAATGAAGCAACTGATGCCATGCTGGAGGTATATACCTAGAAAGGAACTTAAATTTATAGGTATGCTCGGGGCGAGGATTTCAGTTAAATCCTGGTTGTCAATAATTGTGGTGAACAGTACACGCTAAGGGAAAAGTCAAGAAATTATGGGGTATATTTACAAGGGAATGGCGGAGCTTGGCCTTAAGCCCAAAATGCTAATGCCACGTTCCGCCATATCGAAAACACAGGGATGCGCCATATTTACAAAGCTACAGCATATTACTGCGTTTTCCCTAGTGCTGGTGCTAAATTAAGCTGCCTATCGGCAACGCAGGCACCCTTGTGCCACAGTGCAATGTTGCATGCATTGAGGGAATGACTGTTTATATGCAGGAAGGTATCTCTTCCTGCACATAAACAATCACAAATGGTAATTTGATACTTCTATCTGTGCTGTATTCTGCAGCACACATAGAAGTTGCAAATCGTCATTTTTTTAATTGATTGTTTATTTGCAGGAAGGGACACCTTCCTGCACATTAACAATAATTCATGGCGTTTTGCTCTTTCTATGTGTGCTGCACATGCAGCTTTTGCTGTTTCTATGTGTGCTGCATGTGCAGCACACATAGAAACAGCAAAAGCGTTAAGAAATAAAGCATTTCTTCTTTTTTTTTTCCCTCATATCACCAAAAAGCGTCTGCAATACTTTGTATAGCCGCCCTTCTGACCTGTGCGCCCTACGGCCTCTGCATTTGCTTCAGTCTGTAAACCTTACCAGACCCACACCTTTGTTGGTGCCATGGTGTAATCATAGGATCAAGAAAGCGAGAAGGGAAATACGAGCCCCAAGGCTCTACTCCATGTCAAAAAGTCCAGCAAGATATTAAGGTTATTCTCCTTCCCTACTGCTTGATCCAAACGGGCAATTCTGCTGGCTGCCTTAACCCAATCTTCCACCTTTGGGGCAGGGGATAAATCGCCCATATTGGACACCGGCCAAGATAGCAAAGTTTGCCCCTACCCCTCCCCCTAAGTGCCCTAGGTGTAATTCTATAGGAGCCAATGATTTGCATATATTCTTCGAATGTCAGAAGCTGAGAGACTATTGGGGTGGAATTGAGAATGCTCTTAGGGGGATATTTGGTAGAGAAATAACCCTGAACTTGGCACTTGTTTTATTTGGAGCAGATGGTATAATTAGTAAGAGGCTGAAGAATACACACAGAGGGCTGTTGCTATATCTGATCCTGATAGCCCAGAGAGAAATCTGCATTAAAAAAAAGCATTTCTTCTTGTTTCACCATGTGAAGACCAGGTTTTCCCTGTTCTTAATTTTGGCGCTGACTCCTATTTACGCCACCTTTGCAAATAGGGGACAGCATCAAAATCAATGGGTGTTGCGGCGGAACGCCCTTCGCAACACCCATTGCCCACCCCTTTCACGCTAAGTATAGTATGAAAGGGTGCCTTAGGCGAAGCCCCTATAACCACAGGAACGTCGTTTTAAGTGACGTTCCTGTGGCGATAAGGGGTTGTAAATATGCCCCTTTGTCTTTAATCTTCAGAATGACGCATAAGAAAATCTTGTGGATTAAAACAATAGTGTCTCCTACAAAGTGATCGGTTCATAAATATTAGTAGCTTCCAACACAGGTCAAAGCTGAGGAATGGATACCAAAAATAAGGACACTAAACCCAATCAAAAGGGCAGTCTACAGAGTGGACAGCAGAGAGAAACCATTTATGGGCCCGTGGTCAGAGTTCTCTCAGTGCTTCGGGTAGCAGCATGTCTTTGTTTCCGTGGTACTCCCATAGTACAGAAGCGGCTGCAGACTTGTGTTTCCATTAATTGGGTGCATGCAAATTTCGTATCTCCGCAATGTAAAGGGCATTTTCTCAGTTGCTTCGTTTCCGGGCCTCATGAGGGAATGCTTTTGATTGTGTATCCTATAGATATGTGTTCTTTGTGTCCATTACCTGCACCTTGCAAAAGCTTCAGTAATCAACCAAAAGCTATACTTTTAGTTACAGTCTGTGCTTTATGTTCAGGGATGTGAACAGTATTTTCACTAATTGGATAACCAACTTGAATATTTTAATGCTGCATATGTTTTCTTTAGTACTATTGAATAAAATATGATTAATAAATTCAAAATCTACTGAAAAAAGTTACTTCGAGCGCTAGACACTGTGCTGTGTTTATATTTTGTTTTCATAGGTATGATAGGTAGCATATATGTCCATGTCCACGACCGTTACCCAACAACCCTATGATAAAATAGTTAACTAGCTACATTAGAGAAGCAAAAAACTTTAGAGCTCTGCTTCCTTGTGAAGAAAGTCAACTTGCATATTTGACAATTATTATGAAACATTGCAAGCTTTACTAATTGTAAAGGGAAACCGTTTATGTGGCCTGTGTATGGTGTCAACACTGAGCATTTTTCTATCATATTCCGACCCCTAGAAGGTACCATTACACAGTGCCCTCCCCTCACAGAACCCATGACAATTTACCTCTCCTCCACTGTTAAACGGTTTTCGTCGTGAAACTTCAGTCCCTTGCATCCCTACACACCATTCAGAGTTTCAGACACTGTGGTCCACAGTCAAAGCACCGGCACCCTCAGTGTCCTCTGTTCTGTCATATGTACAGTTCTCCACCATACATCAGTGTCTGTGCCTGTTATTGCGAACCAGTGCTTAATTTGAGCCGGCGGTTTAGGGTGCTTGGCACTGGCACTTAATTGCCGGCACTGGCACTAATTGCCAGAACCTGCACTTATGGCACCTGCCACATGGTGACTCTGTTTGTGTAATTTAAAGATGAGCAGAAAAACAGTTGCTTATTAATTCAATATACATTCAAAATAACTAATACCTGCCACCCAAGCCAATATTAAAGCTTTGGCAGCCTCGATCAGTCCAAGTTGTCACACTTGTAGGGGTGTGATGGTTAGTAGTTGGGAAAGTACAGTGGCTATGTGTGGTGCAAACTGCAGTGGCCTCCTAACAAGGGCCCGGGCACTTATTTTTTTTTTACAAATTAAGCACTGTTGAAGACACTAGTTGTCTCACCCTTCATGGCTAGGCCATCCAGTGGCTGCAAAGTATCCAATTGCGGAGACCATGAATGGTGTATGTTTGCTACCCCAAAGGAGAAGAGCTTTGCTGGCTTTGTTTCTCCACATTCACCCAACATTGAGCAAAGTTAAATCATACACTTCCCTTTGACTGCATATTGACAGCTTACTAGAAGATTTTACAAGGTAAAAATGAAACTGAGCAAGGAGGCACATTTAAACAAGCCTGACATGAGCTTCCTTCACAAATAATGATAAGTTCACATAACATAATTTGGCATAAAATGGTTCAAGGGAGAGCCAATCTTCTGGAATATTGCAATCCAGGCACTTGAACTGCTCGACAAGGGACAGGTGACTGAGCTCCTCTTTGTCTGCTCCAGGGACACAAAAGCAGGAAAGCCTAATTCCAAGAGGGTCAAGGGAATTAGAGTTGACTGTACCCTTCAGGAGTCTTGGATGGAGAGCAATCCAGTGCCTAGAAACCTGCTGTGATGGCCTGGTGGCTGTGGGACAGACCAGAAATAACTTTCCCAGCTTTTGAAGAAAAGTGAGACTTACAGGCCTTTTTAGCATATTATGGCCTGCCCGCCATCATACCATATTTTGAGATCTCTGCCTGCCTTTTGGAGATCTCTGTGCCTTCAGAGTAGCTGCCACCATGTCAGTTCCTCCGAAGACACTGAAGCTTTTTAGAGTGGCTGCCATGTTTTAAAGTAGACATTTGTTTTTGATTAACAAAAATCTAATGCCCCCGATAGCCTGGGAGGAGAGGAGACAATTTTATTTTTTCCTGATAAGAACTGCCAGATTTTTACTGGTGGTTCCAAACATGAAAATTATTTCAAAACATTTGCCCTAAATAAGCAGATGGTCTGATGTTTATCGAGTGATGGCCCTATCCTTGGGCCATCAGTCAATGTTTTTCATCAGAGGAGCCAGTGGATGCTCCGCTGATGAAATTATAACAGTTCACTGGATTTATAATAGGGCAGGCAGCCCAACAATTATGTGGACAGAGTACTCTGCCATATTTGTGGAGTAGTAGCTTATTTCCCAATCAGAAAAGAAGGCAGTTAGTAAATCAGAAGATAAGAATAAATGGTAATGCTTGCCCAGGGAGGTTTCACTCAAGGGTGGAAGGAAAGCCAGGTTTGTCCCTTACAGAAATTTTTGTTGCACTGAAAATATTTTCAGCAGGAACTCAGTGTAAAATTATTTGGATTTGTGAAGTCTTACTTCAACATAAAAAAGGGGGAGGAGGAGAAAGCATGACAGAGCCTTACCATATCCGAGTACACACACATGCACATCTACCAAGATAAGGTCCTTCTTTAGCCAATCAATGAATATTTCTTCAAACAAAACCTCTTGGGTTTTTAAAAAGAGTCCTCACCCATGAAACATCGTAGCATGCTTCATCATTGGACTCTCACCCTAAGAATGACTCTGCATTAGGGTGGGCACAACCAGAGATCTGGGCACTTTTTAAAATGGTAAGGATGAGAGAGAATGAGGTTAAAATTATCCAGAATGTAACCATTCATGTTGTCAATTATGAATGGTTATCCTGATAAAATGAAAACTATACTGTACTGAATTAGTATAAGAGGGATATTTGAAGATAATAATGGCCTCTACATGCCGTCTTTAACTATATGTTACAGCCATTTCAGGTTTCCCTCACATGTCATGTGGCCTTCGCCTGGACGATACCTAAAAAATATACAGGGGAATCCTATTGGTGAACATTATTTAAAAACACATACACACACCCATGCAAACTCACAGTTGCGGGGGGAGACTCATTGGTCACTTATTCATTGCAGGGCAGAAAGAAAAAAACAAGTAAATTCATGAAAACAGTTCTTATTGATATGATTCATTCTTGTAGAACACTGCACCCATGTAAAATACTACCCATTATGGTGGATGTGAGAGTAAAGTGAGGAAATGAAGTAAAAATCATACACATAAAGACAGACACCACAACAGTTAGTTTTGTATCCAAGCATGAATTATTCATATAGGCAAACTTGACCCCACTTGGGCTATATGTTAGCCCCATTGGGTGCATGGTGGGACTGGCTCTATAGTCACACACTGTGTGGAAAACACGAAGATTTAGTGAACGTACGATACAACAGTATACTGTGGCTTTTTCAATAGTTCTTTCAATGTTGTTTCTCAGAATTTCAGTGGATCGGTCGTCAGTCATTGATAACTGGTATTGTCAATCCTCTTCAGTTCCTTGCTTACTGCCTGTTTAAAGGTGAAAATTTCTGTGGGGTGGAGGGTGCCAGGGGGTACAAAAGTTAATTTTCTTTTTTAACCTTGGTTGGCATTTGATCAATTCTTTTGTGGTGAATCCATGAAGTACACCTTCAGTTGTATCTTGTGAATAAACTCTGCTAGTTCACATTAGAGTTTGAAATGATTCAAATTAGGCGTTAATAAAAAGCCAAACCCTTTGTTTAACACTTCCCATTGTTTGCTCATAAAATGGTGGTCTGATAGGCTCACCGCTAGTTTGTTATCCCACTCGTTCCTGGTCTTGAATTCAGTGAGGAATTCTGGCCCGATGTCTGATCCCTTGCCATGCTCTTCAGGAGTATTCATTGTTTGCTGTCTTCCGATTGTACTGACAAACCTCTTTTTCATTTGCCTCTAGCAGCGCCTCAGCCCTGGCCCAAAATGGGGGGTCTTGCATGGATCCCAATTGTTAGCTTGAAAATGTCCTGGGTCGCTGGTATACCAAAGCAAGAATTAGACTATCCAAATTCTACCTTGAAGGGGAGCTTGTGTCCCAGCAAAGGATGTGTTTTGGGAAATAAGTAGTACCTTCCTCCTCTGTTACACCAAACTAGTCCTGGGACCAGCTCCCTCTCCACCTAAACTGGTGGCAAACTGGTTACTAAGAACTTAGGAAACAGAAGGCTTTTCTTCCCCAGGTCTCCCTTTATAGTTAACTATGAATGGGCAGGTCTCACCTAAGTCCCTTTCAAGTTAATGAATTCCAGAGTCATCCTCAGCTGCCCATTGTTAAGCTGATATGTGTCACATACCTCACTCCCAGGTGTTCCTGCCCCAAAACCGTAAGCCATTGTTTCTGTTCTGTGAGCTGGTTTCACACCTTCTTAATGGGAAGCACTGACAGGCCAGCAGCAGGCAGCCTAATACGCATTACCCTACACAAGGCAATTTCTAACTTTTCAAATGTCACTTTTCCTAATTATTTATTCAAATCCAACTTCATCACTAAATTGGATATTTTATAAGTATTAAAAATAATGTTTGAATTATTCTGGTAGCTTTTTATGGACCATAGTTATCTAAGTTAAGATTTTATTCTCAAATTTAGTTTTCTCAAAGAACAACTGCAGCCCTTTACAGTGAAAATAGCTTTTGGAAGATAGTCACTGTGGGTACATGCCAACACTAAATTCTTTTATGCAACAATTTAAAATACTAGGCGCCCTAGCTTTGTGGACTTCAAAGTCTACTCAGTGGTGATTCACTTAATAGTTAAAGTAGTATTCTATCCTGTCAAAAATTAATATTTTGACAGATCTGCCTAAAGGTATTAAAAGCTGCAGGAGTCAGGCTACACAGGCAGGCCTGAAGCTATGTTATCTTTGTCGGCCCAGTGGATGACCTAACATGTGCTGCAGTCCACAAAGGCCATTTAATATCTCCATGCAATTGGTGTATTTTCCTACCTCAATTACTATGTTTTACTGGAAAGTTGAGGAGGCCTATGACAAGTTAGCCAATTTTACAATGTTTTAAGGGTCAGAGCATATACACTGGGGCCTGGATAACAGTGCCCCAGTATGCAAAGTTAAGAAAGTAGCAATACCAGTCACCAGAAATTAGGGATGACTACAGGCACTTTTTCACATCTCCTTGTTGACTGTAAAGTGTCTGCATTAGTGTTGGAGCTCTATTCATCCTGTGTGCACTTCGTATAGTACTGCCTTGGTGGATTCACTTTGTCCTTAATGGATTTTGTCTTTTTCAAGCTAATACCCAGACTTTATGTACTCTAGTAGACCACACTGATTCACATCAGTGAATGCTATGTAAGACAACATCTTTTCAATCATGCATTCCAAAGTGTGTCCAGTAAATGGGTGTATATCAGAACACTTCTCCACCTCACTAGAAAGTAAGAAGCGCTATATAAGTAACACAATTAAAAGACTCTGAACATTTTCTGTGACTTGCAGGTGGGTAGGAAAGGGATATACAAATAACAATACAATACAGCAAATATAAGAACTGTGCTGGTGAGAGAAGGCACTAATTCTGGAAGAAGATGCCTAAACCTGGCATCAGCAGAAAATCTTCCATCCCAAACTAAAAATTATTTTAAAGAAGTATTCTGTGCTGTTTTGGCACTAGAATTGTCAGAAATTGCTTGTGATGCTGATGAACTGTTTGCTATAGAGGAACATTTGTTGATCCTTTCTTGTCCACGTCACTGCCTAAACATTGTTCTTGAATTACGACGCACTTTCTTGCTCTACTTCGGTTAGGATGGTGATTGCAAAGTATACTAGTGCTTTGTCCCACTGGAGTAGCATGTTGTGTGATTTTGGTGCCTCATTCTTGGTCCACCTAGTTATGAGAACCACGTATTTCTTGACCTTTCATCACACCAAACCACAAAACAAAAACAACTCTGATTTCTGTACTGTCTTTTGCAACTTCTCCAATAGGCTTATTCATCAGGGCATTGACTCTCTGATATATTTTGGGCCACTGTTTACAAATTCTCAGTCATTTCACTGACACATCGAGGGCGTACCATTGTGTTGGTGATCTTGGGGCCGATTCACAGAACTAATCTGAGATAAAATCCTAAACTTACTACTTTTGGTATTCACAGAAGGCATTTAGTAGTAGTAAAGTTAGGACTCCTAACTTTACTACTACTAAACTGAGACAAAATCCTAACTTTACGACTTTCAGTATTCACAAAGGCATTTAGTAGTAGTAAAGTTAGGAGTCCTAACTTTACTACTACTAAA
The DNA here is from genome assembly GCA_963921515.1 of Calotriton arnoldi. Taxonomy (NCBI): domain Eukaryota; kingdom Metazoa; phylum Chordata; class Amphibia; order Caudata; family Salamandridae; genus Calotriton; species Calotriton arnoldi. The sequence goes on from CAWUFW010009290.1 coordinate 548,473, forward strand.
TGCCTTCGGTGAATACCAAAAGTAGTAAGTTTAGGATTTTATCTCAGTTTAGTTCTGTGAATCGGCCCCGATGTATCCTCTTCTCTGAGAATATGCGGCTGCTGAATCAACTAATTTTAGAAATATTTTGTGGGTGTATTTCAGGTCTCCATACTCATGTGCCAGGCATACCATATTGTGTTCGTTAATTGATTTCCAAATTCAAAAACACTGTCAAAATAGTTGAGTGCCACAGTGAGTAAATACCTGCTTTTTCTTTCCTCAAAAGTATTTTCAATATTTTTAATTCAGGTTATATCTTTTTTTTTTATTTCAAGTCATTTTTATTAAGTTTCAAGAAATAAACAAAATACAAAAGCAAAAAAATGGAACAAACACATGAATGAAAATGTTAGGTGCTGGTGGACCATACAGATGACAAAAATGACAGAAATGATGGCAACAATAAGTAGGGGTCATGAGAAGTACAAAATAAATAAATAAATAAACAAAAGGAAATTACAGGTTGCTCAGGTGCCTAGCCATGGAAAACGCAGTGAGTCCTTTGTGACGTGTAGGTGGGTAAACATGCATCAATCATCAACGAGAGATCAGAACAGATACAATACAGTATATAGCACAGGTATGTTAAGCAGGTACATTTTCCGCAGACGTGGAGGTAGGAAGTGATACAGTACAGGATTATCCTCGTAGATGTCGTTTATAATACTCACTATAGTCTGGGGGCTCAGGTCAAAATTCACGGAGGATCATATGAGAAAGATGAGGCATCAAGGGACTTCCACAATTTTCTGTGCGAGTTACGCCAGGGAGAGGAATGAAGCGCAACATTATCTGCTCCTCTAAGGAAAGATAACCATTCCAGCCAGATTTTAAATTAAACTTCTTTGGAGTTTTTCCACTTACAAAGAATAACTTTACAAGCTAAGGTGAGCATGAGGTCTAGCAAGTATCGGTCATTCACATCCTCGACCCTAGGATCCAAAGCACCAAGTATAATATAAGAAAATTCCCTAGGGGGTCTATGTTGAAGGTATTACTTATGCATTCATAAACCTTATCCCAATATGTTTCCAATGTAGGGCAATAGAAGAGCATGTGTGCGAGGTTGCCAGTATGAGATTTACAGCTCCAGCATGTCGGATTCTCACTAAGGTTAAGTTTGAAAATGTTCTCGGGTGTCCAGTATGTCCTATTTATTAACATAAGTCTGGTTTGTGACAAAATCGGGGATATCTTATTTGAGAATGGGGTGATATGTATTTTCTCCCAGTCAAATGGGATATTACTGGAGTTGGGATCAGATTCCCATTTCACTTCGCATTTCAAGTGAGATTTGCGAGGCTTAGGAGAAAGGAGCTTATATATTTTAGAGACGGTGTGTCCTGACTTTAGTAGCTGTGATCATCTTGAAACTAACAATGGTTCAGAGGGTTTAATGGAGCGCATCGAGAGGAGAGATTTTAGTTTTAGAAAATTATAAAAATCCATTGGTTTTAGCCCATGGCGAGCCTGGAGGGCGGAGAAAGGTAGTGGTAGGGTCCCTGTAAAGAGGTTTTTGACTAGATTTATGCCGTTTTCTGACCAATGTTCCCAATGGAGCATCTCACCATTAATCCTCAGGCTCGGGTTACGCCAAAGGGAGGATAAATTGGATTTATTAATTTTTAGTATGGAGAGGTGTTCCAGCCGTAGTAGAGCTCTCTTAGTGTTAAGCAAGATGTATTTTGAATGGGGAAGATGGGATATGTCCATGGTGAGGAGAGCAGGTAGAGGCATATCATTGATGATTGATTTTTCTATATCTATCCAGACTGGGGTGTAGCCAGGCTGGGGGACTAGCCAGTTAGAGCCTTGTTTGCAAAGATATGCTGTTTGGTAGTTCCTAAAGTTCGGAAGGCCCAGACCACCTTTCTCTTTTGGTAATTGGAGTTTTTTCATTGATATTCTGGGTTTCTTCCCTTGCCAGAGGAACGTGTTGAAAAGTTTATAGATTCTGTTCAGAAAGTCATTGGAAAAAGTCATTGGTAGCATACTAGCTAGATAATTAACAAGAGGAGCAATCATCATCTTTAAAGTCTCAGCTCTTCCCCACCAGGACAGAAACTTGGGCGACCAACCATCTAGCAGTGAGGAGATTTTTTTATGAAGGGTATTTTCATTAGCTTGGAGGGTGGTGATCAGATCTCCCGTGAAGTCCAAGCCCAGGTATTTGAAGCATTTAGACTGCCACAGGAGACCCGAGTCACCAATAATCTCTTTCCCGCCAAGGTTATTCAGGAGTTTTACCTCAGTATTGTCTTTGTTTAGCTTATATCCGGATACTGCCGCAAAGTCTTCTATCGAGGACATGAGGGCAGGGATGGCGTCTTCCGCGTTCTCGGAGAAAACTAATACGTCATCGGCATAGGCAGTTATCTTAACCTTACAGTTACTAAAACGTATACCTGAGATCTGATTGTTGTTTCTGAGGTGATATAAAAAGGGTTCAATTGCGAGTAGAAATAGAGAAGGAGAGAGGGGGCATCCTTGTCTTGTTCCTTGCTCTAATTTGAAGGAAGATGAGAGGCATCCTCCCGCTCGGACCCTGGCCATCGGATTAAAATATAGTGCCATTACCATACGCGTAAAATTCTCACCTAGGTTGAATTTATCCAATGTCGCTTTCAGATAGGCCCAATCTACTTTGTCGAAAGCCTTCTCGGCATCCAAAGTAATAGCAACTGTTGGTGTGTCAGTGAGTTTGGCTTTCTCCCGAACATGAGCTAGGATACGGGTATTGTTACTAAATAATCTGTTCTTTAAAAAGCCCACTTGTGAGAGGTGGATGAGTTGGGGTAGACATTTTTGAAGGCGTTTGGCAAGAATCGTTGCGTATATTTTGCAGTCTAAATTAATTAGAGATATCGGTCGATAATTTTTGGGGAGTGTTGGGTCTTTCCCCTCTTTTGGGATTACTGCTATAATGGCTTCTGCCGGTGTCCCGGTAATTTGTCCCGAGTTACTAAATTCGTGGAACAATTTTAGGAGTGGGAGAACTAGTGTCGAGGAGAAACATTTGTAAAACTGAGCATTAAACCCGTCAGGGCCTGGAGCCTTCCCAGTTTTAAGGGACTTAATGGAGCTTTCGATTTCGGAGGCGGTGATTGGACTATTGATTTCCGTTTTGTCTCGTTCTGAGAGTTATGGAAGTGCGCAACTATTTAGATAATCTTGTGTTTTGGTGTTGTCTAGATCCTGGTTCTTGCTGTATAGAGTGCTATAAAACTCTTTAAATCTGCAATTTTGTCAGGGTCAGAGTGAGCTGAACCTTTTTGGTCTATTACATTATTGATCGTGCTCTTCTGAAGTTTAAACTTTAGGTACGAAGCTAAGCTCTTCCCTGCTTTGTTAGACTCACAAAGCTTGAGGCTTTTTTGTTTATTTATCCAAATTCCTGCTCTGTCACTAAGTATTTTATTATACTCGTATTTCTTTTTTACTATTTGGTTCAGAACTAAGGTTTCTTTTGATATTACATGTTTCCTTTCTAATACGGCAATCTCTTTTTCTAACTTTTCAAGAGTGTTGTTAGAGTCCCTATTCATGGCGGCTCTTATTTTAATAATCTCTCCTCTGATGGTACTCTTCAAAGCCTCCCATCGTGTAAGGTCCGATGTTTCACCCTCTTTGTTCAACATTAGGTAGTTTTGTATCGCGTTCTCAATGGTTTGTCTGTGGGACTCTTTTTCTAAAACTTCGTTATTGAGCCTCCAGAGAGGTTGCTTCCTAAGAGGTTTTGTGTCAGAGATAGATAAACTTATGCATGAATGGTCTGAGATCACGCTTGGTTCAATCGAGGTATCTTCGATTCTGGCTATGGCATTGCCAGAGATAAGTAGGTAGTCAATGCGTGAGTAGGAGTTATGTGGGGGCGAGTAGAAAGTATATTCCCTCCCTGTAGGATTTTGTAATCTCCAAGTGTCCAACAAATTGAAGCGTGTGCAGAGATTGATAAGGGCTTTGTGAGAGTTGTTGGTGCGAAAAGGGAAGCGTGAGTACCTGTCTAATGCTGGGTCCATGGGTAGGTTGAAATCGCCGGCTAATATGTGCATAGCAGTATCTGGTATTGTGTCAATTTGTTTGCTCAAATCGTCCCAAAATTCCAGCTCGTCCTTGTTGGGGGCATAGATATTAGTGATGTAAAATTATGTGTTGTCCTTTGACAGTTTTGTTGTAATCCACCTCCCTTTAGTATCGGATGTGCTTGCTACTAAATCAATGTTTGATTTCTTTTCTATCAGAGTCAGGACACCATTTTTCTTCCCTATTGCCTCGGAGCCAGCAACGTCACTGAAGGACCTATTTCTAAGTGAGTTAAATTGTTTTGAGTCAATTTTCGTCTCCTGAAGTAGGAAGACGTCACCTTTTTGTTTGTGAAGATAATCGAGTATCTTCCTTTGTTTGACAGGGTGGTTTAAGCCCTTAACATTCAGTGAGACTATCTTGAGGTTATTATGGACTACTGGACTTGAGGAGATTTGCGACATCATGAGTGTGTTATCATCATTGTGAGTGGACCCCTAGCTCTGTAGTGTTTTTTGTGTGGTGTACACACTATATGATAAGCGGTTGTGGTCCTATTCGGTGTATGTGTTGAAGTTAATGGACAAAGCAGCGCTAGATAGGTTAGCCAAGTATGCATGTTGTATATATAAGGCGTAATACTCGAGGGGGTACCTCCTATAACTGCAAGGAAATCATTATGAGATAAGCGGATTCAAAATACAGGGCATAACGCTTGAGTGAAGAGGTTTGTCATTTACACAGGGTATACATAGCAAAGTGGTTTTACCTTTGTGTAAAGAGATGTCATTGCAAAACATAGTGTCTAAGAGGAGAGGCATGGCACACAAGCAGAGAAACAAAGCACGTATTCGGTATTCGCCAGACATCGAAGAGTATTGTGTACATATAAAGTTATCACTGTATGACATCACCTTAGAATGAGAAGCTGTGGTACCTGTGCAGAGATATACGTCACGTCTATAAGGTATCACAAACTCTGTGGCAACATCCGTATATGTACAGATGTCCCTGTGGGGATCACTGCGAAGGTCGTCATTTGAAGAATTAGGCAAGGCACCTGAGCAAGTATGATACATGTGGTAAATGTGAATAAAATGAAAAAAACAATGAACAATGAGAAATATTGTGAGGAAAGCAAGATCCAAAACCCTGCCCCTACCCACCCTCATCCCTAACCCTCCCACACACCCCTGAAGATAAATAACAGGCATGGTGACAAGGAAGAGAGCTCCCCTCCCATGGGAGCCAGGTAAGATTATGTTGAACGCTTAAGACCATTTTGTGGCATAAGGAATAATAACATTCAAGGAGTAGTATTATTCAACATTTAAGAACTGTGAATGGAGAAACTAAGAACTGGATGTAGTCTGGTTACTAATGGTTGTCGTTTGGACTGTCATATGGACTATAGCAGAACATAGCGTATTACTGGTTTATACTAACTATGCATTATATTTAGTGAACGTATAGTACAGAATGAGATGAAATTAGGGACTAGCCCAGTGAACTGGTGGTATTCATTGGTAGCCAGTAAGGGCTATAGCTGTTGGTGGATCGTTAGGTAGGCAGTCGGGCTAGGTAATTAGCTAGCATTAACAGGTAGCAGATAACAAATTACTTGGTTGCCCAACTACCACTATCCTCGTTCCCCTGCTAAGTGTCTAATGTAAGTTGTAATGCAGTTTGCGATACAGCGAACTACTGGCAAAGCGCTTTGGTACCTACCGAACTAAACAGTGGTCTAAACAGCGCTATATAAAACTTCAAATCAAGTGACTCAAAGCTGTCACCCCTGAACGTGAGACCTGAGTGCCATGTGATGCTGCTGGACTGTTCTGGAACAAGTACAAACAAGTTCAAGCAAGTATAAACAAGTACAAGCAAGATCATAACAGTGCATATACAGAGTACATATTCCGGTGGAGGCCAAAGAGAATCAGATGTGTTAAACGAATCAGATGTGTTAAACGATTCACCTTGTGAACTTATACACTGGAAGCTTAAGAGATTTCATTGGAGACTCAAGAGACTAGCGGTTGTCGACTATCGATGAGGGTCCCGAAGTCGCTGTATCCATAAAGGGGTCATCTGGTCCGTTGAGGAATCTTTTTAACTGATGGTGATCTGTGAAGAAATGTGGAACCCCTTGGATCATTACTCAGAATTTTGCTGGGCCCGCGAAGGCGAACTGGTAATTCAAGGATCTTAGCCTGGGGCGAAGGGCCAAAAATCCTTTCCTGGTGTCAACAGTTTCTTTGCTGTAATCTTGGGAATTGTAGACTTTGCTGTTTTTCCAGAGGATATGGTTGTTTTTACGCATAAAGGCAAGGATCTGTTCAACATGTTGATAACGGAGAGGTTTACATACAATTGGTCTTGGTGATTTTTGATTTGCTACCATTCTGGCTGGGACCCGATGGGCCCTGTCAAATTCCAGAGGCTTACTGAAAGTCAGGTTAGTAGCTTGTGCGAACCAATTCTCCAGAAAAGTAATGCAGGAGCCTGCGGGGTCCTCCTCGCCATCAGGGATGCCAAAGATTCTTAGGTTCCCTCTCCTATTCCTATCTTCAAGCCCTGACAAACGTTTAGTTAGAGAGTCCGTTGAAACCGTTAGGTTTTTCAGGGATTTACATACTTTAGTTTCGGTATCTTCTAGCTGGCTGATCCTACTCTCTGTTTCTGATAGTCTAACGTTGGTGTCTCTAATATCTTGTCTAATTGCAGAGATTTTTTCTATCGTTGACTTGGCAAGATCATGCACCTCCGCTAGCTTGCGTAATATGGTATCCATCGTTGCGTTGATGTCTCATTTGCCTTTAGTGGGCGAATCTGGATTTGGAGGGTCAGCCTTGAGACTCTTTAGATGTTTTGCTTCTTTTTCAGCCATTTTGGATAAAAACCGTACCTATCCGTGAGTCCAGATTACTTGGTATGATTGATCTTGATGCCTATAGTATTAGTATTAGTAGTGTAATATTAGCATTGAGTACTCTGATTCCTCTTTGGCTGCACTGATAGCACTGATCAGTGAGATTTACCTTGATACATGCTGTTTGCAGTGGTCGCACTAAGTTATTTGATTAAATTGATCTGATTGTTTCAGCTGTATCACTTCTGTTTGCTGAGTTCTTGGAGATGGTAATGGCGTACAGGCGGACCTGATGTCCGGTGAGCGTCTGATGGTGATGGACACTGAGGTGCGCAGAGTTGCGTCTAAATGCTGGAATGCTCTAAGAAACGCAGATGTAGAGGAGGGTGTGCAGTACTGTCAGAATCACAGTGCACAAATGTTGAAGCGCGCTGGGATTATTCAGGTTGTGCGGGATGCACAGAGGCAGTGTTTGTTAGAAGTGATGGTGCACAGGGTGTGCCTGGCTTCTGGTGAGCGCTGTTATACACTGAGGATACTGAAGAGCGCCGAAGCACACTAAAGAGTGCTGAGATTGTGCACACTGCACAGTGTTTTCAGAGCCACAGAATCACAGTGCCTACATAGTTCCATGGGGTCTTCAGGTGTGTGGGTTTCTTAAGCAGCCGCCATCTTAAAATCAGGCACCAGAATGCAAGCAGGGACACACATTTTGCTTCATAATGCCTCCATAAAGCAGTGCATTTAAGTACAGTTAGACGAACAACTGAGCATACACCTCTGCTTGCCTTGATCAATACGCCCTCATCTGGTCAGATCAATAGCAGCGCGAGTAGGAACATTGCAGCACGAGTAGGATTATTGATGCTGATTTGGCTGCCATTTTATGTGGTGCACGTGTTGTTAGTTGAGCCTAAGAAGTTCTGACAAACCGACAGGCCATAGGACCTTAATTTCAAACGTTGGCAATAACAATCCCCGCATTAAGAAGCGCTGAGAAAGCGGTAGGCACATCGCATACAAAGCAATTGGTCACAATATCACGATAAAGGCGCAATGACGGGTACGCCTCCAGGGCCTTAAAGAACCTCAGTGTGTCCCAGTGAGCGAGGAGGCAAGCGCACCACATACGATTGAATTTCAGTACAGTCCATACATTGGGGTTGCAGATCCCTGCATTATCGGAAGAGCGGCAGGCGAAAGGACAGTTAAAGCGCGACTGTTGATTTTAAGGTGCATCCGCCATCTTGACTACTGGTGCTCGCGTGCGCGATCTTACTTTAGTTTCTTTTGGTTCCTGAAGGTGTGTGAATGCAAATTCCTACGTCGGAGAGGTCTCTGGGTCCCGGGTGAGCTCCGGCGTGCACTCAGGTTCAGCCTGTCAATCAAGAAGCACGCTCCGCGCATACCGCGCCAGCAGAGCTTCAGGTGAGAGATGAAGCATGGCGCGAGGCATGGCACGTGCCCGGGAAGGGTGGCAGACAGTAGGCGGTGAAAACGGAAGAGCTGCCACTGTCCTCGTTGTAGGTCGGAACCTTTCAAAAATAGCGCCGCTGCATTCTTCAATAATTCCGCCACTTTATTGCCGCCAGATATGACAAAAATCAGTGCGGGAAACAGGTTGAAATTCAAGTTCTGGCGTCCCCACGGGAGGAGACGAAGGATCATGCCGCCATCTTTGCTGACGTCCAAACCATGCCCCCCAATTCAGGATATATCTAAATGAATTTCTCTGTAATAAACGACCTATTCAGGTAAGAGCACATGGACAAATATTCGTATCTGTTAATTTTGTTTGTTGGGGATGGACACTATGTACAGCAAGCTAGCCACTCCGAAAGTATTAAGCCCAATGTAGTTTCAATGATGCTTTTCTCAATCTTCTTTTACTAATGCATTTTGTGGATAAGTATCTGTGCAGACTACAATATTAATTACCAAATAAGCAGAGACAAAATAAGTCAACAATTGAAATTGTGTCACAACATGATTTAAAGGTTTGAAATACTGGCATTAGCTGTGAAAATGATCGATTATGTTTGGTTAGGAGGCGACCCCTTAAATAGCTTGAGGTCCAATCTGACTCGCTAATGGAAAAGAGCCCCTTGCTGGCAGAAAATTGCTCCTTAGTGGCGATCCTCTTTAAAGATCTCATTTCCAGCTGTTTTTCAAGGTGGAGTCACAGACAGCTTTAGCTGTGCCCCAGAGATCATCTCAGACACCAAGCACATGCATAGACTGGGGCTTTGAATCAATCCCCTCTAACCATTGATTCATTTGTTTCAGCCTTTTGAAGACAGTATCATTTACAGTTTAGATCAGAATAGAGGAGTAGCTCGTCCCCATCATTCACCTATCGGGTGTTAGTTGTGTTAGCCCACCTGCTGAAACAGTATTTCCGACTGCAGTCCATGATGCAGTGAAAATGTATTTTAGCTCCCTTAACAATATTTGCTCTGCCCTCCTGCTCATGTGATGCAAGGTTGGCGTTGCACCTAAAAAGATTTTATGCACCACAATGGGGTTGGCACCAAAATGCAATTTGTGCTCATAAATGTTTTGCACACTCATGTTTAAATTACTTCAAATGTGATGTCATACTGATGCATGACATTTAAACACAATGTTACGTCTACCTGCGACATTTTCCTTTTGACTTTGAAACTAAATGTGATTTTGCTACCAAACGTATTTTTGTTTTGCACCTAAAGATGTCTCGGCACTCCTGTTGATGTTACACCAAGAATGATAAATGCAGCTAAACGTGTTTTTGAATCTAAACATGTTTTCACAGTCCTACAGATGCTGCACCAAGGATGATTCGACACCGAAGAGTACAATTTCATCTAAATGTATTTCTACACCTAAATGAGTTTTTTGATCCTACAAATGTTTTCTCCCTCCAGCTGACGTTGCAACACGAGTGATCTTCCACCCAAATGTGTTTTTCGGTCTAAAATCTAATTTGTGGTCGTAAAGGTCTTTCCACTCTACTTTTGGTGTTGCACTAAGAGTTATTTCGCACTAGAATGTGATTTTTCTCTCTCTTAAATGTGATATCGCAAATCTACTTGCTTTGCACCAAGGGAGGCTTTTCACCTAATTGTTTATGCATCTGAATGCTGTCTTTCACATGCATGCAATTTGTGCGTCTAAATGCTTTCCATTTTATACTGAAGTTGCACTAAATGTGATTTTGCGCTTCAGTGTGCTATCAGCCAACTGTAAGAACACAGTTATGCATACATTTTGCACCTTATCTGACATCTTGCTACTGAATGTTTGTACAAATTGCTACACCACAGTTGGCTGCTGTGGCTGCCCCTGCTAAAACTCTTTCTCAGATTAATAGTTGGCTTGTTTTTCTTGCAATATCATGAAGAACACTGTTAGAAATGGGGGTCTCTAGTTGGAAGAGGTAGGTACCTTTGTCCAAATAGGGAGCCTTGCTTCTAGTCAGGGTAAGGGGGATACACACTGTAGATAACCCCTGCTCCCCCCCTTGGTAGCTTGGCACGAGCAGACAGGCCTATCCCAAAGGCAATGTGTAAAGTCTTTGCACCAACATTCACAGTAACACAGTGAAAACACCACAAATGGACACCACAGCAGCTTAGAAAAATAAAATATCGATTCACGCGAGCGTGCAAGTTAAGATGGCCGCACCCTGGTGAGCTCCTCATCGCGCCTGCCCGATTTTCGATGAAATGTTATTTCTCCTTGTTATTGAATCCTTTCTTACTACTATTAGAAAAAGTATTAATATAACTGGTATTAATATTAAGGATGTTACTATTAAAACATTGCGATACCAAAGGGATGATGGACGGAGCGTTTGAGCTAATCAAACACTCACCCCAGTCAACTGATCTGGGTTGAATCCATCATCATTCTTTAGCTCACTCCACCACCCCAGTTCAGACATGGCCATATGCAAATCAGTCTGACACTGTGCCTCATGGGAACAGTCCAGCCCGAACTGCCAAACCATGTCTTCCCTGGACCGGAAACAAGCATCCTGGGACCGGTTTCTGGCTATTCAGCCGTCATCAGCCAGGCTAGCTTGAATCCAGTGGCAAAGTGAGCAAGGGACCCACGTCTGGGCTTACACTGCCAACTTAGGGCGAACAAAGCGATACCAAAGGGGATGATGGACGGAGCGTTTGAGCTAATCAAACACTCACCCCCAGTCAACTGATCTGGGTTTAATCCATCATCATTCTTTAGCTCACTCCACCACCCCAATTCAGACATGGCCATATGCAAATCAGTCTGACCCTGTGCCTCATGGGAACAGTCCAGCACGAACTGCCAAGCCATGTCTTCCCTGGACCGGAAACAAGCATCCTGGGACCGGATTCTGGCTATTCAGTCGTCATCAGCCAGGCTAGCATGAATCCAGTGGCAAAGTGAGCAAGGGACCCACGTCTGGGCTTACACTGCCAACTTAGGGCGAACAAAGCGATACCAAAGGGGATGATGGACGGAGCGTTTGAGCTAATCAAACACTCACCCCCAGTCAACTGATCTGGGTTTAATCCATCATCATTCTTTAGCTCACTCCACCACCCCAGTTCAGACATGGCCATATGCAAATCAGTCTGACCCTGTGCCTCATGGGAACAGTCCAGCGCCGAACTGCCAAGCCATGTCTTCCCTGGACCGGAAACAAGCATCCTGGGACCGGTTTCTGGCTATTCAGCCATCATCAGCCAGGCTAGCTTGAATCCAGTGGCAGAGTGAGCACGGGACCCACGTCTGGGGGTGAGTGTTTGATTAGCTCAAACGCTCCGTCCATCATCCCCTTTGGTATCGCTTTGTTCGCCCTAAGTTGGCAGGGTATGCCCAGACGTGGGTCCCTTGCTCACTTTGCCACTGGATTCAAGCTAGCCTGGCTGATGACGGTTGAATAGCCAGAAACTGGTCCCAGGATGCTTGTTTCCGGTCCAGGAAGACATGGCTCGGCAGTTCGGGCTGATTCCCATGAGCACAGAGTCAGACTGATTTGCATATGGTCATGTCTGAACTGGGGTGGTGGAGTGAGCTAATGAGTGATGATGGATTAAACCCAGATCAGTTGACTGGAGTGAGTGTTTGATTAGCTCAGACGCTCCGTCAATCATCCCCTTTGGTATCGCATTGTTCGCCTAAGTTGGCAGGGTATGCCCAGGCGTGGGTCCCTTGCTCACTTTGCCACTGGATTCAAGCTAGCCTAGCTGATGACGGCTGGAACTGGCCAGAAACCGGTCCCAGGATGCTGTTTCTGGACCAGGGAAGACATGGCTTGGCAGTTCGGGCTGGACTGTTCCCATGAGCACAGGGTCGAGACTGATTTGCATATGGCCATGTCTGAACTGAGGTGGTGGAGTGAGCTAAGAATGATGATGGATTAAACCCAGATCAGTTGACTGAGGGTGAGTGTTTGATTAGCTCAAGCGCTCCGTCCATCATCCCCTCTGTGTCGCTTGTTTGCCCTAAGTTGGCAGGGTATGCCCAGACGTGGGTCCCTTGCTCACTTTGCCACTGGATTCAAGCTAGCCTGGCTGATGACGGCTGAATAGCCAGAAACCGGTCCCAGGATGCTTGTTTCCGGTCCAGGGAAGACATGGCTTGGCAGTTCGGGCTGGACTGTTCCCATGAGGCACAGGGTCAGACTGAGTTTGCATATGGCCATGTCTGAACTGGGGTGGTGAAGTGAGCTAAAGAATGATGATGGATTAAACCCAGATCAGTTGACTGGGGGTGAGTGTTTGATTAGCTCAAGCGCTCTGTCCATCATCCCCTTTAGTATCGCTTTGTTCGCCCTAAGTTGGCAGGGTATGCCCAGACGTGGGTCCCTTGCTCACTTTGCCACTGGATTCAAGCTAGCCTGGCTGATGACGGCTGAATAGCCAGAAACCGGTCCCAGGATGCTTGTTTCCGGTCCAGGGAAGACATGGCTTGGCAGTTCGGGCTGGACTGTTCCCATGAGGCACAGGGTCAGACTGATTTGCATATGGCCATGTCTGAACTGGGGTGGTGGAGTGAGCTAACGAATGATGATGGATTAAACCCAGATCAGTTGACTGGGGGTGAGTGTTTGATTAGCTCAAACGCTCCGTCCATCATCCCCTTTGGTATCGCTTTGTTCGCCCTAAGTTGGCAGGGTATGCCCAGACGTGGGTCCCTTGCACACTTTGCCACTGGATTCAAGCTAGCCTGGCTGATGACGGCTGAATAGCCAGAAACCGGTCCCAGGATGCTTGTTTCCGGTCCAGGAAGACATGGCTTGGCAGTTCGGGCTGGACTGTTCCCATGAGGCACAGGGTCAGACTGATTTGCATATGGCCATGTCTGAACTGGGGTGGTGGAGTGAGCTAAAGAATGATGATGGATTAAACCCAGATCAGTTGACTGGGGGTGAGTGTTTGATTAGCTCAAACGCTCCGTCCATCATCCCCTTTGGTATCACTATTAAAACATTAGCATATGCAGATGATATTCTTTTGTTTATTAGCAATCCCGAATTCTCATTCCCTTGATTAATGGATATTATTTCATTATATTCACAGATTTCAGGTTATAAATTAAATGCTAACAAAACTGAATTGTTTCCTTTAAATTCTCTTTGTATACCTGATATGTTACCTTTATAAGCAATAATTTGGCAAAGGGATATAATCAAATACCTCGGGATTCAGTTTACTATTTCTGTAAAAAAAACAATCACATTAAATTGCGAATCTATTGTAAACTATATTAAAGATAAATTCTCCAAATGGTCTGCACTACATTTGTCATGGTGGGAAAAATTGTCTCAATACAAATGGTAATTGCCCCCAAACTCTTTTACTCCCTGCTATGATTCCTAGTCAATTTCCTATGCAGTTTTATAAGACTATTGATCGACATTTTTCTCAATTTCTTTGGAATAATAAAACACCCCGTATAGGATACGAAAAATTACAAATGGCTAAATGTAATGAAGGGCTTGGATTGCCTGATTTTTTAAATTATCATAAAGCGTTTATATTAAAACAAAGTTCTCTTTGGTTTAATCCTTCCCACCTTAATAATCTCCCTACCTGGCTTCTTCTAGAAAAGAATTTGATAAAGCCATTCCCCTTACCTACTTTATTAACGATGTCTAACAAGTCAATATTGCTAAAGAATTCTACTATTTTGAAATCTACAAAGTTAATCTTTCATGATTTAGATGCTCTTTTCCAATCGAAATTATCTCGATCAGTAAAATATTTGAATTCCTGGATCAAAGCTAGTATTTTTTATTTAAAGGATATTTACCATAATAATACTTTCTTATCATTTGATGATCTACGTCATAAATTTAGCTTATCTCCTGCTGATTTAGTTAAATATAAAATTTTATACAATTCTATTCTAGATTCCTTTCCTAATAATTTCCCATTAAAAATTACTTCAGATTCCACAACCTATATTCATGCAGTTTCTTCTTCATCTCATGCCGTCTCATTAATTTAAAAAACAATTGAATCATTTTCAAGGTAACAATATTGAGTTGATTTCTTCGTTTTGGAATAATGAACTCTCAACATCTTTTTCCCTTGATATATGGAATAAAATATGGGTCAATATTATTTCCGGATGGTTACCTGTATCACTATATCAAACACATTCTTTTATTCTTTTTAACTGCTTATGGACTCAATTAAAGTTATTTCAAGCAACGCTTCTACCCAATTCGAATTGTTGGCATTGTAATTTATGTCCAGGCTTGTTAAAACATATGATTGTTTAATGTAATTTTGTTCATTCATTTTGGAAGGAAGTTTGGGATGTTATAAAAAAAAAAAAAATTCTGAAATGCTTTTATTTAATATTTTGATTTGCAAATCCAGTGCTCTTTCTACAAAGTTCTCTGATTTCAAATGTACTTTTCAATTTTTTATTATCGGCTGCTATAAATTCTATTGCTGCATGTTGGAATATGTATCTTTACTATTGTGTCATGTTTGGAGGTCATGGATTATTTTTATTAGAAGAGGTGCTAATTTATCTTTGTCTGGCATTGTACATAACAGTCCTTCTTATCATTTATTTTGGCAATCGATTGATGATTATATTGCTTCTTACCTATAATTTCATTTTCTCTAAATTTATAACTAGTATATGATATCCATATGTAGCTCTGTTATTAAGAAAATTGTATCATATAATAAAAGTATTTTCTGTTTCTCCCATTCCTTTTATAATTTGTTATTCTTCTCACTGTATTGTACCTCTTATTTTTATATTTATTGTTCTTGATAGACAGATTCTTTAAGGTACTTTTTCGGTACTATTTTTTGTATTGTCCTTGTTTATCATAAAATTCAATAAGTTATTTTGAACACACAGAAAACTAAAATATCTTTATCTAAACTACACATGACCAAAACGACAAAAATCCAACATACACAGTTAAAAATATGACTTTCAAAAGGTTTCAAGAACTTGTACCATAGAAAACTATGGATGCGTGACTTTTCAACAAAGTACCTGTAGATGCGTCAAAGTTCCAAAAGCCAAGCAGCCAAAGAATCGGAAAACAAAGAGATGCAACACTCCTTGGGGAGGCGATGCGGCAGTTCTGCGGCACGCACAGGACAAGTTGCGCTGAATTCGGTCTGTATGGGGAGTGATGGGTCGATTCTTCGTGATGGTCCCGGTTCGCAGGTGATGCGTCGGGAAAACTTGCCGCACAGGTACGATGCGTGGAATCCGGGATGTGTCGGCGATCGATGCGACGGCATCGAGCGGCGCTGTGTCGGTTCTCTTCAGCCGTGATCCCTCGTTGCGTCGATTCTTGCTGCGGCGACTGGTGCTGTGTCGGTTTTCGCAGCGGAGCGGCAATGCATGGAAATTCTTCTCGCCCCGTGAAGATGCGTCGGAAGAACAGCCGCAGAAGAGCGATGCGTCGATTTCTGTAGTTCTTTGAGTTTCTTCTTTCTTCCAGCTCCCAAACAGCAGCAACAACCTCCAGAGGCCCGAAACTGGCACAGGCACCTCTTGGCAGGCCAGAACTCACAGCAGCAGAGTTCAGGGGAGCTGGGGGTGAAGTCTGTGTGTCCCTGAGACTTCAGAACAGGAGGCCAGCACACACAGGCCCTTGGAGATCTCCTTCAAGCAGGGGACACAGAACACAGCAAAGTCCTTCTCCTTTCCTTGGCAGGAACAGCAACTACAGGCCAACCCCACACAGCACACAGCAAAGGGGCAGTACTTCTCTCAGTCTCTTCAGCTTTTCTCCTTGGCAAAGGTTCCTCTTGAATTCTAGGGATGATCTAAAGTTCAGGGGTTTTAGGTCTAATACTTATACCCCAAAATGTCTTTGTTCTCTTTGTGCAGAGAAGCCCTGTTACCAGCCAAAACCAGTTCTGTCCTCTCTGGTGCAGCTTCCTGGCAGGAGGTGGAGACAGCATTGTGGAAAGCAGACCAGGCCCATTCAGGTGAAATGAAATCTCCTCCCCCTAATCTAAATGCAGCCCAGGTATATTCAGCCCAGCCCTGACTCATCAGGCTCTCTGGAGCCACTGCTCCTCCCCAGTCCCTGACACTCCAAATCCAGACAGTCAATCCACATCCTAGCAGAGGCACACTGGATGGCTAAACAAGAAAATGCCTACTTTCTAAAAGTGGTATTTTCAAACACAGAATGCAAAAATCACCCTCACTAAAAGATGCATTTTAACATTCTGGGTTCAGGCATACTAAACTTTATTTTCCTACCTTGTTCCCAGGGGCAGTTATGTTTATAAGATGTTATAAACAAACTCCCCATTCTGTCCTATGTGAACAGGTAGCCTTGCAATAGTGAAAAACGAAATTGGCAGTTATTCACTATCAGGACATGTTACACACATCAGGACATGTCCTACCTTTCACATACAATGCACCCATCCCAGGGGGGGTACATTGGGCATTCCATAGGGGTGTCCTGTATGTAAGAAAAGGGAAGGTTAGGGCCTGGCAAGTGGGTGCACTTGCCAAGTCGACATGGCAGTTAACAAACTACGCACAGGCCTTGGGGTGGCAGGTCTGAGAAATCCTTTCAGGGCTACTCATGTGGGTGGCACAATCAGTGATGCAGGCCCACTAGTAGCATTTGCTTTACCAGCCCTGGCAAATTTAGGGCACTTTGCTAGGGACCTACTGGTAAATCAAATATGCCAATCAGGGAGAACCAATCACAATACCAATTTACACAGGGGGCACTTGCACTTTGACACTGATCAGCAGTGGCAAAGTGCCCAAAGCATCTAAGCCAGCAAAAACGAAATCCAGCACAGCACCAAAAACACAGGAGGTAGAGGCAAAAAGTCAGGGAAAACCACGCCAAGGATACCAGGTCTAACAAACACCAAATCTACAACAAAAAGAACTTCATATGAGCTCAGACTCCAAGGTGCATAAAACACCATCTAAGAGATCCTATTCCCTCCAACATATACAAACCTATCCTCAAATACAAAAGACACTGAGCTCTGATGTCAAACATGGAAAAACCTAATCAATAACAAACTGCAAATTCTCAGACTGGGCTCCAGTAAAACTGGCTTTTTTTCTTAGCCATGAAAGACCACAAAATGACGTTTACTTGAAATGCTAATTAACTAAAAAAAAATGTACTACAAATGCACACGAACAACAGAACCCGAATTTGCACTATTTGTTTAGCACAAGATCTGGTTCTGCTCTTTTTCCTCCACATTACTATATATATACCATTTTACATCCTGCCAGAGCAGAACAAATTGTCTGTTGGTTGCCCTTATCCATGAGACATCTTTTAATTGCAAACTGATCAACTTTCAGTTCATCTCTGTTCCTTTTTGTTCCAATATCTTACTCTGCAGATACCAAACATCTCACATAAAACACCAAGGTGGAACACCTCTTTATTGGGTATTGCACTGATCAATTTAATTCCTCTTATGATCAGATGTTTGTGATAGATGTCTTCCTTCACTGGGAAAACAGTAAAACACTTACATATCTCTCCTAAAACCCATCTTATCAGACAACCTACTACAACATTGCTCTTTACCTCCTCCCAAAATTTGTTTATTCGTGAATCTGACGTTCATAAAGGCACAACACAAACAAATCTCTTTCCCTCCGAAATTGGTTTTGTCACTCAACACCTTAATTCCTTTAATAATTCTGACTTTAACATAACCCCTCCCATGCTAAACAAGAGACAGAAATGGTAAGCAATAGTAAGATAACAGGCCTGACGTTAATGTGCCAATTTATGAATACAAAGGAATGTACAAATTATTTTAGACTGTTTGTGCTGTGTTTTTGCACAACCTGACACTAATGATAGCTTCTATTCCATGTGCTATGTTTTATAGTCCTCACATTTGCATTGCTGCAGTTTTGAATTCCCTAAGTTAGTGGTGCTGTCCTCAAAGTTAGGGGGAAAAAATGGTCACAGAATTATGAAGAAAGAAAAAAACACAGCACAAATAGTATTTGGTTGTTTTTGCATGCCTATGTTTTCATGAATTAGCACATTAAAACCAGACATATTTGTCTTTTTCAGTGTAATGTGGTCCCGTCTAGAGACGGCTTTAAATGTCAACTAGCCTTTTGTTTAAAAAAATAAAAACATGATTATTCATAATCATACATAGAGAAACTGGGCTTTGGGTCAGCCATTTTTTGCCATTGGTTAGTTTGACTGTCAATTAAACGTTGAGTCAGCCTCCAGATCTATAAATAGAATGTGGAAAACGTTAGCTGCTTTATTTCAGTTTTGTGAAAACAATAGCCACTTACGTTGTGTAATCATATTTTGCCAGTGCACAAAGTAGCGTTTCATTGACTGGTGAGGATATGCTCTTGGCTCTAGGACAATTTGTTCTTGTTTTTGTTGTGAAACTTGTATGTTATTTTTAGCTTCAATTGGGATGTTTTAGCCTAGCATTTGGTAATGGAAGCATTTTTACTTATTTGTTTGGGCTGTGTTTTGTTTGTGATATATTGCTTCAGCTGAGTCTCTTTCTCAAGTCCGCCAGGGAGGGTGCCATTCTGAGGTGGAGTGGTAGGTCATTCAAGGTCTTGGCGGTGATGTAGAAGAAGGAGCAGCCACTGCTACAGCTGTGATGAATGCGGGGGGGTGCACATGGGCAAGTGAAGAGGAACGCAGGAGTCTTGTGGCCATGTGGAAGTTCAGTCGATGGTTGATGTAGGGCAGCCCTTAATCATCTAGTGCTTTGTAGGTGTGCGTGAGGATCTTGAACTGGTTTTGGTGTTGTAGGGGTCCTCAGTGAGCGAGAGGATCAGCTGAGTGTCATCTGGGAAGGAGATTATGTTGAGGACATGAGATCATGTAGGTGTTGAACAGGGTGGGGATAAGGGATGATCCTTGCGGTATGCCGCATATGATGTTCTTGGTTTCGGAGGTGAAGGGAGGCAGCCAGATGCTCTGTGTGTGTCTTATGAGAAAAGAGGTGATCCACTTGTGAGCGTATTGCTGTATGCCAATGTTGTGGAGTCTGTCGATGAGGATGTGGTGGGAGACAGTGTCAAAACACAGCAGAGAGGTCAAGGAGGATGATGGCCACAGTTTCACTACAGCTGAGGAGAGTTATGATGTTGTCTGTGACTTTGATCAGCATTGTCTCAGTGCAGTTGTTGCCATGATATCGAGATTGTTAGGTGTCAAATAGGTGTTTTTTTCCAGGTATTCGTGTGCTGTTAGTTTATGGCTTTCTTAAGCACTTTGGCCAGGTATGGAAGCAAGGAGATTGGTCATTCATTTTTGAGATTGCTGGGGTCAGCGGAGAATTTCTTTAGGAGGGGTCTGACCTCTGCATGTTTCCATTCATTCAAGAGATGGAGGTGTTGATGAAGCTGGTGAATTCTGTGCTGATTGGGTTGATTCTGAGGTTGAATAGACGGTGGGGTCAGGGGTCAGTGGGTGCCCCAGAATGTATGGATGACTTGATGGCCATGGTGGTCTGAGTGGTGAGCAGAGACCAGGTGGTGATAATTTGGCTGGCGTGCGCTGGCTGGTTAAGGTTGTTAAGGCTGACAGCAGTGGGTTGAGAGTCGAAGTTGTTGTAGATGTTGGCACTCTTGCTGTGGAAGTAGTCCAAGAGGGTGTCGCAGAGTTTTTGGTAGGGGTGAATGTGTTCTCTGTGGCTGTCGAGTTGGAGATTTCCTTGACTATTTTGAAGAGTTCCTTAATGTGTGTTGATGCGGGCAGTGATGGCTGCTATTTTGGCTTTTTTGATGTGAAGGTGGAAGTTGCTAGCATCCATTGTGTCTCGTTACCTAGCTCCAGTGACTGTGGGAGGCACTGTGATGCTTGGTGGTGGTATGTTGAGGGACGGAGTTTGTGAAGTGGACAATAGTGTGGGCGGCCCGGGTGAGTTCTGGGACGTGGCTGAATTTGATTGAGTTGCTGGAGGTGAAGATGGAGTCAAGCTTGTGTCTGGCTTTGTGCGTGGGTTCAGTGACAAGTTGGGTGAGGCAAATGTTGTTTAGGTTCTCCTGAAGGGTGATGGAGTTGACATTGTAGGGTAAATTGAGGTCACCGAGCAAGATGCAGTGGTAGGAGTCGATGGCTAGAGGGTGATGAGGTAGAGATGGCGTTGAGAAAGGCCGGTCGGGTCTGTATACAAGGGTGGCTCTTATCGTGGTCTTGGTGTCTGTCTGTAGTTGGAAGTTGATGTGCTTCATAAGGGGCGTGGGGTTGCCATTGGAGATGGTGCATATGCTGGTTTCCTTGAAGATGATGGCGATGGCCTCACAGTGTTTGTTGGTGCAGTCTTGGTGTAACATCTTGTAGTCGTTGGATGGTGTGGTGGCAATATTGGGATTTGAGGAGAGGTTGAGCCACGTTTCGGTGATGAAGGTGATGTCAGAAGAAAGGTTGGTTATTGTGTCCCAGGTTTCTGTGGCATGTTTGCAGAGGGAACGGGCGTTGGGCAGGATGCATTGGAGCAGTTCCGGGTTGTTTGTGGTCTTCTGATTGGGAGCAGCATGTGATCCAGTGAAGGCTGGTGGACCTGTGGTGCAGGAGAAGCAGCAATGGCAGCTGGTGAAGGTTCCTTTGGATGATCGCTGCCTTACCCACAGAGCACTAAAGGGGAAAGTACCAAGATACTTACACCATAAGCTTAAACGTCATCTTCTTCATCGTCGTCTTCTTGCAGCGCCAAGATACCCTGTTGGGGTGATTCATGCACTATATCAAATTAAAATAACATAACATAACAATGGTGGGGAGGACGTGCAGCAGCTGTTGTTGTGGTGTCCGGGGTTCAGGGCTAAGAGCTCACTGGCAGTGCAGCAGCAGATCGTGGGAGGGCCAGAAATCCTGCTGGTTGGAGGTGGTCAAGGTGCAGATGGGCTTGGCGCATCTTTGGTGCGCCAGCAATGCGGTCATATAGCACCCTGCATAAGTAGTCTTGGG
Organism: Calotriton arnoldi; assembly: GCA_963921515.1. Taxonomy (NCBI): domain Eukaryota; kingdom Metazoa; phylum Chordata; class Amphibia; order Caudata; family Salamandridae; genus Calotriton; species Calotriton arnoldi. Next base: position 569,838 of record CAWUFW010009290.1, read on the forward strand.
AGGTGGAAGGGCCTGTCAGGGAGGTGGGAGTCTGGGACCGGGACCTACCGGGTGAGGAAAAACGGCAGGAGAGGGCGTGGATGTGAGCACTAGAAATTAACCAGAAAACTAAATTGAAAACCAGAAGAACTAAAATAATAAATTAACCAAAGGAACCAAATTACCAAGATAAAATTACCAAAAAGAAGTAAACACCCAAGTGGATGTTAGCGGAACCGAAGTTGGGAGGTCTCAGTCTTGTGGCAGGAAGCAAGGCAATAGAGTCTGGTGCTAGGCAGATGTAACAGAGAGCGACGCACAGACCAGGGAGGTCCGGACTGCTCCCTGGGGCCACACAGTGGCCAGCAGAAATAGTCCTGGGAGGTGGGAGGAGCTGTCAGGGTGGCAGGAAGCTGGCAGTGGCAACCAGCGGGTGGGAAAAAATTGGCAGGAGAGGGTGGGGATGAGAGCACTAGAAATTAACCAGAAAACTAAATTAAAAAGCCAGAAGAACTAAAATAATAAATTACCCAAAGGAACTAAATTGCCAAGACACAATTACCAAAACGAAGTAAACAACCAAGTGGATGATAGCGGGACCGAACCTGGAAGATCTGGGGTCTCGTGGCAGGAAGTGAGACTACAGACTCTGGCGCCACGCAGAGGCAGCACAGAGCAGCGCACTAAACAGGGAGATCAGGGCTGCCTTGACCATGGCTGCTCCGCCATCTTGGGCATATCCAACCATTTGGCTATTGTTAGAAATGGGATTTCTGGTTGGCTAGGGCAAGCGCCTAAGCCAGGCAGAAATCACCACTCTAGTCAGGGCAAGGGAGTTACACACTGAAGATAACCCCTGCTCACCCCCTTGGTAGCTTGGCACGAGCAGTCAGGCTTATCCCAGAGGCAATGTGTAAAGTGTTTGCGCAACACACTCACACCGCAGCGACAAACTAGGCACACCATAAAAGAAACTCCACACAAGGTTATATAAAAATAGCATTTGTATAACTCATAAAACACATTAGAATGCAATTGCATATATACACTGTGCCACCTGGCACTAGGTATTACTTTACAGGGGATTATATACATTACAGGGCCAATCGGGTCACTGTCATAACCAACATATCTCACAGTTAGAGGAAACAACCAGTAACTACTGGTTACATTGCACTAAGCATAGAACCTCATACAAGACATTGTTTGCAGTGCACCATAGTAAACACTTATCAGAGTGCACCTACCAGTACAATCACCATAGTGATGCGAGGGTACCAACCATGGCATTGTAACCCCAAAGCCTAATCACACCAGGGCATAACAAAAGTCATAAATCACTAGGCCAATCGGACCATTGTCATCACAGCACACGTAGTAAAACCCAACCAGTAACTACTGGACAAGGTGCTCTGAGCACCACACATTTAGGAATAAACATATTAGGCCAAAGCATCAGCAAAAGAGCACCACAGCATTAGGCATATACCACACCCACCGTGCCCTATCATGAACACTAGTAGGTTGTGCATATCACTACATGCGCCCCACAATCAGCACGACACATGCGCTCTCCTTTAAGGTAACTGGTGTCCTTTGCATTTGGGCCACGTGCTTACCTATCTCCTAAAAGATGGCAATTCTCGTCCCCGGGGGCCTCCGTCGAGGTCTCACCCTGTTCAGGGACACAATGCCACGAGCAAAGGGGTGGGGTGCAACTCACCCTATCTCCGCCAAAGAATGCCCGCGATGCTGTGTCTTTTGCAAGGGCAGTTGCCCACTACCACTCGGGGCAGCTGCTCTACTTGGCCAAAACAGTGCCCCTGAAAGGTCCACACTGGTACCATGGCCCTCTGAAGTGGGCTCCGCTATTGGCAGTGCTCCGCCCACCTCCGTAGGCCCAAACTCATCGGGGCCTCCCTTCCAGCCGACTCACCACGGGGCTGCCCTCAACAAATGGTGCAGCTCCGGTCACCTATTGCTCGTCTGCTTTCCGCTCCTGAGGGGAGTGGGGGGGAAGGCCTCCTCTGCCCTTCAACGATCACTCCTAGGGCCTGCGGGGGCTGCAGCATGGAGACCTGGCACGGCTGCCAGGCTCCCCTGTCCTCCGTAGTTGGCCTTTGTGGGGGAGGTAGGGCTGCAACGCCTCCTCTCGCCAGCGGTTCTCCGACAGTACGTGGGGCTCTCCTCAGCCACACGGGAGCCCTGCCTTCAAGCAGGCTGACTATGCCTGACTTCCTCTTTCCTGCGTGGAGCGCGGTCCGGAGTAGCCCTGCCCACAGTCAGGCTTCTCCCGACTGGGCCTGACTTCCGGTTTTGGCAGCGCGCTGCTCCGGCCGCCGCACGTAAAAGAAGGGCACTTTCTCCTGGGCACCAAAAATGCGGGCTAGGCTCCCGCCCTCCTTCTGGCCTCAGCTCCCCTCTCTCTTGGCAGACACACACCAGGCTTGAGCAGCGCTGCATGCGCTAGCTCCAAGGCTTCCTCCTTCTTTCCAGAGCTCCACCCACAGCCAGGCAACGGCCGCCTGGTTTCCTGGTCCCAGCTCTTGTCACTGCAAAGTTGGAGCCCCCGTCTTGGGCTCTGGAAATACCAATGAAAAGCACCAATCACGCGCTTCTGGTTGGTGACACTGCGCTGAGGGGCACAACAGTGGCAAAGTGCTCCTCACCCTCTAGGGCGGTGCTTCCAGCACAGCCCTCACCACGCATCTTGATTTTAGATCCCACAGGGCAGGGCTGGGCCCAGGCAGTCCAGCTCACAGGGCCCTCCAGCAGAGGGGGGGTCCTCCGTGGCGGTTCCTCCTGGCGCCCAGCAGACTTCGAATAAGCACCAGTCCAGCACCAATAACTCACATGGGGTCATAGCCCCAATAGTTATATTGCATGTGTCCTTTGTTTTCCCCCTGGCACAGGGCTCAGTGCGTGGTCCAAACCAGTTCTGGGGGGTACCTCCATACATCTGTTTACAGTGCACAAACACCCTCATTGTTAGTGTAGGTTCTGGCCCCAGACACACCACATGGGGTGGAGCCAGCATTGTGTGAGGAAGGCCCTGTCCTATTCAGGCCCAGGTGCTACTCCTCCCACCACTCCAAATGCAGAAGGGCCTATTCAGCCTAGCTCTGACTCACCCAGCCCCTCTGGAGCCACTGCACCTCCCCAGCCCCTGTCACTCCATAGCCAGACATGCAATACACATCAGGCAGGCACAAAGACACATAGCACACAGAAATGTCAACTTCTAAAATTGGCCTTTCTAAAATAGTGATAATAAATCTGCGCACACCATTACGCAGCATTTATTATTACTATTCCAAACATACCAAACTTAACCACGCTGCTCCTCTCATATCAGGAATTACCACTGATACACTTATCAGGGAATCCCCAATGCATTCCTATGAGAGGGCAGCCTCACAGCAGTGAGAAACCAAAATGACTGTTTGTCACTACCAGGACATGTTACACACTTAAGGTACATGTCCTACCTTTTACCTACAATGCACCCTGCCCATAGGTCTGGCTAGGGCCTACCTTAGGGGTGACTGATATGTAGTAAAAGGAGAGTCACAGACGTGTCACCCACTTTATGTGCCACATCGCAGCGGCAGTAAACTGCACGCGCAGGCCCTGCAATGGCAGAGGCCTGAGACAGGTTTGAAAGGCTACTTTGGTGGGTGGCACAATCAGCGCTGCAAGCCCACCAGTAGCATTTAATTTACTGGCCCTGGGTATATGAGATACCACATTACTGGGGACTGATAGGTAAATTAAATTAGCCAAACATGTGTAGACCAATCTTACCATGCTTTACCATAGAGAGCACATTCACTTTACACTTGACAGCAGTGATAAAATGCCCAGAGTCCTAAAACCCCCAACACCAGGTCAGGAATACAAGGAGGAAGGCAAAAAGTTCAGGGATGACTCTGCAAAAAGGGCCACGTCCAACAGCTATGTTTGACACAGTAGTTCTCTCCACCCTCTTAGCCTTATTAAACTTGCAGCCTTGAAATGGCTTCACTCCTTAACCCACCCTATGTCTCTTCCTTGGTACAATTCTGACGGTACCCCCTTGCAGGTCTACCATCACCAATTTCTCTGAACTATCCACCAGTACTTTTAGAGCTCTCCTTCACTCAAATAAATCAGTGCAACCACTTGATTCCTGTTCTCCCTGTACAGGCACCCTGACTTCTGGGTTGCTAGTCACTGCCCTTACTGAGCTCTATAAACTATCATTTTGATCTGCCACTGTTCCTGATAGCCGTGCTTGTTGTCAGTGTTCTTATAAACCTTCTACATATCCTCAAACTCCTCGGTAAAATTAGTCCCATCTACCTTCTGCATTTCCCCTATTTTTTTTTAGAAAAGACAGTAAACAAACAACCCTCTAACTACCTGGAATCCAACTGCCCAATCAGACTTCTGCCAGGATAGAAGCTTTGTTTGTTGCTGTCACAGATAAGTTAAGTGTGGTTCTTGACCATGGCTGCTCTGCCACCTTGGTCATACCCAACCATTTGGCTATGTTTAACACATTTTCTCTCTCCACCCTCTTTCTCAGCCTTATTAAACTTGAAGCCTTGAAATTGCTAGACTCTTGCATGTTGTCTAGAACACAGTCAGTCTCTCTGCCTCCATTCAAGTTTGCAGCCAATACCTTGACCTTTGGGGGCCCACAGGGAGCGCACTCAGTTTGATTCTCTTCAATGTATACTTAACCCCTCTGGCATCCCGGGTACACTCTTTTGGCTTTGCCATTATGTCGGATGCTGACAACACCCTATTCATTATCTTCATCATTGACAATCATGCCTTCTTCAAAATATGATGGTGTTTTTGCATGAGCACAGTGCCTACATTGATGAAAAAGCACTACCTTAAAATCAATAGTGATAAATCTGATGTTTTGATATTTGGAACGCCTTTGATGGAATGTTGCCTTTCTAGGTGGCCTCCTTACCTTGGTTCTCCCCCACTACCAACCAACTCTGCCAAAACCTAGGCTTCATTATCAACAGGAAGCTTCTCTTTGCCATACAATTTAACCAGACAGCAGATACATGTTGCTGTCCCATAAAAAGGCTTAGAAAATCATTCCTCTTCTTCCTGAAATTGCCATTAAAACAGTTGTTCATTCTCTTATCTCCTTGCAATTCTCTTTTTATCTTGGGATACTATCTTTCTAGCTGTCTCTTGATTGTGCAAAATTCATTTGGCCATCACTTCTTCAGTTACCCTCTATCTGAAAGACCTCGACTAGCTCCATGTAATACAAAACATTGCACCTAGGCATATGAATGCAACAATGCTACCAACTAAATGGTTATTTATACCAAAAGATAATCAAGAAATTGTTTCTTTATAAAAGCACTGTATAACAGCACAGTGGGTATGAGTGAAAAACGTTCTCGTGCTCTCTCATCAGTGATACACACGTGACAATAGTGATCAAAGTGCATATCTATAAACAAGAATAGCACGGCACATTCTTGGCTAATCAACAAAATAGATAAGGGTCCGCAATTTCAGTTTCGGTCAGTAAGGAGATAACGAGATCATCATCAGGACTCTAGATATAACTTGCCCTGAGAATCTTGCTGAAATAAAGAAAAGATAGAGATAGTAATGAAACAAGAAATGCTGTATAAGGTGCGAAAAGCATATATAGAAATGCTCTCACAGTACAAATGAACCTTGCAAAAAACTGAAACCTGACACATGAACCTCATGTGAAAAAAGTCATAGTATTTGACCAGAATCAAAAATAAACACAGCTTACCTCAAGGGGTAATGGAAAAATTTGTAGTCCTTAGGGCGTGATTCCTGTGATTAAGAAGGGGGACTAATGAGAATGCTAGGAAAACGTATTAGAAGATCAAAATAGGGAGATATCCAGTAGGGCCCAAATTACCTGAGGATAATGGTCCAAGACTCTGAGAGTAGGAAGCTATGAGTCAAATGGATGTGTCCCCAAGCCAAGGGAGATGATGCTACACTACCTGGTGTGTAGCCTGAGAGTCTCAATGGAAAAGTGGTCCCACATGGGGAGCAAATACAAGAAAATCAGGCATGGTACGATGGAAGCAGTGTCCCAGCGGCAAAGTGAAAAGCAAGTGGAAATAAAAGCAGCTACTTGTTGGTTCCACATTTATGTCAGTGATCTGGAAATTAAAGTAGGACCAAAAATGTGCAGCTTCCTGAATATGTGGATAACAGAGTAATAGAGAGAAAGGACAGACACAAAACTCCTGATTGGAGAGGCCATATTGGAGTGGACCAAATATAGGGACAGAACTGCGGCTACCCATAATTTCGTAGAACTACAAACAAAAAAGTGCTTATTGTGGAATTCCTAGGGGATACAAAAGTGTAAAAATGAAAAATGACATGGAAAACATCTGCTTGTTGGTTTCACATTGAAGCCAGCGGTGTGGAAATGCGACAAAAAAGCGGGTGGCAGCCTGCATGTGTGGATAACATGGTAGTGTAGAAAAAGATAGGACACAAAGGTCCTAATTAGATCAGCCATATTGAAGTAGTTGAGAGTTAAAGAAAATATTTAAGGAGAGGAATGCTACTCCTAATGTCAAAAAATGTAATCTGAAAAGTAACTAATGAAGAATTCTTAGGGGATATGAAGGTGTTAAAAATGAAAAATCCAAAAATCCAAAATTGATGGTTCATGTGGGAATGAAAAATCAGGCAAGGAAAGGTATTATAATAAAAAAGAACCAGAACAGACCAGATTAGAAGGATATTGCTGGTGACAAATGTATTTACATTAATTTTGCAGCTTACATGAACGGTGAACATGAATACCATTTGTTTCCTTCTTTTCATTCTATAGTCATAGTGCATCCCAAAATCTATATAAAAAGTGACCATTCATCTTGCTGGTTCACGCCGCTTCTATTTGTGTCCAATTTCTATAGCTATCTGAGTTTCTCTTTTTGAGTAGATGCTCCAGGTTGCCCCCTCCAGTGGAGTATCAAGGACACTGATAACTTGCCACCTTAGATCATTCTCAGAATGTCCTTGTTTGATGCAGTATTTCTTCAGGGAGGCAGTAGTGATGCTGCAGCAGATCCTACTGTGATATTGACAAATACGAATCCTTAACTTTTGTGTTGTCTGTCCTACGTAGAGTGTATTGCAAGGGCAGGTTATACCATATACATCATCACAAGTATTACAGTTAGCAAAGTCTTTCAATGGCACCCTGGTGTCTCCATGTGTAAAGGTTTTGAATTCGAAACAGAGGGGCTTAAGCTGCACTGACAACATTTGAACTGACCAATTAATGGTGCAATACCCCAATTTTAAGTCATTGTAACTGGTGCTTTGTCTAATGGAATGGCCGCCCTGACCAAATGATGTTTAAGATTCTTGCCTCTCTTCTCTGAATACAATGGTGGTTCTAAGGTAAGACCACCTGCTGCCAAAACTTTCCAATGTTTCCTAATGCAGCTCGCAGCAATGTATACAGGTGAAAAAGTGGTAACACACACTAAACGTTTCAGTGTCTGGTCTCTGTTTTGTGGTGTTGGGAAAATATTGCAAGGGCAGTACAATGCGCTTTTGAAGGAGCTTTTTGCCATTCGTCTTTGGTACCCTCAGGATATTCATTTATCCGACAAGATGTCAGAGTCTCTAAAGATGTCCCGTTTATGGTGGCAATTTTGTTGGCTTCTTAAAAATTGACTGTAAGGGAGTGAATCCTGTAATGATCATGGGTAGAAGCTAAAGTACTTTAACAGAGAGTTTCCTTAAGTGGGGTTCAGTACAAAATGGTATATAGTCTGTTGTTGTCATCTTTAACCGAGACATCTAAGAAACTGGTCATGGTGAAGTTCAAGCCATTACAGTTTGATTGAGCCATCACTGGAACAAGGTGAGTATATCTCGAGATCCTTGTCAAATCAAAAAATATATTTTATGTATCTCTTCCATATTAGAATATGTTGTCTAAATGGGTTAGATGATGTCCAAATAAAGCAGGATGCAAAATCCGGGGCAAAACAGCCCCCATGGAAGTGCCCCTTGATTTCCAAAAAGAAATCCTGGTCAAATTTGAAGAAATTTTTAGTCGATGCCAGATTCAGGAAATCAGTAATGAAAGAGGTCAGCAACTGATGAGGTCTGGGTCTGGTATCAGGCAAGTCATGTATGACAGTTATTCCGACAGACAGAAGGAAATCCATATAAAGAGATTCAAAATCCAATGTAGTCAACAGACAGCCAGTTGGTGAGAATGGCATGTGTTAGACCTGACATCCCTAGGGTGGTCTTCCCCAAACTGTTTGCCTACTTACCTCCTCTTTTTGCGCTATTCTTTTGTTGGCCTTAGTACTCTGAACATTTTACCACTGCTGATCAGTGCTACATTGCATGTGCTTCTCCCCTAAACATGGTTACATTGACTTACCCCCAGTTGGTATATTTAATTTTCCTGTAATTCCCTAGTATAGTGCACTACATGTGCCCAAGGCCTGTAAATAACATGCTACTAGTGTGTCTGCAGCAGTGATTGTGCCACCCACACAAGTAGCCCTTTAAACATATCTCAGACCTGCCACTGCAGATCTTGTGTGTGTTTATTTGTACTGCCATGTCAACTTGGTATTTAAAACCCCTTAGCAAGCATTTAACTCACTTCTGCCGCCATACTCTCGCTGGGAGCAACGCATCACTCTTGGGGGACTCGGACTCCCAGCAGCCCGTGCGCTGCGAGCTGCCAGCCGCCGACCCCGCCGACGCCACGCTTAAAAGTGCGCCAGGAGTCCCGCGGCACTGTAGCCTCACTTCTGCAGCCATACTCCCGCTGCGAGCAACGCATCACTCTTGGGGGACTCGGAGTCCCAGCAGCCCTTGTGCAGCCAGCTGCAAGCCGCCGACGCTGCCAACAACGTGCTTAAAGCGCTCCAGGAGTCCTGCGGCGGCTCTTTCAAGATAATTATGATCTGTGGGCCCCCTTATTAACCAATGTATTCAATAGCATACTGATAGGGGGCCCTCCACGGTCCTGGAAGCACAGTATAATAGTGCCGATCTATAAGAAATGGGATAGAAGCTGTCCTAAGAACTACAGACCGATCTCCCTACTGGATACCACGGCCAAGCTTATGGGCCGGATCTTACTAGCAGTGCCGGACTGGCTACCGGGCTTTCCTTAATAAACAATGCAAAACAAATGTTTAAAAAAGCACACTTTAAAGCTATTTGTTTTGCATTGTTTATTTAGAAGAGCCGGCAGCTCCCAGCAACAAAATCAGCCCCTCAGCAGTGAACCTTGACCCCACCCTGTCACCCCAGCAAAAAACGCCCGGTAGCCAGTCCGGCCCTGCTTACTAGCCAGACTTGAGGACTGGGCCCAGGAACATAACATCTTAATGTAGGCCCAATATGGTTTCCAGAGGGGGAAGGGGACTGTCGACCAATGCCTCAACCTCTCACTTTGCATTGACAAATAAACCAAAGTCAAAGGCGGGAAGATCTACATGGCCTTTATGGACCTGTCAGCGGCCTTTGACCATGTATCCCATCATAAGCTGTGGCTTATGATGGAGGGGATGATCCACCAGTAATTCATTTCATCCAAAAGCTATGTGCCAATGCCACTGCCTGTGTCCGGTATGGCATTAACGGGGAATGCACACGCTCATTTTAGATCGAGAGAGGAATCAGACAGGTCTGCGTGCTTGCCCCGTTTCTTTTCTCCATCTGCACAAACGGGGTGGAGGATGCCTTGACTGACTCCCCTCGGGACGTGCCCATTTTCGAAAGCACTCCCCTCTCAACATTGGCGTATGCCGATGATGCTGTCCTAATCGCCAGGACTGGGGTAGCCCTGCAAGAACCGATAACAACGTACGCCTCATTTATGGCCTCACTAGATCTAAGGGTGAATGATTCAAAATCCTTCATCATTATAGCAGGAGCAGGGAAAGGTTCGAAACCCCCTTATTTCCATCTGGGATCAAAAAAATAGAGGTAGTAGAAACCTTTCCATACCTGGGAGTACTATTCGATAAAAACATTCTTGGGTAAACGTGGTGACTGCAAGAACCCTAGGTATAGAAAGAAGTCTCCAAGCTATTAAGGGCTTTGCTAAGAAGCTGGGTGCAAGTCCCTTGGAACTCATTAAAAAGATATACCTTGCAAAAACAAAGGCTGCAGCAACTTATGGGGCGTAGTCTGGGGGATGGCCCAGATTGAGAAACTCCAAACATTAGAAGATAGCTTTTTTAAAAATAGGGTGTCGCTCCCCCAGTCCTTCTCCAATTACATTTTACATAGCGAATTGGGGCTGCCTTATATGGCAGATTCAATCAGATTGGCGTCAATTTTGCTATGGATCTCAATCTGGCGCAGGACTACTGTTAATTTAACGCAGAGAATAATCGGTTATTGTCTGAAACTGGAGCATTACAACAAGATTGATTGGCTCAGATATGTAGAGGCTGAACCGAGCGCAATGGGACGGGGTGATTTATTCAGGGAACCTACATCCTGTAGAAAGGTCTCCAAACAGAAAATAACTGAGGTATTTATGTGGAGGGCTAATTTCGTCCGCAGAGAAAAGAATCGGCACCAAAAAGCGCCACTCGCATATGACCTTATTCCTCAAAGAGCAGAGGAAGGATTCCCATATTTATCCAGCATTACATCTAGACAGCATAGATTCATTCTCCTGCATTTTCGCATGAACCTCATCCCTTTGATGCTAGGTTTCCCAGAGAAGCAATTTAAACACTCAGAACTGATCCCATGCCCATGTGATAATCAGTCATCCCAGTCAGATCTTCACCTTGTATTGTTCTGCAAATTTTATCAATTTTACCAATTTTACCAATTTTAAGGCGTAAGGTGGCACTGTACTTTTTAAAGTCCCTTTCAGATCCTTTTATTTGTTTTTCTGTAGCCACTTTTTTGTGGGCTTGCATGAGAAAGAGAAAGACCCAGGGTAGCCCGAGAAGCTAATCAATTAATTATTGTAATCATGAACTTAACATATGTACATGAGGCATCCTGGGTACATTAACCACTAAAGCCTTATTATGACTTTAAAGATTTATTTTGATGCATAATATTCTCTGTATTTTATATATAATGTGTCTGTAATGAATTTGTGCTTTTATGATCTATAACAAGTGATCAAATAAAACTTTTAAAGGAAGAAAGAAGCATTAAACTCACATTTTATTACATATAAGCCTCCCCTAAGGTAGGCTCTAGGTAGCCCTTAGGGCAGTGTACTGTGTAAGCAAAAGGTAGGACATGTACTTTAAAGTTTTGCATGTACCTACATTTGTTTTTCACTACTGTGAGGCAACGCCTACATTGGGCATTCCTTATTGCACTTTTAAGCTGCAGTTCCTGATTGAGAAAGGTGTAGCACTGTCAAGTTTAATATCATTGGAATGGTAATGATAAATCCTCTTTGCTGGAAAAGTTAGATTTAACAATACTATATATCAGAAATGCCACTTTTAGAAAGATGGCATTTCTCTGCTCTTAAAGCTCTGTGTGCCTGCCTCCAGTCCATGTCTGGAGTGGGTGACAGCTGAACTTTGTGCATTCACTCTAGAAAGTCACACACAAAGGAAGGGTAGGTGTAACTGAGTGCCCATTTGCATCCTGATGGCTCATCATCAAGATATCTTTATTCTATTTGCAATAGCAATCATAACAAGTGCAATAACAACAATTTGAAATAATTGACAAATACATATTCAATTCATAAAATACAATTTTAAAAATTAGCATGATACACCCCTGATAAGAACCTAGATGAATAGCAGCATACATTAACATTTCCAAAAATTGCAAATACAATAAAACGGGTCTAGCTTGCTTGAAAAGCTAAGGCAGGAAAAGAGGGCGGATATACTTATATCGCAGACCAGCCCATTTAGGGCAGATAAAAACAATATATAAAGTGTCTAGTGCAGAGATCATTTCACATGTGCAAAAGGGAGGGTCTGATGGCTTGTGCCAACCCACTTGTAGCTGAGGGAATAAATTCAAACAAAAATACGTTAGAAACCTTCTGTGCATAATCTGCATGTCCAATGTTAGATACAGTTCTATCTTAATCATAGATTTCACCATGACATAGTGTGTATAACTGCTTTTATGCTGAGAGCTCCCAGTCCTTGCTTCTTGTGAATGCACCGTGAGGGCTCCCTTAGCCCACTCGATATCTGATTAAGAGATCAACTCTGGCAAGTTGTAGAGCTGGGGTTTCTCCAGAATACTCAGAGTATTTTTTATATAGCTCACCCAATGTATATGCTGACTATATTCCATGCTCAGACAATCACTCATGATCTTCTTGTTAAACTCCAGCTCGCTTTTAAGCCATATAGAGAACCATAAGTGTATAGGGCGCAGTTGTATGTAATCTGCAATAAAGCCTCCTCCTAGCTCCTCATGCACTATCTCTGCCAGTACACTCTGTGAAATATGCAGCATTCTTCTAAACAATTAATTTCCCCAATTCTCTACTCCAAAAGCTATAGTTGGTACACATTTCACATTATAAAGATGTAGTAAGGACCTTATGTGACTATGACCTAGCCGCCTAGAAAAAGCGTCAATGCTGTGGGCTACCCTGTTGAAAGATTGATCATGTGAACTCAACAAGGGGTCCCAATTCAATTTATGATCTAGTAGTATGCCTAAATATCTAAATGTATCTACATTTCCAATGCGATGGTCATTGATTATATGAGTTTTAGCTTTTTTTGCACCCAATATCATAGTGTAAGATTTGATATAATTGATTTTCAGACCCAAATTCTCAATAAAATCATAAAATCTGTCTAATAATAACTGTAAACTGTTTGCGGTACACGCAATGAGAACAGAATTGTTTGTGTACAGCAAGGCTGGAACCATTCTATTTCCTACCTTAGGAACCTTTTTATAATATGCTATTAAAAACTGATCTAATTCATTAATATATAGGATAAAAAGCAGGGGGACCAATATGCAACCCTGTCGAACCCCCCTCCCTAACTGAAAGTGTGTGGTGCATTCCCCTGATGGATCTACCTGACAGAGCCTTCAAGCCCCATGAGCAAATCGTGCAAAAAAGCTATAAGGGTTTCATCCACCCCCATGTCCTTCAGCACGGCCCACAGTTTTGATCTAACCACTGTGTCAAAAGCCATGCTGAGGTCCATGAAGATTAGATATAAACTTTCCTTCTTGGCAACTGTAAATTTGTTCACCAGAAGATGTAAGTTCAGGTTTTGTTCTATTGTTCCTCGTCCTGGTCTGAAGCTGTATTGTATTTCTGACATAATTTCCTTATTATTTGCCCACCCCGATAGTCGTTTCAGCAAGACCCTACCCAACACTTTCACTTCTGCGTCTATCAAAGAAACTGAACGATAGCATGCTAGGTCTGTTCAATTCCCTTTTTTAAAAATTCGGACAATCACTGATTGCTCCCATGATAAAGGGATACAGTCTTGTGCTACAGCATTAAAACGTTGGGTAATACTTGGAGCTCATAGGTCTAAACATGATTTAAAAAGATTTCCAGATACCCCTTCAGGGCCAGGCGCCTTCTCGGAATGAAGCTCCACTATTGCTTCCCTCACATCCTCCATTTCGAATTGTAAATATAAATCTCAAGCTGAAGGTATAGAGGGGATCAAATCACTGTTGCTCGCATATATATGCACAAGAATGGGCAACCCATTTCTGTGCTAGTATAGTTTGACTCATATCTGGTACTGCTACCTCGTTAAATAGTGGCTGATTTACAACTTTCTAAAAAGCTGAACTATCTCTAGAGCTACAGGCCTCCTTAAGCTCTTCCCATGCTATTTTCTTCAAGGCACACTTAAGACTCCTATGCACCAGTGCATATTTCCAGTTGGCCTCTTTTGCTGTTACTGCCGACCTCTGCTTTTGTTTAAGAGCCATCTTCAATTCTTTATCAGCATATTGATGGTTCATCCTGGACAGGATGTGAGGGGGGAGCTGACACACATGAATGGGCAGTGTCCTGTCCCCACCCAAAGGGTTGATAACCCCCCGTATAATGAGTCTGGAACCAGCACTAGGAAGGGAGGACCTTTGTGCACTTCAAAGCCCCTCTTTGAAGTCACCTCCACTTCAAAAGCACACCTGGATATAAGCACTGGGTCTCTGACCCCATCACATCAGACACTTCTGGAACTGTAAAGTAACCCTTGCAGGATGAAGGATGGCTGTGCTGCTACAAGGACTGCCACTCTCGAGGACTGCTGCTCTGTAAGAACTGCTTTTCTGCTGTGCTGCCTGCTACCGTCTTCCCCTGTATAAAAAAGAATGTGACTCTTGCTTGAACCCAGAGTAATCTGTAAGGGCACGCTGGCTTGCCTCCTGTTTTGAGACTCAGGGATATCAATGTCTCACCTCCTGCTCCTGTGCCTGGTTCATTGGAAATGAACCAAAGTGCTTGCTCCAATGGAACTGATGCATCCTCTGCTGTGTGAAGCAAAATCGACGCATCACCGCTGTTGCAAGAACAGAACCAGCGCATTGCACTCGGAACCAGCGCATAGCCTCCAGATCCCACGAATCAGAACCGCTGCATCACTGCCGCTGCAGTGTGAGAAGATCGAAGCACCCCTCGACTGCTTAGGTTCGGAACGAACGCATCTCGGCTTCAGCGCTTCATCTTCAGAACTGGTGCATCACCATCATTGCATGGAGAAAATCGATGCATCACCTTGACTGCAGGGATCAACAACACAATGTTTGGCTTGCGCCCTACATCTCGCTGTTGGAACCAGGAACAAAGTACTTTGTTTAGTGGGCCTTGTGTGGCTCCTGTATCCAGCCTGCACTCCTTTGCAGTCAGCCTGAACACCTGACTTTGTCCCAGTCCACCGTGATTAGATAACCCCCATAGGCACTTATTACTTCTAAGTGCTATTTTTACATTTAATCTTTTAAAAAATCATATATCAATTTCTACTTATTGGATTTTTGCTGTTTTGTTCTTTTTTTATTTATAAAATCATAATCTATTGTTCTAAACCAGTGTGGAGTCTTTTTGTGGCGTTTTCACAGTGTTACAGTTTGAAGTGTTTCACAAATACATTACAAATTGACTCTTAAATAAAGCCTGCCTGCTCTGTGCCAATCTACCAGAAGGTGAGCACAGGTTAAGTATTTCTGACTTACGCTGACTAGGATTGTGGTTCCAGCTTGGACAGGGTGCCATACCTCTGCCAACCAGAGACCCATTTCTAACAGCATGTCTTCAATGACATTAATAAAATCCATAGTGTCTCGAATATAACATGAAATCAATAGAGCGAAAGGTTTAATGAAAAACATATTTATCAATAGGTTCCAATATTGAGCCACATCCAGAGCCAATCGATCTACCCGGAGAAGCATCAGTGCTCTTGTGTACCTTGTGGAAGGTATATATAACAGGTGTGTGTGGATTCTTAACACTTAAGAAAATAAATTCATTTTTGCTTAGATACCCTTTCTCTCTCGCATCTGATGTTAATCACTTAATCTCTGCTTGAACTTCTGTGTTCTTATCTTTCAAGCCCATGGGCCAGGAGTACGACCGGTTTTTGCATGCGCAAACGGGTTTGCGACCCGTTTGCGCATGCAAAAACCTCATGGGCCATATACAAAGCCTATTTAGCGAGTCGCAATTTATTTGCGACTCCCTAAATAGGTTTTGCGATTCGCTATTAGGAAGGGGCTTTCCCTTCCTAATAGCGACCGCAAACCCATAAACCAATGTTTTGCGACCGCAATTGCGGTCGCAAAACACTCGCAAATTACCACCCTCTTCAAGAGGGTGGTAATGGAGTCGCAAATGGGAAAGGGTCCCCACGGGACCCCTTTCCCTTTGTGACTGGCTGTGAATTTTTTTTTAAGGGCAGGCAGTGGTCCCAGGGACCACTGCCTGCCCTTAAAAAATGAAACGAAAACATTTCATTTTTTTTTTTTTAAATGCATCCCGTTTTCCTTTAAAGAAAACGGGCCGCATCTAATAAAAAAAACTGCTTTATTGAAAAGCAGTCCCAGACATGGAGGTCTGCTGAGCCCAGCAGGCCACCATCTCTGGGAGGGCCAGCCAGTCCCAATGGGGTCGCAAATTGCGAGTGGCTCATTAATATTCATGAGCCTTGCATTTTGCGACCCCATTGGGAATCGCAATCAGTGTCTCTGACGCTGTCGTATACATTTTGTGAGTCGCAAATTGCGAGTTGCAATTGCGACGCAATTCGCGACTCGCAAAATGCTTGGTCGTACATCTGGCCCCATATTCCCCCCCTTGTCGGCAGGCTTGATTTTGAGTGATGTATTATGTTTAAGTATTTCTAGCTGCCAAGCCTTCCTGACTCCTAATATTTTAAGGTGTAAAGACCTTCCTCTTTTGTAAGGCTTGGATGCCCTTCAAAACAAGTTTCATGAAAGTAATTATTTCAACAGGAATGCCACTGATTGGAGGGGAGAAAGTGGATGGTGGATGGAGGCCCAACACATCTATATGGTTTTTGATCATCCTATCTCCAAATAATTACCTGGGTCTAAATCTCCTAAAAAAATCTCGTAAAATCAATCTGTAGATCCAGGTAATTAACTCTCTCTGTGGGAACAAATGCAAGTGCCCTGCTGAATAATCATATGCTGTTTGATGAGAGAGTGGGTGCCAAGAGATTGAAGATAGGGATGCAGTGTGAGTTGGTCACTCCTGCGGTGGGGGACCCCACTGATAATACTTCTGGCATGTTCATCAGTCTCCCAGTGTACGGTACCACTTCTGGCCCATCCCCCTTCCTCTCCCTCTGTTCGGTGGATGTGATTGGCCTCCTTCTAAAAAGTGGTCATGGTCGTTCTGATTTGAGGAACCACTGCTCCCTTCCCCTGGGTCAGAGTTGTCCTCCGAGTCTTCTGAGGTCTCTTAGAAAGTTACAAACTTTTGTTGGCAATTCTAATGTCCTCGAGGTGGATTAGGCCAAGTGTTCTGATAGGTTCGCTTGGTGTAATAGTCCTCTGTCAAGTAAGGGTAAGACCTCTCAACCCTAAAATTCTGTATGTCCTCTTTTATTTTGGTTGGTTTTTTTCTCTTGTTCTATACAGTTGTATTCTTATATAGTTTTATCAACCTTTTCTAGAGTAGCCTTAGCATCTGAGATTATGTCAAATTTACTTATCTGCTTTTCTAGCAGCATGAATTTCTCAAGAAGATTTTTGAGGTCTTGCAGTGCCATATCGATGCTAAGCACCTTCCAGTCCTACAGCATGTGATACCGATATGATTAAATCCCTGCTCGTGTTTTTTGCTGTCATTGAAAACTCCTGGAATATTTCTTACTTAGAGACCGACTGGTATGACATCTGCTTTTTAGTACTCTGTCATCATGTTAATCATTAAATGCAGAATTGTGATTTTTTTTTGAAATTTTTCTAATTTGTAGGGTAGGATTGTGGAGTGGGTAGAAGAATCATTTGTGCTGTCAGAGTAATGATGGTCTTTTTAAAATCTTCTGAATATAGCCTTTGGTATAAGTTGGGATGAAAGCTGACAAAGTGTGTGTATCTTACACTAAAAGGAATGATGCAGTGAGGGGAAAACGAAAAGAACACATTCAATGGCCAGTAAGAACAATCAAATGTGACCATTGCAATCCAGTGATTGCACATGTATGTTTCTACATAACAAGACAACTGGAGTTGTCAGGGACCTTGACTAAGCACTGTCATACAAAACAATGGCACCTAGACATATGAATGCACCAATGCTACCGACCAAAGGGTTATTTATTCCAAATAATCAAGAACATGATTCTTTTTGGAAGCATCCTATAAAAGTGCAGTGGGTGTGAGTGAAAAGCATGCTCTGAGCTCCCTCTTTAGTGATACACACACGTGACAATAGTGAGTACCTAAAAACAAGAATAGCACGGCCCGTTCTTGGCTAATCAGCAATATAGATTAGGGTCCTTGGTTTCAGTCTATGTTTTGATAGCTAAGGAGATAGAGGGATCATCATCAGGACTCTAGATATAACAGAGCCCAAGAATCATGCTGAAATAAAGAAAAGATAGAGATAGTAATGAAATATAAAATGGCGTGTAAGGTACGAAAAGCATATCTCGAAATGTACTTACAGTAAAAATGGAACTTCAAAAAAACTGAAAGAAAATAGAAAAGGGGGAGACGTGAACGTCATGTGAAAAAAGTCATAGTAGATGACCAGAATAAAATAAAAACACTGCTTACCTTAAAGGGTAATGCTACTGTCTCCCTATCAACAAAAATATCAGTATTCCAAACTCTTTGCATGGTGCATAAAAGCCATTATAACTCTGGCTCTATTTAACTCAGGAAGAAATGTCAGCTTTACCACTCTTTCAGCACACTTAGGGGCTCATTACGATGCCTGATGGAAAAGGCTTCCGTCCGCCGTGCTCGCGGCAAAAATCTACCCGCATAGCCCTCGGCATCTCCGTCGGTCAAATTATGATGCAATGCACGGAAAATCCCACCACGGCGGACGGAACTCACAAATCACCGTCCGGCATGCCCGGAAAAGTTGCAAATCCGACCGCGGCGGACGGGGAAAGCAGTTCAAGGGACTGAAAAGGCCGCTCCTGCCACGAATGACCACACGGCCAATTACGATGAAACCGCGGAGCTGGAGGACAGAGCATTGCGTTCCGATTCCCTTGCTCGCGCATAGACCAAATGAATGGCGGTAGTAACAAACTGAACAGCGATGCACAAAGTGTGCCTGCACTCGACGCCGCCCTCAATCACATCACACACGCTACAATGATACACCCCAAATGTCCATTGGCAATGTAAGCAATGCCCAGCATGGCAGAAATACCTGGAGGACATCACTCATTTGGACACACCCACATACAACAGCATAAAACCAACCCCTTCCAGGACCAGCATCCTTTGCACACCAGAAGCTGACACAGAAAGACAGGATACCATTTACGCACACAGCACAACATCACATACACCCATATTCACAAAACACCATTTCACACCCACACACCTGAAACACTTCACATAACTCCACCACCCCCTGCACCCTGCACTTGTCTCACCTTTGCACGATGGCCAAACAAAAAAATGCCCAAATTCACCGACACTGAGTTGAAAGTGATGGTAAACAAGATATTAAAGGTAGAACCACATTTGTATGGGAGCCTGGTCCAACACACCCCACTTGCGTGCAAAAACCAGATGTGGACAAGGATCTACAACAAAGTCAATGCTGTAGGGACCACCCTACGCACACTGCGTGACATCAAAAGGCGGTGGGTTGACCTCAAGGCCTGGGTCAAGCATCAGCACCAGAGGAACCACGAGGCGGCCCAAAGAACTGGTGGTGGCCCTCCCATACCACCACTAACCTTCACTGAATGGGAGGAGAAGGTGCTTGCCATACTGCATCCTGAGAGTATCACAGGAATCGAGGGGGGAGTGGAGGCTGGTAAGTACAAACAAAACGATCACATCCTACTGTAATGTACCGTCGTGCACAACAAGTGAGCCTCAATGGCCAGACAAAATCAAACTCATGTAGAATGCACGCTGTCAACATGAATGTCTCACAAGGCTAGCATTTCCTCCCTCTGCTTCACCTCACAGGTAGGTAGCCATCTTACTGGGGAGGGGGTTGTTGGGACCTGACAGCAAGACCACAACTCCCACAAGGCCCTCTGTCTTCCCTCCCAAACAGCATGGAGCACCCACCCCACCACACAGCCATGTGGCAGCCATCACCCTCCTCTGCTTCACTCAACAGGTAGGTCGCCATCTTACTGGGGAGGAGGTTGTTGGGACCTGACAGCAAGACCACAACTTCCACAAGGCCCTCTGTCTTCCCTCCCAAACAGCAGGGAGCTATCTGGCCACCACATCCGCACTTGTGAGCCAATTCAGTCAAGCTGCATAAGTTGCAGCCAGTGCACACACAGAAAATACCATTGACAGTTCACATGAATCACAGTGTCATTGATGAAGTCACATGTAACTGCAAGGCAAAACCCAGGAACGCAGTGGCCAAAACCCAATGTGCAGGTAACATTATCCCAAAGCATAAAGGCTCACATCAACACCACACATGCATGTAGACTCAGTCAAACATCACAAACCACATGAGGACAGTACAAAAAGCACAACAGAAATCAGGAAGTTGCGGCATAGTAGACAAACAGTCATAGCAAAGTCACAAATATCCTAGCATGAACAGAAGTGGATGAGCAACAAGTTGGTACCAGAGGACATGTACTTGGAAATACAACATCTGTACATATGAAATTGTCGCCACAGCCATGTCACATCGCTGACGAGCAATGTATTTACCTCCACATCATGTCCCACTACTGACAAACTGTTAGGAATGACAAGTAATGCCAAGATGAAAAGTCATGTCATCTCAATCGAAATGTGCCAAACATGAACATCAAAGTTGTGCCGTGTACTGAACATGGTGACAATCCAACCTCTGTTCAACAGGTGACTGGCGCCCATGCCATGGACGAGCCCAGCCAGTCTCCCACCCAAGAAGCATAACGCTCGGATGCAGACTCCCTGGTTTTTACGGATGAGGAGGACCGACCTGGCCACTCCGGCGTGCCCGGCCAAGCTCAGTCTGCGGCCCTCACTGTCCCCACCACCACTACCACCACCACTCCCACAACAGCTGCAACAACAACACTGACCCCTGCAGCACTGACCTGTATGGCAGCCACCTCCACCATCACCACCGTTGCCTCCAACACTGTCCCTGTGCCAGTTGTAGCCAATACCACCAGGCAGCCTTGGGATGCTGGGGACAGTGTGCGGCGGCAGCGCCAGGCGCCGCCACAAGCCTGTGGCAGCAGGGCAGGTGGTAGGCCAACTGGGGGACAGTCACAGGAGGACAATGAGACTGAGGCCCAGGCCACCGTGCAAACTGTCCTTGGGGCATACCAGCAGAACCAGGGACAGATGGGCCAGGTCCTTGATGAACTGCGTGAACTCCGCCTGCTGCAGAGGTCCATGGACACTTGTTTGGGACAAATTGCAGAGTACATGGGCCAGCTAGCGGGTGTCCTGAGGGACATGCATGCAGCACAAATAGCTGCCCACGCCCCCGTGGCCAGCCGGATGATAGTCACAACACCACAGCAGCGTCCACAGGGAGGGGTGAGTCACATCACAGCGAATCCTCAGACACCTCTGAGCATGCAGCAGGTTCCCCCCTGGCCAAACGGCTGAGGGGGCGTCCGAAAAAGTCCCAGGGAGGATCACGTGGCAAAGCACCGTGCCGTACCAGTTCTTGGAGCCAGCGTTGATGTCACCAGTGTTACACCGAACATTGACTTGGTTGTAAATCGATCCCACATTGCCACGAGGATGGGAGTGTACTGTTGGACTGTGGAATCCCACCATTGTGTGTTCTACCCAAACCATCCATGTACCATCACTGTCAACTCCAACCCTCACCTGTCAATCATTTACAAATAAACACAAATCACACCCGTATGCCTTTGTGTCAAGAGGAATTTTTATCATAGTATGTAGCATGTTCACTCACATTGCAATGTATCATGAGACGTAAATGCGACAATACATTGAGAGAGTAGAGGAACCTGGAACCACACAAGAAAAAGACAGTGATTTGACATATGATGGCAGTACAGGAAAAGCACTACACTAGGCAACACTGTACAAGATGCATAACAGTTAACACAGGCCAACACCATCAACATGGACAGAAGGGGGATGGGAGCACACGACTTCACCTCCCAGCACAGTTTACCCCTCAGCATCCTGGCAAATGCACTGCAGTTGAAATGCTTACTTCTTTTTCTGTGGAAGTGAGTCACCACGGCTGGATGCAGGTTAGTGCTGTCAATCCCTAGACACATGTGTTGCACGAAATTATAGCATTGAGATCGGTGTCTGCTGAGAAAGCTGCCACAATACACTAATGTCTCTGTACCTCTCACTGCCCAACTCAGGTGAAACACTCAAAGCTACATTGCAAGTAAGCATTTTTACCGAGCTGCATTTACCAGAATGCCAAGGGGTGAACTGTGCTGGAAGGTGAAGTAGTGTGCTCCCATCCCCCTAATAACATCAATATGGATATGACGTAGGTTGTTACAACACACACAGCGCTGATCAATGAATCCCACAAGAGCCAGCATCAAAACACATCCTGTCATGTGGCCAAAGGTGACATTGTCGCATTCACAAACTCAAGTACAGTTACACGGGGCTTTTCAGGGGTCATGTCCAGTCTTTTTGCATTTGTTCCCACATGAACAACAGTCACTGACGACATACCCACGCCAAATCTCCTTCTCATTGGAAGTTATCTTATCCTGAATGACCACAACTGCTGCGGTTTACGGGAAGGCGTCCCGTAAATAGGAACACTTGCACTACATGTTCCTTGCTGTTGCAATGTTCTCTTTACTCCCCCATATGTGCTTGTAGATAGTTGTGGCCTCACATTCCCACAAGGAAAGCAGACTTTAATTAGTGATGCAGGCTCAATGGGCTTTTGTTTCAACAAGTAGTTGCTCTCACATCAGGCTGTGAGACCTTTGATTCCCAGGTGCCTTGACCGTCCCGCGCGAATCACTGTCTGCGAGACACAACTCTCTCACTTGTTTTTGGGCTACTGATACACCAAATATCAGTAGCGTCTGATACTGAAGACCTTGCACATTTTTTCTACTTGTAGGCTCTGGCCTTGTCACTTCGTTGCACACTATTAATGGAGCCCTACCAGGTGTCACTCCTCATATTTACCGACTGCATTTGGCGGTTTCACATCAACCCTTTGCCAGTACTGCAGATTGCTGGTTTTCCGGCTCCTCTCATGCAATGGCAGCCCGTCCTGTGGTCCAGGCCAACCCCAGTCAGTTGCAACTGTAACGTGAACGGATGCAGCTCGTCTTTGGATGTATACCATTGGCTGTGCTCCGCATCAGTTATTGGCTGACCTTCCGCTATGCCTATTTCACCTGCGTGCAACCTGTGTTCTACTGTCGCTGATGCCCCTTTCAATGGGCCATGGATCTCTGCCTTTCGAACACATCTCTTGCTGATCTGGATTATGACCTGTAGGTGAGTCCTTTGTTGGCCCACGACCAGGACTGTTCTGGGGATAGCCATTTATGGGATGCCTTTCAACGTGTCAGACAGGCTGCCAGCTGCACTTGTGCGTTTGCGCAACGGCTCCTGTGCCATGCCTACATCGAGCCACTTCCAGCTTGCCATGAAATGCTCCTTTCATCCTCGTGGTGTGAGGAGCACATCTGTTCCTTCATGCTACTGGATTGGATGGTGGTCCTTTTTGCTGAAGCTGATTTAGATCGTCTTTTGGAACTGGTTGCCTTCGAAGCTGCATGTACCTTCTTGGATCCGTAACTACTTACCAGCATCCGGAACTGTTGGCAACTAATTCAATGTTGTCTCAACATTTCTCGCATCCTTCTGACAAAGGTTCTCAGCCATCTCTGACTTTGGCCCTGTCTGCATTAGCTTTGACTTTGCTGACCTCTGCAGTCTGTTTTGCTTGGTACCACAGAACTGAGGAAGGGGAGGCTGTCATATGTCCGTCAGGGTGATTGTCGCATATTGTGAGCCAGGCTTCCATCGTGCAGCTGACGCACTTGTAAATCCCTGACTTTGAAGTCTTGCAAGTAGCTTTGTTCATGTCTGTCACATGGGAACTGTCCGCAGAGCTTGATCTCTCCGTGCTCCTGGAGTACTGTCTGCACATTCTGTCCGTGGTCAAACAACAATTTCCCTTGTCATTCTGTTCTGGTCAGGCGCTATCACCACGACTCAACAGAGTTTCGCAGCCGCGAGTGACCACCGGTGCCTCTTAGATGTTATGGGGCAGCAGGCTGGGTGCACCACACTTGTGGAGGGGACTATCCAGAGAGAAGAGCGACACGGCACATGTGATGTACATTTGACCATCTATGGGCTGAGGAGTGTGTTCTGCTGACAAAGCCCATAGTTTAGGGACATTTGATACAGGTTCTTCCAGCAGGGGGAGGGGGGATGGGTTTGTGGGTCTTCATCCAGAGTGCTTAATGATATACCATCTTTCTTAATGACATGTGGACATGTTACTCTGCTAAATGTTTTTGTGCAAAATGCATTTCTCAAATATTTTGGTGCCGTATACTGCATGTTCTTACACAGTAGTTGAAATAAAAGTTCTAAACTGTTTCTTGTCTTCAAATGAACCCCTTGTGGACAAGTATAAGTGTCAGGGTGACAGGGTGTGTCTTGTTAGCGCTATTCCTGTGAGATCTGAGAGTGTTGTGTCCTGGGGTGTCTGTGCGCTTGTATCACTGACAGTGAGTGATTGAGCGAGTGAGGCACTATGGCTATTAGGTCCAGTGCTTCAGGGTGCTCAGGTGGTCGGATGACTCGGTCCCGGCCTGCCCAAGTCCTCTAATCCTGTGCATAGTTCTGTGTGTGGACAGAATCCCTGCAACAATCCTCAAAGTTTGAGAGACAACAGCATAGCACACAGACACAGCCATAGTCGCTCATTGTTAACTTACACTCAACGGAAATAGTTGGTGATGAGATGTTGATGCACATCAAGGCCTTCTTCCTCACCACTGTCATCGTCACTGGGCATGTGTGGGTTTGGAGCAGGGGGCTGCTGCTGCTCATCATCATCCAGAATCAGGGGATCTTATTGCGCAAGGCCAGGTTGTGTAGCATGCAGCAGGTGACTACAATCTGGCACACCTTCTGTGGGGAGTAGAGTAGTGCACCATCACTCTTGTATAGACACCTAAATCTAGACTTGAGCAGTCCAAAAGTGCGCTCCACCACACAACGTGTCCTCCCCTGGGCATCATTGTAGTGGTCTTCCCCGGGCGTTGTTGGATTCCTCAGTGAGGTCATCAACCACGGACGATTGGGATACCCTGAGTCACCTAGTTGTGAGGAGTCACCTAGAATATGTGAGGAGAGCAGCATGTCACACATACATCACAGTCATTGACACAGCACACTCAACAACAAGCCAGGCCCGCTCGGGGTGCCGATTAGCCATCAATTGTGGTATGCTGCTGTTCCGCAAGATGTAGGCGTCATGTGCAGAACCAGGAAACTTTGCACAGACGTGTGAGATTATCTGATCCGCCTGGCATACCACTTGCACATTAATGGAGTGGTGGTGTTTTCGGTTGCGATAAATGTGTTCACGTACCTGTGGTGGAACGAGGCCAATGTGGGTTCTGTCAATAGCTCCCACCACATTTGGGATGCCTCCCAGATCAAAGAAATCCCCCTTCACAGCTGGCAATTCATCCCGCCTCGGAAAGTGTACATAGCTGTCCTTGTACAGCATCAATGCTGAAGGACGTCACGCAACACCATGCGGAACATGGGCTGTGACATCCCACCGGCACTGGACACAGCGTACTGGAAAGACCCAGTGGCGAGGAAATGCAGTGCAGCCATCACTTTTACTGTAGCAGATAATGCAGCAGGATATGTTCGCTTTGGCTTCAAATGGGGCTCCAAATGAGCACATAGCTCTCGCAGTGTGAGGTAATCCAAACAAAATTTCCTGATGATGTCGATGTCCTCCATCGTCGGCAGGTGTGGGACAGGTCAAAAGATAGGTGGTCTCCTCCTACGTATCCTGTCAGGGTACACATGCATGAGATGAGTCAAAGATGAGGGATGTGGTACACAGCTTAAGCGAAGACTCACACAAGCACAACATTGCCTTGAGTCTTGGACATGTGACATGCACAAGTGACACGCATACAGATGTTACTTTTCTTCACTCACTTGACTTACTCACTACTTCAACATCCATAGTAGCTCTATGTGTGTGGCATATAGTATACTGCTACATCAAGGTTGGTCTGCCGTGTGGTTGATGCCACAGCACTTCTGTTTTGCAGCATCTATGCAGATTTGCATGTGGCTGCTGTCACTGCACGGACTCAGACTTCAGTCCCACAATACACGACGACATTACAGAATGAGGGCAGTGAGTGTCAGCTGGACAATGATACATGTATATTCAGCACGGTGGGCAGACAAATGTGAACATTATGGGGTCAGTACATCGTGACTGTGTGGTGATTTTGCATGACAGACATTGCCATGTTCACCTTCATGAGGTACATAAACACATGGATTGTGTATGCATGCACACATGGCTGTGAATGACAGATGATGTCATCCAGGCGATGATTTTTTGCTACACATGTGCACTCCTATGACGTGTGTGAGACATTTACAGGCAATGGCAGCTAGGCACACTGCATGTCACACCAGTACGTGTGTTGTAAGTACTAGGGATTACCAGTGTGTCTGAGTTGCAGAAAATGGACACCTCGATTTGTCAGCCTACAACACTGGCCCTTCAGAAGACAGCCCATGGCCAAGGATTCGCTAAGCACATAGCAAGAGATATACAGGCAGTGTTAATAGGTCGTTAGTTTCATTGCACTACATTGGTACAGTGCGAGAGCCTTTGGTCTTTTGGACTCCTTGACTCATTTAGGGCCATGCTGGCGACGGGGCATGACAAAGAATGTAATTTCACTCTCCTTTTCTTGGACAAGCCATGTGTGTGCAGACTTGGATCAAAGGTCACACTCTATGATGCCTTCACTGGGTGCACACATCACTTTCGGCTGATGTTTTGGGGTGTGTGTTGCAATTCGCATGGCGACAATGCAAATGCATGATGTGGGTACAGGTGCGGTAGCTGGCGTCCACAGCGTAAACACGCATTGTCCCCAATTGAGTGATGCAGGATTGCAGACGGCGCTTCCTGGCCGACGCGGTGTGGCACCGCCTATGTGAATGCGCCATCTGCCAACGGGAGCCGCCAGCGGATTACATTTTTGAATGTTCGGGGGTGCGCGCTCTGCAACGGCGGGGCACGGCATTGGCCCCACTTGCCTTCAGGGGCCCTGAGGGTGTCGCTCATGTGAATTGGGTGGGCCTCGCACATTGCAGTTGGCAGGTTGCCGCATACATCGTGGGGCCAGCCCGGCCTGCACGCTTGCTAGGAGTTGTAGTTGTACAGGGGTTGCAGGCGTGGAGGTTTTTTGGACGTACCTCTGCTGTAGGGCATGGCGGCGTCTCATCAGCCGGAGGTGCACCAGGTAGAGCAGCGGAAAGGCCTGTAGCGCTGGATCCATGGCGGCTCAGCTGGTCTGGATGTGATCTGGGTCGGCTTTTCCTTTCCGTAGTTGTGCTTCCGCCATCTGCGATGTGGTGGTTGTTGCGCCGCGGTGGGAAGGGCAGTTTGTTACTTCGTAATTTGGTTGGTGGACGGAACGTGATTCCGCACGCCGGTCTTGCTCTATAGGCTCTGTCCGCCACCCTTGCGTACCGAAAAAACGTGCGGAGCCGGTAAAACTGTGTCGGATGGAGAATGGCCTCTGTAGGCCCATTGTAATATGGTGGTCCCAATATACGCTTCGGGGGCGGGAAAAAATACGTTTTCCGCCACCCCCAACACTACGAATGGCCTTCCGTCCGGCATCGTAATGAGCCCCTTAGTCCGTTTATTAAAAAAGTTTGCATTCCGCAAATCAAAAGGCAGGTACAATACAGCAAGAGTGAGCAAAATATGCATTTATAAGATGCCTTTGAGGACAAACAGGAATGATTTTTGCTGCTGCAAAACAGAACTACTTTTCAGTATAAAAAGAATGCTGCGAATAGCACAAAATAAGTAAATGCTATGGGCAACTGAGCGAAAACTGCAACTCTCTTAGCATTTTTATGTCGACCTTTTACCGCTTTCACCCCCCTCTGCTAAATTAATGAGCTGCTAAATATATTCTTACCAATTTGTATAAGCATGTAAGTTTACAGGGAAGGGCAAAAGATCTGCTACCACTGTGGTTTCAGACCTGGCAGTTTCACTACTTATGTTAGATTTCCAATAGGTCTCTCTTTACGGCCCTTAGCACAACCATTTGATGCAAACCGGCTAAGTACAGTGTTTGCGATCATTGCAAAGAACACATTTACTGATAAAAACAACTTTTAAACAAAAATTATGTTATCCTCAGTACTTGATGGTACAATAAATTGTGTCCAAGTTCAGGTAGAATTTATTGCAAAAATAAATCTATATCGTTTTTTTAAAATTCAAACTGCTAAGTCAATATTTTATTGACTATAGTACAAACCGCAACAATATTTTGATCGCAAAAGCAGTTTCAGCAGAACATTCTTGTAATCAATATACTGATTCTAGATAAAGCATTTCAGCTGATAAAATATTGAAACATTTGCCAGTATACAACCGTGGGAACTGACGGAAAAAAATTGAACAAGTCCTTTCATTAATAACATTAGCAACATCAAAATGATTCCAGGATCGCTGAACGCTCATTTCATGGTCCCTTCCTGAAAGCAAATTAATGTACAGAACAGCAGTCATGTTTAAGATTAAAATACATCGAGCAATTACAAATACAATTTTAGGGAAAAGTCATTACAGAAGAGGAAAATGATGAGTTACAAAGCTGTAGGGCAACATATCTGAATACCATATCTCAGTAACATATTTAGTGAACCTCGAAGACTTTTTCAGCCAATTGTTTCCAACAGATGTGAAGAAATCAGTGCATAAACTAAACTGAAAGGAGATTCATTAGCCATTGAGAAAACAAATGTAATTTACTTTTTAAAAGTGTGATTGTTTTTTAAACATTCTGTCAGGATTTTACCATTCTGTCACCAAGAAGTGCTCACAAGGGGCACTTCAGTTTTGGATTCTACACTGCCATTCGGAAATATTATGCTCCAATTAATTTTCTGTCCTTAATCCTTGCGAAGATCATGTCCTTTGGGTGGAGCTCTCTTTGGAATCGTGATTTCTAACCGGCATGAATTCACTGACCCCTACATATATCCTTTCCAAACTTTCCTCTGTCTCAGCTCCAGTCTGTACTCTGTTCCTAGATTCCCAGGGGCATATCAACAACGATTGGAGATAAACATCGCTAAGCGCGTTTAGTGATGTTTATCCTATCGCTGGATTTCATCGCCGTGATAGCACTGTATCAACAACGCTTTTCACAACGGCGATAAGAAATCCAGCGATAGCGGGGGAAATCGCCGTTTTGCAGGGAACATCGCTGGTTTTCTAGCGATGTTCCCTGCAAAATGGCGATAACCTTGCTGATACGACCCTGATCTTGGAAATCAGGGGGCATATTAGCAAGAACATGCGATAAATATCGCAAACCTTGCTTAGCGCGCCTTTTTTTATCGCCGGCTATCGCTGGATATTACCGCGGAAATAACATGCTATTAGCAAGGTTTATCTCCATTGCGATAAAATATCCAGCGATAGCGGCGAAACCCAGCTTTAACGCGAGAAATCCAGCGATAAAATCCTATCGCTAATTCTGGGGACTTAACCTTACAATCCACCTCCCATTGACTTTCATTGCTAAGTCATGTTTTTATCAGTTCTTAAAAACAAGCGATAATCGGGGTTAGCGCGCGTTTTTTATCGCTTCGCGGGTATTGCTAATAGGCGATAGGTATGTAAGCGACTGTTTACCGTCGCTTTTAGTTGGGAACGCCTACCTTGCATGTCATTAGCGATAAATATCGCTGACATGCAAGGCGATGTAATTCCCGTCCTCTAACGCCTGAAAGCTGTCGCTAACGCCTGTTAGCGACAGCTTGCTAATAGGGCGTTAAAAATATCGCCGCTTTAGCGGCAAAAAGTGCCGCTAAAGCGGCGATAAAGCCCTTGATAATATGCCCCCAGATTCCTTGCCCTCTATTCCAGTGTTTCCTGATCTATCTATTTACTTTCACTCTTATTCTACTTGGTGTGCCTGTTTACTGTCTGTGTCTAGTTTTCCCAATTACGCAGATCTGTCTGCTGGTTCAGCTTTCCTTCTTGTTTTTCCTACTCCAAGTTTCTTACTCCTTGATTTTCTCATTGCATGTCTCGGTCCTAATTTTCCGGAGCCTTGTTTTGGAACTATGCTCCTCTTGCTCCATTCACTTTGCCTGTTCTTGCATTTGTGTTCTGCAGGTTGGTTGTTATGCACACAGTGACAGTACTTTATTGTTTTAATTAAGAAAAATTGGTGCATTAGGCAACAGTCTAAAACACAATTAAAATTATCCACAAATGTAAAAT